>OX276397.1:2405000-3605000 GCA_946251805.1 Cybosia mesomella | reverse complement strand
TCACCATAGCGTGTGTCTAATGCTTCCATCAGATACTCCAGTGTCCTTCCTTCAGGCGGCAGGTTTTCCAGTATTACTGAGGCATCTCCTCGTAATGCAAGTGTCAAGGCCATAAAGGACTCCTCGTTGCGCCAGGCTTTAGTTTTTGCCAATATCTCAAATTGGTACTTTTTTTTTACCACTCAGGTGGCAGACAAGCTCACGGCCCACCTGATGGCTGTCCACGAGGAAGTTCCATCGAAGCGTGGTAGGTCGAATTTCGCTGATGACGGTGAGGTAACGGGAACAGGTCCACAGGTTTTAAGACTGATAATCTCTTTTTCCAGTTCTTGTAAGCGGTCGTCAATGGTCACGGCAACAGGTCCGCAGGTTTTTAGCCTGACGATTTCTTTTTCAAGCTCTTGAAAGCGGTCGTCAATGGTCCCTGTCTTCAAAGCCACTTCCTTACTCAAAGGTTGCAAGTCGTCTTCGAGGTTCTTCACTTTATCTCCCAGTGCATGGATGCCTGCATCGATTTTACCCATGACAGCTTCCTGGTTGGCCTGTATCTGTATCTGTTGACTAGCCTCTTGTTTGGCCTGCATTTCTTGCAAGGAGGCTGGCATCATCTGCCGACTAGCCTGCATCGTTTCTTGCATGGAGGCCTGCATCGTATGTGGACTAGCCTCTTGTTTGGCCTGCATGTCTTGCAAGGAGGTCTGCATCGTCAACAGCGTCATCATGTTGGTATCTGATGAGGTTCCATCTGGTGCTGCCGTAGTTCCCGTCGAGATAGCAGAATCGGCCTGATTCCCTTCCTCTTCAAGGCTCCGTTGACGTGCAGCATCCATTTCCACTTGACGTTTTGTCCGTGGAGTACGCCGTTCGTCTTCACGTGGTAATAACGGCATCGCACTTCTGACACCAGTTGTTACGTGCGCGGGTTACAAATTAAATGCCGTTTATCACAACAAAGAGGTTTATTCGCTCACCACAAACTAGACAACTAAATAACTAGCACACACAGTACTCTTTAACAGTTCAAGTCGCTCAGCAGGTCACAGTAGTCCACAGTCGTTGCTTAAGTCGCAGGTATAACCCTCTTGAATCGCCCCGGTAAGATGTGTTCGCTTTCGCTTCCGAAAATAAACTGACTGCGTGTCGATAGCCCGGCGTTTTTTTATAGCTCTTAATTAGGAGGGTAGAATGTTCCGGAGTCATCTAGAAATAGGACACGTTAGGTATCTAAGTAGAGCGTTCGAGAAAAGTACCTACACAGTCGCGCCGACATTCGAGGTGGATAACCTTGTATTCAAGATTTGTAGGTAAAGTAGGTATAGGTATTCAGAGTACTTGTGGTTTTGTATTGGCGTTTCTAGATTTTTCCACACGGATCGATAGAGTACTTCGACACTAACAATGCGTATTCATTTCCAGAAGATTCCATCAGTAGTTTTCGAGATATCGACGTTCGTTGTAACAATATATATATTTAGTCAGTATATACTCGTATATAATATAAAAAATAAAACAACGTGAACTCGGTCAGACGTAAACGCTGACCTCAGTCTCGCATTGTCATTGTTGCATAGATTAAAAATGTAATATATACTTAATTACTTAATTATTATTATGATAATATTTTTTTATTATTTCCGGTAAGAATTATAAAAACATAACATGCTATTATTCAAGTTTTGTGCCTACACCGATGGATGGTTTTATGTTAATTAACTTATTATTTATTTACTTCTTTAATTTTCTTTATAGAATATGGTATAGATATAGAACGGAAAAAGAGAACATCTAGGACGGGACTTGAACCGTCTGTCGCGGTCGCGGGTTGAAGTCCCTGGATGTTAGCTTACTAATTGCTACAAAATTTCAAAGAATATGGTTACCGAAATTATTAGTATTTCCCCATTTTTTTTTTATTTATTTTTTTACGTGCGGAAATCCCTTCGGATACCTCCCCGCTGGCCAGCGGGGGTGGTTATGTCGTGTCTCGACTAAAACCGCACGGTGTCCTCCCCAAGTGTCCGTTGCCGGGCAACTCGAGAGGAACTCGAGGGGTATTCGAGCGCTTACCCGGGAAGCGCTCGAATACCCCTCCAGTTGAGCTTAATTGCTTGTGTTCGGAATGTAAACTTTGGTAGTGTAAAATCCAGGATTTGAACCAGGGACTTCTCGATCCGTGAGTCCTTAACCAATAAGCTACCGAAGATATCATGTATGTATTCATAAGCAAAAATGTATCCCCGCATTCTAGAAACCATATTACAAGCTAATTAAGCTATGTTTACTTTGTTCTAGATGACTCTGTATAAGAAATCGTAGAATATTATTATTATAGATGGACCTGTCTATGGTCCATGTACACCTCGGATATTCCCCCCCAACCCACCCCGGGCAGCGGGGGCGGTCATGTCGGGCTTGAACCGACTAAAACCGCACGCCGTCTCAACTCGCCCTCGCACCCCAACGGACCCTGGGCCATCTCCGGTTTCGAGATGGCCCCCTCGGGTTTGGGAACCACGGTGCCCCGGTTTAGGGGAGGGGCGCTAGTCGCCCGCTGTCACGGCCTGCTTCTGCTGGGGGACAGGCGGCCTCACCTGCCACCCCCAGGCCTGGGCTCATGGAGGACGGAAGATGTGCCTATCACACTGTGTCACACTAAATTCATATGTTTCGTAATACCATATCACTTTTCGCCCAAATTTCCTTTGCATAATAACAGTTGCATCCAAATCGAATGCATAAACGTTTACCGAAGGTTAAACCTTTAAGATTTCGGCGTTATCTACTAAACCCTAACAATGTCAAGTATTTGTAGATAAAGAAGTAGATTTTTATTAATAACTTAATCTGTAACTAAAACGAAAAATACAAACAAAAACAAATTAATTAGGTAACTGAGGTTGGACTCCAATAGTGAAAAAAACATACTACAAAGTTAAACAAAACTGGACTCTCATGTTTAGGCAATTAAATTCAATGAGTAAAACGTGATAACGCAGTTTAGTTAGTGGTAGAATCCGCTAAAGTTAACAGTTGATTTAAACTAATCTTCGTAACTGAATTCAGTCAACTTCAGATTGTCGTATCGATTTAAAACTTCGTAAGTAGGTAGATACATACCTTTTTTTTTTTTTTTTTTTATCGTGCGGAAATCCCTTCGGATACCCCCGCGCCGGCCAGCGGGGGCGGTTATGTCGGGCTTGCACCGACTAAAACCGCACGCCGTCTCGGGTCTTCAGACGCCGGGGTGTAAGGTTACCCATAGAGCATATCCCTCGCACCCCGGCTGACCCTGGGCCATCTCACCACTAACAGCATCGCTCATCCTGTCTCCTCTGAAAGCAGAGGAGTACGGAGAGCGATGTGTTCCCGCCACGTTGGGTATTGGCCGACGATCAATGCCAACCCCATGAAGGGGTGAAGGGGAAGCCATTGACCGCCGCCCAGGGTGTACCGGCCGCTCCGATTCCGTTCCCCCCGGACTGCAGCGGGATCGGAATCGGAGCGACACTCGAGGAGGTTACCCAACACATACATACCTACTTACGAAGTTTTAAATCATTAATTTTAAATCTTCAAATATTATCATCGGGATGGTACATATCATATTTGATGATGGTATTTGATTTGAAGCCTGTAGACCTGCGATAAAACGTAAATTCGATGTTGGGGACCGAAAATTTAGCCAATATTTTTTTCAAAGACTGAAATAGCTGAACTCCCCCCTAAACCCTCCAGCTAAGCTAAATTTCTTGTGTTAGGAGTCAGTTCACGGCTAAGTAGCCGTCCTAACAGAATCAGAATTCGAACTCGGTACCTCACGATCGTCGGCTGTCTTCTCAACCACTAAGCTACCTACGCTTCGGCTACGGTTTTGGTTCTTAAGCCCACCCAGCACTACTTGAAAACATAATCAAATAAAATAAATTAATTATAATGATTGCCTACGAAGTTCGCCTAAATTAATTAACTCATTAGCATAATAAATTGCAATGTAATGAAGTACTAAAAAAGTACTTATTTTTTATTTATTATTTTAAGTCCACCTCGAAGAACATAGTTAAATTTTCAATGATTCGTAATGGTCGTTTATCATGTCAAAAGCAAGTTCATTGAGTGGGTGGGGATAGACAACAACGCTTAACGACCTCCGTCCTCCATTTTTTTTTTTTTTTTTTTACTGAAAATTTGAGTGCGTTTGACTGCATCTCACCTGATGGTAAGTGACGATGCAGTCGAGGATGGTACACGCAAACTCAAATAATGCCTATTCACTCTCGCCTTGAAGGTCCCCAAATTATAAGAATCGGGGAACACAGACGCAGGCAAAGAGTTCCACTCCCTCGCTGTCCGCATAATAAATGAGGAAGCGTTGCGCTTGGTGCGGATTGGTGGAATATCAACAACGAAGGGATGAAAACGTTGCCCGCGTCTAGTTGTCCGATGGTGAAATGGAGCTGGGGGAATGAGGTCATGCAGTTCTTGAGCACATTCTCCGAAATGAATCCGATAGAACACCGATATGCAGGCGACTTTGCGGCGATGTTCAAGGCTTTGGAGCTTGTTGCTAACTAGCTCGTCGTCGCCAATGAGTCTCCTGGCGCGTCGATCGATGGTGTCCAAAGTATCCAGCTGATAGCGGGCTGATCCATTCCATAGGTGTGAACAGTACTCCATACAAGATCGGACCTGTGCTTGATATAAAATAAGAAGCTGTCCAGGTGTGAAGTACCGTCTCACCTTAGAGAGGATGCCCAGCTTCATTGCAGCAACTTTAGCCTTGGATTCTATATGTCGACCAAAATTAAGAGCAGATGTTAGGTGAACGCCGAGGAGCTCAAGATGATCGGATATTGGTATGGATTCATTTCGGAGAGTCGGAGTCAGGGCAAAAGGACTCCTTTTCGCGGAAAAAAGACACGCCTGAGTTTTAGAGGCATTGAACATAACGAGGTTGGAGTTACCCCAGTCAGATACTGACTGAAGTGTCAGGTTCATGCGCTCTATCATGGCCCCTCTCAGAGATAGCGTCTCAGCACCTGTAGCTCGTGAACTGGATAGGTACCCTTCCACAACTGTGCTGTCGTCTGCATACCCAATGATACCGGGTTTCAGCAGATCATTAATATGCAGCAGAAATAGAGTTGCGGAAAGAACAGACCCCTGAGGTACCCCGGCATCAATAGCCAATAGGTCCGAGGAGCAGCCATCAACCACCACTCGAATAGACCGTTTCCTCAGGAAATCAGCTACCCAGTTACACAAACTCACAGGTAGCCCATAGGATGGAAGCTTGCTAATAAGGCTAGCGTGCCAGACCCTATCGAAAGCCTTCGAGATGTCGAGAGACACAGCGAGAGCTTCACCGTGTTTCTCGATGGCTTCGCCGCATACATGCGTGGCATGGCATGGTGGGCATGGAGATCCCCAGTGGATCGTCCTCGGCGGAACCCGTATTGTCGATCACTGAGGAAGGTCATTGTCTTCTAGGTATGCCAGGATGCGGGTGTTAATTACACGTTCCATAGTCTTACAGATTATGGAGGTGATTGCTATGGGGCGGTAATTGGCGGGATCAGCACGACTACCTTTCTTGGGCACAGGCTGCACGTTAGCAAGCTTCCATGACTCAGGGACTAAACCTGTTCCAAGAGAGAGGCGGTACAGGCGTGTCAGAACAGGAGACAACTCAGGAGCGCAGTTCTTTAGCACTATAGCAGGTATACCGTCAGGTCCACTGGCTTTGTTCACGTCTAGATTACGAAGCATTTTAAGTACCTCCTTTTGGCGGATACGAATAGCGGGCATTGTAGTACCGCAAGGAGGTAACTGGGGTGGTACATTGTTCGCTGTATCCAGACGCGAATTTTCGGCAAACATACAGGCAAGCAGGTTTGCCTTATCAGTTGCCGTGTGAGCCAGCGTTCCGTCGGGTTTGTGCAGTGGAGGCAGAGACGAGCGACAAAAGTTCGCCTCGACCGATTTTGCCAGGGACCAAAACGCCTTACTCCCAGAAGGGTAAGAGGCTAGTTTTGATCCAATTCGGCGTATATGATCAAGACGAGCCATGCGCAGCGTCTTTTTGAAGGACTTGGCGGCTTTGTTGAAGGCTTTCTTCTTATCCCGCGTGTCCGGAGCTTTACAGTTCCGAGCTTCAGGCCTGAGGGTAGCAGGTGAGGCCGCCTGTCACCCCAGCAGAAGCAGGCCGGGACGGCGGGGCGACTAGCGCCGCCCCAAACCGTGACAAGACGGGGACACCGTGGTTGCCAAACCTAAGGGGGCCATCTCGAAACCAGAGATGGCCCAGGGTCAGTCAGGGTACGAGGGATATGCTCTATGGGAAACCTTACGCCCCGGCGTCTGATGACCCGAGACGGCGTGCGGTTTTAGTCGCTTCAAGCCCGACATAACCGCCCCCGCTGGCCGGCGGGGGGGTATACGAAGGGATTTCCACACGAAAAAAAAAAAGGTAGCACCGTGCACGATTGCGAAAAACCCTCCATAGTAATCCAATTTCGGTTTGATTGCGTTTAGGGGTCAGCAAGTGCATAGCCGGGCAGGGGGATTGTGGTCGCAGCACTAGTGGGACCGGTGGGTGTCACGCGGTGCTGCGACGACAATCCTCTTCTGATGAGGCCTTCAAGCTGAGTGCCACCATTGTTAACATGGTACTTGTATGTAATGGTGACCCTCTTTCCTGAGACTTTACCTTCAGCTTACAATCAGGCGGGGTGAAGTCAAATTGACGTGTCCTAAATATAAAAAATAAAGCATATTAATTCCTTAGAAGTATATTTAACACTAGCTGTGCTCGCGACTTCGTCTGCGTTGGCGTGAACATGGATCAGGGTTTTAATTTTTTCACGCGGAGCCCTTATACTTTTGCTAAAATAACAGATACTTAAGTCACACCTTATAACATCAGATATCCCGTCGGAATCGACCGAGCCACTCCGGAGATTATCGAAGTGGATTTACCAATATGCATTTAAGTATTAAAAAGTTGTGACATTCTACTTATTTAAATAGATATACAGATTTTTTAAACACACACTTTAATAATTATTTTTATGAAAAAATAGAACCGACTTAAGTCGGTTAAGTATACTAAAACCTTAAATTCTTTTCTAAAAACCGCATCAGAATGGGTTCAACCAATCGCGAGAATATTGCGGGCAAACATACAGGTTAAACAGAGCAGCTCCTTTTGATGTCGTTTAGAAAATAATGTCTATTAACAAGAGTTAGACTTAATGTTACATTCGCTTACATTACATTACATTGCATTCTTGGATTTGCGATAGTCTAGTGGCATACGTAACGGACTGCTGAGACGAGGTCTCGAGTTCGATCCCAAGTCGCCCTGGACACACACCTCTGACTTTTCGTAGTTATGTGTGCATTAATATATGTTAATTATCGCACGCTTAATAATGTGCCCGGTAGATGGCAATAGGCTCGCCCCCTATTACATTGGGCCCTTAACATAACTGGCGAATAGTGGGTGTGTAATACACCTCTGCCTACCCCTTCGGGGATACAGGCGTGAAGTTATGTTACGTTATGTCTTGGATTTGCTGTCAGAAACTTGATAAACTATGAATAATAGAAGTATTTACCAAAACAAAACAGAATAGTTTTAGTTCATTGAAAAGTTACATTGGGGTTGCAAAAGGCAGAGAACGCAATTTTATTTTTTTAATGATACGAGGTGGTTAGCCGAAAGTCAAGTACAAGTTTGTGGGGTCAAACCCTTGTCCCGCGGCTATCATCTTGTAAAAAGGGGTGCGAATGGTTTTTACGCTATTTTGGAAACAGAAAATTTGTAAAAAACCGTTTTGTTGCAAATTAAATTTTCTACAACTTTAATTTTGTAACTTTAGTCGTAGAACCAAATATAACGAAGTTATATACGCAAATATATTTTGGAAGAAATTTTCTTTCAGTTTATTAAATATAACAAATTAAAATCTATAAGTTTCTGTTTCGCAAAGAACGCAACTTATAAATTCACTTTGGTGGAAATCTGATGAAATTGTACCCTTTTTTTCGTGCGGAAATCCCTCAGATAAGCCAGCGGGGGAGGTTATGTCGGGCTTGAACCGACTAAAACCGTACGCCGTCTCGGGTCTTCAGGTGTAAGGTGATGAAATTGTACCTTTTTTTTTCGTGCGGAAATCCCTTCGGATACCCGCCCGCCGGTCAGCGGGGGCGGTTATGTCGGGCTTGAACCGACTAAAACCGCACGCCGTCTCGGGTCTTACAACGCCGGGTATAAGGTTGCCCATAGAGCATATCCCTCGCAACCCGACTGACCCTTTTTTCTTTTTTTTTTTTCCATCCCTGGTTTCGAGATGGCCCCCTCGGGTTTCGGAACCACGGTGTCCCTGTCTTGCCCGGGTTTGGGGGAGGGGCGCTGGTCACCCCACCGTCCCGGCCTGCTTCTGCTGAGGTGACAGGCAGCCTCACCTGCCACCCCCAGGCCTGTGCTCATGGAGGACGGAGGTCATTAAGTGACCTCCGGCGCCTGAGTCGCCTGCGACGCGCGGCAAGCATGTTGCGGGCTCGGTGGGCCGGGATAGTTCTAAATCTCTCCCGCACGCGCTCGCACTCTGCACCATTGCCGCAATCATGCTGCCGAGCGAGAGGACTCCCAGCTGATTAAATTGTACCTATAATGAACTTGTACGTACATAGAAAAAAATGTATTTGCTTAGTAAACATTTTGTCTCTTGAACTCTTGAAATCGAAAAAATAAAATAACGTTTTCTGACTTTTGCACGCTGACCTTCAAATGACATTTTTTTTAAATAAAAAAAGAGAAATTTAAGAAAAAAACTTTTTAAAAAGTAAGCTTTTATTGTGTTCTTGTTAGTAAAAAGAACAAAAAAATTGAAATCAAACAATCCGAAACTCGATGGGGTTGCGTCGTTTCATTACAGATTCCTTATGACCACCTTCCACCTCCATCATCAGACCCTGATTACCATTGAAAGACAAAATCCTCTTCAAGACGATTCAAACGAGCTCAAACTCGTAGAGATTGTGTCGTCAACTTTAGTTCCTATGGCCACCTTCCATCTCCATCATCAGATCAGCACCATTTCACCATAATATTGCATTGTCACGCGATTTACACATATATTATTTATACACATATATATATATATATATATATATATATATATATATATATATATATATATATATATATATATTTACGGCCTCTGTGGCGTAGCGTTACTGCATTCGCCTGGTACGACAGAGGGCGCGGGTTCGATTGCCGCTCAGTGCAAATATTTGTATATATGAATATGTCTATTTGCATTGGTCTGGGTGTTTCTATGTATAATATGTATGTATTTACAAAAAAAAAAGTATTTAAGTATGTTTATCTGCATTCTGAAACTCATAACACAAGCTAGTTGAACTATGCTTACTTTGGGTCTAGAAAGCGCTGTGTAGAATGTCATAGAATATTTATTTATATTTATTTAACCGGGAAATGGATCAAATTTAATTTGAGCGGGACAGGTGTAGCTCAATAAAAGCTTATAATTAAGTGTTTTGACATTTTAATGTCACGGCAATTTAATATCCCTGAATTTGTTAGTTTTTCATTCAAATCAGATAACACCTATATTACTAGATATACACAGCTCAACACGGTCTAGGGATATTGTACACCATAGGATGTAATTTAAAAAAAAACGACGGGTTGCACTCCGGGAGTGCCGGTAAAAGTGAAAACTTGAAAAATAACGTTGTGCATTTTTAGGGTTCCGTTGCCAAAAGGCACAAAGCGGAACCCTCATAGATTCGTCACGTGTGTCTGTCTGTCCGTCCGTATGTCGCAGCCACTTTTTTCCTAAACTATAAGATCTATGCTGTTGAAACTTGGTAAGTAGATGTATTCTGTGAACCGCATTCAGATTTTCATACAAAAATAGAAAAAACAATAAATTTTGGGGGTCCCCATACTTACAACTGAAACTCAAAAAAAATTATTTCATCAACCCCATACGTGTGTGGTATCTATGGATATGTCTTCAAAAATGATATTGAGGTCTCTAATATCTTTTTTTTTCTAAACTGAATAGTTTGCGCGAGCGACACTTCCAAAGTGGTAAAATGTGTGCCCCCCCCCCCCCCCCCCCACCTGTAACTTCTAAAATAAGAGAATGATAAAACTAAAAAAATATATGATGTACATTAGCATGTAAACTTCCAACCAAAATTGATTTGAACAAGATCTAGTGAGTAGTTTTTTTTTAATACGTCCTAAATCGTAAACCGCAATTTACCTTTCATTCAATATAAAAATTAAAACAAAACATTATTAAGTTACTTGCTGCTACGGAACCCTTAATGGACGAGTCCGACTTGCACTTGGCCACTTTTTATTGATATTTTGGAATGGTTAGGGAATAATTTTGCACGAATTGCTTTAATTATCAGTATAAACGTACTATCATTTATGTGATAACATACAATATTCATTTATTGCGCTATCGTAGACAAGCATGACAATTTATATAACATTAAAAAGTTAACACTTTAGAACTATTACAATTATTTTACATTAAAAAGTTCATCTCTCAGAAAAACCAACTTCCATCAATAATTTCAACGACTTTTTCACCATCATTATTACCAGAACCATCATCGCCAATATACTTTTATAGTACTCACTAATTTTTTCTTTCGCTATTTCTTCGTCACTTTTTTCATTAATAGATGCACTTTGTTTAATTTCCATTTTATATCAATAGATTTATGGCAAAAAATAGAATAAATATTACAAAAAGTTACATGATCACCAAAAGTGTTTCCTCGATGGCCTAGGGCCTCGGTCGGAATCGATCTCAGTGTTGACGAAGTCAACGACCACATTAGACGAACGCGCCACCAAGGTTGTAAAGTAGAGTGTGAAATTAGCGTTTCTATATTTGTCGTCTTACGATCAGTTTACTGACGGAAGTTTAACCTTTTTTACTCATTACAAAAAAAGTGCACAACGCCGCTAAAGAAGTTATCACTTCAAAAATATCAATTTGAGAATTGCCACGTTTTACAATCTTTTTTTTTTAATTTAAATTTGGTATAAAAAACAAAAATGAAAAAAAAAAATATGCCATCAACAATTTGGTTGGTATTGAAAACATGGTGTGTACCTACGTAGTATTCAATTTTGGATTTACTTTAAAAGAAAATAACCTATATTATCTTAGTAAAAGTTTGTTTTCAAAGATTATGATAATGTCGGAAGTTTACATGATTACACATAGAAATTAAGCTATTTTCATTTGGTGTTATTTTATTATTCTAAAAAACGGCGCGGTAGCCTAGTGGTATGGGTAATGGACTGCTGAGACGAGGTCTCGGGTTCGATCCCAGGTTTTACCATGGCACACACCAATGACTTTTCGATGCTGGATGCAGGTTTATATTAAGTGCCCGGTTAATGGCAATAGGCTCGCCACCTATTACATTGGGACCTAAACATAAACTAGCGAAATGTGGGTGCTAGCACCTCTGCCTACCCCTTCGGGTATATAGGCGTGAGTTTATGTTATGTTATGTTATTTTATTATTTACAACCTAAACGTCGGGATCAGTGGGAATAATAAAATAAAACCAAATAAATTGCAATAGATTCCGTTACAAATAGTTTTATTTCAAAATACAAAAGGTATATTTGTCCAATATATTAAAATCTCGTCTCATAGTGTTTGTTATCAAATTCCTCTAAAACGGCTTGACCGATTCTTAAGATTTTTTTATGGATTTTCGTTAGAAAAGCCCTATTGCTATCGAGTTGTCGTCGTCGTCGTCGACGTCGTCGTTGCCAATTTTCTGTCACGGTTTTGGGTATGAAGGAGATGAGCTATCGAGTTGCTGTTTTCGGTAATAGATTCGTGCTGGGGTGAACCATTGCAAGATAAAAAAAAATCGCAAAAAATCGCAAAAACAAAAAAATCGCAAAATCGAAAATCCCTTGTATTCGGCTGAGCTCGTCTCAGGAATTCAACTTGTTTGTGTCTGTTTGGTGGATCTGAGACTAGGTCGTAAGGTATTTTTATACCCCTAGTTACTTTATAAACTCTTATTTACTTTAGTTCGGATTGTTGACGTTTTTACAGAGAATTCACTGCCACCTTTTTGACTTCTTCCAGTTTCTTGCTAGACGGTCTTTAGGACCGAGCCCGTCCGAAAGACCGTCCAGCAAGATACCTACTGAGCGCGCTTTTGGTGGTCTATTTACAAATGTGTTTACTTAATCAATAATACGATATAGCTGTTGCTGCAGTAGCAATGGCACTCATTTACCAATAAAATCAACACATATTAATATTATCGAGGCCATAATACGAACTGGCACTGCCTCTGGCGAAGTAGCTTACGTATCACAGATCCCAATGATACCCACATATTTGCCATTTTCGTAAAACGCTTGCAATTATTCTTATTTAAAATTAAGTCACTATTAATAAATGACAAGGTCCAACGTTCAGTTATGTTGATGTAGATATATAATAAAAACCGGCCAAGTGCGAGTCGGACTCACGCACGAAGGGTACCGTACCATTATTTATGAAAACGGCAATAAATCACGTTTGTTGTATCGGGCCCCTCTTAAATATTTGTTTTTATTTCAAATAAATTATTTATTTATAAATTGAATACATAAATAAATATTCTGTGAAAATTTCAATCGTCTACGTGTTGCCGTTATTAATATAGAGCAAAAACGAGCAAAAAAAAAATCACGTTTGTTTTGTGAGCACCTCCTTAAATACTTATTTTATCCTGTTTTTTAGGGTTCCAGAGCATGTCTGTCTGTCCGTCCGTATGTCACAGCCACTTTTTCCGAAACTATAAGAACTATGCTGTTGAAACTTGGTAAGTAGATGTGGTCAGTGAACCGCCTTAAGATTTTCACACAAAAATAGAAAATAAAACAATAAATTTTGGGGGTTCCCCATACTTAGAACTGAAACTCAAAATTTAGTTTTCATCGGATCCATACGTTTCTATGGATAGGTCTTCAAAAATGATATTGAGATTTCCAATATCATTTTTTTTCTAAACTAAGTATTTTGCGCGAGAGACACTTCCAAAGTGGTAGAACGTGCGTCCCCCTCCCTGTAACTTCTAAAATAAGAGAATGTTAAAACTAAAAATAATATATGACGTACATTACCTACGCACATTTACCATGTAAACTTCCACCGAAAATTGATTTGAACGAAATCATAAAACGCAATTTACCTTTGATTCAATCAACTCAAATATAAAAATTAAAAAGACATTTAATTTAATAAACATAAACCTTATGCATAAAACGTGAGCCCTTATTTTCTAATAATAAATCTGTAATAGGTGCCTAAGTAAATAATAATTGTAATTCGCGCAGGGCGTGACTTGAACGAACTACAAGAATTTTTATAAGTATTTTATTACTTGCTGCTATGGAACTCTTCATGGGCGAGTCGGACTCGCACTTGGCTGGTTTTTGTTTTTAGTATTTGTTATAGCGGCAATAAAATACATCTTCTGTGAAAATTTCAACTGTCCATCTGTCACGGTTCATGAGTTACAACCTGGTTATTGCCGTTATTAATATCAAGCAAAAACGGCAAACAATCACATTTCTTCCTACGTATGTTAAAGAACGTTTTAGATTCCTTCGTGACACACATGTGAGATCCTTGAGGTCATCTGAGAACTTGACGCTGGAAGTGCCAGTGCACTCTACCGATTATTATGGCAAATCTTTTACTGTGAATGCCGTTGGGCTATGGAATGCATTACCAGTAACCATTAGACAGGCACAATCCATAAATATTTTCAAAACAAGTTGAATTCCTCAGACGAGCTCAGCCGAATACAAGGGATTTTCGATTTTGCGATTTTTTCTTTATCTTGCAATGGTTCACCCCAGCACGAATCTATTACCGAAAACAGCAACTCGATAGCTCATCTCCTTCATATCCAAAACCTTGATAGAAAATTGGCAACGACGACGTCGACTACGACGTCGACGACAACTCGATAGCAATAGGGCTTTTCTAAAGAAAATCCCTAAAAATGTTACAGTTACCTTTCTATAATGTAGTCTATGAAAACACTCCACATATTCACACACTATTTATTTATTTGCGTATGTATCTATATTAGGTGTCACAACTCACAAAATTACGTCTTTGAATTTGGTGAGATGACTTGGTATCGACAAAATATGTATTTGAAACAAAAAAAAAAATATCGGGTAAAATAAAAAAAATATAAAAATAAAAAATAAAAAAATGAAAAAATTAAAGAAAAACACCACCAGCGACGAGCACACGTGACGCTAGTCGCGATTTAGGTATTTCCCACACATCCGATTGGAGAATACTGCGAGGATACTATCCGCGATACTAAATCGCGACCAGCGCGTGACGGTGGTTTTATTTTCCTTTTTTATAATTTTTATTTTTATTTTTTTAATATTTTTTTTATTTTATTTTACTACTACACCACCATTCACTTATATTATGTACTCTTCATTCCTGATCATCCTAAGGTTGCCTTGTAGAGATCACTTTTAGTGATAAGGCCGCCCATTGTGGATTTAACTGTTAATGTTCCAAATTTGTGTCTATAATGTTTATGGTGTACAATAAAGAATTATCTATCTATCTATCTATTTCTTGTATGGGAGCCCATTGTATATCCGTACGAACGGACTAATAATAGGGTCCCGTTTTACCCTTTGGATACGGAACCCTAAAAAGGATATTTTTCTTATTTTACTATCTCTAACGGAAAGGGTAAAAGTGGCGTTAGTCGAGTGGCGTACGTAACGGATTGCTGAGACGAAGTCTCGAGTTCGATCCCCAGTCGCCCCGGGCACACACCTCTGACTTTTCGTAGTTATGTGTGCATTAATAAATGTTAATTATAGCTCACTTAATAATGTGCCCGTTAGATGGCAATAGGCTCGCCCCCTATTACATTTAGACCTTAACATAACTGACGAATCGTGGGTGTGTAATACACATCTGCCTATCCCTTCGGGGATACAGGCGTGAAGTTATGTTTATAGAAAGGATATAGGAGTAAGATAGCGGACTTCGAGCTCCAAAATGCAAGCTATGGATTCATCCGCGAATACTGCTTGTTATAAGCTCAGACTCCATGGGTCAGTTTTCTGTTGAACTGTCGGTATTTAGAAAAACATTAAAGTCTGAAAATCGCCTTGAAACCCACCTTTACCCATCACGGTTTTGTCCAATTTTTTTTTTTTTTATATTTAGGACACGTCAAATTGACTTCACCTCGCCTGATAGTAAGCTGAAGGTAAATTCTCAGGAAAGATGGACACCATTACATACACGTACCATGTTAACAATGGTGGCACTCAGCTTGACGGCCTCATCAGAAGAGGATTGTCGTCGCAGCACCGCGTGACACCCACCGGTCCCACTAGTGCTGCGACCACCATCCCCCTGCCCGGCTATGCACTTGCTGACCCCTGAACGCAATCAAACCGAAATTGGATTACTATGGAGGGTTTTTCGCAATCGTGGTAACTTTTTTTTTTTTCGGCCGAATTTTGTGACAAATTTGTGTCATCAAATTTCTACCACCACTACTTTCACACAAAGTTTGGCATCTATCTATACTATTATAAAATTGTAAATTAGTTGTGTCTGTACATTGGAGATATAAAAAAAATGTTATGTTTACTGAACGATTCTGAACACAAAAATATTTTTTTGGATTTCTTGTCTATTTGTCTGTTTATTCGCGATGGACGCAAAAACTACTGGACGGTGAAGTAGAACCGGAGATATGCCCAAAAAACGATAGCTGACCTCCGCGCGGTTTAATCGGTAGGCATCAACTAGTTACTAATAAAGGTGTAACAATACCTTTCGAGTGCGTACGCGGAGTGCCCGGCAATGGTGGCTTGGAAAGGACACCGTGTGGTTTTAGTCGGTTCGATTCCGACATGCCCACCTCATCGCTGGCACCGGTGGGGTGAAGTCCGTTAGGGATTCCACAAGAAAAAAGCGGCCAAGTGCGAGTCGGACTCGCCCATTAAGGGTTCCGTAGCAGCAAGTCACATGATAATGTTTTTCTTTTAATTTTTTTATTTGAGTTCATTGAATGAGAGATAAATTGCGGCTTACGATTTATGACGTATTAAAAAAAACTACTTACTAGATCTCGCTCAAACCAATTTTCGTTGGCAGTTTACATGGTAATGTACATCATATATTTTTTTAGCTTTATCATTCTCTTATTTTAGAAGTTACAGGGGGGGGGGGGCACACATTTTACCACTTTGGAAGTGTCTCTCGCGCAAGCTATTCATTTTAGAAAAAAATGATATTAGAAACCTCAATATCATTTTTGAAGACCTATCTCTATGGATACCCATAAGTGTGTGGTATCTATATACCACACACTTATGGGTTAGATGAAAAAAAAAATTTTGAGTTTCAGTTCTAAGTATGGGGACCCCCAAAATTTATTGTTTTTTTTTCTATGTTTGTATGAAAATCTTAATGCGGTTCACAGAATACATCTACTTACCAAGTTTCAACATCATAGTTCTTATAGTTTCGGAAAAAAGTGACTGTGACATTCGAACGGAGAGACAGACAGACATGACGAATCTATAAGGGTTCCGTTTTTTGCCATTTGGCAACGGTAACCTAAAAATAAAAGGTGTAACAATATTTTGACATAATGGATTTTATGGCATTCCATTGATATCCTGCAAAAAATTTAAATGCGAAAGTCTGTGAGGATGGGCGGATTTATCCATATGGCAGGATGTCTGTTATTCTTTTCCCGCAATAGCCGCTGAACGGATGCGGATGAAATTTGGCATAGAAGTCGATTATATTCTTGAATACTAGGCTATTTCTTATACCAGAAGTAGTTTCCTAGGAGTCAGCGAAGTGGGATCAGTATCAGATCAGAGCTCACAGTAATACTGCATCAACAATAGTATCGAACATCGAGGACACTAGTTTCCATCCATCATTAATTTTTACTCACCAGAACACCAAGCTAAAAGCTCCATAATCTCCTGAACAGTAAAGTATTAGTGTCAATAAAAGAAAGCAGCGATAGCCCAGTGGTGTACGTAACGGACTGCCGAGACGAGGTCTCGAGTTCGATCCCCAGTCGCCCCGGGCACACACCTCTGACTTTTCGTAGTTATGTGTGTATTATAAATGTTACTTCTTCTTCTTAAGTTCACGCCTGTATCCCCGAAGGGGTAGGCAGAGGTGTATTACACACCCACGATTCGCCAGTTATGTTAAGGTCCCAATGTAATAGGGGGCGAGCCTATTGCCATCTACCGGGTACATTATTAAGCGAGCGATAATTAACATTTATTAATGCACACATAACTACGAAAAGTCAGAGGTGTGTGCCCGGGGCAACTGGGGATCGAACTCGAGACCTCGTCTCAGCAGTCCGTTACGTACGCCACTAGGCTGTCGCCGATGTTAATTATCGCCCGCTTAGTAATGTGCCCGGTAGATGGCAATAGGCTCGCCCCCTATTACATTGGGACCTTAACATGACTGGCGTATCGTGACTGTGTAATACACCTCTGCCTACCCCTTCGGGGATACAGGCGTGAAGTTATGAAATGAATGAAGTCAATAAAAGATTTCTGTGTTAGACTTGATTGAAGGTTGTCGCTGAATTTAAGCTGACAGTACCTCGCCTTGGCTCTCAATAGCTTGCGGCGATATCGGTGAGTGACAACCACAAGAAGGTCACCAGCTGAGTGGATGTGCTGGCATCTGTACCGTCTATCACCAAATAACTCGTTTCTTCCGACGTATATGAACAGGCGTGTGTCAATTGAGCAAGGTGAGTGTAACAAAACTGGTGTCCGATGAATAATAAATAAATAAATAAATAAATAAATAAATAAATAAATAAATAAATAAATAAATAAATAAATAAATAAATAAATAAATAAATAAATAAATAAATAAATAAATAAGTAAATAAATAAATAAATAAATAAATAAATAAATAAATAAAAGAATAAATAAATAAATAAATAAATAAATAAATAAATAAATAAATTTTCTACGACATTCTACACAGCTCTTTCTAGACCCAAAGTAAGCATAGTTTAACTAGCTTGTGTTATGGCTTCCAGAATGCGGATAAACATACTTATATACATTTTTTTTTTGTAAATACATACATATTATACATAGAATAATATATGAATACTAGGTTTTGCCCGCGGCTCCGCCCGCGTAGATGTCGGTTATCGCGACAAATAGCCTATGTCCTTTCCCAAGGTCTAATCTACCCCTGTACCAAATATTAGCAAAATGGGTTCAGTGGTTTTTGCGTGAAAGCGTAACAAACAAACTTACATTCGCATTTATAATAGTAGGGAAGTTGCACATCGTCGGCAACCCTGGGGTTATCCTTTCAAGGGCTTACCCGGGGTGCCCGGCAACGGACATTTGGGGAGGACACCGTGCGGTTTTAGTCGAGACACGACATAACCACCCCCGCTGGCAAAAAAAAAGGTATCACAAAATACATAACCATGTACGAAAAAAAAAAAACAAATGAAATTAAATGTCCTATTGGAATTTTAAATGCCATTCCTTAGATCATAATTACCTAATATCTGCCGAAAATCTCAGAATGATGTGACAACACTATATAGTAGATATCCAATAATGTTTAGCGGTGGCCCACAAGACCCCCCCCCCCCTCTCTGGCTGCACCGCTGCGCCCTCTTGTTTTTTTTTTTCAGGTGTTTATTCACTAATTGGCCTTACTGTGTTGCCATGTAACTTTCCGTATAGACCTAAATTTTATTGCCAACAACTATAAAATATGCGCTAATCTCGGGACCTACATGTTCGAATTGAAAAAATATTTTTGTGTTGCCAAGGAAGGCTGTGGTGCGATTGTAGTGTGATGATGTATATCATGTATATCATCACACTACTATCTAGATGAGCGGACCAGTAATCATACATGTCAAAAAATCGGGCAAATTTCCATACATTACTGTAACTATACCTTTTTTTTTTTTTTTTTTTTTATTATCGTGCGGAAATCCCTTCGGATACCCCCCCGCCGGCCAGCGGGGGCGGTTATGTCGGGCTTGCACCGACTAAAACCGCACGCCGTCTCGGGTCTTCAGACGCCGGAGTGTAAGGTTACCCATAGAGCATATCCCTCGCACCCCGGCTGACCCTGGGCCATCTCACCACTAACAGCATCGCTCATCCTGTCTCCTCTGAAAGCAGAGGAGTACGGAGAGCGATGTGTTCCCGCCACGTTGGGTATTGGCCGACGATCAATGCCAACCCTATACCTACTACGTTTTGACACGTTAAAATACAGATGTGAAATGTCAATTTAAAATAGAAAAAAAAAAACAAATAAAATGCGAGTCATCTATAGTTTTTGGATATTTAATTCATTTTTTTAAATTCGAATTTCGAAAAACATAAATGCCAAGTTGTGTCGTAAATTAGTACACTGCACCTCACTATTGACAATAAAGAACAGAAATTTACTCCTTCAAACTTAGTATTTATTTTTACGAAACTTCATGAGCGGGTAAACGTCAAAACGGCCATTATAGCGTGCCGCTTCTTTTATAAATTACGGATATGTATTGAACAAATGGGTGTCACGGGGGCGATGTATAGCACGGGCTTAGCCGCGAGGCACAGCTAGTTATTAATTAAGGTTATGTAATTTGCTTACAAAATTGATCAAGTCGTGTAAATAATATATTAACTAACTGCGTAGAAAACCGCGGTAGCCTAGTGGTATGGGTAATGGACTGCTGAGACGAGGTCTCGGGTTCGATCCCAGGTTTTACCATGGCACACACCAATGACTTTTTGATGCTTTTCGAAGTTATGTGTGTATTTATCGCAGGTTTATAAGTGCCCGGTTAATGGCAATAGGCTCGCCACCTATTACATTGGGACCTAAACATAAACTGGCGAAATGTGGGTGCTAGCACCTCTGCCTACCCCTTCGGGGATATAGGCGTGAGATTATGTGTTATGTTATGTTATGTAGAATACTATATTCTAAAAATAAAACTAAAAAAAAATTATCTCCATACTATTGAACCGGCGCAAGCGTTTTGTCAGCCAAAATGCCAAGTCGATTCGACTCTACAGACCGCTACACTACGTACTGCAACAACACTGACTTGATACTTGTCGTGCTAAATTCTGCTTTGTCAAATAGTATGATGTTCTTTCTACTGCTTTAAAACTGTAGTATACACGGACTATGCGTTATTGATACTTGGTGAACATAAATGTAGGGTATATTGTAATTGTTGATAATAACATGAAAAACATGAACTTGCCCTCATTTCCGACGTTCTTCAAGTTCTGTTTATTTTAGTAACCTTATGGGTTCTTTTTTTTTTTAACGTGCGGAAATCCCTTCAGATATCCCCCCCCCCCACCGGCCAGCGGGGGTGGTTATGTGTCTCGACTAAAACCGCACGGTGTCCTCCAAAAGTGTCCGTTGCTGGGCACCCCGGGTAAGCCCTCGAAAGGATAACCCCAGGGTTGCCGGCGGACTTTGGCCGCCACCGCGGCCTCGCCTGGTGGGGTCGGGTTTTATCCCGCTTCGGTGAGTTGGCGGGCGTGTGTAGGGCACACACGACACGCCTCCGCCACGGCCTGCTTCTGTAAGGACGGCGAGTCGGCCAACTGCCGTCCTCAGGCCCCGATCATGGAGGTCGGTAGTCCCGGGCGTAGATGAGTCTGCGGCGTCCTCGCCGCAGACTGCGAAACTCGGGGGGCAGGGTTCTCTCCCGCTCCCTCTCCGCCGTCTCTTTCGCGCGCATTACCTGCTCGCAGAAAGAGGCGGCGGCGTGCCACTTGCTCCCGTCGTAAGAAAAATAATTATTAAAATTTCCACGTTCTCTTTTTAAATCCATTAATACCTTTATACACCTTCGTTCTGTTTGTCTCTGATACTTAGTCTTAAACTCGTGAACCCCTCGCATGTCAAGCTGTCAAACGTAAAATAGTGCTAAAGAATCTGGGGTGTCATAGATATACGCGCGTAATCTGCGCTAAGTTCTCGTTCTGTTTCTATTAGAAGTATTTCAGGTTGTTATTGTTTTGAAATCTGGACAAAACTTCCTATCTATTTATGGCACAATTATCTAGTTTTATATAAAAAGTCGATTTTTAAAACACTGCACCCTTCACTTATCGGAGCCTTACATGATTAAATTGCTTGATCAAAAACGTGGGCCACTCCCGCTGTGGTAGAAAACTAGTTAGAAACAGCAACACTTTCCCTAAAGTTAAAAAGAGAGATGTTACCACTTCCATTGCGTAGAAAATTCAACCTGATTTTCATGCCTACCACCCATGATCACTCTATCAAGCGCAGATCTAAAGCACCTCCTCCCATTTTCCTTTTTTTCAATATAATTTCAAGCGTAACAGAAATTTCACCTAAACATGAAAATAATATCGTGAGTGTTATAATTACCACAAAAATTAATTACTACTTGTTTAAGTATTCAAATATATTTAAACAGTAAACAGACAAAAATGCTAATTTAAGTACGTACTTAAAAAAAACGGCTAAGTGCGAGTTGGACTCGCGCACAAAGAGTTCCGTACCATTATCTATACAATTAAAAAAGTGATTAAAAAACTAAATATTCTGTAAATATTTAAGCGTCTACCTGTTGCCGTAACTAATATCGAGCAAAAAACGGCAAATAATCAGGTTTGTCATATGAGAGCTCCCCCTTTTATTCTGTTTTAGTATTTTTTGTTATGATGGCAACAGAAATACATCTTCTGAGAAAATTTCAACTGTCTAGCTACCACGGTTCATGAGGTACAGCCTGATGACTTCCCCTTCACCCCTTCATAGGGTTGGCATTGATCGTCGGCCAATACCCAACGTGGCGGGAACACATCGCTCTCCGTACTCCTCTGCTTTCAGAGGAGACAGGATGAGCGATGCTGTTAGTGGTGAGATGGCCCAGGGTCAGCCGGGGTGCGAGGGATATGCTCTATGGGTAACCTTACACCCCGGCGTCTGAAGACCCGAGACGGCGTGCGGTTTTAGTAGGTACAGCCTGATGACAGACGGACAGATGGACGGACAGCGGAGTGTTAATAATAGGGTAACGGGTATGGAACCCTAATAAAAAACAATTAAACATAATAAAATAACAAACCTTCCTTAATGCAAATCTGTGTTTTATGCTCCAGGAATCACAATAAAAACGTTGGTATCGCAATTGTGTTTATGATATGACCTACAATCAATTATATCGTACGCGACTTCTTTAACCGAAAGTATCAAACTATGCAGCACCAATCACATCAAGACACACATTTACCGCCAAAGCCGTTCAAGCGAGCACCTCGCTACCATTCATTACTGTACCGCACAAACTGATGCACTCGTTGCTAGCAAAATCTCGCTTTTTAACACCTCGAGTTATTTATTAAAATTGTGCAAAATTAAAAGTAAAATATATCAAGAAAATTTGAATACCTGTGGACCATTGTATTCTACTGTCAGACCACCATTTTGTTTTATTTAAATTTCGAGATTTGCGCGGGAATTGTGTTATATTATTGTGTTTTACTTTCAAGTGGCTTTTTCATATTTCTGTCACAAATAGCGGTAAGTTTTTATTTTATTTTAATTTGTTTTGCTTTATAATCACCTTTAACCAAATGAATTTTTATATTAAGCTGGTATATTGCATATTTGTAGGATAATTCCGTAATTCCTGCTTACATAATTGTTCTGAAAGATGATAATAATTAATTTTAATAAAGCAAACAGTGTAATAGGTTTGGAATGTACAATAATAATGTAGGTACATTTATTAAATGAAATGAAAAGTTGGAGTAATCTGAGGCTAATCAAAACAAACACGTTTCAAAAAAACGAGTTGTTCTTGACAGACTCGGCGCAAAAAAGTATCATACAGTTTTTGCACCATTTTTTGTAAATGTTTACATTTTCATATAGATGGTTGTGTACTTTTTACGTAGTATTAACTGCGCTAACGTTTAAATTAACTTCTCATCTGATGAAAGCGAAGCGAGTTGAACAATTTATCTTATTTCCGTATATACCGTTCCCCATGGGAACCTATTCTAGGGATAAAAAATAGCCTATGTGTTATTTAAGAATATAATTTATCTCTGTACCAAATTTCAGCCAGATCCGTTTAACCGTTTAAGCGTGATTGAGTAACTGACATCTAAACATCTACACAGATTTTGATCAGCATTTCTATCAACTTTAAAAATGTAAAAAATAGCAATAACCACCATAGTTGTACATATGGTTTCAAGAAGTTTTTTGTAGATATTGATATGTTCTATAATACTATCGAACATTTTTTTGTTCTATCATCAATACTTTCCGCAGCGCATGCGATGAAAGACATTTTAATGACTAATTTTTTTACACCTTGGGTTGGTTTTATTAGGGATCTATAAGGATCGCTAATTTTTTCTAGTAATAATATAGCCTATGTTACTCAGTGATAATGTAGCTTTCTAACGGGAGAAGAATTTTTGAAATCGGGTCAGTAGTTTTGAAGTTTATTCATTACATACAAAAATCCAAAAATACAAATCTTCTTTCCGCAGCGCATGCGATGAAAGACATTTTAATGACTAATTTTTTTACACCTTGGGTTGGTTTTATTAGGGATCTCTAAGGATCGCTAATTTTTTCTAGTAATAATGCCTATGTTACTCAGTGATAATGTAGCTTTCTAACGGGAGAAGAATTTTTGAAATCGGGTCAGTAGTTTTGAAGTTTATTCGTTACATACAAAAATCCCTAAATACAAATCTTTCCTCTTTATTGAGCGAAGCTCGTCGGAGCTTTGCTCTCTTTTAGACGACTCGTGTATTTCGTTAGACCATCTTCTCCTCCCAAACGGCTGAACCGATTCTAATGAAATTTCACACAAGCAAATATGTTACTGATGGGAAGGACATAGGCTATGTAATTAAAAATACATGTGTACCACGGAGCAATAATCACCGAACAAAATTTTCAAAATCTGAATCCGCAATGATGGTCAAGGTTAGACACACAGTTTTGGCGCCAAAATGCGTAGGTAACTTTTAAAGTGGAGTCGATCGAAAAAAGAAATGTTGAAATCCAACATACCACGGAGGAATAATCACCGAAAAAATTTTTTTTATCTGATTTCTCAATGAACAAAAAGGCCTCATACACGCGATTGGTATTAAATTAAGTAATTTGTTCATATACACAAGACAAAAAAAGAAAAACGGAAATCGGACTAGCCATTAAGGAATTATCACCGTTAGAAAATGTCCTCGTGAAATTGCTTCGCTCAATTTTTACAACAGGAGAAGCAATTGCAGACTTATTAATATCAGTGTAGATCAAATCTTGTTAATCATGATCAAATCTTCTTATATCAAAAAGAGGTAGATAAGGATAATTAACTAACTCAACGCAATCACGAGTGCAATACCTATTTGGCACGATATAAAACCCGTATCAAACATGGCTTGTATCTATTTTTCGCATCGGTAGATGGCGCTGCAATAGTGTCTAGGGTTCTTTAGGAAAGGAGAATGCCCATTCTTGGTTGCGCTTTTAGACGTACGCGTCAATATTTCAAATGTTAAAAAATAATATTGATTATAGTATGACTTTTCAACACTAAATCGCTTCTAAAGAACTTGGGGTTTGAATTTAACTTATAAAGATATGAAAATTGAATGAATAATCGTTTCCACTTTAATTTAATTGTTACCATTATATAAAATAAACCATTGGCGGTAGAATGCAAATATACCAATCTTTTTCAAATAAAATGGTTAAATAATAATACGTGATAATAATTCGCAATGTGACATTCAAATATATTGCAGTTATGAAATCTTAATATTTCGTGTATGTATTCGTAAATTATTAGTGATAATCAGTTAAAGTTGTAAAATATTGTGTGCTTCAGTGGTAGTTTTCTCTTAATTTATACATGGTATCCCTGTCTTACTAAAACGTCAGTTTACCAGTATATATATATTATCTATGCGTCAGTTCAACAGTCTGTGTCACAATATTTTCTTGTGTTTATATTTTTTTTCGTTGTAATAATTTAATTTCTCAATAACCCCAAGTTCTGTTACAATATGCGTTTATATTTCAGATAATACTTAATGCAGGCTATTTAATGCAGTTTATACTTATGTGACATAGCAAAAAAAAGTGTGCAACCGATTTCCATACTGACATGGGCATTGTCCTTTTAAGCCCGGGTGAAGCCGAGACCCAAGCCTTTAGCATTTTATATAAAATGAATCGCCGTTTCCCTTGGTCACACCATTAACTTGAGAATGATTTCACCGATTGTTTATAATTTTTTAATGTTTGAATGTGTGAATGCTATGTAGAAGGTTCTTACAAAACTTAAAATTAAGAAAATTTAAAAATTTCAGAAAACGAAAATTTAAGTATTCCACGCGGGCGGAGCCGCGGGCAAATGCTAGTATGCATATAAATCTTATCTATAAATCTATTGTTCATAAGTTGACTTATCTTATCCTATTTATACAGTATGTAACATAACTAGTGTCCGATCAATAAGGGGCACATACATTGCCTAAATACATAACCAGATATAAAATTAAAAGTAATAGGTATATTAATAAAAATAAATGTACTATTTTGATTTTAAATGCCATTTCCTAGATCATAATTACATATCTCCCCTAAATCTAATAATGTGGCAACACTACATAGTAGATATCCAACAATATTTAGCGGCGGTCCACAACACCACCTTACGCCGGCTGTACCACCGCACCTTCTTATGTTTTTTTGTTATTTTTTTAGAGAAAGTTTCTTCACTAGACCTCCTGTGCTGCTATGTATATTTCAGCACAGACTTAAATTTTATTGCAGTTTTTGTAGGATTATTTTTTTCAACTTATTTTCGAAAAAGTATTACTTAAGCAGAACCTAATATTGATACCTATGTACACCTTCACGGATCGGACACTAGGTTTGTTACATATTGTATATGCTAAGATATATACACGTATATGCATCTATTAGATCTTAGCATATTTATAAATTGAATTGAACTGTGTGAATATGACATTTTGTAGACAGTAGAAAAATTCTTTTTAGGGTTCCGTTGCCAAATGGCAAAAAACGGAACCCTTATAGATTCGTCATGTCTGTCTGTCTGTCAGTCCGTATGTCACAGCCATTTTTTTCCGAAACTATAAGAACTATGCTTTTGAAACTTGGTAAGTAGATGTATTCTGTGAACCGCATTAAGATTTTCACACTTAAATAGGAAAAAAGCAATAAATTTTGGGGGTTAAAAATTTTTTTGAGTTTCAGTTCTAAGTATGGGGCTTAGAACTGAAACTCATAAAATTTTTTGTCATCAATGGTATCGATGGATAGGTCTTTAAAAATGATATTGAGGTTTCTAATATCATTTTTTTCTAAACTGACTAGTTTGCGCGAGATACTTCCAAAGTGGTAAAATGTTCCCCCCCCCCCCCCCCCCCCTTGTAACTTCTAAAATAAGAGAATGATAAAACTACAAAAAATATATGATGTACATTACCATGTAAACTACCACCGAAAATTGGTTTGAACGAGAAGTAAGTAGTTTTTTTTTAGTACGTCATAATTCGTAAACCGCAATTTACCTTTCATTCAATCAACTCAAATACAAAAATTTAAAAAAAAAAACATTATTATGTTACTTGTGAAGCCCCGCCAAACTCATCTGCAAGCCGGTACATCTACTGTTTCACGGACGAGGCTCTGGGGAAGGCTTTCCTCTGGGTATTAGGGGGTTAGACAGTTATTCCCGTCAAAGCCAAGATAACCGACGAAGAAGAAAACGTAGAGAGTGAACCTCGGGAATCAAAGAAGATCGTATGTCTGTTTACCACCATAGCAGTAGAAACAAAAGAACCCCATATTATACTCGTAGTTACTTGAACACTCAGCCAATTCTCACAATTCCGAGTTAATTTAGTTGGTTAATGCGTAATCCGATTTACCTGATTAAAATATACGGAGAAAAGGTTTTTCGTCTGTAAATCTTCATTGGATTTGCAATTCTGCGTAACTGATCAGGATTGTGGTCATATATAATGGATGTATGGACAATTTGGATCACAATCGAGATTAATCAATGCCATTGCCTTCAGTATCTAACTGACATTAGTATTCTATGCTTTGATCTTGTCGAAAATTTATGCGAAAATTTTATTTTCGTCACCAAAAATTTGGTATTGAGATAAAACAGTTTTTTTGGTGATATTTAGTGATTTTTTATGATATTTGGTGATGTTTGGTGATATTCGGTGATAGTTGGTTATAATTGGTGATATTTAAATATATTCGGACCGAACATAAGTAAATAATATAAATAATATCCTACGACATTCTACACAGCGCTTTCTAGACCCAAAGTAAGCATGGTTTAACTAGCTTATGTTATGGGTTCCAGAATGCGGATAAACATACTTATAGTACTATAGTACGTCCTTGTTCTAGTTATAGTACGTCCTAGATGTTCTCATTTTCTGATTTAAATCTATAGGAAAAGTCAGCATACTATTTGCTAAAAATAAATATTGAATTAATGTAGTTCGCAAGAATTACGGTAGAGGCTCCAGCGTAGAACCCTGACTCGTCTACGCCCGGGACTACCGACCTCCATGATCGGAGTTCTGCGTGAGGACGGCAGTTGGCCGATTCACCGTCCTTACAGCAGCAGGCTGTGGCGGAGGCATGTCGTGTGTGTGTCCTACACACGCCTGCCAACTCACCGATGCGGGATAAAACCGGACCCCACCAGGCGAGGCCGCGTTGGCGGCCAAAGTCCGCTGGTAACCCTGGGGTTATCCTTTCGAGGGCTTACCCGGGGTGCTCGACAATGGACACTTGCGGAGGACACCGTGTCGTTTTAGTCGGTCCGAATCCGACACGCCCACCCTATCGTCGGCACCGATGGGGTGAAACCCGTGGGGGTTTCCACACGCTAAAAAAAAATTGTCTCCAGCGTCACCTTGAGACGTATATAATACTGTCTAGCTGGCTCAGTTGGTCAGAGTATTCCCCCTGTGAGGGACTGGTCGCGGGTTCAAGTCCCGTCCTAGATGTTCTCTTTTTCCGACCTAAATCTATACTCAGAGTATAATTTTCTTTGTTAATACATACTGATTATATATAGAAACATTCAGACCGACTCAGACATATTCATGCATAGAAATATTTGCACTGAGTGGGACTCGAATCCGCGCCCCATGTTGTAGCAGTCGAATGCACTATCGCAATGCCACGGAGGCTGTCATGCAACATGCTGCTTTAATCTGACATCGAGTCACCACAAGCCCGCTAGGATCATACGGGTATATCATATTTTAAGATTGTGAATTTGATTTCATGAGATTGATGGCGTCGTCTGATTATTTTTACCGGGATTCTAAGAATGACACGTGTGTAGGTAAAGCATTCCATCCTTCACCATGCGATAAAGAAAGTAGGTACTGAACCAATTGGTTCGTGACGGTATTATTTGCGCCTATTGTCCAGGATAGGAATGACAGGATGGGACGGTAGAGCCGACAAAATATTGCCTTTTAATTAGTTTAATTAGATTAGTTTTTTTATCAATTCTCCTATTCCCCAGTCTTCGCCAATTCCGGTTCCATCTAAGGCTTGCATTTTGTTTCCTGGCGTCCACTCCAAAGTCTCGTCCATCCATCAGCACTACCTACCTACTTACTATCATCATCATCAACCTCTATTAGTCCACTGCTGGACATAGGTCTCCCCTAATGAGCGCTATAGCGCCCTGTCTTCAGTTTGCCGCATCCAGCATCTGCCTGCAGTCTTTCGCAGATCGTCATCCCACCTGGCCGAAGGGCGTCCTACACTACGTTTGCCAGGTCGCGGTCTCCACTCAAGAACACGTATTACTATAGATATTCATCGATTATAATAATGACACCATTTAAAGACTTACCGCCATTTTACAAATGATTTCTTAAAGGATAATATAGTTTACAATACCTACAAGTATATTGTTAAATAATTAATACTTACTCGTTATCAAGCGATTTTTTATAATCATGGTAAAATGTGACATAACATAACATAACTTCACGCCTGTATCCCCGAAGGGGTGGGGCAGAGGTGTACTACACACCCAGGATTCGCCAGTTATGTTAAGTTCTCAATGTATAGGGGGCGAGCCTGTTGCCATCCACCGGGTACATTATTAAGCAAGCGATAATTAATATTTATTAATGTACACATAACTACGAAAAGTCAGAGGTGTGTGGCGGGCGACTGGAGATCGAACTCGAGACCTCGTCTCAGCAGTCCGTTATGTACCCCACTGGGCTAAATGTGACAAAATATTCAATCATTATCCTTTAACTACTTTTAAGTACTGCCTAGGACAGTGTCTCCCGAAGTAGATCATCAGGATTCCACAACTTGGAGTGTTGTTAGGAAACTCCTGGTCGTAGCACTCTGGTAATAGAAGAGGCAGTGACTATCTGCTTTTTGTTTGGGTAAGGCGTTACTTTTGCCGGCAATGTTCTGCTCAAATAAAGAGTAGCATGTTACTCTATTTCTTCGCATCCGAGGCAATAGAAGTATCTAGCAGCGGTCCTCTTCTTTTTCTTTTTTAGCAATATTAGAAAGAAAGAGTGGCCAACTTTTTTAGTTACTTTCTTACTCCACATATAATTGATATAATCAATGAATCAATCAATCAATTAGCCTCTTGCAGTCCACTGCTGGACATAGGCCTCTCCCATTGTACGCCATAGCACCCGATTCTCCGTCTTGCGTGGTCTCCACTCTAGGACTCGTTTGCTCCATCGGCCATCGGTCCTTCGGCAGATGCGGCCAGCCCATTGCCACTTCAGCTTGCTTATTCTGCGAGCTAAGTCGGTGACTTTAGTTCTGTGTCGGGTGGCCTCATTTTGAATTTTATCCTTCAAAGAAATCCCAAAACAGCGGTAAAACTACTAAAGGGCATGTGAGTTAATTTCTTCTCTTTGAATTATTTTGGACATGGTTTAATTCAGTCCAACCCGTAATTATGTGCAGAACGTATATGAATGTAAGTTTTTAGGGCTGAGAGAAAAGAACCATTACTTGTTGTTAGTGACCAAGACAACTCGTCAATAAATGGGTCTCGATTCCAACATACCCAACTCACTGATAGCTCGAAGGGGTTTTTGAAAGTAAAAAATACGTTCAACTGAGAATTGATGAGCACTCTAGACTATAAATTATAGAAAAAATGGAGGAGCTTTGTGTCCCCTGACCAGGGGAGCTCCGGCCACTAGCTACATCCCCTTATCCCAAGGGAGACAAAAGGGAGACACGACACAATCGCTAAAAAAACACGTAATAAAGTGAAATGGTTATTTTTCAATTTTCATTGATTCCATTGAAATGATTTTGAGCAAGATCCGTACAAATTTATGATCGTAATTACGCTTGTTTTACAGTCAGCAAAGTGAATTGTTACCAGTTATAAATCACTAAAGCAATAACTTGCGAGTTTTAATTCCATTGCCATCGGTACCAATTTGGGAATAGGGCGATAAATGCGTGTAGGGCTCGCAAAACCACAGTATATAAAATACATATAGCGATAAATTGACACGCGTCGGTAGCTTAGTGGTTAAGGAGTCGACCCTACGATCGAGAGATCCCAGGTTTGAATCCTGGCCATTACACTACTGACGTGAACCCACTCCTAAGACAAGCACTTTAGCTTAGCTGGAGGGGTTAGGGGGAAATATTAGTAATTACGGCTACAAATTTAATATTCTTTAAAAAAATATATATATAAAGCGATAAAAAGAGAGTAATATAACAATGTTGAAAATAAATCATAAAATGGTAACATGGTAATAATATGGTACTCACATCATAATATGTTAATAGCAGCAACATCAGTCTATGGAGGCTCCATCAAGATCTTCGACGCTCAAGCCAAGCTCACTGCTGGCTGGTACACATGCCGATCAACGGATGAGGCTCTGGCGCAGACATTGTTCTCAAGGTTGGGAGATCAGACAGCAGTCGGGCCATTATAGCCAAACAAAAAAAAAATTAAGGAAAGCGGGACCGGGCTCCTAGGTAAAAGTCTTGGATGCAACCAGGACTAGCGGTAATATGATCTCATCATCATCAGCGTTAGTCCCGGTCGCATCCGAGGTTGTCACCTTGGAGTCCGGGGTCCGCTTTCCGAATTTTACTTCCCCACTTCGTTCTTGGGCACTCATGGTAGTGAGACCATTGGCAGGCATGTCATCTTCTACGACGTCACGCCAGCACTTCTTGAGGCTACCCCTCCTACCGGGGCCCGACGGTAGCGGCATGGCCTGACATTTCTTATGGCAATGTGGCCACACCAGTGTTGGATGCTTGTATAATGAAACTCGAGCAGGGTTATCACACAGTATATATTATCACAGAGCTCCGATATTTACAACTGTTTCCAAAAGAATGCCCACTTTAATCCAGCTACCCTCTATATATATAATACTTGTTGAATCAAGAATTAAGTGTTGATAAATTATAATAGGTCTTTACCTATGAAATTGCCGAAATTTTCTTACACATTCATGAGTTCGTTATTCTTGTAATTTAATAGCTATTTCCATTATTTATATTATGTTTGAAAGTTGATTTCAAGATTTCACAACTCTGTATTAAATTGTGTTTTTATTGGTCGCTTGATAAATTAATTGAATCTTCAAAAACAGTACCTACTTCCTAAATGCTATCCATTTTGATGATAAATTTCGTATTACTTAACAGCTGTCACTTTTCAAAAATGTAATAAAAGTTGCTATTTGTTAGATTAATGTTGTCTCATATTCATACACAAAAAAAAACATAAAATTTGGATTTGTCATTCCTAAAAAAAATGCAAAAATGTTAGTACTGAAAATTGGGTTTCCTCCAATTTCTTCAAGAAAAACGGCAATTTCAAATGTAACGACCTAATATTATTACATGCAAAATTAATTAACAATGATTATGGTATCAATATTAAATTTTAGGAATAATTATTCTATTCTCTTAATTAATCTAAAAATAGGAATAGTATAGGAAGTACATCATAACGTATGGCGACTAGTTGTTAGGGCTTGATAACACCAGCGAAGGCGACTCTCCTACATTTTATCCGCGATGATCCTTATGCGTGATACCACACATCCACCGCAGCATATTCACCTCCGTGACACGCAGCTGCTGCTTGTATCGCTCTAGCAACGGCCACGCTACGCAGCCGTGTATAAGGACAGTTTAATAGTTTTATAGACGTGTCCCTTCAATATAACCAGCATTTTGGGGTCACAAATTGGGACACCAGTCACCTCACATCACCTATGCAGCGGCAATGCGTGCCTTGACATCGCAATCGATGTCGCGTGAAGTTATAGATCCCAGTGGCCTTACCATGATGACTTATAAACAGTTCAGTATCAGAGCAATTCAATACAAGTTTGTAAGCTGAATTGCTATGATCCGTACTATGACATGCTGAAACTAAAACGCGTTCGCGTTTGGTTCGTTTGTTGACATTTGGAACGTGAAACTGAACGACTTAATACGTCGTCCTGGTATGAGTACGAAACTATTCAGTTTACCTTTTTTTTTTTTTTTTTTATCGTGCGGAAATCCCTTCGGATACCCGCGTGCCAGCGGGGGCGGTTATGTCGGGCTTGAACCGACTAAAACCGCACGCCGTCTCGGGTCTACAGACGCCGGGGTGTAAGGTTGCCCATAGAGCATATCCCTCGCACCCCGACTGACCCTGGGCCATCTCCGGTTTCGAGATGGCCCCCAAGAGAAAACCTGCATCAGAGCCGCGGCGAGCTCGGTCTTGGTTTCAAAGATGTTAGGAGAACTCCATGCACCCAAATTTACGAACAAAATGTATAAAACAAAAAGAGCAGAACCATTTCATTAAATCTTTAGAATAAATTATACGCTCGTTAATCACAGATCGAGTCTTAATCGCTGTAATATTTCTAAAATACTTAATCTGCAGATTTAGAGTAAGTTATAATAATATTTTACGATAAACTACACAGCGCTATCTAAACCCAAAGTGATATCGGTTTTAGAACGCGGGTAAACATAGTTAGATACATTTTTCTAAAGATTTAGATCGGAAAAAGAGAACATCTAGGACGGGACTTGAACCCGCGACCAGTCCCTTACAGGGGGATTTAATTGAAATAGTTAGATACATTTTCTTTTGTAAATTTATACATATTATACATAGAAACACAAACGAATGCAAATAGGCATACCGAAAATTAACGTAAGTACTGTTAGGCCTGAGGGTGGCTGGTGAGGCCGCCTGTCACCCTAGCAGAAGCACGCCGGGACGGCGGGGCGACTAGCCCCCCCCCTTCCCCCTCCTCTTTCCGGGGCAAGACGGGGACACCATGGTTTCCAAACCCGAGGGGGCCATCTAGAAACCGGATATGGCCCAGGGTCAATCGGGGTGCGACGGAAATGCCTTATGGGCAACCTTTCACCCCGGCGTCTGAAGACCCGAGGCAACGTGCAGGTTCATTCGGTTCAAGCCCGGTTCAAATCCCCTCGGAAACCTCACTCGCTGGCCGGCGGGTTTCAAAAGGTTCTGTTATAATGAATGGTCTATAGATAACAATTGGAGCGGTATACTATGCGGATCTCGTATCAACTGGACTAAATTTCCATTGCCATACGTATTATTGGAATCGTATATAGCTCAGGACCCATAATATTTGTGTCCTTGGTGTTTATCTCCTTCATAAGTAGTTTGCCTATTTGTATCTACTGTCTCCTGTTTGCTAAGGAGAGAAGTGGATTTATTATATTTCTAACTCCTTCAATTTACTTCTGAATAATTTTAATGCGGGTTTCAAAAAAAGTTTAACTTTCTCTTGAACTTCCTGTAATTACTCGGTGTGTTCGTAGGTCACTGCTATTGATCCTGGTGTACAAGAGTTACAGTAGTGGGAATGAGGGTGGGATTATTCCCATATACCCATGCATACAAATATTTGCACTGACAGTGAATTGAACCTACCACCTCCGTAGCGTTCGAACGTTCTACTGACACGCCATCGTCAGTTGTATTACGTTTCAAAATAACATTTCTCCGTTTAAAATGGCATGTGGCCTTTGACCATATAATGAAATAAGCTCAACGAACTCAGCAACTATTACCTGTTTTATTGCAGTACGGTTAATATCAACTCGTAAGTAACTAATAGAGATAAATCATTACAAGTCCTTCTAAAGAATTTCATAACCCAAGTACTTATATATATCATTAATTTGCTGTACCTCATCGTGTCATCCGCTCTACTCGATTCTATTCCACCAAGTTCCTGAGAACCACCCGCCCACGTCTTTCTTAACTTTTTAGGGTACTTTTTTTTTCGTGCGAAAATTCCCTCGGGTACCCCCCCCCCACCCCGTCGTCGACTAGCGGAAGTTATGTCGGGCTTGAACCGACTAAAACCGCACGCCGTCTCGGGTCTTCAGGCCCATAAGGCATTTCCCTCGCACCCCGACTGACCCTGGGCCATCTCCGGTTTTGAGATGGCCCCATCGGGTTTAGGAACCACGGTGTCCCCATCTTGCCCCGGAAAGGAAAAACGAGAACCTATTACTAAGGCTCCACTGTCTGTCACCAGACTGTACCTCATGAACCGCGATAGTCAGACAGTTGAAATTTTCACAGCTGATATATTTCTGTTCAAATCAAATCAAATCAAAATCATTTATTGCTGACCAAAGGTATTACGATAGTATTTAGTACATTTAGAAGTCCTCTTCGGCCTACCTTGTTGGCATGCAAGAATACATTGTGGGTTTTTTTTAAATACATTTACATTTACATTACATTATATTATCCAATGCTAATAAAAATCTAAAACTACCAATTCAATACAATAACAAACATTATGTCAATTATAAGTGTCAAGAAAGATCTCGATAAATGAAAGAGACAGTATTTATTCTCAAAGAAAAATCAGGAGATACATGTCAATAATAATAAATTGATGTCAAGGAAAATTATTAATTGTAGGTACTGTCCATTAACACAATAACCAATTCAAAATAACAATAAATAATTATCCAATATAAATGTCAAGTTTATTACAAATTCATTGATGTACTGCATAATGTTTCTATAGGTATCAAATAATAAGATCCAGGTACATCATGTTAATTGCCTGCGAGAAAGTCACTTACTGTATAGTAGCATTTCTTTGATAGAAACTCATGTAGACGGTTCTTAAATAGATTAAAATTTAATGTTTTAATTTCTGGAGGTATTCTGTTAAAGATTACTGTTCTGTACAACAACAAATAATAGAAATAAAATGAATATTTAAGGTGGGCTCCCATACAAGAAACGTGTTTTTTTTGCCGTTTTTTGCTCGTTATGAATAACGGCAACTTCAACGCTAGAAATATTCGCAGAATATTGACTCATATAATTCATTTTAAAAATAATTTAAATAATTATATTAAAATAAAATAATATTTAAAGGGGGCTCGCATACAACAGACGTGATTCTTTTGCCGTTTTTATGGATGGTACGGGTGTGCGTTCGCGCAGCGGAATGTTGTTGAATTTAAAGATTTTAATCATGCAGATATTTAGTGTATGACGTCGTGTAATTGTGTATGGTAAAAAAAATTTGTGCATGCAGCCATTGTTGAGAAATTTGCTAAAATCTGATTCCGCTGGGCGAACGTTGTCCTGGCGGAACTTTTTTTAATCCCTGGAAAAAAAATGTGTCCAAAAATTAGTGTGTATTTGTGTGTAATTGTGTATGTATGAATAAAACTAGTGCATGCATAAACTTTGGAGAAATTCAAGTTTCCGCTACGCGAACGTTTGGCCATTAGCTAGTTTTCATATAAAGCGCTTATATAGAGAGCTATAGATTTTTACATACGTTGTTTTGAATTTGTTTATATTTGTTTAAAAAACAGATTTAGAAAAAATCGTATTGTTTAAAAAATAAAAATATAAACGTAAAATACGCTTATTCGTTCGTAGTTCGTAAAGTATGCACTTTGGGGTCTAGATTTTCACGTTTATATGAACCTTGTAAGAGTGTCTGCAACATGTTGCCAAGTATCAATGATGTTCCGTTAGTAATTAAAGAGTTATAGGACAATTTACCATGAATAGACCACTGTTTACAAAGCAGTCAAATATCACGACGTTTAATATATTAATATATTTAATATATATCTCTATATAAGCGCTTTATATGAAAACTAGCTAATGGCCAAACGTTCGCGTAGCGGAAACTTGAATTTCTCCAAAGTTTATGCATGCACTAGTTTTATTTATACATACACAATTACACACAAATACACACTAATTTTTGGACACATTTTTTTTCCAGGGATTAAAAAAAGTTCCGCCAGGACAACGTTCGCCCAGCGGAATCAGATTTTAGCAAATTTCTCAACAATGGCTGCATGCACAATTTTTTTTTTACCATACACAATTACACGACGTCATACACTAAATATCTGCATGATTAAAATCTTTAAATTCAACAACATTCCGCTGCGCGAACGCACACATGGTACGGAACCCTTTGTGTGCGAGTCCGACTCGCACTTGGCCAGTTATATTTTCCTAATGCTCGGCTGCGACTCGGCTTCTAAGTCGCAGCGTGATGCTATCAAATGCATATTTTTTTATATTTTTGTTTTTGGTATTTATTTATTCATCTAAGTTTTTTACGCATTAGTTCCCGAGTGAAGCCGGGTCACAGGCTACTAGCCTATAATATTTATATTAATATTGTAAAGAGAGGCGCCGAATTTCTTTAGTTTGTTTATTTGGTTGGGGTAATCTTCGGAACCACTGCTGTTAATTACCACTCTGGTAATATTGTGTTGAGCTACTTGCACTTTGCACCACTGGTTATGAATACTAGGGGGTTTGAATAAAACCACTTTATCCTGATCTAATAGCAAATTACTTAATAAAATATACACAGTCTTATACTACGGTCGGTAACCAAACCATACCGCAATGCAGAAAAATGGTACAACACCATCTATCGAGGTTGACTTTAAACTTTTACTTGCTTAATTCAACTCAGTCTTAAACAACTTATTATAGCACTTATTGGAGAAATTCTTTCACCGTTTGAAAGGCACATTATCCCCGATAGACAGACTAGATGTATAAATTACGATAGTTCAATAAAAAAAAACTCATTTAAAGCAAAGTGAAGCAAGGGCGGTTTGCTATTCTTATATAAAACATTACTCATTGTCGCAGACAATAATTTTTATATTCGCTTTATTATTTCTGTGAAAATGTCAAATATTTGAGCTTGTACCAAGGTTGTACATTTATACCACACTTTGTCGTTATTGGAATCTGGTTTTAAAACATTAATTATATCTCACATATTTTGTAACGAAACTGACCGCAAAAGAAAAAAATATGTTATATTTTTTAGAATTCTTGTATTTTTAACTTTTTGTTCGCGATGGACGCAACAACTGGGGAAAGGATTATGATGCGGTTTTTCTATTAGAAAGGTCTTGGTTAGACCTAACATCTGCCGTATGTTTGATTGCTATTGGTTAAGTAGAAACGGAAATATGACCATAAAACCATAACCAACCTACGAACGGCCGCAGCCGCAGGCATCAGTGTCTTTATTTTTATTTTTTGTAGCGTTGCTGCGTTTTATTGTTTTTAGGGATTTTCTTTAGAAAAGCCCTATTGCTATCGAGTTCAATTTTCTGTCACGTCTTTGGGTATGAAGGAGATGAGCTATCAAGTTGCTGTTTTCGGTAATAGATTCGTGCTGGGGTGAAACATTGCAAGATAAAGAAAAAGTCGCAAAAAATCGCAAAAAAAAAACCCTAAATTGAAAATCCATTGTATTCGGCTGAGCTCGTCTCAGGAATTCAACTTGTTTGGTTTCTAGATTAAAGTAAGATCGACGGTAGAACTAATGAGAAAAAAAGTTGTCACTAGTTCGACGATCGAACTAGTGAGAACATAGGACGGGCTTCACCCCATCGGTGCCAACGATGAGATGGGCGTGTCGGAATCGGACCGACTAAAACCACACGGTGTCCTCCCCAAGTGTCCATTGCCGGGCACCCCGGGTAAGCCCTCGAAAGGATAACCCCCGGGCATCATCCAGTTTTAAATAAAGCTTTTAGCAAATTTGAGGGTATAAAGCGCTCTAACAACATTTTGAGGCTCAAGATAATTTCGCCTGGAAGTCTGTGTACCTGCTCTGCCGTCCTCAAGCTAAAAGGCGGCTACGTGACTTCTGAGCAACTATCACATTTTAGCCCAGTGGCGTACGTAACGGACTGCTGAGACAAGGACTCGAGTTCGATCCCCAGTCGCCCCGGGCACACACCTCTGACTTTTCGTAGTCATGTCTGCATTAATAAATGTTAATTATCGCTCGCTTAATAATGTGCCTGGTAGATGGAAATAGTCTAATGGTAATGGTGACCCTCTTTCCTGAGACTTTACCTTCAGCTTACCATCAGGCGAGGTGAAGTCAAATTGACGTGTCCTAAATATAAAAATAAAATACTTTTTCACTTAACCTCTTTTTAGTTTGAGGACGGCAGTGCTAAACAACGAACAAGGCTCTGGTGCTGGCTCTCCTCTGAGAGTTGATATGAGACGGCAGTCGCTCTCGGAAAAGTCAACATATCAATCAAAAACAATAAGCGGACCTCAGACTCCAAATTACAGAATGATGATGAGCAATTGTACAAACTTATCATTATCATCAGTCTCATTCCTCAATCAGCAGGTGTACAATGATAATTAATCAGATGTGATGTTAGTTCGGGGCCCAACCATTACAGCCTGTTCCTCCACAACCGGTTAGCAGTTGAAGTTGCCTTGAGTGATATCCTCGGAAGTTTACGCGAATGTCACACATAGAAATGAAACTTTTTATAACGAATTCTATCGCGATTTATTTTGCACAAGTAAATAGGCCGCGGTAACCGCTTCCCATTACTTCCCATTACTACGTCTACCACCTAAGAAGTATAAATATATATGAATATATATTTGATGTTTTTTTTATTACTTATACTAAACCCGACGTTGCTTTTCAGCAGCCATAGTCACGGGTAGAGTCTTCTGTGACTATGGCTAAATCGCGATAGAATCTTTTAAAAATAATTAGCAATTGGGTTCAGTGAGTAACAATCGTGGTGCACCACCGCGCTTACACCACGCTTCTCCACGACATCACCATTTTTTTATAAGAGTACTGGTATCCTTAATTATTTGTATTCCCGTTAACATCACCAGCTAAGCTAAATTACTTGTATTAAGAGTGGGTTCTGGCTAGGATTCGAAACCGGGCCCTCCTGATCGTATTTTCTTTTTATTGGTCTCGCGTTTGACCACTAATCTCACCTGTTGGCAAGTGATGATATGGCCTAAGGTGGAGCACGCTTGCCTAGAAGTAACCTATTCACTCTAGACTTGAAAACTCACAACTCTAGCTATCCGAAAACACAGACTCAGGCAGGGCATTCTACTCTTTAGCAGTACGCATGAAGAATGTATTGCCAAAACGTTTTTGTATGGTATGATCGAATACTTTCTACTGACCCATAGATACTTCCAGATTATGAAACCCGCCGACTACCTAGCCACCAAGCGGCTTTTTTTACGTTAATGCTGCTAACGATGGGGTGGGCGAAATCGGACCGATTAAAACCACACGGTGTCCTCCCCAAGTGTCCATTGCCGGGCACCCTGAGTAAGCCCTCGAAAGGATAACCCCAGGGTTACCGGCAGAATTTGGCCACCACCGCGGTCTCGCCTGGTGGTGTCGGTGAGTTGGCAGGTGTGTGTAGGACACACACGACACGCCTCCACCACGGCCTGCTTCCGACTCGCCGTCCTTACAGAAGCAGGCCGTGGCGGAGACCTCAACAAAATTGTGTGACACAAATAAATTGTTTTATCGGTCATTCGGCGTGATGTCGAGTCGCCATTATTATTGTCTATTACGAGCCTGCCGGACATAAACGGGCCTGTTGCAGCTGCTTTATTGGCTCTTATGCCTCTGTGTCTTAGAGATAAACGATCAACTTAATTGAGATGATAGAAATGATTGTTTTAGTATAAATTAGATCATTATTTCATTGTTCACAATATTCAAAGATTCCAAAATAAGGTACTTCGTAGTATAGTAAATGCTCCCTTGTACGTTAGAAATGATGACATCCACCGAGACCTAGGAGTGAATCTTGTTAGTGAAGTTATAAAAAAACACGCCGAAGCACATGAACAAAGGCTGCATCAACATGTGAATGTCGAGGCTATCCAGCTCCTTGACACCACGGACGTTTTAAGAAGACTTAAAAGAACTAAGTCCTTAGTTTAGTGAAGTTAGTGTTACGCAGTGCAGTGAGTGCTACTTTAAAAGAACACAAGAACAAAGTGTCTTCCATCATAATAGAGACCATAAGAAAAATGCCAATGGACACATTCTTAACTTTGTAAGATTTTAGCAAATTAAGATAAATTTAAATTACTTACTAGCCTCAAGGTCTACTAGATTGTAATTGTTATGAGTAACCGTTTAATTCTCGTAATTAAACGGTCACATTACATAATAACCGAAAAAAAAGTTCGTGGTTCTTTTAATTTGGCAAGTATGACTATTATGAGAGCGACTACCGTCAATCCGGTGGGGAAGCCTACACAAGAACCTCGTCCATCACATCATAAAATTTGATAATTATTTATTTAATCGATACATATAACATACTTAAGTAGCGCCAACTAACACACTCCCGTATTTCAAAATAATACTATCTATGGCAGTCGAAGCATCTTTTATCAACTCTAACGTGAAGTTAGTTGAAATTCGCGGACGCCGCGTGAATGTAGAAAAAAAGGAAATTCATGATACTGTCGGAAGTTTACGCAAATGTCACACATTGAAATAAACCAACGCTCAAAAAAGTCTGCTGTTTGAGAACACGTGCAACAGGGGACCAAACACTACTTAAGATTTGATAAACAAATCAACAGATACTAGCTAAAGAAAATCGATTCCTACCTAGGATGCTCCGCGAAGCTATTGAAATTACAAAACATCGTTACTTGAATACAGAAGATGGTTGGAATGTACCACCAGCTTGGGACCCAGTCCTTCGCTTAATTAATTCCAAGAAAAATCAAAATACAACAAGACTTCATGACACGGTGAGCTCATTCTGCGTAAATAGTAACACCAACAATTCAGCATAGTTCGGGTACTTTAATCACAGTATGTGTAAGTAATAGATAATATGGATGGGCTAAACTTACCTCAACTTTAAGTGTGTTTAGAAAAACCGTTTAAAGAAATGTTTCCTATGGTGTACGTTATCTTCTTTACTTAACTACGCACATTGAATATTGGCCAAGGTACATCGCTTTGGGCTTTTACAATTGAATTGAAAACATCTTCATAGACATCAGCATAATTAAAAACTAACCTTTCTACGGTCTGCTGGTGTGTATCTGCATTTAACTCTAGTATGTCACACAAAACTGGTAAAATACTTGTAATGCTGAAATACTCGTAAGCTTCTGATGGGTTCATGATTCATGTTTTTTTTTAATCAGGTTTATTCTAGTTACAGCACTGTCCAACGTAACACAGGTTTCCCTACACATACATTTCTAACAATAACTCTTGCATGTAATAAATCTAGATAAAGACACCTAACAAGACAAGTCTAGGTGTATCGTGAGAGCATCGCAACACCTAGAGAAAGCGCGGTCTTTGACTCTAGAAAGCGTAGGCAACCGTGGAATACGTTTCATAGTCATTAACTTTAATATGTTGGTACATAGACAGGTTTATTCTATGGAACAAAACGAAAACGGCTCTTTTATGTTCAGTAATAAGTAATTATAAGTTGGAAGATGATTCCTTGTCTTCAAATTATTGCATTTGTCCTAACAATTCAACATAAATATCTTGGCTAAGCCAAACTCCCTTGCAAGGCACACCTGCTGGTTAAACGGGTTAGAAGACGCGAAAGGTGTATGTCAGGATAGAGTGTGGAACCTAAGATAGAAACATGCTTGTATGATACGACTACATACAGAAAGCACAGCTAATAGAAATCTCTATTCCTAGACAGCACTTTTCGCCGAAAATTTTGTTGATAGAAAACATTGTTTGTAGACATCTCGGTACATAGGAAGCACTGTACACAGATATCTCTCTACATAGATAGCACTTCTTGCCGTAAACTTTCTGGACTAGTGGCACCGGCGCTGTTAGGGTCACAGTTCTAGCCAAACCTAACCCACTTTACTTATTTTTGGAATATAAGCCGAGCGAGGCAAGAACTGCTATCTATGAAGAGAGATCTCTGTGTCTTCACTTCACTCGAGACTTTCCGAGGTTACAGGTTTCCGGAAACACAGACTCAGGGAGGCAATTCCTCTCTTTTGCTGTACGCATAATAAATGTGTCGCCGAAACGTTTCGTGCGTATGAGTGGAATATCCACCATGTAGCGATGGCGCGTCGCTGTGCGTCTGGTCGTTCGTTGGTGGAAAGGGCTTGGAGGTATCAAGTTGTGCATTCCAGCGCACACTCTCCGAATTACATCGCAATCCTGTTAATATTACATTAATATTATTGATGTAGTCAATATTCTCGTATATCGCAATCTTGTCAATAAATATTATCGCGAGGTGTCAGTATAACATTGATATTATTGAGTATTTTAGTATATTAACATAACATAACATAACATAACTTCACGCCTGTATCCCGGAAGGGGTAGGCAGAGGTGTATTGCACACCCACGATTCGCCTGTTTTGTTTAGGTCCCAATGTAATAGGGGGCGAGCCTATTGTCATCTACCGGGCACATTATTACTAAGCGAGTGATAATCAACAATTATTAATGCACACATAACTACGAAAAGTCAGAGGTGTGTGCCCGGGGCAACCTGGGATCGAACTCGAAACCTTGTCTCGGCAGTCCGTTACGTACACCACTGGGCTATCGCCGGATCACGCTAATATCGTTATTAATATTAAAATATAATTATAATTATCACGATATTTACTGCGAGATCCCTGCCATATTAGTAAACTTATCATAACAAAATAAATATATGATATTGTCGGAAGTTTACGCAAATGTCACACATTGAAATAAAACTATTTTTAACGGAATAATATCAATTTAATATTAAATTAATTAGGATTAATAATAAAATAACATCAAATAAATCGCGATAGAATCCGTTAAAAATTGTTTTATTTCAATAATAAATATAATTTAAAACTTTAAAAAGCAACCAGTTCCTTATTACTGTTTTATGATCATTATTATTTTAACACAATTAATAACACGAAGGTTCAAACTGGTACAGCTTTTTTTTATCGTGCGGAAACCCCCTCGGGCTTCACCCCACCGGAACCAATGGTGAGGTGGGTGTGTCGGGCAGAAACCGACTAAAACCGCACGGTGTTTCTTGTGTCAGCCATATGGTGCGGGGAATCTGGTATGCCCTAGAAAGGAGAGACCCAGAGACCCCGACCGGCTCCGGTCGCCAGTGACATGTGCCACACGCTGATTAACACAAAAGTTGCGAGATCTGACGGTCGCTTCCATAAAGGTCGTATAGGCCTAAGCAAGTAGATGATGGAAACCTATTGAAAAGATTTAGATCGGAAAAAGAGAACATCTAGAACGGGACTTGAACCAGCGACCAGTCCCTTACAGGGGGAATGCTCTGACCAGCTGAGCTATCTAGACACGTCCCAGATATTCGAAATTTTCCGTTACATTATATACGTCTTAAGGCGACGATCTCAATCCGATCTAAATCTTTAGAAAAAGTAAGCATAGAAAATGCTTAAAAATTTAATTGCACCATTTTTTTTTATTTTTTTTTATTGAAAAGTTAATTCTAAACAAAACTACTTTCAAGCCTTACAGAATTCCTGGTACAGGATGTATAAAGTTACTCATATTTGTATATACTTAAACTACTTGCAACTTTGTAGGAAATACTTTATGTAAATTAAATATAATTAAGCTTAATGGTATTCTCGTTATAAATATTTTAAATGAAGTGTAAAAAGAAAACAAGATAGTATTTGTTTCTTTAGGTATTCAACTTTTCTGTAGACCCGAGACGGCGTGCGGTTTTAGTCGATTCAAGCCCGACATAACCGCCCCCGGTGGCCGGCGGGGGGTATCCGAAGGGATTTCCGCACGAAAGAAAAAAAAAATTCAACTTTTTAAGTAATTATACCTCTATTTCCACGAAGGTAGGAAGTTATGTGACACATTTCACACTCACATTTGTCACTCGTAAACTTTTTCAACTCTGTGATTCTAGTCAGAGTTTTCAACAGAAACTCTCGTTAACAGTTCGCTCAACTTAGAAATCGAACCTGAAACCTCATAATACTAGGGATGCGATGCAGTTAGCCGATCGCAAGAATATTGAGCTGAGCGAGCATTTATTTTTTTATTTCAAAATCTGAAAAATTCAATTTTTGCGCGCGCGAACTTTTGCCATTAGTTTCAATGGTAAATTTGTTTTTCGGCGATAATTCCTGAATGGTATGTCCGATTTTTAATCTTATGGTCTCAAAACATGCCCCTAGATTGTCGTTATGACCATGCCAAATTTGGTTGAAATCAGATTTGTGGTTGCAAAGGAGTATCCGAGTTTGTAAGCGACTATCCCGCGTGTAAGAGCTTTTAAATTATTAATAATAATATTTTAAATTCTCAAATGAATTTGTTGGTTTGTTACTCAATCACGTAAAAAAGGCTGGATAGATTTTGCTGAAATTTGGCACACAGGTAAAGTACAACTGGATATAAGATGTAGGCTATTTAACCCGGGAATAGGTTCCTATGGGTTGTAGGTACTTAACATAACATAACATAACATAAACTCACGCCTATATCCCCGAAGGGGTAGGCAGAGGTGCTAGCACCCACGTTTCGCCAGTTTATGTTTTAGGTCCCAACGTAATAGGTGGCGAGCCTATTGCCATTAACCGGGCACTGATAAACCTGCGATAAATACACAAGCAGACTCCACACGAGCAGAGCCGCGAATATAGACTAGTTATATTGTCGGAAGTTATACATTGGCAGCCATGGCCTCCCCGTGACCATGGCTGCAAAAAAGCAACTGAAACGTCGGGACCTGTTTAATAAATCCGTTAAATGTAGGTTAATTTCAATAGATATTACCTGTCTGGCGTAGCGGTAGAGCATTCGACTGCTAAGTCAGAGGTCGCTGGTTCGATTCCCGCTCATTGCAAATATGTATATTTGCATTGGTCTGGGTGTTTCTTTGTATAATACGAAGCATCGGTATCTTAGTGGTTAAGGAGTCGACCCTGCGATCGAGAGGTCCTGGGTTCGAATTCTGGCCATTACACTACCAAAGTGAACCCACTAATAACACAAGCAGTTTAGCTTAGCTGGAGGGGTTAGGGGGAATATTAGTACTTTCGATTACTAATATACTTTAAGCGTCGGTAGCTTAGTGGTCAAGGAGTCGACCTTACGATCGAGAGGTCCCGGGTTCGAATCCTGGCCATTACACTACCGACGTGAACCCACTCCTAACACAAGCAATTTAGCTTAGATGGAGGGGTTAAGGGGAATATTAGTAATTTCGGTTACTAATATTCTTTTAAAAAAAAAAACTTAAAAAAAAAAGAAGAAAAAATGTATTTAGAACCCATATGTCAAGCTCTACTTAGTTTGGGTCTAGATGGAGCTGTGTAATATATTCTAGAATATTTATATATTATATAAAAATATATATTTTTTCTTTTCTTTCAAGAATCGCAAAATAAAATCAGTACTAAAAATACGACACTTGAATATTACCGGTAATTATAACCACATCCTGTATATACAACCACAAGCATGACCTAGCCAAGCTCGAATCAAAATTCTTAATAATTATTTATAACTATGACTAACACGCAGGTATGTGACAATGATTTTTCACTTTCTTTGTCAACATTGAAGGTCAAATGAATCATTACTATAATTGTGAACAGTTGCTCATATTCGCCGAGTTTGTTGATGTAGTTAGCCTAACGCATTATAATTTTTATTTTTCTTTTTTTTTTAATATTTGTTCCGTCAATTGACTACACCCCGCTGGATGGTGAGAAGCTAGGGTGAAGTCCAGAAGATATGGGCCACCATCCCAGATGCTGACGATCCTAAAATGGTAGCCCCTACCTTGACAGCCTCAAAAGATGCTTTTCACGCCCCGCTTGAAGAACCCGGGATTGTAAGAAGAAGGAAACACGTGCGTGGGCAGAGCATTCCAGCTCTTTATCGTGCGACAAAGAAAGGAAGCACCGAACCGCTGAGTTCGGGACTGTATGGTTTCCACCGTGTGCGGATGGCATCGCAGTCCAGCACGTGTTGTTCTGGATCGAAATGGAGAAGGTGGGATCAGTTGAAAGAGCTCCTCAGAACACTCGCGTGGTAGAGGCGGTAAAATAGTATCTATTATATATAATAGTATCTATTTTCGGTTGGCACCGCGAGTGCGACGCCCGTTTTTCGCTCGGATACCCACCGACCAGAAGGGGGGGTTATGTCGGACTTGAACCGACCGCCGTTTCGGGTCTTCAGAAGTCGGAGTGTAAAGCCCAAATGGCATTTCCCTCGCACCCCGACTGACCCAGAGCAATCTCCGGTTTCGATATAGCCCCCTCGGGTTTGGGAACCACGGTGTCCCCATCTTTCCACCGGAAAGGGGAGGGACGCAACAATAGACGTTAAGATTTTGGAATAAATTCTGCTAATTGCAGTAAAGAATGTTAATCCAATAGCTTTATTGACACAAGCGAACTACGGGATCGCTTATTATCTAAGATGGCCTACGAAAGCCAGTTAGCCTACTGGGTCGCACTATAAGCGATAGTGATACATAGTTTTACTGGTGGTAGAAATTTGATGACACAAATTTGTCACAAAATTCGGCCGGGTAGGTACCACCGTGCACTATTGGGGTGTGTGTTGGGTAACCTCCTCGAGTGTCGCTCCGATTCCGATCCCGCTGCAGTCCGGGGGGAACGGAATCGGAGCGGCCGGTACACCCTGGGCGGCGGTCAATGGCTTCCCCTTCACCCCTTCATAGGGTTGGCATTGATCGTCGGCCAATACCCAACGTGGCGGGAACACATCGCTCTCCGTACTCCTCTGCTTTCAGAGGAGACAGGATGAGCGATGCTGTTAGTGGTGAGATGGCCCAGGGTCAGCCGGGGTGCGAGGGATATGCTCTATGGGTAACCTTACACCCCGGCGTCTGAAGACACGAGACGGCGTGCGGTTTTAGTCGGTGCAAGCCCGACATAACCGCCCCCGCTGGCCGGCGGGGGGGTATCCGAAGGGATTTCCGCACGATAAAAAAAAAAAAAAAATAAAGGTACCACCGTGCACGATTGCGAAAAACCCTCCATAGTAATCCAATTTCGGTTTGATTGCGTTCAGGGGTCAGCAAGTGCATAGCCGGGCAGGGGGATTGTGGTCGCAGCACTAGTGGGACCGGTGGGTGTCACGCGGTGCTGCGACGACAATCCTCTTCTGGTTGTTAACATGGTACGTGTATGTAATGGTGACCCTCTTTCCTGAGACTTTACCTTCAGCTTACCATCAGGCGAGGTGAAGTCAAATTGACGTGTCCTAAATATAAAAAAAAATAGTGCATGCCCTGTTGAACAGCCCCTCCCGCTAAAGACAACAAGAGAAAGCCATCGAAACGGTAGGGGAGCGGATCCCGGGGTCCAAGTTCCAGCTCTGGATGCAAACGGGATTCACGCTGTGATGATGATATATGGTAGCTGAATCGGTGATGAGTTCTATAAACTACTAGCTGACCCGACAAATGTTCTATTCCCGCTCAGTGCAAATATTAGTATGCATGAATATGTCTATTTGCATTGGTCTGGATGTTTCTATGTATAATAAGTATGTATTTACAAAAAAGTATAAGTATGTTTAACTGCATTCTGGAACCCATAACACAAGCTAGTTAAGCCATGCTAATTATGAGTTCTGCAGCCAAAGTATTGAAAAAAAAACCAAAGTTACTTATAATTAATTTAATTAAATGAAAAATTACAATATTATAAAGTAATGAAACCTATTCGATGCTAGAATTAGGAATGCACATAATTTTAATAAAACACATGACATCGATTCGCGGCGTCAGCAATCGACGCTCGAACGGTCGTCATCGGCGCGGTGGCGTGATCGCTGCGTCGACGATTCCGTCGTCGTTGCTATGTCCCTTGATCGTCGTGTGTTTGCGGCGTCAGCGGTCTGCTTTAGGGGTCCGTACTTAACACCTCCATCCCTAGAACAGCAACTATTTTGTCATATTAAGGGAAAATGTTGCTGGGACCTCGTTGCGTTTCTTGGTAACTTCTTCATAGACAGGGATCTTGAGAGTTTGCTGCTTCTCCTTGTTTTCCGGACAGATATTCCAGCATCTGTATCTGCGGCTTATTACAAATATGATAAGGATAGCTGCACCTGCTATGATAGTGTAAAGAGGTAATTTCCACTAAGTGTGTTAAAATCTCTTCTGCCACAAGTCAATTGTACTTTCGTTCGTTGCGGTAGTGAGAGCACGTAGTGTTGGTCGTCGCAATTTCTGTATGGCTTCTGTAGTTAGTGAGATCTTAGTCATTTGGCAGGTCGTTTTCAAATGTTGGCAATCGGGTTCGTTGCGTACTTGATGATTTATCATTTTCCCACAGAGATATATGCTGCTGTACTTCGGGCATTCAGCCTCTATGTACACGAATGATTTCTCGGTTGTTGCTAAATAAGGAGTAGGAGGTACAAGGGCTAATTGTTTTTCGTTAGGGACAGTGGATAACTTATATAAATCGTATATCTCTCGGGAGACTATAGGAAATTTATGAACTATTACTATCCTTTTTTCAACAAAGTATGAACCTGGTTTGATCAAGTCGTAATAATCTCGTAATTCTAAATTGATTATTTGGTCTTGGCTATATAAAGAATTTAATCTAAATAAATAAGTTGGTAAGGTAATCGATTTGGTATTCATAAATAGTATAAGCTCCTGCGTTAAGTTTAACTCTAAACATTTTAAGTTGAGTTTGTACGGACTCTATTTGGTCTTCAATATCTGTCAGTGGAATGAATTGTATAAAGGAATGGTAATGTGTCGTTAATCTGGTCGGTCCTAGTTTGTATGGTAAAAGTCCTGGTCCATCAGCTAAAGTCTCAAGTCTTATTTCTTGGGGATGCGTCGCCGGTATTATCAGTAGTAGCAGACTCCTGTAACAGTTGGTTCCCTTTGGGTAGTCTTTTTAGTCGCGATTTAGCAACAGGGCCACGTTTTTTCGAGGTATAAATATGAATTGGTAAATCAGCTAGAACTACGTCTTGTGTGAAGCGTGGGGCAACTTTCTGGCGACTGGCGAGGGGGTTTCTTATAAAGACTTATTGCTGGGGTGAGTACTCTGTCTCAGGCTCACGGGTTTTATTCCTATTTTCGATTAGGGCTGTACGATTTGCAAGAGAGGATTCATTTATTATATCATATACCTGTTTCATCTGTTGTCTATGATTCTGCGCGTATTGCTGTAAGATGTGTTCAGTAAAGTCAACGTCGATTGGGTCTCTGGGGTCAAAATGTCCATTCAATAAGTCAAACGGCCTACACTTGGTAAAACTGTGTATAGAGCTATTGTATGCTATTAGGGCGTATGGAACGAGATTAACTACTGGTACACTTTTATGCTGTAACTTAAGAATTCTAATATGTTCCAATAATGTCGAGTGAAAGCGTTCTATGTTACCATTATCGTTTGGACTATGGGGTAAGGTTTTATGATGAACTATTTTATGAATACGCGTTATCTCTGAGAACAATTGGTTTGTGAATTCGGGGCCATTGTCAGTAATAATAGTCATGGGTAGCCCATGATGGGTACAACATTTTAATAATGATTGGATTATACTTATGGCTGTGCCGTCTCGCAAGTGATAAGCTTGACCATATTTCGTGAAAACGTCTATAGAGGTTGCGTATTTCTCCGATTCTACTGTGAAAAGGTCCATGTGAATAATTTCCAGTGGTTTTGTAGCGGGTGGTACTATATTAAAATGTGGTCTGATTGGATTTCTATCGTATTTAGCCTGTCCACATATGGTACATTCGTTAATGAATTTGGTAATCTGTTCCTTAATTTTGGGCCAGTAATACTTTCGCGAAAGGGCTAAATAGCATTCGTTTATACCACGGTGGTTTGTTTTACCATCGTGATAATGCTTAATGATTTCCTGCTGTCTCAGATACTCTTTAACGTTTTCTAATTCTGTCTTAGTTAATACTAGTTTAAGGGCAGAGCTTTTAAATTTATTTTGTATAATAGGTACTATGGAATACATGCCTAAAGGTGGGTTTATTAGTATGGCGGTCTTAACCTTTTGGTTAACGTATTCTTTGATAGCATTAATAACGTCTGATTCTAAATTTGTTTCAGAAATCTGGATTGCTGTTCTTGTGTGTCCTTCGAAGGGTTTGGTCACTATGGGTCTTCGTTTTATGTCACCAACTATTGTAAGGTGAATCTGTCTATGAAATTTGTTAAGGGGCTCGTCAGTGATAGGGATTTCTAAAATGGGATGTTCGTTACTGGTATGTACAGTGTCAGTCGAGGAGTTAGTCTGGTCAGCGGGTACGTTTAATGGATTAAAGTCTTCTATAACGGGATCTTCACTATTAATAACTATAGAGTCAGTCAGAGAGTTGGCACGTTGGATTGATGGTTCTGAGGGGTGATTTATCATTGAACTTAAGTCGTTGATGCTATTAATTACCGAAGTAATCTCGTCAATCTCGTTATTGTGTATTTCTACTCGTGATTGCATTGGTGTTAAATTTTCCTTTCTTATAAATTACGGTAAAGTCGTATTCGCTGAGTTTAAGTCTCCATCTTGTCAGTCGTGAGTTTGGCTCCTTTAAGTTCATCATCCATTGCAATGGTTTGTGGTCAGTCAGTATCTTGAATTTCCTACCAAATAGATATGCCTAAAGTACTTGGTAGCCCACACTATGGCTAGCAATTCCTTTTCTATTGTGCTGTAATTTAGTTCGCTTTCATTTAATGTACGAGAAGCGTAACAGACTGGTTTATCAGAACCTATGGGTCCTTGCGATAAAACTGCTCCTATAGCGACATTCGAAGCGTCTGTGGTAAGATTGAACTCTCTATTAAAATCGGGGTACTGTAGAATGGGGTCATTAGTTAATAAAGTTTTGCATATATTATTGAAGGAATTCACATTCTCGGGGCTATGGATTACTTTGTTACCTTTCTTGAGACAATGGGTAAGGGGTTTCGTGATGCGTGCGAAGTCTGGGATAAATTTTCGGTAATAACCGAGAAGACCTAAAAATTGTTTGATCTCTTTGGGGGTGTTCGGAATGGGATACTTTTGAATGGCTGAAATTTTGTCGGGATTAGGCTTAATACCGTCTCTACTGATTATGTGACCAAGATAAGCGGTCTCTAACTTCAAGAACTCTGATTTATCCATCTGGATTTTGAAGTTGGATTCTTTAAGCCTTTGGAAAACTCTTTCCAGGTTTTCTAGGTGTTCCTAGAGTGAGGAGCTGAAGACAATGATGTCATCCAGGTATACTAAACAAATGCTATTCTGGAGACCTCTGAGGACATTATCCATGACCCTCTGGAACGTAGAAGGGGAATTTTTTAATCCCATCGGCATTCGAGTATACTCAAAATGCCCATGCTCCACGTTGAATGCGGTCTTAGATATATCCTGGATAATATATCCATTTCCACCTGGTAGAACCCGCTTGCTAGATCTAAGGTTGTAAAGTATTGGCATCTACCTAACTTGTCCAGAACATCTGTGATATTTGGTATGGGGTATTTGTCATCTATAGTCTTTTCGTTCAATTTACGAAAGTCAACTACGAGACGCCACTTCTGTTTTCCAGAAGCATCCATTTTCTTGGGTACAACCCAAATGGGTGAGCTCCATGCAGAGTCAGAAGGTCTAATTATACCCTGCTGTAACATTTTTGTAATTTGGTCTCTGACTTCCTGTCTGTGAACGAAAGGGTAACGATAGCTTTTGGTGTATACAGGTACTTCGTCGGTTGTACGAATTCTATGTTTGATCTTATTAGTAAAAGTCAACGGTTCGCCATCTATATAGAATACATCTGCGTAGCGGCTACAGAGTGTTAAAAGGTTAGCCTTTTCTTCTTCGTTGAGATGGTCGGTACGCAAACGCGATAGCACATCATTTACGCGGTTTGAATTCTCAGTCGGCGTGCAATTAAAGTTGAATACATCTGCACTAGCGGGCTGATCTAAAGAGAATATACTGTCGTTAGAAGTTGGGTTTTCTATTTCTACATAACCTCGACCGTTAGTTACAGTAGTAAGGCATTCGTGTAAAATACAGTTACAAAAATTTTGTTCCTTAATGAAAACATCGCCTTCGGGGGCATTTATGGGTACCTTGATTATCTTGGAAGTCTTGGCTGGAATAATGTCTTCGTATAAATTTACATTCCGGGAGTTATATAATTTAATCGGATTTGTTGCATTTCGTGTAATTAGTTGGAAGTCTTTTAGATTTATATTAGCTTCCAATTTAGATAATATATCTAAACCTATTAACCCATCAAAACAATCGTGAAAACGGTATACGAATAACTTAATACCATCACTCTCGTTAAATTCAGTAAAACTTGGTAAAAATATAGAATAATCACTTCTGCTAACACCATGTATATTTGTTACTTCGAAAGGGTCATAATTAAGGGGATATTGCGAGAAAAATTCTTGTACGGCCTCGGGGCTTATAAATGACTGGTTAGCGCCAGTATCTATCAAAAACTTTAAAGGGGGAAAGCCAATTTCTATGTAGGGTAATTGTCTCTGGGTTTGCAAGTTAATATCTATCCTGACTCCTTTGACTTCGGGCTTGACCGAAAATCCTTAGTTAGACCAGTGTGGCTGGGCCCAGGTTGCGGTTCTATCTCTTGAACCATTTGATTGGTATCATAAGTCGGTTCATTATAAGTCATGTCAGTGTTATAGTCGTAGTTGTAAGAGTTATTATAGTCATTAAAGTCTGTATAATATTCGTATTCGGGTGCACAGTAATACTCGTTCGAATAATAGACATTATCGGGCAACAGATATTCGTTGACGTTAACTTCACGGGTCTTAAAGTAATTAGTAGATGGTGGGTTACCAGGTTTTCGCCAATCGTGACTTGACGACATCGGTAATGGCCTAGGGGTAAAATGCTGGACACCACTCATGGGTTTCACACCAGCACCACCGGCTTGTAGCGGGGCGTTATTCTTAGGTGGTAACCGGAACAAATTGCTCTGTGGGTGGTAATTGGTTGGTTGTGCCCGGAACATCTGTTGTGTTCTTGTAGGGAATCGGTTTTGCTGAGGGTGGAATTTAAACGCTGGATTTGGATTTTGATAAGGCCGTTGTGCCATAGGGGCTGGCCAGTTACTAACGGGGTGACGCGGTACACTTGGCGTACTTAACGGTATATTGGAGGGCGTAACAGGCTTAGGGGCGCTATGTGTCTTTGAGCTATCATTGCGCTGCTGCAGGTACATAACGTTTAACTCTTCCTGCACGTATTCAAGAGCTTTTTCAATCGAATCTGGGCGCATGCATCGTATACGCGATCCCAAGGGTTCCTTTAAACCACGTACAAAAGCCTGCATAGCTACTTTCTTATAAAGGGCTCGTTTAGCGTCAATAGTCGTCTGTAATGTCTCGTGTAATGTCACGTATGTCATTATTGTACTAAATAAAGTCTGACACTGATCATAGAACTCTTGTGGGATTTATTGTCCTGTCTAGCTAAAGAGAGATCGTTGTACAACGCGGTCTCATCCCTCTGGTCAGAAAAGTTATTGATAAGGGCGGCTCTGATGCCTGCCCAGGTCTCTGGTAAGCCGTTCGCATTGATAGTCGAAGCGGCCGACCCTGTAATTTTATTTAATATGCCATTTAACAAGCAAAGAATTTGATAAAGCTCGCTGCCAGGCTCAGGGCTAGCATATTGGGTTACGATTCTATCACAAATGTTAATGAATCTCGTTAACACATTATGGTTACCGTCGAACTCCGGTACCAGGCGTAAGGCCTTAAAAATAACATCGGGGTCGTAAGGCATATTTGGTTCAAATAAAAAACTTAAATTAAGATCAAAATCACTATCTAAATGTCTAGACCTATCTGCTAGTTGCCGGCGAGCCTGACGTGATGCAGGATCCCGGGTATACGATTTTTCGGGGCGATAAATTTTGGAAATTAGGATAAGACGGGAAGCAACACGAGAAAGATTCAAGTGTACTTACATAAGATATAACATCTCTGGTTCTTCTTCGTGAATCGAAGTCTGGATTCTTCACTCGGCGCTGCAGCTCAGTAGATTCCGGATTCTCGTACCGTGGCTTGGTAGCCGCCCGGGCGACTCGCGAACGCGAATTATCGATGTTAGATAGTCCTAAGTGCTCGCGAACCGGCCCGCGAGAATCCTACCGACTGCGCCAATTATGAGTTCTGCAGCCAAAGTATTGAAAAAAAACCAAAGTTACTTATAATTAATTTAATTAAATGAAAAATTACAATATTATAAAGTAATGAAACCTATTCGATGCTAGAATTAGGAATGCACATAATTTTATTAAAACACATGACATCGATTCGCGGCGTCAGCAATCGACGCTCGAACGGTCGTCATCGGCGCGGTGGCGTGATCGCTGCGTCGGCGATTCCGTCGTCGTTGCTATGTCCCTTGATCGTCGTGTGTTTGCGGCGTCAGCGGTCTGCTTTAGGGGTCCGTACTTAACATGCTTACTTTGGGTCTATAAAGCGCTGTGTAGAATGTTGTAGAATATTTATTTATTATTTTATATAAATTATTATTATTTTATTTTATAAATTATTATTTTATATAAACAGCCGCGGTAGCCTAGTGCTATGGGTAATGGACTGCAGAGACGAGGTCTCGGGTTCGATCCCAGGTTTTACCATGGCACACACCAATGACTTTTCGATGCTTTTCGAAGTTATGTGTGTATTTATCGCAGGTTTATAAGTGCCCGGTTAATGGCAATAGGCTTATGTATGCTTATGTATGTAATAGACATTGGGACCTAAACATAAACTGGCGAAATGTGGGTGCTAGCACCTCTGCCTTCCGCTTCGGGGATATAGGCGTGAGTTTATGTTATGTTTATATAAATTATCAAAGAAATCGTAAATATACCAAAAATAAATTATTAAAAAATAAAAACCCGTTGGCCGCTGAAAATACCGAAAAAAGTTCGATAGCAGGCGGGACCCAATTGCAAAATAATCATATACCGAAAGAAAATTTTAATGGGTCCCGCCTGCTGTCAAACATGTTTCGGTATTTTCAGCAGCAGTCGGGTATTTTAATAATTTATTTTATCTACACTCAAATCGAAAAATTCGAATTACGAACTCAAAGACGATTCTATACATACGCACTTTATAAACGCATATACATAAAATTTAAAATAAAACTTATTATAGTATCGCCAACTGTATCATAAAACTCATTATAGTATCGCTATCTTTTTTTATTCATTAAACTAGTCTAAGGTTTTAGGCTGAATATGAAAAAAATGCGCACGCATGCGCAGTTCGAACTGTGAAAAAAATGGCGCCCTTGTAACCTACCTACTTTGTTTAATTTCAATGTTTCCTATAAGTGAAGATAAAGTAGTGTATGAAACTGCATATAACTTAGGTATTAAAACACTCGAGTCAGCCTATTATCGCATTCGGCTTCGCCTCATGCGATAAACAGACTCTCGTGTTTTAATACCCCTTCTTATATGACAGTTGCATAAACTACTATTATTTTAACTTTGTAGTTATGACATACATATATTATTGTTATTATCTCCATCCAATTTCCTTTATTTTGATACCCTACTCAATACATTTTAGTGAAAATATTTTTTACAACATATAATTTAGCGCTACAAATCCACTATAATTATTCTTCCAATTCTATGTACCCTATAGCACTCGGGAGATAAGTACCTCTCATTTGAGATCTCATTCATCGGAATCCGATAAACCGTAAAGCCTATAGAGGAGAATAAAGAAAACTATATACGAACATACATAAGCGCGAAAAACATGGGACTACTGACCTCCATGATCGGGACCTGAGGACGGCAGCTGGCCGACTCGCCGTCCTTACAGAAGCAGGCCGTGGCGGAGGTGTGTCGTGTGTGTCCTACACACGCCTGCCTACTCACCGACGCGGGATAAAACCCGACCCCACCAGGCGAGGCCGCGCCGGCGGCCAAGGTCCGCCGGTAACACTGGGGTTATCCTTTCGAGGGCTTACCCGGGGTGCCCGGCAATGGAAACTTGGGCAGGACACCGTGCGGTTTTAGTCAATGCACGACATAACCGGCGGCCGGCGGGGGGGTATCCGAAGGGATTACCGCACGTTAAAAAAAAAAACCGCGAAAAACATTCTCGCTAGCGCAGTCGGATAAAAATGCAGAATGAAATATCAAAGTGATGCAACATCTCAAGTTGTTAAATGAGTTCAAGTCAATGAACCTCGGTTGGATTATATTGTTTATACAAAAATACTAAAATCGCGGTTAAAAAATGGGTGTTGGTGGACATATTCTCGTATCTACCAAATATACAAAAAAGAAAAAACTGTCGAGCCGTTTCTGAGGAATGCTACGACAAACATCGGGATGTTTATATATTACGGGCCTAATTATTATATATATACATAACATAACATAAAACATAACATAACTTCACGCCTGTATCCCCGAAGGGGTAGGCGAGCCTATTGCCATCTACCGGGCACATTATTAAGCGAGCGATAATTAACATTTTATTAATGCACACATAACTACGAAATGTCAGAGGTGTGTGCCCGGGGCGACTGGGGATCGAACTCGAGACCTCGTCTCAGCAGTCCGTTACGTACGCCACTAGGCTATCGCCGCTTCCTACCTAATTATTTATAAATTATTATCAAGTCGGTTTCTTTCGTATATTGATTTAAATTTTTAGTGACAGTGTTTTTTTACTTTGAATTTGAAATACAAAACTTCAAAGTGACTCCCTGCTAGCACTGGGACCGCAGCCTTAATCAAATCAGCGTAAGAGCAGCGACTTATCTAAAACGAATATCAGTAAGCACCAGTGATTGCTGCTTAGGGTACGTAACTGTATCACAGGGTGGCTTTTAGGGGTGGGGTGTGTGTTGGGTAACCTCCTCGAGTGTCGCTCCGATTCCGATCCCGCTGCAGTCCGAGGGGAACGGAATCGGAGCGGCCGGTACACCCTGGGCGGCGGTCAATGGCTTCCCCTTCACCCCTTCATAGGGTTGGCATTGATCGTCGGCCAATACCCAACGTGGCGGGAACACATCGCTCTCCGTACTCCTCTGCTTTCAGAGGAGACAGGATGAGCGATGCTGTTAGTGGTGAGATGGCCCAGGGTCAGCCGGGGTGCGAGGGATATGCTCTATGGGTAACCTTACACCCCGGCGTCTGAAGACCCGAGACGGCGTGCGGTTTTAGTCGGTGCAAGCCCGACATAACCGCCCCCGCTGGCCGGCGGGGGGGTATCCGAAGGGATTTCCGCAGGATAAAAAAAAAAAAAAAAAAAAAGGGTGGCTTTTAGGGGTGAAACGCGATACGGGGCGATCCGATACTCGAGGAACGCTGGAGTAATATTGGTTAGTCAATTGTTAGTCTGTTTGCTACTCCTGTCTGTATAGGTCCTAAGAGCATTGTGTGGACACCCAACTGTCACTACATATTATTATAAAACAAAGTCCTCCGCTGCGTCTGTCTGCCTGTCTCGTCGCGATAAACACAAAAACCACTGCACCGATTTTCATAAAGTTTTCACCAATGGATAGAGTGGTTCTTGAGGAAGATTTTAGTATATAATTTGGAAAGTTTATGTATACATTGGGTAAAATATAATGATATTTGTTGGAGGACTCGGAAAAAATTAACCGTTTGGAAGCTATCAACGAAAACGCTGTCTAAGATAGAACAAAATGGTGTATGGTGGAATTGTGTATCTTATATAGATTGTGGTGGTGGAATAGGGTCCAATGTGTAGCGGGAACGGGATCAGAATTCCACGCGGGTGAAGCCGTGGGCAACATCTAGTAATTGATAAATTCAATGAACGTTATTAGGACATCTGAATTGAACTAGACCTCTTTTCTTTACCGCACCATAAAGATTAGGAATTCTTAACAGACCACACGAGTGTTTCCGTCTTCTTACAATAGCCTGATAGACGATGCATTATCGAGATAGTAATTTTAGGGTTCGTTACTAAATATCGAGAGACATATGTTAGATTATTGGAATATCGACTGAAAGATTGTGTGAATAGAGTTTATTGCGAAACAACTTTTTGTCGCCAAACGCTGCTTCGACTGAACGATTCTTCGAATATTTATCAATCGATGGAGTGATGTTTCGAATGTTACATTCAAAACATTGTTTGTAGACATCTCGGTACATAGGAAGCACTGTACACAGAGATCTCTCTTCATAGGTAGCACTTCTTGCCATAAACTTTCCGGACTAGTGGATCCGGCGTTTCGCCGGCCGCTGCCGCGGCACGCTTGCTTCGCTCGCTCAGCTCGCGCTCTGATGGGGTCACAGTTCTAACCTAACCTAACCCACTTTACTTATTTTTAGGGTTCCGTTGCCAAATGGCAAAAAACGGAACCCTTATAGATTCGTCATGTCTGTCTGTCTGTCCGTCCGTATGTCACAGCCACTTTTTTCCGAAACTATAAGAAGTATGCTATTGAAACATGGTAAGTAGATGTATTTTGTGAACCACATTAAGATTTTCACACAGAAATAGAAAAAAAACAATAAATTTTGGGGCTCCCCATACTTAGAACTGAAACTCAAATTTTTTTTTTCATCGAATTCATATGTGTGAGGTATCTATGGATAGCTCTTCAAAAAGGATATTGAGGTTTCTAATATAATTTTTTTCTAAACTGAATAGTTTGCGCGGGAGACACTCCCAAAGTGGTAAAATGTGTTACTCTGTTACCCTGTAACCCTGTAACTTCTAAAATAAGAGAATGATAAAACTAAAAAAAATATATGATGTACATTACCATGTAAACTTCCAACGATAATTGGTTTGAACAAGATCAAGTAAGTAGATCAAGTAAGTTTTTTTTAAAACGTCATAAATCGTAAACCGCAATTTACCTTTCATTCAATCAACTCAAATATAAAAATTAAAAAAAAAACATTATTATGTTACTTGCTGCTACGGACCCCTTAATGGGCGAGTCCAACTCGCATTTGGCCGCTTTTTGGAATATAAGCCGAGCGAGGCCAGAAGTGCGAAACATCAGTCCATCGATTGATAAATATTCGAAGAAACGTTCAGTCGAAGCAGCGTTTGGCGACAAAAAGTTGTTATATTAGCAATAAACTATTTTCGCACAATCTTTCAGTCGACATTCCAATAATCTAAAATATATCTCTCGAAATTAAGTTACGGACCTGTAATTTTAAGACATTTGGGCATAACAAATAAGTAAATGAAAAAGCGGCGATAGCCTAGTGGCGTACGTTACGGACTGCTGAGACGAGGTCTCGAGTTCAATCCCCAGTCGCCCCGGGCACACACCTCTGACTTTTCGTAGTTATGTGTGCATTAATAAATGTTAATTATCGCTCGCTTAATAATGTGCCCGGTAGATGGCAATAGGCTCGCCCCCTATTACATTACAAGGTCCCCTTAACATAACTGGCGAATCGTGGGTGTGTAATACACCTCTGCCTACCCCTTCGGGGATACAGGCGTGAAGTTATGTTATGTTATGTAAATGAAAATGAAAAAAACTTGACTCGCGAAAATACAATGTGAAATTTATTCACCAACTAGCGAACAACTTTTTTATCCTGTACCCATGCACGTTGCAGACACAGGAACAGGACTTACAGTTTAAACGGAAATACGAAGGAAAACTTGTTCTCATTAAATCCGGATATCGACTGCTAATTGCAAATAGGAACGGATATATCGGTTTTCCCACATCACTACTTTAGCGGATGTTCTTATTATGTGACACGAACCCGGATGTGGTGGGCTACCGTTATACCGTCCAACCCATGGGCTACTGTTCGTTATAAATATAAAGACATACTCATTTCTATGTAGTCTTAGTACATTTATGCCGGCTGGTTGTTCGACAATTGGTCAATTTGTGAGTAAATATTTGATTTTCTTATAGTTTTAGTAGAATAGTATTATTCTTGACACTATTATGGCGATAGTTATTATGAATTGTAAGATGGTCATTATGAGTGTGGTGCAAAGCAGCAAATCAAACGATAATTTAATTATTACCTACGAGGCAGATCTTCACATAGTTTGGCAGTTCAATAAAACTCGTGAATGGTCAACGTCACAGATCACTCCACGAGACGTGAAACATTTTACTCTCTTGTTAAATATACAACTTTTAACCTTGATCAGCGAGAAAAGTCTTAAGAAAAATACTTATTACGACAATGTTTGAAAAAGTTCTCATAAAATTTGACGGCCACTGTGGCATTGCGTAGCGGTATTCCATTCGACTGCTACGTCAGGGGACGCGGGTTCGATTCCCATTTAGTGCAAAAATTTTGTATGCATGAATATTTCTATTTACATTGGTCTGAGCGTTTCTATGTATAAAATCTATGTATTTACAAAAAAATACTATATAAGTATTTTTATCCGCATTCTAGAACCGATAACACAAGATATTTAAACTATGCTTACTTTGGGTCTAGAAAGCGCTGTGTAGAATGTCATAGAATATTTATTAATTATTCCCATTAAAGTACTTCACGCCTCCCCCCCTAGTTTGGGAGAGGCGGCAAGATAACCCCGGCGATTTTAATTATTTTAATAAAAATAAGAATAAGTTTCTAAACCATAAAATATGTTTTACATTATAAAACATATTAGGAAAATTTTAAAAAAATACACATTTCGAACATACATATATATCGCTTCCGGAACAAATTTGTTTTTTAAATAAATTTGTAATAACCAAGAAGAAAAAAATAATAAGATAGATACATGAAACATGTGCCTTTTTTTTTACGTGCGGTTGAACCGACTAAATCCGCACACCGTCTCGGGTCTTAAGACGCTGGGGTGTAAGGTTGCCCATAGAGCATATCCCTCGCACCCCGACTGACCCTGGGCCATCTCCAGTTTCGAGATGGCCCCCTCGGGCTTGGGAACCAAGGTGTCCCCGTCTTGCCCCGGTTTGGGCGGTTTGGGAGGGGCGCTAGTCGCCGGAGGTCGTTTGGAGTCGCGGCGAGCATGTTGCGGGCTTGGCGGGCCGGGAGAGTTCTAAATCCCGGCCGCTGCCATCTCCTTCGCGAGCATAACATGCTCGCAGAAGGAGGTGGCAGCGGCGCATTCGCGCTCCGCACCATTGCCGCAATAATGCTGCCAAGAGAAAGGTCTCCCACCCTGATGGCTGCCACGAGGTCACGCCTCGGCACCTCCCACGCCGGGCAGTCCGCCAACGTGTGCAGCCCCGAGTCCTCGCTCGCGTCGCAGTAATGGCACTCAGGCGTTGGCTCCTTCCTGATCCGATGCAGGTGGTCCCCGAAGCTCCCCTTCCCGGAGATCACCTGCGTCAATCGGTACGAGAGGCTTCCGTGTCGCCTCTCTAGCCAATCCTCCATGATGGGCCTTACCGCTGCTAATGAAACACGTGCCTGTCATCCAAATGTAGCTGATACATGGTCGATGTTCCACTCATACGCACGAAACGTTTTGGCGACACGTTCATTATGCGTACAGCTAAGAAGTTAATTCCCTGCCTGAGTCTGTGTTTCCGTAAAGCTTTAACCTGGGTATCTTTAAGTCTCGTGAGAATAGGTTCATACATACATACATACATACATATACTCACGCCTTTTTCCCTCCGGGGTAGGCAGAGACTACAGCAAGCCATCTGCTTCTGTCCTTACATACTTCACGAGCTTCCTTTATTGTCATTAAACTTTTCATGCAAGCCCGCCGGTTTCGAGTGCTTTTGACCTGCCCTTTTTCAATACCTCATTAATTTGATCAGTGTATGTTCTGCGAGGTCGACCCCGGCTTGCCTGACCACTTACATCTGCCTCATATACTTGGTGTGTCATTTGCTCAGTACTCATTCGTTCCAAGTGCCCAAACCACCTTAGCATACCCTTTTCAATTCTTGTAACAACATTCTCTTTCAGGCCACACCATCCTCGTATATCATAACTTACCACCAGGGTAGATAGAGATCAAACGTGAGCCTATCTATTCTAATACTAGGAATTCAGTGCAGGGTGCGACTGAAATAAGTTGAGCTGAGCGAGCAGGACTCTTACTTTAAAATAAGACATCTTACCACGGTCGCGCGTTTAGCTAAGGCTGATTATTCCTCAATGGTACATCGGACATGAACCATCTCGCTCCAAAACACTCCTCAGAGTCCACACTATCACCGTGGTAAATTTGGTCAAGATCGCGCTAGTGGTTACAGAGGAGTTCAGCCACCAACAAACGGCAGATGCCGTTTCGCCCGCTTCACTCGCTCAGCTCAATTATAAAGAGAGATGCCGAATTTTTTGAGTTTGTTTATATTTTGATTGTAATCTTCACTGCACTTATTGGAAAAACTCTTACACCATTTGAGAGGTACATTATCCCCAATGTAATAAGTATTATGTAACTTAAGAAATAACTAGGTCTGCAAGGCGAATCGCGTTGAGCTGAGTGAGACATCGTAAATCCGTGGCAAGTCCGATTTTGAAAATTCTTATTAAAAGTCACAACTCTGGACGTGCTTTCTGAGCGTGTAAAGTTTGGTCACAGTGTCTCGAGCGGTTATTATGTAATTCCATCTGGAATTTTTTTAACGTTGATCATTCCTCTGTGGTAGCATTAATTTTTTCAAAATATATCCATAAACCTTCCTCTGATTGACCTCTTTAATCATGCCAAATTTGGTTCTGATTGGATTAGTAGTTTAGGAGGAGACCTGTGACAAAGAAAATCCTGAAGTCTGGTATGAGGAGCTTTCGCTCGACTTCGTCTCATTCAGCTCAAAAACTCATTTAAACCAAAGCGAAACGAGGGCGGGTTTCTAGTCAATGATGAAAAAAAGGTTGACCCACAATCTGATTCTAACACGTGATTCAGTGACAAAAGTACAACAACCTCAATAAATCAATCTACAAACATGATTATAATGAGTGTTGAACAAAAATCCCGGTACCAAATACCAGATACCGGTTCAAACTATTCGGAGCATTAGGTCACCATCCGGACCTCCCGTTATTCTGCACTATACGAGGGTCAAACTGAAAGTTCTTAGAAAATCAAAAACTGATTACATTAGCCAGTTATTAGTTTTATTATATCTTTTCAAAATATTGTCCATTCACGTCAATACACCGCTGCCTGCGATGGAACCACTGGGAAAAGCACTTTGCCCACTCGTCCTTAGGGGTCTCTTCAATGGCATCGCGATACGCAGCCACCGCTTCTTCAGCATTCATAAACCGCTTTCCTTTAAGTTTTTCTTTAATTTTTGGAAATAAATAAAAATCACAAGGCGCGAGGTCGGGGCTATACGGCGGGTGACCCAGTAATTCAACGTTTGATGTCGCCAAATAGTCGATCGTTCGCTTGGCGGTGTGCGACGAGGCGTTGTCGTGGTGAAGGAGGATCCTACTGCGAGGTCGTTTCTCTCGAACTTTTTCCAAGACAAGTGGCAAACAATTGGTAGTGTACCATTCTGCAGAAACTGTTTTTTGATCCTCTAACACAATTGTTACGAAATGACCTATCCTTCCAAAGAACGAGGCCACCATTTTTTTCCCGCACTTCGAGCTCTCTTCACTTTAGTTGGCAACTCCTCGAAAGGAAACACCCACTGAGCAGATTGTCTTTTGGTTTCAGGATCATAACAGTAAATCCAGCTTTCATCACCTGTTAGTATGTCGAACACAGCATTAGAGTCACCTCCGTTAAATCTTTCAATCATTTTACGGCACCAATCCACACGATGGAGTTTTTGAGCCTCAGTCAAATTATGAGGTATCCACCGGGCGCAAAGCTTCCTGACCGCTAAATGTTCGTGGAGGATTTTGTGCACTTGACTCATACCGATGCCTAAGCTTGTCCGAATCTGCTGATAGGTCACTCTTTTGTCAGTCTCTATCATACGCCGCAAAACACAGATGTTATTTTCAGTCGTCGCCGTAGAAGGCCGTCCCTCACGTAAATCATCAGTGAGATTAGAGCGACCACGTTTAAACTCATTAAACCAGTTGTAAACAGTCGCACGAGATGGGGCTTCATCGTGAAAGGCCAATCGTAGTCTATCATAACTTTCTTGTTGACTTAAATGACATCGAAAGTCATAAAAAATCATTGCACGAAAATTTTCTCGTGTTAAATTCATGTTAACGTGACACAGACAATTTTCAATTTGCCGACAAATCGTAAAACAAATGATAAATGAATGAAATATATACTCAGTAATATTGGCAAAGAGTTCTATTTTCAAATTTTAGAATTATTTTTTTATTATATTGTTTATAAGTGGCCAGTTCTAAGAACTTTCAGTTTGACCCTCGTAATTATTGTCTAACTGCCTCTGAATATACCGTAGCAGATTAAAAAATGGATCGCATATCTAACGATACAAACTGTATACCTGTCGATATGTTAATATCGACAGGTATACAGTTTGTTAATATAGTCTGCTATATTTTATGCTACTGCGTCACAGCGACTTGTACAATATTAAGAAGTCCTAGCTTCAATTCAGATTTGCTTTCTTGATATTGTAGTAAGTTTACGCGAAAATTATTCATTACTAGCTGTGCTAGGTTTTAGTTTTTAGGTTTAGGTTTTAGGGTTCTTTTGCGCGGATCCCTAATTATTTTTCTAAAATTAAAGGAACCTATGTTACGCTTTGTAACATTACCTATCTGCCAGTGAAAGTCCCGTCAAAATCGGCTCAGCCGTTCCAGAGATTACCTCTTTCAAACAGACAGAACGACAGACAGACAGACAAAATAATAATAAAATGTAGTTTTGTTATCAGTATCGTGTATACATTCATGTGCAATTATTAAAAATCTGTTATTAAGCGTAGCGAGCCGAAGGCGAGCGAAGCGTCTTTGGTTTCAAAGTTGCATTTCAAAAAAATGATACTCCTCCGAGACCGTTTGACCGATCTCGACCAAATTTGCCACGGTGATCAAGTAGACATTACTGAGTGTCGTAAGGGTCGTCCAGAATCGAATGTCCAGATCGGTCTTACCATCGAGGATTAATCACCGAACACCACATCAATGGAAATAGTCGACTGGTCACGTTGACCTATTGTTGGATCGGCAAATCTCGCAACGCTTAAGTTTGGGTTGATTGTGAAGCTGGTAACCGTGCTAGTTATAATATTACAAACAGACACTTCAATTTTATTTATTTGTAGTATAGATATGTATTTAACTTATCTGGCGAATCGTGGGTGTGCAATACACCTCTGCCTACCCCTTCGGGGATACAGGCGTGAAGTTATGTTTATGTATGTTATGTTTAGGGCCCCACCAAATACTTTAGGGAAAAGCCTATATGATGGTTGACGGACGTATCTCTAGTGTAAGCTCTAACCTCGGAGTTTGGTGGTCAGATGGCAGCCGCTCCCATAAAAGCTATATAAGCCAAACCAAAAGAAGGAAAAGGAGTACGTGGACCCTGGGCTCAAGCTATGGCTGCAGCCGGGAACAACGCTATGATGGTGATGATCATCAGCGTTTATCTGGGTACCTTGAACTGACACTGGGTACTTGACGTGACAACGTCTTATAAATCGATGAGCCGGCTGCACGCACGAAAGAACATGACGTAACATGCCGTTACCTGACGTATGCGGCGTTACCTCGTCTGCCGTTACCTTTTTTATTTTTTTTTTTTTTTTTTCGTGCGGAAATCCCCTCGGATACCCCCCCGCCGGCCAGCGGGGGCGGTTATGTCGGGCTCGAACCGACTAAAACCGCCGTCTCGGGTCTGCGCTCTGGGCTTGAAGTGACAGCTGCTATACATATAGTCAGTATTTTCTTATGACGTTGTCACGTTCAACTATCGTCAGTAAATCGACTTTACAGACAACCGTTTTTTTTTAATTCTTTATTGTACGCACACAGTAAACAATGTTTAAACATTACAGATAAAATCAATGTACAAAGGTGATTTTAACTCAGTATTGAGTTTTTTACTAGCAAACCTTTGGGGGGATCGTAGCGAAGCATAACAAATAGTTAAACATGAATTTACAACTAGAGGAATATACATACTTCCATAAGATACAAACTATAAACTTACATAGACAATACATACAAACGATACATAAATAATAGAAACTTAATAAATAAATACATAAATACTAAATACATAAATACTAAACACATAAATACATAAATACATAAATACTAAATACTAAATACATAAATACTAAATACATAAATACTACATACATAAATACTACATACATAAATACTAAATACATAAATACTACATTGTTAGGCACACAACCCGCTGCCGCGATCTTTGGACGATCGATTTAACGATTTGGAGAATTACTAGAAGGGTTTGACTATTAATAAAACCACCACTGTATTCTGATCTTGATCGACAATATATATTTATAAATCTGACCTTTTATAATAGTGTCGGTAACGAAACCATATCGAGATTTAGATTAATGGCACAACGCCATCTACCGAAGTTCCACAAAACTAAACTTTATATTTTACAATGCCACGCGAGGCATTTCATGCATGCAACATTATAAATAAATTAATTAATACATATGTTCTTATTTAGTTTAATTTTAGTTTTTTATTGGTATCATATTTAACATACTGCCCACCAAAGGACGATATTGACAGGACGTCCTTTACAAAAAGAAAAGGATACATATAACAAAAAAAAACTAACTGACAATACAATATCTCATTTGTGTTCAATGGGCAAAATACATAATTTGTTCGTTGGCCTTTTTATAATTGACGAATTAGTACGTAACGTAACCACACGGGTAACTTTATCATCACCTGGATGTTTTTCTAAAATACAACCCATCAACCAACGACTAGGGGGTAACCCGTCTTCCTTTACGAGGACTATGTCTCCAATATTTGGTTCTTTAGTCTTGGACGACCATTTATATCTGTGCATTAGATTGCATAAATACTCTTGAGACCAACGTCTCCAGAATGACTGCAACATCCTTTGAACAAATTGCCAACGTGTTAAGGAATGTACATTTGAGCTTTCGTAATTATTACACTCAGGTATTGTAACTAGTGGTTCACCGATTAGAAAATGTCCAGGAGTTAAGGGCATATCCTCTCCCGGATCATTTAGGTTCATGACGCTCATTGGTCTCGAATTTAGGCACGCCTCTACTTGACTGAGAAGCGTCGCAATTTCCTCGTACGTGAGCGTCGCTTCACCAATCACGCGTTTCAGGTGAAATTTTGTAGATTTCACACCGGCTTCCCATAACCCACCAAAATTGGGTGCGTGGGGAGGAATGAAATGCCATTCGGTTTTATTTCCCTCTAAATGGTTTGCTATAGCCGCTTGATTATGTACTATCTGCTTCAATTCTTTAGAAGCACCGACAAATGTGGTACCATTATCGCTATACAACCTAGCGCAGTGGCCCCGTATGGACACAAAGCGTCTAAATGCTGCTAAAAATGCCTGCGTAGTCATGTCACTCACTACTTCGAGGTGTAATGCGCGAGTCGACATACACACAAATAAGCAAATATAGCCTTTAAGTGAGTGGTGTCCACGGCCTTTAGTTGTCCGAATTTTAATTGGGCCAGCATAGTCTACTCCGCTGTAGAGGAAAGGTCTAGCTGGTGTACTTCGCACGGATGGTAAATCACCCATTTTTTGAGCTTTAAAGGTAGCTCTCTGCTTGGCACATATTACACACTTCCAAACGTGTTGTCTGACCAAATTTCTAACCCCAATTATCCAATAGGCTCTCCTTAAATAGTTCAGCATCAGCTGAGGACCTCCATGCAGAGTCTTAATGTGCGCATCAGCTACTATCAGGTGAGTAAGATGCGCGTTGGTCGGCAGCACTATAGGATGTTTCATATGCTCTTCTAATGACGACTTCTCTAGTCTACCTTGAGCTCTTATCAAGCCATTGTCGTCAAGATAAGGACTCAAGGATTTTAATTTGCTTGTCTTTATTTGTAAGCTTCCTTTACTCTGTAGCTGTGCATATTCGTCAATAAATGCTTCTTCTTGCGTTCTCCTTACACAACATTTCAAAGCTTTATCTATTTCTCTGACCTGTAAATATTCCGTTTTATTTATCCCCTTAGACAGAAATCGAAGGCAATATGCAATCACTCTAAGAAGTCTTTGTAAAGAAGAAAATCTTTCCAGTATTTCATGACTGTTCGGTATAACAGCAACATGAGCTTTAACCGCTTGCTCTAAATCTACAATTAAATTCTTATGCCTTTTATAGTGCATTACTGGATTTTCTTTTAGAAACTGCGGACCGTTAAACCACAGTGGATGTTCAAGGAATAAGCTGGGTAGTACTCCTCTGGAAGCACAGTCTGCTGGATTTTCTGTAGTTGACACGTGAAACCATTGAGATGGCTGTAGTGATCCCAATATTTCGGATGTACGGTTTGCTATGAACGTTTTCCATTTGCTTGGATGACTATTTAACCAAGCTATAACAATGGTTGAATCCGTCCAAGCTATTATATTATTTTTCGAGATTTTTAACACCTCTGCGGTTTCCATTAACAACTTTGACAGCAGAACTGCTCCACACAGTTCTAATCGAGGAATACTTATTTGTTTTATCGGAGCAACTCTGGTTTTAGCAACTAACAAAGCAACCTTGACCTTACCTACGACGTCAATCATTCGCAAGTATACAACCGCTGAGTAGGCTGCTTTGGACGCGTCACAAAATCCATGAAGCTCTAATTTATCGCTTGAGTTTATACCCAGCCAACGGGGAATGCTGACTTTGCTAAGGAGTGATAGTTCCTGACGGTAAGTATTCCATTCTTGTGTTAACTCGTTGCTTAATCTTTCATCCCAGTTAATGCCTGCGAGCCATAATTTTTGTATAAATATTTTTGCTAACACTATACTTGGAGCTAGCCACCCAAGAGGGTCAAATAAACGTGCTATATCCGAAATTACCTCTCTTTTTGTTACAGGTGCACTTGTGAACGGCGGGAGATTCACCTTGTACTGGAAGGAATCCTTACTACGGTCCCAGGTAAGTCCTAATATTTTAATTATACTATCTATTTTGATCTCTACTTCTTTACTCTCTTTAATAATTTCCTCATTATTATTAATCTTTGTGCTTTTAGCTTGATTGCTTATTTTATCTTTGCTGGATGAGGCTTCAATTGATTTTTTTTCTATTGAACTTATTCTATCTAAAATTTCTGTATTGTTACTGTTCCACTTTTGCAATAAAAAACCACCTTTTGCTAATAATTCAGTAATTTGCTTATATATTGCAATACCCTCTTCTACGCTGTGACAACCAGTCATTAAGTCATCCATGTAGAAGCAATTTAATACTTTATCGACGGCATTCGGGTAATGTTTACCTTCATCATATGCAATTTGATGAAGTGTTCTAATTGCGAGATACGGGGCAGGTGCTGTACCAAAGGTGACTGTTAGCAATTCGTAATCTTTAATTTCTTCTATAGGACTATCTCGCCAAAGAATACGTTGGTATTTGGTGTCCTCTTCAGCTATTCGAATCTGACGATACATCTTGATGATGTCTGCCACAAGACCAATCGGATGAACTCTCCATCTCATTACAGTGTGTCTCAAATCAGCTTGCAGTGATGGACCTACCATTAGCGTATCGTTTAACGAAACACCCTGTTTATACTTTTCAGATGCATTGAATACAACCCGTACCTTTGTAGTAGATTTGTCGTTTCGTATCACTGCATGGTGAGGTAAGTAAGCCGCTACGTCTTTTTTGTCATCCTCTTTTGGTACCGGTCTTATATGGTTTAACTGTAAGTATTCATGAATTACTTCCGTGTATTGATCTTTAAGCTCTTTGTTCCTTTCTAGCCTTTTTTCTAATGACCTAAATCTACTTTCAGCTATCGAACGAGAATTCATAAACTGGGGATCCTCAACGGAGAATGGTAATTTGACTACGTACCTGCCATCCTTTCGTCGACAGGTAGTGCCGCTATAAAACTCTTCACACTTTTGTTCCTCCGGGGTAAGTATCTTTGTATTACTATTTTGTTCTTCAACCTCCCAGAATCGTTTAAGGAGATCGTCTTCTTTAATTTGTGCATGCATTACGGTAATATCACTATGTGTATAACCTGAACTATTATTTGATCTACTTACAGTACCTGACAAAACCCATCCTAAGTTTGTGTTCTGGGCTATCAAAGTACCAGATGGACTTCGCATTATGCCTTCCTTCAAGATGCTGCTATAGACATCCGCGCCTAATAATAAATCAATTTTATTAGACTTATTGAACTGTGGATCAGCTAACTCGAGGGTTGCTATATCGACCCACTCGAGAACACCTTTATTTATGGTTTGCTCGGGTAGGTATGATTTGATTTTGCTCAATACGTAGGCTGTTATTTCTAATTTGAACCGGGGATCTAAACGCGACTGAATATTTAAATATACTATATACTTTGCAATTGTTGATCTATTACCTAATCCTGACACAATTCCTTGAATAGGAATTTTAGGTAGTCTTAAGTATTGGACTGTGGCCTCAGTAATGAAACAAGCCTGAGAGCCTTGATCTACTAAAGCTCTCACTAACTGCAACTCACCCGTGTTTGACTCGGCGTTTATTAGCGCAGTGGCTAATAAAACCTGTCGGGGAATTGTAGACACGCAGGAGACTACATGACTAGTAGTAACTGTTGAGCTATTACTAACATTTGTCGAACATGCTGGAGCTGCCTTATCGTCCTTTACTGACTCACCACTTAGGTGTAGTAAAGAGTGATGTCTTTTTTGACACAGTTTACAATGTGTTTGCTTTTTGCAGTTGTAAACACTGTGGTTCCTACCCAAACAATTAAAACAAAGTCTATTATTTGCAACAAATTCACGTCTGACGTCTACTGTTTGTTTTGCGAACTTTTTACAAAAACAAACCTTGTGTGACTCAGTGCAATATTCGCAACGCATGCTGCCAGAACTCATTGCTACCATGGACTTGGGGACATGTGAACTGGTGCCCTGGTGAACTCTTTTTGGTTCGATACATTCAAACGCGCGAAAACGATTCTCTAAAAACGTGGCAAATTGTTCGTAGGTGGATAATTCATTATTATCATGGGTATTTGCGCTTAACTTCCATTGTTTCCGCGTTTCGGGATCTAACTTAAAGGCCACGATATGAATGATGATAAGGTCCCATGTAGATACGTCAACATTTAAATTTGTAAGAGCACTTAGACAATCGTTTGTTGTATTCAACAAATCTTTAATACCGGTAGCTGACTCTACTGACATACGTTTCATACTAAGGAATTTTTTCAAAATACAACTTGCTATATATTTTTTATTGTTATATCTTTTTTCTAGCTTAGCCCAACTGAGTGTAATTTAATTCGGAAATTTCCTTATGCCTAACAAATTGCTCAGCTTCACCGGTAAGATGTAATTTCAAATAATGCATTTTTTGAACTTTATCTAAACTCTCATTTCTATCTACAAGTGATACGAATAAATCCCGAAATGTTGTCCATTCTTCATATTTACCACTAAAAGTAGGGATGCCAATTTTAGCCAGTTTGGCTGATGAACTTTTAGAATTTGACCCCTCTTTGCTAAGAGATGGTTCAGGTACACTACTTGATTTACATTTATTTAATAATGTCTTTAATAAACATTTATACGAAACATAAGTATCCTCGGTAGTATCATACATTTGCACCAGAGTTTCTGTTTCTAACTTCTCATAATTTTCATATAACTTTGTATTAGTTTCTTGAAACTTATTCCAATCCTTTTCTAATAACTCAAGCCTCGTTTCCATATACTCTATGGTTAGCCTATCTTTAGGGCTCTTTTTAAAATTAATCAATCCTTTTTGGATAATTATTTGAGTATTCTTCAACACTTGAACTAAACCTTCCATTTCTTAACTATATAGATAACAAAAATCGGGCACAGGCTCCGCGTTCCTTCGTTTTTTCTAAAATTATTCTAAGTCTAACATGCATACACAATAATAAACAACAAACTTAAATTCTACTAAGTCTTTGAAATCTTGAGAGAATATTTTCTATGTTCAAAATGATGTTAAAGTTTACAAGTAACTAAATTCCAATTGAATTCTTATACTTCACAAAAATTTTACAAGTCTTCAAAATTTTAAATAATTATTTTACAAGTTGAAGTTTCTTAAATACTTGTCTAAGTTAAAATCTTCTTGTAACTAATATTCAAATTAGTACTGCACTAAATTTGTAGTAGTAGTAAATGTACTCACAATTTTGAGTTGCACTGACTCACTTTTCGACAATCGTAGTTGGTGCCTTCTGGTTCGGTTTCCGGTCACAAACGTCAAATGGCGCCGCTGCTTGGCTTACTTCCCGGCAACCGTAGTTAGCACCTTCCGATTCGGTTTCCGTTCACAAATGTCAGATGGCGCTGTTGCTTGGCTCACTCACACCGGCGTTTGCAGCTGCTGGAAACTGTGTACTCTTGTGCAGCGATCCACTGCGAGTATCACAGGAAGAGCAAGTAACCGTAGTTCCGCTCGCACCATAAAAATCGATCCGGCTCGAAGGACCATATGTTAGGCACACAACCCGCTGCCGCGATCTTTGGACGATCGATTTAACGATTTGGAGAATTACTAGAAGGGTTTGACTATTAATAAAACCACCACTGTATTCTGATCTTGATCGACAATATATATTTATAAATCTGACCTTTTATAATAGTGTCGGTAACGAAACCATATCGAGATTTAGATTAATGGCACAACGCCATCTACCGAAGTTCCACAAAACTAAACTTTATATTTTACAATGCCACGCGAGGCATTTCATGCATGCAACATTATAAATAAATTAATTAATACATATGTTCTTATTTAGTTTAATTTTAGTTTTTTATTGGTATCATATTTAACAACATACATAAATACTAAATACGTAAATACTAAATACATATATACTAAATACATAAATACTAAATACATAAATAAATAAATACTAAAAACATATATACTAAATACATGAATATCTATACAATAAGTAATAGTTATTATAACGATAAATAACACATAATATCTATCTCACTCTTTTACTTTCATCCTGAATACTCCTCGTCTTTTCTAGCTGATGTAGCTTATTTAAGGGATTTAGGGGAACAACTGCCGTCTGACCCGTATACCTTGAAAGGAAAGTCTCTAACAGAGCCGCGTCTGCCAATCAACAGGTATGGCATGCACGACCTCCGTGCTCCATGAAAGCAGGCCTGGGGGTGGCAGATGAGGCCGCCTGTCACCCCAGCAGAAGCAGGCCGGGCCGGTGGGGCGACTAGCGCCCCTCCCCCAAACCGGGGCAAGACGGGGATTCCTAAACCCGAGGGGTCATCTCGAAACCGGAGATGGCCCAGGGTCAGTCGCGGTGCGAGGGATATGCTCTATGGGCAACCTTACACCCCGGCGTTTTAAGACCCGAGACGGCGTGCGGTTTTAGTCGGTTCAAGCCCGACATAACCGCCCCCGCTGGCCGGCGGGGTGGGGGGGGGTATCCAAAGGTGTTTTATATTGGCATGCAAATGGTTGACTTGGGCCCCGAAGATTTTAGTGGGGTCCCAAGCACAAAATACATCGTGATAGAATCTGATAGAAATAGTTTAACTTAAAATTGATTACGTTTAGGAAATACTCAATTGGAATTGTATGTAGAGTCTGGTAAAAGTGTCAGGTTGTCAGCAAAATGTCCAGTTATCAGCAAATAGCTCACACTATCACAAGAGACTGATAACACTGTTGTGGGTGTCAATAGATATCTTCTTCGGTCGGTAGCTTAGTGGTTAAGGAGTCGACCCTATGATCGAGAGGTCCCGGGTTCGAATCCTGGCAATTACACTACCGACGTGAACCCACTCCTAACACAAGCAATTAAGCTTAGCTGAAGGGGTTAGGGGGAATATTAGTAATTTCGGTTACTAATATTCTTTAAAAAAAAAAAAAATTTTTTTCGTGTGAACATCCCCTCGGATAACCCCCGCCGGTCAGCGAAGGAGGTTATGTCGGCCTTGAACCGGCTAAAACTGCACGCCGTCTCGGGTCTTCAGACGCCGCGCCGGTGTGTAAGGTTGCCCATAAGGCATTTCCCTCGAACCCCGACTGACCCTGGGCCATCTCCAGTTTCGAAATGGCCCCCTCGGGTTTGGGAACCACGGTGTCCCCTTCTTGCCCCGGAAAGGGGGGGGGGCGCTAATAAAAAATATTATAAACTTTTATTGTTGTACAAATTTGATGTTACAATTTTTTTACCTTTTTTTACTTAGATCAATGTTCAACACCCGTTTCTAATTATATTTGAGTTTATATTATTTAAGAGTAACAATATTTCATACTACGTAACGATGAAAATATGCATTATTCAGAATAATTAAATATTTATCATCTTCATACTGTTTTTCTCCAATTATAATATTATTTAATACACCTTTATGAATTAAACATTATTATATTATCGTGACGACCTCTGTGGCGTAGCGGTAGTGCGTTCGACTGCTAAGCCAGGGTCGCGGGTTCGATTCCCGCTCAGTGCAAATATGTATACTTGCATTGGTCTGTGTGTTTCTAAATACATAGAAACACACAGACCAATGCAAAAAAAAAGTATTTAAGTATGTTTTACCGCATTCTAAAACCCATATGACAAGCTCTGCTTAGTTTGGGTCTAGATGGCGTTGTGTACTTTGTCCTACAATATTCATTTTTTAATTTAATTATCATAAAAGCATACATTGCAAAACATAACATAACATAACATAACTTCACGCCTAAGTTGTGTTGATTTTTCTTACTCATATATTTTAATATAGATTTAGATCGGAAAAAGAGATTTCTAGGAGGGCACTTGAACCCGCGACCAGTCCCTTACAGGGGGAATGCTCTGACCAACTGAGCTACCTAGACACGTCCTAGATATTCGAAATTCTCCGATATATTTATTTATTTCTCCACAGCACTATTTTTACAGGTTTACCCTAATACAATAGTGTGGTCCTTAAATATTATAACATATTATATACATTGTTATTTCCGTAAACTCATTCAGAGAACAAGTAAACAGATCTATGCTATCCGCCACTTCATTGAGTATATGTAACGTGCGCATTATTGGCGCTTTAGCTAACAAATTAGTTCGGCCACTGGGCACTGCTAGTAAACGGGGACGCCGCCTACGCCATACATAATTGTTGGGCACACACAGGTTGATCTCCTTTAAGACACCTGGATTCGACGTCCCACCACGCAATAATTTAAATATATACGTTGTAAGAGCCATGTCCCTCCTTGTCTCCAATTTATTGTATCCAACCATGCCTATGACAAACAAAGTCGGATACATCAATGGATAAAATGGGTATACCCCATACAGCCTTAGGTACAAGAACCTAGTAAATTTATTTTGAATACACTCCAACATCTCATATTATATACATCTCGGGGCGACGACACTGGAGCCATCTACCGTACCGTACCCAACTGGTAAATCACTATGTAAATCAATCAATCAATCAATCAATTAGCCTATTGCAGTCCACTGCTGGACATAGGCCTCTCCCATTTTACGCCATAGCACCCGATCCTCCGCCTTGCGCATCCAGTCCAGTATAGTACATGTAAATAATCAAGGAATAAGTAATTAGTATCTAAAAATCCTTTTTTTAAAGTATATTAGTAACCGAAATTATAACTAGGTCTGCAAGGCGAATCGCTGCTTGCAATGTTGAGCTGAGTGAGACATCGTGATTTTGAAAATTTTGAACAGTGATCATTCTTCCGTGGCAAGTCTGATTTTGAAAATTCTTTTTGAAAGTCACAACTCTGGACATGCTTTCTGAGCGTGTAATTATGTAATTCCATCTGGCATTTTTTAACGGTGATCATTCCTCTGTGGTAGCAATTATATATCCATAAACCTTCCTCTGATTGACCTCTTTAATCATGCCAAATTTGGTTCTGATTGGATTAGTAGTTTAAGGAGACCTGTGACAAAGAAAATCCTGAAATCTAGTATGAGGAGCTTTCGCTCGACTTCGTCTCACTCAGCTCAATGATGAAGGAATAAATTAATACATTTGTTTTATAAAAAGAACATTAAAACTAGATATTGGAGATTTCGACAGACAGTATCTAAAAATCCTAACAAAAGATATTGTTTTTTTTTTTTTTAAAGAATATTAGTAACCGAAATTACTAATATCCCCCCTAACCCCTCCAGCTAAGCTAAATTGCTTGTGTTAGGAGTGGGTTCATACGTAACCTACAATTTTATCAGTAAATCAACATTATTACACCGGAATAGGTTAGGTTAGGTTAAAAGGCGACGAAAGAAATCGGAATCCGATCTCGTGTAAACAGATAAATAAACAGGCATTTTTCTCAGCACTTAGCTAAGTGCTTAAGTTACTTTTCTCATGCCTAAGTGATAGAAAAAAAAATGAACTGTAGTTTTTTTCGTGTACAATAAAGAGTTATAAATAAATAAAATACAAATAAATATTGTACGACAAAGTACACAACGCCATCTAGACCCAAACTAAGCAGAGCTTGTCATATGGGTTCTAGAATGCAGATAAACATACTTAAATACTTTTTTTTTTGTAAATAAATACATATTATACATAGAAACACCCAGACCAATGCAAATATACATATTTGCACTGAGCGGGAATCGAACCCGCGACCTTTGGCTTAGCAGTCGAATGCGCTACCGCTACGCCACAGAGTATATGTGTATCGCATTCTAGAACCCATGCTCGCGAAGGAGATGGCGGAGCGCGCCCGGGAGAGGTTCAGAACCCTCCCGGCCCGCCGAGCCCGCAACATGCTCGCCTCGCGTCGCAGGCGACTCAGGCGCCGGAGGTCGCTTAACGACCTCCGTCCTCCATGAGCGCAGGCCTGGGGGTGGCAGGTGAGGCTAGACTAGCGCCCCTCCCCCAAACCGGGGCAAGACGGGGACACCGTGGTTCCCAAACCCGAGAGGGCCATCTCGAAACCGGAGATGGCCCAGGGTCAGTCGGGGTGCGAGGGATATGCTCTATGGGCAACCTTACACTCCGGCGTCTGTAGACCCGAGACGGCGTGCGGTTTTAGTCGGTTCAAGCCCGACATAACCGCCCCCGCTGGCCGGCGGGATTCCGCACGAAAAAAAAAAAAAAAGGTACAAGCTAGTTTTACAATATGCTTATTTGCTTACATTGGGTCCAGATCAGATAGATAAACATAACTTCACGCCAGTATCCCCGAAGGGGTAGGCAGAGGTGTATTACACACCCACGATTCACCAGTTATGTTTAGGTCCCAATGTAATAGGGGGCGAGCCTATTGCCATCTACCGGGGACATTACTAAGCGAGCGATAATTAACATTTTTAATACAATAATATTGTGTAAGATTATAATCGTTATAATGAAACACTGAAGGTTTCAGATGATCCTCGTTTTGATATGTAAACACTTACTTCCTCAAAATGTGTTTTTTTTTTACATTTCATTAACATACATTCCGAATACAAATGATGTGTACAAGATCACTGTGTGCACATATTAAATAATATAATTTACTATAAGCCCTGGGTCAGTCAGCGTGCGAGGGAAATGCCTAATAGGGCCACCTTACACCCCAGCGTCTGAAGACCCGAAACGGCATACGGTTTTAGTCGGTTCAAGTCAGACATAACCTCCCTCGCTGGCCGGCGGCGGGGGGGGGGGCTAACCGAAGGGATGTCGGCACGAAAAAAAGGTACATAGTATAAATAAATTTACTTTTACGCGTCCCTGTCTGCTTCTCAGCTAACATGTCCTAAACCCCAAAACATTTTGACACAAATTAACGCGGGGCGAATAAAGAAATTTTATCACTGTGGGGCACATGCGGAATACACAATGGGGCCATTACGTGAAGTATTATTTATAATTCATCCTAAATAAGTTTTTGAAGGACGGGCAATCAGATTGCACCCGTGCGAAGCTGGGGAGCTTTTTAGTATCATTTTTTTTTTTTTTGTGTTGTTGAGCTGAGTGAGACATCGAGAAAATTCTTTTTGAAAGTCACAACTCTGGACATGCTTTCTGAGCGTGTAAAGTTTGGTCACAGTGTCTCGAGTGGTTATTATGTAATTACATCTGGATTTTTTTTAACGGTGATCATTCCTCTGTGGTAGCATTAATTTTTTCAAAATATATCCATAAACCTTCCTCTGATTGACCTCTTTAATCATGCCAAATTTGGTTCTGATTGGATTAGTAGTTTAGGAGGAGACCTGTAAAGAAAGAAAATCCTGAAGTCTGGTATGAGGAGCTTTCGCTCGACTTCGTCTCACTCAGCTCAAATACAATATAGGTACAAGATATTAGACAACCACAGTTTCAGTCTCCCAGTGATCGTAACCGATTTTCAACTGGCGCGCGTTTTACCTATTTTTTTCGCGCGCAAATTAAAGTACAGTCATATAAAAATAGAATCAAAACAAAAAAAAATAACAAACTAACTAACTTTACCCACATTCCCTGATTCGATTAAGGTAAGTAGACTTAGACTTTCGACGTGCAAAATGAGACTACATAACCGCCCGTGTGCACGACTGCATAACATACATATTTGCACAAGGTTAAGCAAAACTGTCCAGGTCAGACTTAGGAAGGGTGGCCATTCTTAACATCACAAGTTTAAACAATACCAGCCAGATGAGTCTTACAATGGTTGACCAGATGTGCGTCGCTCGGGGTCAGTATAAGTAATAAAACATGACCGAATAAATTGCGATAAAATCCGTTGTAAATAGTTTTATTTACACGAGTAATTTTTTATAATTTGATTACCGCTAAATCAACATTATTACCAACCAAATATTGTCAGGTAGCAAGGCCACCCATTGTAATACTTCCGTGGCCTCTAAGTGTCTAGAATTTATTTTTATTTGAATAATAAAGTGCATAAAAATAAATAATAGTAAATAACATTTAATGAATTGTATGCTAATTTATTATTTCATTTTTAAACATTTAACAACATATTCAGACATTGTACAACAAATATTTAATTTAATATCTACATGTTTTTACCTAAGTGTACCCACAATTGGTCTGTAAGACACGATAATTTTGACGATTGACGTCGTTGAGCCCATTTAGTTAAATTTTTCAATGTCATATATAAACATAACATAACATAACTTCAGGCTTGTATCCCCGAAAGGGTAGGCAGAGGTGTATTACACACCCACGATTTGCCAGTTATGTTAAGGTCCTAATGCAATAGGGGGCGAGCGTATTGCCATCTACCAGGCACATTATTAAGCGAGCGATAATTAACATTTATTAATGCAGACATAACTACGAAAAGTCAGAGGTGTGTGCCCGGGGCGACTGGGGATCGAACTCGAGACCTCGTCTCAGCAGTCCGTTACGTACGCCACTGGGCTATCGCCGCTGTCTGTGAATGGTGGAATATAATGAGAATAACCACAATAACCCTCGAAACTTTATTATAACAGCATGTACTTTACCTTGAAAGAAGCTTACTTCCATTTAAAGTAATTCAACAGCCAAATAATCAGAGCACCAGTCGAATATACTTATAAACATTATGCATGTTTATCTTAAAAAAAAACGTATGCGGTAAAATTCCGTGATCTCGCAACAACATATTTTTTTACTTCCATTAACAACCGTATCTCGTAAAAGAAAAGGTTTAACTTTACTTTTTTGGCTGAAAAGGATAATTTTGCAATTGTTTAATCGGTCTATATTAAATTCGCTAACAGGTCCCTTTCAAGGTAATACGCGGTTGCTAAGTGCGTTATGATAAAACGTGTTAATTTATGAGATGTAGCGGTTGCACAGCCTACTATTATGTGTTGTTTTTCGTTGATATTATGACAGTGGTGTCCGAATATTACAAAACGTGTTTGTTTCAATGAAAAGCCTATTTCATATTTTAAAGGTTTTCATAAGTATTTTATCAACAAATTCTATTCCTATGGATTTTAGATCGGAAAAAGAGAACATCTAGGACGGGACTTGAACCCGCGACCAGTCTCTTACAGGGGGAATGCTCTGACCAACTGAGCCACCTAGCCACGTCGAAGATATATAATATATATTTTTTTTTTTATACCACTAAGGTGGCAGACAAGCACACGGCCCACCTGATGGGAAGCGGTTACCGTGGCCTATGGACGTGTGCAACACCAGTGGCGCCACACTCGTGCTGCTGACCCTGTAAAGGAAAGGGGATGGGAAAGGAGTTTGGGAGGGGATGGGAAAGGAGTTTGTGAGGGGACGGGAAAGGAGTTTTGGGAGGGGATGGGAAAGGAGTTTGGGCTCCGTCACTCTCACTCACCAAACGGAACGCAACAGTTCAAATACTGTTACTTGGGGCCGATATTCTGTGAGAGGGTGGTGCTTCCCCGGTCGAGTCGGCCCATTCATGCAACGGTCAAAATGACTGTTGCTTGACTCTACCACCTTCAAGGCTGTTGTCTTAAGGCGACGCTGGAGCCATCTACCGCAATTCTTGCGAACTACACAAACAATGAATAACTTTACAGTCATTTTTAAACATTGTTTTTTGATGTCTCCGCCACATTAATCCAATTAAATTTTTAAAGCAATTAATAACCGATCTAAAATCTATAGGAAAAGTAAGCATATTAATTGCTTAAAAAGTTAATTGAACAAATTCTATGTTTGTTCGCATAATATGCAGTGCTGTACTGTTTCTCCGATGGCGATAAAATGTTGTCAAATTATTACTTGCTCTTGCGTGGGTGAGATAGGGTTACAGGGTATTTTTTTAAAGGTGTTCTTGGAGCCCCATCAAGATCTTCGGGGCCAAGCCAATCTCACCTGCTTGCTGGTATACCTACTGATTAATGGACGAGTTTCTGGAGCAGGTTCTCTCGGAGCTGGGAGGGCAGACGGAAGTTTAGGCGCAACCGGAACTGCTAGCGGTCCAATGATGATCATTTGCATTACTCCAGACACCTTGCTATGTTTTTAACTCTATAATTGATTCACAGTGTTCTCCTTAAATTTTGTTAACATTAAAATGTAAAAAGCTATATTAATGTAGCCTGAACATACACAAATTGTTCACATAACTCACGCGAGCTCTTGCCAACACATGCCAGTTTCTCCCTATAAAATTGAATACTCGTTCAAATTATAAAGAGGTACACATAAAAGCGGCATTTTTCTATGTCGACACAGTCAGCAAAAAGAAAATGGGTAATCCATTTTGACGGTGCGCCAAAAAAATACAAGCTTCTACATTTTAGAGGTGAGTCAAAAGAGAAAGCGGACGAAATAAAGAAAATTAGTAACCGAAATTATTAGTATCCCCCTTAACACCTCCAGATAAGCTAAATTATTTGTGTTATGAGTGTGTTCACCTTGGTTGTGTAATGACCACAATTTGAACCCGGAACCTCTTGAGCGTAAGGTCATACATAATAATCCATGAACTTCATAAGTAATATTGTCGTTCACAAACCGTTCACACTGTTATGTATCCTTTTTGTATTGCTAAGAAGGACTCTATAAGCACCGATAAGTTTAAAATAATTTAAATTAGTAAAATATACAAATTAAAGCAACAATATATTAGACGCCCTAAGATGTATGTAGACGACAATTTCAGCTATCCAGGTAGCTCAGTTGGTCAGAGTGGTTCCACTGAAATGAGCCTGCATGCTAACGGGCTCAAGTCCCGTCCTGAACGTATTACCGATTTAATATTTTATCCTGGACATTGAATTTCATTAAACGTTATAAAATAAAAATAAAAACGCTTTCGCTTATTTCTTGTGGCGCCTATTTAATTGTTCGTTTCGTGTTACAGTTACTAACTGTACCACCGCTACTCAGTTTGGGACCGGCTTTTTTTTTTAATTACCAACACCGAAGACATTGCGAGACTTGGCTTTTTTATTTTAATCCCACATTATCTTTAGGTGTTTATGTAGTATGGCAACTTTAATTAGAACAAAATGTGAGATACCCACAGATGATAACAAAAATGCGTTTTTACAGGTAGTGTAAAAATCCCTACCTGTAAAAATGCATTTTTATTTAGCTTTGTCTTTTTCTCGCCTGATAATAAGCAAAAGGTGTTTTTTTTTTTATATTAACGCCTTGTTCGTTTTGTAAATATTTGTTTTTTATCGAAAAGGTATTTAGTAATTACGGGATTAATTAATGGAATCATTTAAATTAAATATCCCGATAGATTGGTATGTTTTTACCAGTTCCAGTGACAATGATTTTGTTTCTGAGAAACCACGGGTGTGCGTCAGTGGCCGTAGACCAACCAGGTGAACTTATCAGGTGGACCACGGGTAGGGAACGAAAATAACTAATATCTTGTGCCTTGGAATCTTGCTCCACATTAGGTTCATAGCTTTTATAGTTTCATATTGTAATGAATGAATGTATTGTTCATTTCGTGCTATGATGTAATTTAGGTAAATCATTTCGTGGTCCTGTTTGTGGTAAACCTACTTTACTGTAGTTAATTTATTTATTTAATGTTTTTATATACTACTCTGTGTAAAAAGTATCGGGAATATGTCAATAAAAAGACCCGCGTAAAAGAGGTCGTTCTAATTTTTTTACTGCATGTTGGTAGCACTGTACTGATTTAGCGCGCAAAATTTGAGCGGAATCTGTCATTCAATTTGTTTTAAACTACACTTTTTGTTGGTCATAGTTTTGAGTCCTCGGCGATTTTTACAATGGAAAATATTGTTGAACAAAGAGTGTGCCTTAAATTTTGTGTTTCGAATGATATTTCATGTGGTGAATCACTAAAAATGTTGCGAAATACCTACGGCGAATCGTGTATATCGAAAACAAGGGCTTATGAATGGTATAAGGCCGAGAAGTAGTAGTAGACTTGCCTCGTTCTGGTAGACCTTCAACCGCTACGACCAAAGAAAACATCGACAGAATCAAGAATCTAGTGCTCGAAAATCGACGTATGAGTCTGAGAGAGTTGGCTAGTGAGGTGAACATATCTTTTAAGTCCGTCCACAATATTCTCATTGATATTTTAGGCATGAAACGCGTCGCCGCTCGACTAGTTCCAAAAGAGCTCAATTTTGTTCAAAAAGCGCAGCGAAAGCATGTCGCTGAAGACATGGTTTCCCGAGCTTCTACGGATCCGACCTTTATGAAACGTATAATTACTGGCGACGAGACATGGGTTTATGAGTATGACATGCAAACAAGCCAACAGTCTTCAGAATGGCGTCTCGAAAACGAGCCGAAACCCAAAAAACCGCGGCAAAGTCGCTCCAAAATCAAGGTGATGCTGACAGTTTTTTTTTACTACCGTGGTGTGGTTCACTCTGAATTCCTTCCAGGGGGAGAAACAGTGAATAAAGAATATTATATAGGCGTCATGAAGCGTTTGCGTGAGAGTATCCGCCGAAAACGTCCAGATTTGTGGCAACACAACTCATGGATGCTGCACCATGACACACTGCCATTATAGTGAAAGAGTTTTTAGCGAAAAAGTCAACAAAAGTTCTAGACCAAGCACCGTATTCACCTGATATGGCTCCGTCTGACTTTTTTTTATTTCCAAGTTAAAATTACCACTTCGAGGAATACGTTTTGAGTCGATAGAAGCCATAAAAGAAAATTCGCTGTATGAGCTAAAGGCCATATGCGAGCATGTGATGCTAAACAACAATTTTAAAAAAAATTGTCTATCTGGCATTTTGTCTGTTTGTTGCGAGTAATCTCCGAAGAGGCTGTGGTAATTTTGGCGGGATTTTTACTAGAGATAGTTGATGTTATAAGGCGTAACTTATGCTACTTTATATTAATTTATTTATATTATACTTTATATAACATAAAGTGCTATTACATTAAAGTACGATTATTATTTTGATTATACTTTATATTGTATACTTTATACTAGGTCTGCAAGGCGAATCGCTGCTTGCAATGTTGAGCTGAGTGAGAAACCTGATTATGAAAATTTTGAACAGTGATCATTCCTCCGTGGCAAGTCCGATTTAGAAAATTCTTTTTGAAAGTCACAACTCTGGACATGCTTTCTGAGCATGTAAAGTTTGGTCACAGTGTCTTGAGCGGTTATTATGTAATTCCATCTGGATTTTTTTTAACGGTGATCATTCCTCTGTGGTAGCATTAATTTTTTCAAAATATATCCATAAACCTTCCTCTGATTGACCTCTTTAATCATGCCGCATTTGGTTCTGATTGGATTAGTAGTTTAGGAGGAGACCTGGGACAAAGAAAATTCTGAAGTCTGGTATGAGGAGCTTTCGCTCGACTTCGTCTCACTCAGCTCAAAAAACGATAGGAAGAAAATTCCGCACAAAATAAATTACAAAACAGATGTAATCCACGCGGACGAAGTCACGACCACAGCTATAGTGTTTTATAAGTATGTTTAATATTGTTACATACACAAGTCTTGCTTCATTTTATTGATTGGTGAAACAGTTACGTAACATTTTTGGGCAAACTTGCTCTCGTTATAAAATTTGCTCGCATTACCGAAGGTTGGCCAACTGATGAAACTGTATCGCACTTCGGTATTACCGTCATTCATGATCAGATCGTGTTATTAACAAGCAACGTACTTTTTAAATTAACCAGCTAATGCTCGCGGCTCCGTCCGCGTGGATATCGATCACGTGAGCTTTGGTCATGTCTCCGGTTCTACTCAACCAATTGCAATCAAACATACGGCAGTTTTTAAGTCTGACCATATTCCATTGAGTAGTTTTTGCGTCCATTGCGAATATTTTTAGATTCAGAATCGTTAATTTAACATAACCCAAGTATTGTTTTACATATCTATCTTTGTTTTAATCTACAGACACAACTAATTTACAATTTTATAATATTATAAATAATATCTAATTTATTTAAATTTTTTAAGTATCTTAGACATTACAAATGTCTTTGGTTGGTGTACAATAAAGAGTTTTTATCTATCTATCTATCTAATATTTAAATATGAGTGTCATTTATATACACTTTTATAATAAACTGTTCGGAATTTTCTTATCAAATATCTCTTCTAATCTTCATTATTTTTTTAAGTAGTTTAATATCATTATTTTGACGACTGGTCTAACTACAGGATTTTGATACCACCAGAGAGTTATGGATTGTGGAGGTTAGATGACAGTCGCTTTATGGAAAATATAGAAGTTCGGCCGTTTCACTGAGTTGGGAAAAGTTTCGGGTTTACCCCTACCCCCTACTTCCATTACCACTGCCATATTGGAACCCACATGATATAATAATTTATATTTCATTGAGAAATTTCGACCAAATTGTACCGCATTATCAGGTAAAACTGGGGTTCAAGACATAAACAACATTGCTCGATAATAACGAATAGATTAAAATGTTGTTTCTTAATAATTTTCAGGACTGCACCATGTCTCAAAACTGCAAGTCTTCGTACGCAACGGCGACAACCAGAGACGCGAATAACAACACACTGTACCATGGGGGACCTGGACAGGGCTACGGGGGCAGAGCATATACGCCCCCTAGCGTCACCAGCAATGGAAACTATCAGGTATAGTGACGTCATCTGGTTCGTGGTTTTTTTTTTCCGTAATGCATGTATACATTTGCCTACCTTTAGATCGGAAAAAGAAAACATCTAGGACTACCTGTAGCTACCTGGGCACATCCTAAATATTCGAATTTTAGATATACATCTCAGGGCGACGCTGGAGCCATCTACCGTAATTCTTGCGAATTACGGAAACAATGAATGATGTTACAAACATTTTTAAACATTGTTTTAAGATTACTTCGCCACATTCATTGCTATCTAAATGTATGTGAAAGTTGAGCATGCTCATTGCATTAAAATTTCTTTACATACCTTGTGATAAGTAAATTTATCGATTATATTGAGATATCCCTGAAGGAACAGCAGAGAAGTATTAAGATTCATATATCAATAACTGTTTTTCGGTTCCTCATAATATGAGGTAAGACTTTTCTTCTTCTTAGTATTATTGATGTTTCTATGTATAACATGTATGTTTTTACAAAAAAAAAAGTATATAAGTATTTTTATCCGCATTCTGGAACCCATAACACAAGCTAGTTAAACTATGCTTCCTTTGAGTCTAGAAAGCACTGCGTTGAATATCACAAAATAATTATTTATTATTATTTATTTATTTATTCCCAGTTACATGCGAGGGTTGCATCTCAGAGCTCGGAACTCACTCTTTCGGCAGTCACTCCCACAAAAGTCAAGATAAGACAAATCCAAAGAAAGAGTTACCCTTACCTTGAAAATGCCTTGAAACTGGGCCGTTGCCTAAGAGGCTCAGATTTATACGGGATAAGCAATCAGCTCAAATAAGGAATTAATTAGATATATTTACCCAATTAGTGTATTAAGTATGGATTAGCAACGATAAAACTTGATTTTTTCTTTAATGATAAAATGGACAGAAATAAAACGCGTGCTGTTATCTCTGCTTCTACTGGAGGAGAAAAGCGTGAATATATGTATGTATATATTCTTCCGCTGTTTTCTTTTCAATCAATTCTTCATCAAAGGACCCAATGTTACACGAACGTCGTGAAAAGCGTTGTAATTCACTGATTTTCAAAGCGCCCTTCACGAATCCATAGTTGGAAATAGTCCTGGGGTAAATCGATTTGTAAGGACAGGAGGCCCTTAGCCGTTGGAGCGTATAACGTCGACACACGCCAATGGAGCGCACTGCCGAACTAAACACCTCGTTTGCCGGGAAGGGCTTGGGCAATTGTGGAGGAATCACTAAACCTAGAGGATGTATTTGGTTTTTAGGTCTCTACAAAAGGTGATTATTAGTTTGAAGAATTGAATAGTGTATATACTTTCATGTATAGACTTGTTGTACGAAACAAAAATTTGATATCGACAGCCTGAACACAAACTTATTGTAGCTGTCATAAAAATGACAATACAAAAGGCGCGCAATAGCTATACAGATAGGTGTCAAAATTCGTTAATTCATTTATTTAGTTTCAGCGTTCCGTTCCAAATTCGAAAGTCACTATTCATTCCCACCTCACACAGGAACCGTGACACAATTTTTGATGTAAACAGCTTCTCTGATAATATTAGAAGTCAAAAGTGTAGCCGTAATAGATTTAATGAGCGGCACTCCATTTCGCAACCTATTCATTCAAGCTTTTGAGCTACATTTACTAGTGGTAGAAATTTGATGACACAAATTTGTCACAAAATTGTCACGATTGCGAAAAACCCTCCATAGTAATCCAATTTCGGATTAATTCCGTTCAGGGGTCAGCAAGTGCATAGCCGGACAGAGGGGTTGTGGTCGCAGCACTGATGGGACCAGTGGGTGACACGCGGTGCTGCGACGACAATCCTCTTCTGATGAGGCCGTCAAGCTGAGTGCCACCATTGTTAATATGGTACGTGTCTATAATGGTGACCCTCTTTCCTGAGACTTTACCTTCAGCTTGCCATCAGGTGAGGGGAAATCAGATTGACGTGTCCTAAAAAATATATATATATTATATAAAATCACATTATTTAGCAGCAAACTGACTAACAAGTAACCAAGATACTGGTAGTTTTATTCTGTATATAACTGACGAGAATATCAGACCATATTTCCACTTCGTGTGTAACGCGCTGTCGATAATATCTGCCTAATAAATTCTTTATTGCCAATTTTTAATTACCTACACGTGTATACATAATGAATACAAGCTAATTGCGAAGCCTATTTGTAGCTAGGATTTTCACATGAGTGAGCAATTGTATCATATATGAATTATTCTGTACAAACTCGCGTCATGTCTAACGTGACCACATGTTTCGTTTTAAAAGGGACCGTCCCGTTATTTTTTTTTTTCGTGCGGAAATCCCTTCGGATACCCCCCCGCCGCCCAGCGGGGGCGGTTATGTCGGGCTTGAACCGACTAAAACCGCACGCCGTCTCGGGTCTTCAGACGCAAAGGGACCGTCCCTTTCATCGGTTTTCCCGGACACCGGAAAGAACTTTGGGTCGCGAAATTGTCCCGTTTTCCCAAACAACAATCTTAAATAGGAAAAGATTTGTGTATATATATATAATACTAGCTGAGCTCGCAACTTCGCCCGCGTGAAAATGGTCTAGATTTTTTTTGCGCGGAACTCCAATACTTTTCCAAAATAAAAATAGCATAAGTCACGCCTTCTAATCCCATCAAAATCAGCCCAGCCTCCTCAAAAATTAATCGGGATAAACATATAGAAGACAAAGACAACTTTTTGAACAATTAGCTACGGTTGGATTAGGGAGGAAGGGAGGGAGGGATGGATGATGACGATTACAAAAATAAACACACATAATATTGTTCAAGTTTTCATTTCTGTCGGCACTCCCGGAAAGCTACAGCCTTTTTTTGTATCAATAATTGAAAAAGCGGCCAAGTGCGAGTCGGACTCGCCCATTAAGGGTTCCGTAGCAGCAAGTAATATAATAATGTTTTTTTTTTAATTTTTATATTTGAGTTGATTGAATGAAAAGTAAATTGCGGTTTACGATTTATGAGGTATTAAAAAAACTACTTACTAGATCTCGTTCAAACCAATTTTCGTTCGAAGTTTACATCATATATTTTTTTTTAGTTTAGAAAACACAAACTATTTAGTTTAGAAAAAAATTATACTAGAAACCTCAATATCATTTTTGAAGAGCTATCCATAAATACCTCACACATATGGGTTAGATGAAAAAAAAATTTTTTGAGTTTCAGTTCTAAGTATGGGGACGACCAAATTTTTTTTTTGTTTTTTTTCTATTTCTGTGTGAAAATCTTAATGCGGTTCACGGAATACATCTACTTACAAAGTTTCAACAGCTTAGTTCTTATAGTTTCGGGAAAAAATTGCGGTGACATGCGGAAGGACAGACAGACAGACATGACGAAGGGTTCCGTTTTTTGCCATTTGGCAAAGGATCCCTAAAAATACACACATTAAAATATATTTCCAGGAACTATAAGCTTACCTAAAATCATCACTCATTCTTCATCTTCATCATATTAGCCTCGTTCCTGGGCACCGAAGCTCGCTTCGCCTCAGTACCCGGGGTCAGAAATCCTTCTCTTTCTTTACTTCTGACTTCTGCCGCTTTTATGGGGCGAGTGAACTCTGACCTTCCAACCACGAGAGGAATGAACCACCTCGCAAGGAGGTGGACTTGGCTCCGAAGATCTTGTTTAGGCCCTGTAAAAAACTTTTGTAGGCGATAGAATTAGAAAAAAAAGAGACATTCTAGAAATTTAAGCTGTGAGCGATCGCGGGTAGTATGTACGGGTTGGTGTCACAGATGCTACTGCCCTCTCCCCCCCCGCCCGATCGCCCTCTCGCGTTTATTAGGTAAAACATACAGACACAAAATATAATATAGGTAGATACAGGTTAAGCGGCGATAGCCCAGTGGCGTACGTAACGGACTGCTGAGACGAGGTCTCGAGTTCGATTTTCTGCCCCATACTGGGCGTTAAATCATTCCTAGCTTTATTAAATCACAATCTGAAGCCCGCGGCTCTGCTGCTGTTCCTTTTTGGTTATATCTCCGGTTATACTCAACCAATTGCAATCAAATATACGACAGATTTTAAGTCTGACCAACCTTGGTCAGACTTAAAATCTGTCGTATTTTGATACGGATTTTCATTGTTACAAAAACCTTTTTGTAACAATGAAAATCCGTTCAGCAGTTTTTACGTACATCGCGAACAAACAGACAAGAATACCAGAAATAAAATATTTTTATGTTCAGTACCGGTCGTAACATAACCAATTTTTTTTTTATAAATAAATAAATATTCTACGACATTCTACACAGCGCTTTCTAGGCTTTCTAGGGTTACAGAATGCGGATAAACATACTACATATATACTTTTTTTTTGTAAATACATACATATTATACATAAAAACACCCAGACCAATGCAAACAGACATATTCATGCATACAAATATTTGCACTGAGCGGGAATCGAACCCGCGCCCCCTGTCGTAGCACAAAGTACACAATGCCAACTAGACCCAAACTAAGCAGAGCTTGTCATATGGGTTCTAGAATGCGGAAAGACATATCAAAATATATTTTTTTGTAAATAAATAAGTACATATTTATACATAGAAATAACCAGACCAATGTAAATATACATATTTGCACTGAGCGGGAATCGAACCCGCGACCTTTGGCTTAGCAGTCGACCGTACTACCGCTACGCCATCCACAGAGGTCGTAAAATATCAACAATGTACAGACACAACTAATTTACAATTTTATAATAGTATACTAATTAACTTCATCTCAGCGTGTTCCGGTTTTGGGGTCTGGTTTCCTGCTTCTCATTCTCCACTTCTCACGATCCTGGACATCCATAGTAGAAGACCACTATATTAAATCAAGAGTGCAAAAACCTTGTCCGGTTTTGAGTTTATTCATGGTCACGGTAGTATTGTCTAATTAGCTGGTCAAAGAGAAATCAGACACAAATAGCAGACCAAATGTGTTATTAATTTGACATATGAAAGGTCTGTCTACTGCGATTTGCTATTAACTGGACTGGAATCTAGTTTTGAATAGGGATTTTTATGTTATTTTGGAGTATATAAATCAATTTAATTTTGGGTACAACGTGAAACGGGGACACCGTGGTGCCCAAACCCGAGGGGGCCACCTCGAAACCGGAGATGGCCCAGGGTCAGTCGGGGTGCGAGGGATATGCTCTATGGGCAACCTTACACCCCGGCGTCTGTAGACCCGAGACGGCGTGCGGTTTTAGTCGGTTCAAGCCCGACATAACCGCCCCCGCTGGCCGGGGGGGGGTATCCGAAGGGATTTCCGCACGATAAAAAAAAAAAGGGTACAACGTGAAAAAAACTCAAAAAAAAAACTTGAGTTTAGAATCGTTAATTTATCATAACCATAAGTTCTTTTTTTCAATTCCATATCTCCAATGCACAGACACAACTAATTTTCAATTTTCTAATAGAATACACATCAAAAAGAAATTGCGATCACTAATAAATAATAATATATATCTATTCTAATATTATAAAGATGAAAGATTTGTATGTAAGTATGTTTGTAACGAATTATCTCAAAAAGTACTGAAGCGATTTGAAAAATTCTTTCACCATTAGACTGCTACATTATCCCTGAATAACATATGCTACTTTTTATCCCGATATTCCCACGTCATCAGGACTTACGCGAGTGAAACCGCGTGGCGATGCTAGTAATTAATAAGCTGTAATATTTTTTTACATTGAACTTTACGAAGAATTTAGTAGCGTTGATTGTTGGGTCACGGGCTGTCAGCAATCTAATATAGCGCTTTTGGGCAGCAGTTAAAACAGTTGGGCGACCACTGCGGGTCGGTCAGCTAAATTACTCATCTCGTGGTACCTCTGCAACATGGTCAGGACACAGGATTGGGATATGGCAACTCTGCGTGCTATTTCTCTCGTGGCGTATCCTTCTTCCCTCAAAGTTACTTTTCTTGCTCGTAAAACTTCTGATAATCCTCTTGGCATTTTTTCAATCACAACTTTCCGCGAAAAAGTCTTTTAAATCCGTTAAAATTGACTAAATCAGATTTCTGAATGAGCGTAAGCTAGGACTGAAAGCCTTTGTATATGGAAAAACAATTGAACTGTATACATATTTTTAACCGTACCGCGGTTAAAAATATGCCTAGTGCCTAGTGGTATGGATAATGGACTGCTGAGACGAGGTCTCGAGTTCGATCCCAGGTTTTACCATGGCACACACCAATGACTTTTCGATGCTTTTCGAAGTTATGTGTGTATTTATTGCAGGTTTATAAGTGCCCGGTTAATGGCAATAGGCTCGCCACCTATTACATTGGGACTTAAACATAAACTGGCGAAATGTGGGTGCTAGCACCTCTGCCTACCCCTTCGGGGATATAGGTGTGAGTTTATGAGATGATGATGAGATGATGATATTTTTAAATAAAGAATTTAAAAGGAAGAAGAAATCATAATATAACCTACCGTAACAATAAAGATTTTGATTTTTCAGTGTTCAAACTTTTTTTGATGTCCCTAGATACATATTATATCTCTTAGATACTTGTATAAAAGCAAATTTTACAAACATACATACACACATGTACTCACGTCTTTTTCCCTCCGGGGTAGGCAGAGACAACAGCCCGCCATCTGCTTCTGTCCTTACATACTTTACGAGCTTCCTTCACTGTCATTAAACCTTTCATGCAAGCCCGCCGGTTTCGAGTGCTTTTGACGTGCCCTTTTTTCAATGCCTCATTAATTTTACCTTAGTTGTGAATAACTAAATTGGTGTTGCGCACGTCCATAGGTCACGGTAACCGCTTCCCATCAGGTGGGCCGTGAGCAAGTCTGCCACCTGAGTAGTATAGAAAAAAATGTTTCATCTTTTATTTATTTTTTCATCTATACGTTGATATTATAAAGATGTAATATCATACCTATCATACGCTGTTAAAATCGCGAGCAAAAGCAGGTATCGTGTAACATAACTCATCGAAAAGAAATTTGTATTCTCAACAATGATAGTGAAATTAAAGAAAGTCTCAAAGTGGAATAAAGACATCAATAATCGAGTTGATCCAGTTTTTTTTATAGTTTAAAATGATATTGCGTGTTCGGATCAGTCGCTGTGAGCAGCGATCGTAATTATTAAATGTGGAGCAACGACTGCTGATCCGCTTTGTACGTGTAACGTTAAGGCGACGTTATTGGGTGAATACAATTATGAATTAATTTACTTTTTCTACATACATTCTACGTCATCCAGGCGTCACTCCCAGTCACATCCAATGCTCACATTTTGGAGCACAGGGAAGAGCCTGCTCTTCTAGCTGTAGTAGTGGCGGTAAGACCCATCATGGATGACTGGCTAGAGAGGCGACACGGGAGCATCTCTTACCGGCTGACGCAGGTGATCTCTGAGAACGGGTGTACCTGTGCCAGATCAGGAAGGATCCAACGTCTGAATGCCAACACTGTTATGCAAACGAGGACTCAGGGCTGCATACGCTGGCGGAGTGCTCAGCGTGGGAGGTGCCGAGGCGGGCAGCCCTCGGAGTGGGAGTCCTCTCCTCTCCGAGGGTGCAGAGCGCGAGTGCGTGAGCTGCCGCTGCCTTCTTCTGCGAGCAAGTAATGTTCGAGAAGGGGGCGGCGGAGCGGGTCCGGGAGAGACCCGAGATCCGCAGAGCCCGCGAAGTACGGAGGCGAATCAGACGACGGAGGTCGCACAACGGCCTCTGTCCTTCATGAGCGCAGGCCTGGGGGTGATAGATGGAGCCGCCGGAAAAAAAAGCAACCGGTCTTCTGCTCCTCCTTTTATCGGTTTGTTTCGACTTTAATGGGAGCGAGTGCCATATGACCTCCCAACCCACAGGGGAAAGCTGGCAATGAAGCCTCGCCCGTCAGTCAGCAGATGCACCGGCTTGTGAAAGATTCTGGTGGGCCCCATATACCTACACCATATTTTATATATTACAGTGTAGACTTGATTATCCAGGTAATTTATTGTCGTGACTCTTCAAGATAGCAATGATTAGAAAATAACCGTAATTTTTACCGATTTCAAAAAAGGAGGTTTCTGAATTCAGCCATATATATATATATATATATATATATATACATTTTATGTGTGTTCGCGGATAACTTCGTCGTTTATGAACAGATTTTGATGATTCTTTTTAGATGGAAAGAAGATATCCCGAGAGTGGTACTATGATAAGACAACCAGGATCTGATGATGGCTTTCTGATGGTAGTGACGACTAGAATGTTTGTTAATTTATTCATTAAATATTTTAAAGCACAATATTCCGCAACAAGCAATCTATCTTAACCTTAACAGCATTTCTCTGAAGCCCCATCATAATGGTGAACTTAATTGGGCGGGTTTTAACGTGACCATGTTACAGTTGCCCAAAAGTAACGCTTTTTTTTCACGGAAGAAGTTATTTTAATGTGTCTGACGTAAGATTGCTTTTACCATATTTGTAAACAAGCATTAAGGAAACGATAAAATAATTTTAAAAATAAAGCTTATTATTTTATTGCCATTTTATTGTATTAAACTTTGCATTTGCGCATCATTTAGAGAAGGGATTGAGCCCTCCGTCGGGAACTCTATGGTTATCCTTTCGAGGGCGTACTCGGGGTGCCCGGCAATCGACGCTTTTAGTCGATTCGATTTCGATATTCCTACTACATAGCTCGCACCGGATGGGTTAGGGGTGAAGACCGTGGAGGTTTCCAAACGTACAAAAAAACGGGGTTAACACTTATAATCTTCAGAAATTCATGTTAGAAAAAAGGATTAAAAATACATTGTTACATGAGCTTACTCTATCGAATTTAATCACTTTAATTGAATATTATAAAATTATTATTAAAATAATAAATAAAATAATAAGTAATAAATGAAAAATTAAGACATTTTTGTCTTAATTTTTCATTTGGCTAGTAGAGTAAGCTAGGTAAATAAAACACAATTAAAATTTAAAAAATATATAATGCTTTTAAAATCGTTTCTCAAAAGGTAAAAAAGGAAACCTTACAAGATCTACATGATATTGTCGGAAGTTTACGCGAATGTTACAAATTGAAATAAAACTATTTTTAACAACTATTTTCACTTCAAACTTCAAGACAACAACCATCTTTAGTCTACCCGTGACCATGGCTGCTGAAAAGCAACCGAAACGTCGGGTTCAATGTAAAATATAAAATAACATCAAATAAACCGCGATAGAATCCGTTAAAAATAGTTTTATTTCAACTTACAAGATCTCTCTCTTGTCCATCAGTCTTTGATTTTGACCACTGTTTTTGTCAGGAATGGATGGACCTAGCAAATTATAATTTACACCAGATACCGTGGGCTATAGTGTATAAAAATAAAGGTCCTGAGTCAACACGATAAAAAAATATGAGCAAATTTAGATTTTCGCCAAATCTTGTAAGTACCATAATATACTTTAATTATCATTTTTTTTATTTTTTGAAATTGTACCATTCCTTGCATTATAAGACCTTGCTTTTAACTAAAATTGACAATTCTAGGTCCACCGGAAGTACCCTATAGGTTTTGGGTCGAAACCCTATAAGGTAGTTCCCGTTGACCTAGAATCACGAAATTTGGCAGAAAGCTAGGTCTTACAGCACAAGTGAAGGAAAATGAAAACAGTTGAAAATCAAGGTAAATTTTGGTACTTACCAGTTTCCGCGAAAATCTAATTTTGCCCAAATCTTTCGTTTCGGCCGCCATGGCAACTAAACTTCGCAACCGGTTGTGAAAAAGAAATATTTATTCTCTGTTGGCAACTAGTCGCCATCAAAGATTTTTTTCTTTATACGCCGACAAAGAATTCTTTTTCCTCCATGGCAACTGAGTTTCGCAACCAGTTGTGAAAAAGGATTTTTTTATTCTTTCTTGGCAACTACTTGTGACAGAAGTAATGGGAAGTTTTATTCATTTGTTGACAAGCTTCGCGGTCAATCCCGTATATAAATCTTATTTCTAGAGTTACTACATAACTTCATGCCTGTATCCCACCCACGATTCGCCAGTTATGTTAAGGTCCCAATGTAATAGGGGGCGAGACTATTGCCATCTACCGGGTACATTATTAAGCGAGCGATAATTAACATTTATTAATGCACACATAACTACGAAAAGTCAGAGGTGTGTGCCCGGGGCGACTGGGGATCGAACTCGAGACCTCGTCTCAGCAGTCCGTTACGTACGCCACTAGGCTATCGTCGCTTTTTCTAGAGTTACTGGTTAGGGTTATTTTTCCTCTAAATTGATATTATGTGAATTAAATAAATTAGTTAATGTTGTATTAAACTTAAATCGTTGGTATTAATTTTCCCTGTCATGTCAGTAGTTAACCGTAGTAAACCGCTTAACCTTAGGAGAGATTTCGCCTCCCTGTGCGTTTTCTACCGCCTTTATAAAGGGGTGTGTTCAGGAGAATTGTTTGATATGATGCCCACGGCCACATTCTATCATCGCACCGCTCGCCACAGACAGGGAATTCATCCTCACACGTTGCGACCGGAAACGGTGCGTACAGTTAGATATGAAAGGTACTTCATTCCGCGCACCCTCAGACTGTGGAATGATCTCCCTGCTGTGGTTTTCCCAAGCGACTACAATATGGGGTTCTTCAAGAAGGGCATTAGAAGGTTTTTACAGGGTCGGCAGCGCGAGTGTGACGCCCCTGGTGTTGCACACGTCCATAGGCCGCGGTAACCACTTGCCATCATGTGGGCCGTGAGCTTGTCTGCCACCTGAGTGGTATAAAAAAAAAAAAAAAAAGTAGTAACACATATTTTGTCCAGAACCGGCCCTGGTCAATGAAGGTGTATTTAAGTATCTGTTGGTACGTAATTTGTGCACAAAATTTAAACAAAACTAATTTTATTTCTTTAAGTGATGTCTACTTCAAACATTTATCCAAATTCCTGTACAATAGAGTTCATAACTACAAAAAGTGTATCAATATTGCATGAAGGACGTAAAAAGTATATAAAAATGGAGACACATTTTATAAATACTATGCTAAAAACGGATGCAAAGGAAATTTAACACTAAATACACGAAATGATATTATAAAAATCACAAAGGAACATGACGCTGACTGTGAAGCGGAGCTCGGAAAAAATATAATTCTGAAAAAAATAGACAATCTGAAGCAGACGAGCAGTTGTAATTTTATATCCATTCAAAAACAGAGTATAAAGACTTTATTAAGGAACTCAAAAACGACGGTGTTCAATAAATAAGTAAAATACCACAGTTTCATAACATAAAAACGCGATTATATAATGAGAGAAACAAAGTTTTAGGTTTTGCAAAGTCACGTTTTAATAAAGGTCATGACTTTATCGTACCTACTAAATTTAAAAAAAAAAGTGTCGCTCACTACGTGGATGACGATAAACAAATCATGTGTTCTGTACTAATGAAAACAAAAAGAGATGAATAAGTATCATCATTTTTACGCTGACGGCACTTTTAAGTACTGCCCGATAGGTTTTTTATCAACTTTATTCAATACATGGATACAATAAGAATAACACTACCATAGCTCCTTAAATTTTTGCTCTTTTGCCGGATAAAAAAACAGACACAAAAAAAAATTGTTCAACCTAATCAAGTCATCAAGCCACAAAAAATAACCCTTGATTTCGAAGTGCAATTAAAAAAGTATTCCCGAAAATCATATTCAAAGGCTGCTATTTTCATTATAATCGTTGCCTGCGGAAAAAAGCAAAAGCTTTTAAAGTAAAATTAAGAACAGAAAAAGGCATGTTGCAAGGTGCGTTGGCCTAGCTCGTCTTCCTGTTCAATACATAGAAAAAGGTTATGAATATTTAATGAGCATAAACCCTAGAAATCCGTGTGCTGGATTGTAAAAATTTAATAAATAGATACTTTAAGCCATGGGACCTGGAGGCGAGAGCTCTTTCGCAACTGTACCAGTGGCGAAAGGGTGCGCGAGAGCAGGGACGGAACCCCGAGCCTCTAGAAATCGAGGCCGTACAGTCCCAGCTCCGGCAGGCCATCGTGGTGGAGTGAAAGGAACGACTTAGGCAACCAAGCGCAGGGCACGCCGCAATAGCGGCGGTAAGGCCCATCATGGAGGATTGGCTGGAGAGGCGACACGTAAGGCTCTCGTACCGACTGACGCAGATGATCTCCGGTAAGGGGAGCTTCGGGGACCACCTGCATCGGATCAGGAAGGAGCCAACGCCTGAGTGCCATCACTGCGATGCGAGCGAGGACTCAGGGCTGCACACGCTGGCGCACTGCCCGGCGTGGGAGGCGCCGAGACGTGACCTCGTGGCAGCCATCGGGGGCAGCCATTGCGGCAATGGTGCAGAGCGCGAGCGCGTGGGCTGCCGCCAGCGGCTTTTGATATTTAAATCGTAAGGTCTTTGTTCCGTTGACAGAATATCCACAATATGTGGAAATGTTGGATATTTTGTTTTTATTTTCGCATGCTATCCTTCAACACTATTAATAGTTGTTATATTTTCATTACCACAAGAGCAAGACGTCATAATTTCATTTTATTTTAACCATTGCTTATTAAAGTACCTTGTTTTTGTTTTTTTTTATCGTGCGGAAATCCCCTCGGATACCCCCCCCCCCCCCGCCGGCCATCGGGGGCGGTTATGTCGGACTTGAACCGGCTAAAACCGCACGCCGTTTATGGTCTTCCGACGCCGGGGTGTGAGCATATCTCTCGTACCCCGCGCGGCTGACGCTGGGCCATCTCCGGTTTCGAGATGGTCCCCTCGGGTTTGGGAACCACGGTGTCCCCGTCTTGCCCCGGTTTGGGGGAGGGGCGCTAGTCACCCCGCCGGCCCGCTGGGGTGACAGGCGGCCTCACCTGTCACCCCCAGGCCTGCGCTCATGGAGGACGGAGGTCGCTAAGCGATCTACCAGTTATGATCCCTTCATAAGAGCGCCAACCTCGCTTGCATCCAAAGCACGTTCCTTGGAGCCCGGAGTCTGCTGTCCTCCTTTCTGTAGTTTAGTTCGTTGTGCGAAGTTTTTTTTTTATAAAAGTATATTAGTAACCGAAATTACTAATATTCCCCTTAACCCCTCCAGCTAAGCTAAATTGCTTGTGTTAGGAGTGTGTTCACGTCGATAGTGTAATGGGCAGGATTCGAACCCGGGACCTTATCCGGGAAGTGAGAGGTGATACTTCTTCGGCCTCCATCATCATTACAACTTTAGTCCCGGTTGCTTAAAAAACTTGCACTTAGGAGCCCGAGATCAGTTTACTCCTCGGTGTACCAGCTCGCAGGTGGGGTTGACTTGGGCCCCCAAGGTCTTTGTAGGGTCCCAGAAACACCCATCATCATTTCGGCTTTTGTCATCATCATAACATTAGTCTCGATTGCTTAAAAAGCTTGCAATTTGGAGCTCGAAGTCCACTCCCATTCTCATCATTGACTTTGACGAGAACGACTGCCAATCGACCCCCAACCCCGATAGGCAAGGTTTACCCACCTACTTTTTTGATAGGAAGAGCAAGTAAGTACGCCATTTAACCCATCGGGCTCAATTCTGCTGCAGACTACTGCAGCAGAATTAAATTGCAGCAGAAAATACTGCACTAGCCTGTCTTTGCTTCCCTTGTTGGGTGTCTCCAAATTCGGACAGGAAAATAAATTGCTTTGTTATTTATAGCCCTAAAAAGGCAAAGGTAGGTAAGGCTATGTTGACGTCAAACGACGTCTAATATGACGTATAGTCTAATTCTTATGATCGCCAAAATAATCCAAGATCCCAGCCTCACCAGACATCACTCAACAGCTCAACACTGCATAGGGATATTTTACATGAATGGATGTTATTAGAAAAATATCAATTCTAGAATTGCCATGATTTACAATCTTTTTTTTAAATTTAAATTTGATATGAAAAATATAAAGATGCCATCAACAATTTGGTACGTATTAAAATCATTTTTCTAGAATTCATATTTGTTTTAATTATGTGCATCTATAAATTTAAAATCACCCTAGACAGTGTTAATATGTGAATTATTTTCACAAGAGTAAAATGTATGTGATAAAGTAGTGTAGGTGTGAGTGTCTGCGTACATTGGTAGTTAGGTTAGATGCTAAAGGTAGGTAGGTATTTTGTTAAAAGTGAGATATTTCCTTAAGTTTACCGTACATTATTACTTCCCTGAATTTCGGTCCTAATTAACGGCACTATGGAATGGTGTAATAATACATGATGTCTTTTTTTTCCAAAATCAACGGATTTAGGTATATACATTTTACTTTTGTGGAAGTAAGTGATGTCTGGTGAGGCTGGGATCTTCGTCTAAAAGTGCGTAACCGTGAAAAGACGTCCTTAGAACTTCTGGTAGTGACGTTTTGTACTTATTTCACAAGTTTTAACAAGGTACGAAACGTTCCCATAGTGGGTGGCTCTGTGCCAAATAGATACCTACTCAACTTAATTTTACTTAATACCTAATTTGTGTGTACAACTTATTGTAAGAAACTATTTATGCACAAAGAGGGTTTATCTAGGGAAGTTTCCATGCATATAACAGCTAAAAATGTAAGTTGTATATATACACATTTAAGAGTATAGTTAGTTAAATATGGCTTTTAACTATTTAGTGGCCTATATTTACGTATTTTTAAATTTTGATTAATAGAAAATTAACAACAAACTTTCGAATTTTTAGTTTGTGCATTACTTTTGACACTCTTGACGCGACTTTCATCTTGTAAGGGACAGCCCTTCGAAGACTTACACAGGCTGGTGTACTTATATTCAATAAAAATACAAAAAATTATGAACCTCCTCCATTTTGTTTGTAGCTAAAAATATACTAAGGTATCCTAATTAATATATTCTAGGTCTCTGGTGTATCTATGTTAGGGCTTACGACAGTATATTTATTTAGTAGTATTACATTTAATACGGCTGAATAATTAAAATATACTTAAATATTTAATACGTCACGAAAAGAAATGGGGTTATCGGTTTAAAGTAAAAAACATATACTCAGAGTCCATCTTAGCTTTTGCTGACGATCTCGCAATACTGACGCGCAATCCAAAACAATGTCAGGAACTATTAAAGGAAGTCGATGAGTTCTGTTCGTGGACAAATGGACTGAGGACGAAGCCCAGTAAGTGTCACTGTCTATGTCTGGGTAGACGGGACACCAAATTTACCTCTTACGACCCGGGACTCTTCATTGGGGGTAAACCAGTTTCCATAGTCGCTGAATCGGTGCCATTTAAATTTCTTGGGAGAAAGATAGACTATAAAGGACGCACACCATCCTTAGATGAAGTTGTCGATACGTTTATAAATGACCTAAATAAGATAGATCAGATACCACTAAACAATATCAAAAAAGCTTGGATATATGACAACTACTTAACATCACGTCTGACTTGGCCTTTTCTGGTGTATGAATTCGGTAAAACCTTACTGGCGAAAATAGATGCAACTGTCATAAAATCGCTAAAATCGTGGCTTGGACTAGCGCACTCTGCTGATTCCTCTGCTCTATTTAGGGATCAAAATAATTTTGGGATGAAACTTAAGAAACCATCGGAGCTCTATAAACATCTTAGAGTTACCAAAGCCCACATCTTAGGAAAATCCCAAGATGTCACAATCAGGGCACTCCCGAAAGATAATAACGCGTCCGAGCTTGAATCTAGACTTCTATTCCATAAACGATTTATGATAGGGGCCCAGTCAAACAGAGTGGGGTTGGGAGTACGAGAGCCAGAAAGGGACCAGGATATACTTAAGTCCTTTCTAAAACAAGACGAAAATGATAAATATCGAGTGCACGCGATGAATTTGGAAATCCAAAATGAATGGTTGACAATGGGAGAGTTCTGCATACCGATGGCCTTAAAGTGGCGCACCTTGATCTATGACTGGTCGCCGGCCCTGTTAAAATTTTATCTTAACGCCTTTCAGATGACCCTCCCAGACCAGAGTAATCTGGTAAGGTGGGGGAAGGCCACAGAAAAACAATGTTATACTTGTGGTGAGGCAATAGGGACGGCTAGACACATATTAGTAGGATGTAGGGTGCTTCTCGATAGAGGCCATTACTCACGCCGCCACGATAAGGTGCTTATCATCATACGTGAAGCAATGAGTCTGGCAGTAGCTAGAGCCCAAAAAGGATTGACTACTAACAGACGTCATATCAACTTTGTGTCTGAAGGTTCATCCATAACACCCAGGAACAAACCTTATTCAATCTTAGATACTGCCCCAGATTGGACTCTCCTAATCGACACGTATGAAAAGCACTACAAAATTCCGGAGGATGTTGGGGTTTCGTCATCTAGACCTGACATATTCCTATATTCTAAGAGATTAAAACATGTGGTTCTTGTGGAACTTACTGTACCGTGGGAAACAAATATACCGAAGGACCACACAATAAAGAAAAATAAATACTATGATCTCACAAACGAATTAATCAAAAACGGTTACGTGGTTAATTTGTATGCAGTGGAAGTGGGAGCGAGAGGTATACCAGCAAAATCTCTCTATAACCTACTTAAAGATCTAGGCCTATCGAGAGCTACAATAAGCTCATTACTAGGACGAATGTCTAAAGCGGCACTAGTAGGTTCGTATCAAATTTGGTTAGGCAGGGAGGGGAACTTGGGTAGTGAAGGTGAGTGTTGATGTACATCAACAAAAGGGGCCCCTTCTAAACCTACACTTGGGTCGCAAGTCCCAGGCACTGTCCCGAGTTCCCAACTCAGCAACGCGATGGACCCGGCACCCGCACGGAGAATCCATGGATTGCTAAGATTACGGTCTCATATAAGTCTTGTCATACATAACTCTTTATACGTATGTCACCTGCAAAATGGTTGGTGCCTAAGCACTTTATATACACACGCCAGTTTTCCCATTATCTTTCTCATAATAGAAAGCTAATAATTAGTTAAAACAAATTGTTAATTAATTTTAACAATAAAATCTTGTTTGTTTCAGCAAATGACTGCAAAAGTGTTATTTGGTAGTGTCACCACGATCAATGACCTCAAGCGGCAGGACAAGACGGAGCGGGAAGTAAGGCGGACGCACTAGCGACATCTAGACACAGGTGATTAAAACAATTGTTATTCTACATTGATGGTGGTGGGTTCATTACACTAGTTTGTGTAAAATTTACCAGATGGCGTTATAAAATGTTTTTTTTAGAGTATTGTAAGTAATGGCCCACCATTGTTTTCTGTCTTCAAAATTGTAGACAGAAAAAAGTTGAATATGAAATGTTCGCTGTAAATGTGTGTACTGCACTATTGCAAACATTTATTTTAAGATGGTATAGAATTTTGTTTAATAAATGAGGCAAATAATACCTCCTCCTACCATAATAAAAGAGTTTCCAGTAATATTCACTAGATGGCGGTAGCATGTTCAAAAATTATATATTTGAAAATAAAAGAATACAGTTTTGATCTCAATGGAAAACAACCTAATATTACTGTTTAGCTTGGGATATTTCCCGACACCATACTCCTTCTGAGAATTTTTCCTCAGGGAACCCTAACACAACGTAACCCAGGAATTAAACTTAGGGTCTCACACTCAGCATTCTCACTTTTTACCGTTGCGTTACCGAAACATATATTATAAAAATAATAATTGCTGTTTTTGTTTCTGTTTTCAGACGCTGAATATGTGATAAGAAATTATTGGAAGGAGTGATCTCGGAAGACAGAGTTATTGTCCATAATAAATAATATTAATATTTTTTTATAAATTTTATATTAATAAGAGTCTACATTATTAGTCTATGCTTGGTATAAAGTTTACGATTTATGTTAGTGTTAATATTTTTTATAAGATTTTGAAAATAAATTAGAAGCCATTAGAAAAAAAAAACATTCCTAATTCCCGCCTCTCTGTAAATTAAAAAAATAATGCAATAGCACAGATTACCTAAGTCATAGCTTTTTCTATACTACGCGCAATGATGACCGCTCGAACCTCGCAGTTTGATTTTTTTCTTTCAAAATAAATCACTCATTGAACCGATGCAAGGAGCTACCTTACTAAAATAAGAAGATATAGTGGTTTCAAAAATGAAAATGTATAAGTAACTACATAACATGATTTATAAACGCTTACGAACATAATAAATGAAATTGTCTATTATCGCCGAGTGTTCAGAGCATGGAGTTTTGGCGCCAACACGGGAAAAGACGCATCGAGACAGTGTTTCATTTTCTAAAATTTGTGTAATTTCGAGTTTTTATGTGTAAAAATGGGGGGTTTTTAGACATAACGTCTTCGACAACACGCACAAGTGTAGGAAAGTGGCATATTTACCGTGAATTGTGATTTTCCATGTTGTTTCCAAAACTCCAAAGAAGCCTTTAGTAAAGCTCCCACTACCTACTTTACTCGGGCAAGACTAAGTGTTTCCATGTTCAGGATTAGGCTGAAGGCCTTGCGCCAAAGCCATATTATATTTTTTTTTAATGTTCAGAGCATCTATCAACTTTGGCGGGAAGTAAAAATCTACACTAGACCCGGAGTGACATTATCTGTATACCGTCTTGAAATTAAGTAACTAGGTATTTTATAAATTTTAGATCAAAAGTATTTTATTTCTTTACTGGACTTTGAGATATTATTTTTACCTGATTACGAATGGAGTTAGATCAGTGACTTCTATGTAAACTGGACAAGATGTTTAAAACAATAATTGTGGGCCGTTTCCGCGTGTAAGACGGCAATGGAGGAGGTAGACTACACAAATGAGTTAATGAATTCGGGGACCTATATGTATAAACACAGCACCTTTTTAGGGTTCAGTTGCAAAATGGCAAACAATGGAACCCTTATAAATTCGTCATGTCTGTCTGTCTGTCTGTCCGTATGTTAGCCACTTTTTTCCAAAAGTATAAGAACTATGCTGTTGAAACTTGGTAACGAGATGTATTCTGTGAACCCCATTAAGATTTCACACAAAAATAGAAAAACACAATAAATTTTGAGGGTTCCCCATACTTAGAACTGAAACGCAAAAATTTTTTTTTTATCAAACCCAATACGTGCATAATGCATACGGTCTTCAAAAATGATATTGAGATTTCTAATATCACCTTTTTCTAAACTGAATAGTTTGCGCGGGAGACACTTCCAAAGTGGTAAAATGTGTGTGTCCACTATAATATAGACTTCCACCGAAAATTCGTTTGAACGAGATCTAGTAAGTAAGTAGTTTTTTTTTAATACGTCATAAATCGTAATACGCAGTTTATCTTTCAGTCAATCAACTCAAATATAAATTTAAAAAAAAGTTTTATTATCATACTTGCTGCTACTAAACCCTTCATGGGCGAGTTCGACTCGCACCACCTGGCATGGCGAAACACTAGCTTTGACATCTACCTTCAAGTGGCTACCAAAAAGTTGGGCATCCTGGTAAAGGTGAGACATTATTTCATACAGGAACCGCTGCTTAGCCATTTTCAAGCGCAAGTTTGATAGTGTATGGGGAACTGCTCACACCTCTGTGAGGGATCAGCGTTTAGCTGATCCAGTTTGAAGCTCTACACCTGCAGAAACGATACACTAGTCAAGCCTTAGGAGTGTAACTCTGTGTTAAATCTGTATTTCCGTCAGGCTATAAAATATCTACTCTTATGAATAAAAATTCTTCGCTAAATTTGTTACTAAAATCAGTCGACCCGAACCTTGAGAATGGCTCGTCCGATTTAGTTTTTTTTTTGTTCTGCTTATGATTGTCAGGACAAATTTTTAATGACAGAAAATTCTGGAGATTCTGTGATTTGTATTTTTCAAAGATATTTTATTAGAAAGAAAGAAATAATTTATTTTTCGGTAGGCTGCATGATTCGCCTTTATTTATAAAAATAACTAGGAATTTAGTGCAGGGTGCGACTGAAATAAATTGAGCTGAGCGAGCAGGACTCTTACTTGAAAAATAAGGCATCTTATTACGGTCGCGCGCATAGCTAAGGCCGTGCGCTAACGAAACTGGTCAAGATCGGTATTGTGGTTCCGGAGGGTACTCCTCCTAGTCTCGACCTAACGGCTTAGCCGCGTATAAGAGAATAATAAATAACCTAAATTACAATAATAGTGATCCTTCAAAGCGTGCCTAATAGGACATGGCTCACCATAGTTTGACGTTTTGTAAATGGCGTTATAATGGTATATACAGAATACATGATTTTTGACTTTGACTTTAACTATAGGTGTGCCAGATTAGTGTTTAGCGCTGGTTTTCAACCAGGCCCCTTAAGAACCACGAATATCTTTTTTTCCTCTCCGGATTGCGCAGTCAGATGGCAGTCGCACTTGGAAAATCTAACGTAACATTCAAAAACAATTAGCGGACCTCGGGCTCCAAGGGGGAAACTTTGGACACATCGGGCAAATTGCTACAATGAGATGATGGCAGAGAATTCAAAATTTTGAATTGATATTTTCATATGTTTTAAATATATAATCGGTGGTTGTTGTGTGAATCAACTGTGAGTACAAAAAGAAATAAAGAAACAAATTGACGATCGAAGTATTTATTGGTCTGAGTTCCAAGTTTACTTCAAAATTACCCTACCATAGATAATATACTGTGAAATCAAAAATAGCTCCATTTTATAACAAGTTTTTCTGCCATTTCAATTATTTAACTTCCATTAATCCTAGGTGTTTATATGTTTGTAACAAAAACAAGTGAAAGAGCCAGTGTATTAAAAATACATATTTTACTAACATAAGTATTTTTTATAATAAACATTTTTATGAGCCAAGTGTTTTCTTTTTAAGAATTCTAGTATCCAAATTTACTGGTATTCATGTTATTCTCTCTTGTTGAGCCATGACTTCATTTATAGGTTTACTACATACTAGACTGCTTGTATAGAACAAAAAATTTGGTAGGTATCGCGAAACACCAATTATAGAGGAGCAACATCGCGCATTGTAGCTGTTGACAGCTACAATGCGCGATGTTGCTCGTTTACACGCTCGTTTAACACATGACATTACAAAAAGGCGCGAAATATCTGTACAGATAGGTGTCAAAAATTCATGACCTCATTTATCTAGTTTTTCCAAATTTGAAATTCACTCCCGTCTCACCCAGGATCCGTGGCACAAGTTTTTTTCTAAACCTGTCTAATAGTATTTAGTAGAAGAGTAATTGCTCTGGCTTTTTTTTTTTTTTTTTTAACGTGCGGAAATCCCTTCGGATACCCCCCCTGCCGGCCAGCGGGGGTGGTTATGTCGTGTCGCGACTAAAACCGCACGGTGTCCTCCCCAAGTGTCCGTTGCCGGGCACCCCGGGTAAGCCCTCGAAAGGATAACCCCAAATTACTTGTGTTAGTAATCATTTCTATTAAAATTTATTACTAAAATATATTGTTAAGATGCCGTAAGATGGTTTCAAAGCCGCGTCCACTCAATCGCAAGTCGACGCCTTAGCTACAAGATGGCCGCTATTTATTTTTTAATTTGTTCCTCGCAAGGACTTTTCTTCTCTTTGTTAAACCAGAAAAAGTCTCTGATGTTAGACCTACTATTGCTAGGGGGTGCTTTGCCAAGAATACGTTGTAGTAGCCAGCGGTTTCCTGTCTGCAATCCTCCAAAGGCCTATCTACTTAATCAACTAAATGTATAAAGCAGTGTGCATTGCGTGGATTTTTAAATCATTCATCATCAAACCATCATCATCAGCTTAGCACTGATCCCGGTTACATCTAAGGGTTTCACCTAGGAGCCTGAGGTCCGTTTTCCATTTTATATTTAGCTTATTTTGCCTGATCATAACTGGCGAATCGTGGGTGTGTAATACACCTCTGCCTACCCCTTCAGGCATACAGGCGTGAAGTTATGTCAATGTTCTTATTTTGGCTATTACGGGAACGACTTCCATCTGATCTCCCAAAGCCGAGAGGAAACCATGCGCCAGAGTCTCTTCCGTAATTCGGAATCTGTATCTTCCAAATAACTGGTGAACTTGACTTGGGCCCCGAGGATGTTGCGATTATAAACCCATAGGTATAATCCTGTATTACACCCATCTACAACCAAACAGAACTATAAAGGACCATCGAAAAGGTTTCTTGCATTTGTGTTCATTTATTTCTTAATCACATAAATCCTGGTAGTGCATGGATTTAGTCAAAAATTTACACATACGTGTACGAAATTTCAACCAAAGAGTTGTACTCTAGTACCTACAACTTGCAATAGCCATACTTCTTATCTCTGACATAGGTTCCCTTGCGCTGCACGATTGAGAGAATTTCATGCGGGCGAAACTGCAGAGCCGGGTGCGGTTTGACAGTCAATGAAAATATCGCGTTCCAATATCGTGATCCAGTGTCAATATAGGAACGGATCGCGTTTGCATTGCAGATAGATAGATATATAGATAAGATAATGTTTATTGATTCCAACAGAGTAGCTTGGCTTACATATCTTTAATTATATATAAAGAGCAATAGAGTATTTTTTATATTATACCATTTAGATTTGATATGCTGAACGTTGACAGCCGTACTAGTTAAAACTGTATAACAGCTGTCAGCGCATTCCATGGTATAATATTAGTACAGTAAGTTGGACCGGACCATGTTTTGCAAAAAAGTTCCAATCGACACCAAACCCGTTTCGAGATATTTGACTTTTTAGATAAATACGATATTTCTTCCATCAGGCTTATTAAGGCGTAACTGTTGTTGCATGGATGGGTACTTAATTATTGCTACTATAATAAACTAGAAAAAATATGTACTTATTTCTTACGGTTTCAAAGATATTAAGGAAAAACTGATGGGGATCATTTATGCAAATAACATTTTTATATAACAATAGTAAATCTCTTTTGCAAAACTGATCCTATAGCAAAAAAAAACTTGAATAAGGTACAAAAAGAATACTTTTGTTTATTTTTTAACTCTTGTTTTATTTTTATTACAAAGTATTCGCATAGGAACAATAAAAAATTAACAAGTTTCAATAAAAACTTCAATAAAATAAAAATTACAAATCTTCTCTTTATTAAACAAAACGAAACGTAAAATTTTTACACAAAATATGTCATAATATTTTAATAAAATCAGCATTTCTATCAAGAAATAAGTATTTCACTTTTTTTTTATTATCATAACCAAAATCAACATATTCATAGTAGTAGAAAAACTATACCCGTTGTATTATAACTATATGTTTATATTTAGCTTATTTTGCCTGATCATAACTGGCGAATCGTGGATGTGTAATACACCTCTGCCTACCCCTTCAGGCATACAGGCGTGAAGTTATGTCAATGTAAAAGTTAAATAAATTTTTAACATCGCAATCATGATCCACGTCACATGAACCGTTTTTGTAGAAACATTTCTTTGCAATGTGTTATAAAATCCCACAATTACAACATTTTGAATCATTTTTGTAGTTTGTGTATGAATTTATAATCTTAAAGAAAATGATTCAAGTACAATGAATCGTTTTTGCAAATAAATTTTAACATCGCAATCATGATCCATATCACATGAACCGTTTTTGTAGAAACATTACTTTGCAATGTGTAATAAAATCTCATAATTACAACATTTTGAATCATTTTTGCAGTATGTGTATGAATTTATAATCATTAAGAATACGATTCAAGTAGAATGAATCGTTTTTTCAAATAAATAAATTATCACTTCCATATAATGGTCAAAACGATCCTCAACTTTGACAGCTTTTTTTTATATTGGGAGTGGTTGCATTTTGATCTTACACTGTCAGTATATAAAGTCACTTTTTCTGTATACGATGGCATATTTATCTCAAAAATTATAAAATTGTCGATTGGAACATTTTTGCAAAACATGGTCCAGTTGATAATTTAATTATAAGAATACAAAATTTGAAGTTATGACAATATCTGGTAAAAAAAACAAAATGTCGGTTTAAGTGTGTGTGAGGTTGTCTCTGTGCGGGGGTTTATATGTGTGTGTGTGTAATTATAATTTAACACACATAGATCCCCATAGACTTGATATTACGTTATCAAATCACTTCAAACAGGTTAGGGTCACACTTAAAACTTAACCACGGCACGTACCATCATATAAATACGTTGCGAAAATGAACCTTGGTACGCTCTGCACATATCAAAAAAGTATAGCGTCCTGATTAGGAAAACGATAGCTACGAACTTTGGTATACGTATTTTGATGGTGTCATGGATGAAAGAAGATTGACGAAATAGATTTATGAGGCGAGGGAGTATGGGCAAACCGGTAAAGGTTGTCCTAGGTATACGCTGTACGAACGATCAAGTACGCACAGCCGGCGGGCATGTATGAAAACAACTATGAAAGTAGAAGAAACTATACCAGGATTCAGCATGAGCGCAGGCCTGGGGCTGGTAGGTGAGGCCGCCTGTCACCCCAGCAGTATCAGGCCGAGGCGGCGGGGCGACTATCGCCCATCCCCCCTTTCCGGGGCATGTTGGGGACACCGTGTTCCCAAACCCGAAGGAGCCATCTCGAAACCGGAGATGACCCAGGGTCAGTCGGGGTGCGAAGGAAATGCCTTATGGCCGGGCCACCTTACTTCGCGGTGTCTGAAGACCCGAGACGGCGTGCGGTTTTAGTCGTTTCAAGCCCGACATAATCTCCCCCACTGGCCGGTGGGGGGGGGGGGGTGTCCGAGGGGATTTCCGTACGAAAAAATAGGTACCTACCTACTTCATGTTTCTTGCCAAACCAAAAAATATACTGTTATACCAATATAAAAAAAAACTTAACTTTTTTGTATCAGTTACAAGCTAAATTGCTACTACCGTTTTTAAACGTAAACTCATCTTGTCCAGAAGTTCTCAGACTATATCAGTGACAATAGCATTGTTTTCTTTTTCACACCAAAAGGTCTTTAACCGTTGGCAAAAATCACTCATGTCCGGTGAAACAAAGCATGTTCGCTGTAGGCTGTCCGTCGCTGTTAGATCGGTGCAAATGAGACACATTTGCACCGATCTGAGCTTCAGAACATGGAGGTGCCTTCGATACGTCCTTCGGTATTGCTATTATTCAATATAGTAGAATAAGAATAATCTTTACTGTACACCAATCAAACTATTCATATACTAGCTGATCCTCGCTCGGAGGTCGGTTAGCGTTTTTTTTTTTTATCTTACCTCCGGTTCTACTTAACCACTTGCAATTAAACATACGGCAGATTTTAAGTCCGACCAAGAACTTTTCTAATAGAAAAAACCGCAACAAAATCCATTCAGTTGCTTTTGCGTTCATCGCGATCAAAAGGACAAGAATTCCAATAAAAATATTTTTGTGTTCAGAATCGTTCATGTAACATAACCCAAGTATTCTTTTTTATATCTCCAATATAAACACCTAATTTAAAATTTTATAATGGTATAGATGAAATACGCAATTAACATTAACAACTGGTGGTAGAAATTTGATAACACAAATTTGTCACAAAATTCGGCCGGGTAGGTACCACCGTGCACGATTGCGAAAAACCCTCCATAGTAATCCAATTTCGGTTTGATTGCGTTAAGGGGTCAGCAAGTGCATAGCCGGGCAGGCATAATCCTCTTATGATGAGGCCGTCAAGCTGAGTGCCACCATTGTTAACATGATACGTGTATGTAATGGTGACCCTCTTTCCTGAGACTTTACCTTCAGCTTACCATCAGGCGAGGTGAAGTCAAATTGACGTGTCCTAAATATTATAAAAAAAACTTAATAGATAATGCGGCCCTATCGTTCATCTCTCATATCTTACATGCAATGAATCCTAGATGAACGAAGTACTGTACTCTAGGACTCGTTTGTTCCACCGGCCATCGGTCTTAGGGCAGATGTGGCCACCAGCTTCACCACCAATACTACTTTAGCTTGCTTATTCTGCAAGCAATGTCGGTGACTTTAGTTCTATGCCGGATAACCAGTATATATACGTATTTTATCCTTCAAAAATAGTACAGACCTATATAATATAATTATAAAATTGTAAATTAGCTGTATACATTGCAGATATTTAAAAAAATGTTATTATTATGTTAAATGAATGATTCTAAACACAAAAATACTTTCTTTGAAATTGTTATCTGTTTGTTCGCGATGGACGCAAAAACTACTGAAAGGATTTTGATATGGTTGTTTTTCTATTACGAAGGTCTTGATCAGACTTAAAATCTGCAATATGTTTCATTGCAATTGGTTTGACTATGACTAAAAACGATAACCGACCTCCGCGCGGGTGAAGCCGCGGGCATCAGCCAGTATAAGATAATACTAGTACTCATATGTTCAAAAAAACCGGCTGATACTTCCTCGGTTGAGTCGGTCACTGGCTCTATCATTTTTATAAACTCTAATTTAATATAGTTTTTATGCCGTATTTCACAAGAAACTGTTTCCGAACTTTTTACTGTTCACTGACGTTTCTTGCTTTCCTATTGCGCCTTTGTCATCATTAAATTCACGAATTAAAAAAGAAACATAAACAAAATGGCCGTCATCGTTCGCCCGCGTAACCAGTTGTCGTGGATTTAATGTGTAACAATGCTATAACGGCAATCCAATTAAAGTAACGTTTTATACCGCGGGCAATGAAGCTAACAAAAAATATTTAGCGGTTCAAATTTGGATTCAGTATATATGAATGGCTAGCCGACGTTAGGGCCACTTATATCTAGGTCCACTTGTCCGTATTTACACTTTTTTTTTCACTGACAATTCGGACACCGTCAAAATATTGAATCTATTTTGTACAGTCAGCATAGTATAAAATAGTTTTAATATTTGGATAGTGTTCAAATGTCAGTAAAGATATGTTTTTAAGTTGATTATTTTTTCACTGACAATTCGGACACCGTCAAAATATTAAAGCTTTTTTACACAGTTAGCAGAGCAAAACAGCTTTAATATTGGTTTTGTGTTCGAAATATCAGTTAAAAATATTATATAACAACACGTAACGTCACGCCTGTATCCCCGAAAGGGTAGGCAGAGGTGTTTTACATACCCACGATTCGTCAGTTATGTTTAGGTCCCAATGTAATAGGGGGCGAGCCTATTGCCATCTACCGAGCACATTACTAAGCGAGCCATAATTAACATTTTTAATACACACATAACTACGAAAAGACAGAAGTGTGTGCCCGGGGCGACTGGGGATCGAACTCGAGACCTATCCACTGGGCTATCGCCGCTAAGTGGATCTAGAGATTATGTACCTAGTGGCCCTAACATCGGCTAGCCATAAGAATTGATAAGAAATTAGTATGCGTTGTGGAGTTCATATAGTACGACTACCTCCGGCTTCCATAGCTTACAGTTTACTACATGGCCAGCTCATTACCATCATCAGCACACTATTGTGCTGATTTACTACTTCAGTCATCACCATAATTCCAGCGATTATCAACGTTGCATCCAAAGCTTGCACTTAATTACTTTATTAAAAAATTTAAACTTAATTACTGGTGGTAGAAATTTGCTGACACAAATTTGTCACAAAATTCGGCCGGGTTGGTACCACCGTGCACGATTGTGAAAAACCCTCCATAGTAATCAAATTTCGGTTTAATTGCGTTCAGGGGTCAGCAAGTGCATAGCCGGGCAGGGGGATTGTGGTCGCAGCACTAGTGGGACCGGTGGGTGTCACGCGGTGCTGCGACGACAATCCTCTTCTGATGAGGCCGTCAAGCTGAGTGCCACCATTGTTAACATGGTATGTGTATGTAATGGTGACCCTCTTTCTTGGACTTTACCTTCAGCTTACCATCAGGCGAGGTGAAGTCAAATTGACGTGTCCTAAACAAAAAAAAATATAAAAAATTAAGAACTCATTGCTCGTTCTTCTCCACTTTCTTCTTCTGATGTGGCTCACCCACCAAGTGCGAGAGAAAGACACAAAGGTGAATGCCTCGGCTACGAACGAGTACAACGCTAGGACGATGATGATTAGTGACATGCATAGAATAGAATGGGTTTTTGGGACCCCACAAAGACTTTCAGGGCCGAATTCAACCTCACCAGCACGGTATACTTGTTGATTGATGGAAGAGTCTCTGGTGGTGGTGGTTTTTCTCTCGGGGTTGGGAGGTCAAACGGGAGGTATATAAGCCAGAGTTTGGAGGTGTATAAGCTAAATCAAAATGACAGCCTGGGTGAAAACCGTCTGGGTTGAGTTAGGCAACCCCTACCTGTGCCCGGACGTCGCGTCGCCCAACCGAGAGTTTCAAAGGTGTGTCGCTAGGGGGGTCGCCATAGAAGTATTCTCGCATAGCTTCAGGCCCCCCCGACAAGGCGCAGAGCATGGCGCACCGTGAAGTTTAGTGGGTATGCCCATCCGGCCACTAGATGGGAGAGTCTCACACACGATCTCCAGCTACTGCCCCGTAGCCGGAGGAGCCGTGCGTAACAGCATGCCCCACGTAGAAAAAAAAAGGCAACCCCTACAGGAGAGCCAGAGCCTCGTATGACAATCAGCAGGTGTGTACCGACTTGCAGGTGAAGTTGGAGCACTTCAAAATCACTTCACACATCGAGGGTCATGCTGTGTTGATAACTATAACCAATTATGATACTGTTGGAAGTTTACGCGAATGTCACACACTGAAATAAAACAATTTTATAAAGGATTCTACCGCGATTTATTTGATGTTATTTTATCATTTATATTGAACCCGACGTTTCGGTTGCTTTTCAGCAGTCACGGGGAGAGTAAAGATGGTTGTCGTCTTGTAGTTTGAATTGTAAGTTATCTCAAAGTACCCGAACTATGCTGAATTTTTGGTGTTACTATTTACGCAGAATGAGCTCACAGTGTCATGAAGTCTTGTTTTATTTTGATTTTTCTTGAAATTGATTAAGCGAATGACTATGTCCCAAGCTGGTTACATTCCAACCATCTTCTCTATTAAAATAAGGATGGTTTTTTTTAATTTCAATAGCGTCGCGGAGCATCCTAGGTAGGTATCGATTTTCTTTGGTGAGTATCTGTGGTTAATCAAATCTTAAGTAATGTTTGGTCCCCTGTTGCTCGTGTTCACATACAGCAGACTTTTTTGTGCGTTGGTGTTTTATATCAGCTATGTGTTCTTTGACTCGTGGCAATGCTTCGCTTGGTTTGACCAATATAAGATAGGGTTCACTGTAAATTATAAAATAACATCATTTAAATCGCGATATAATTCGTTAAAAATATTTTTATTTCAATTTAATCAATCATACTGCTTGGTATGAAGTGATTGGTCAAGATATGTGAGAGTTCGGCGATACTAGTTTCCATACTAACGTGGTTTAAAGGCACTTTCTCTTGATTTTATATCCTTGTTATAGTCGATATTGCCTGAGAGGGCCTGCTGGCAAACCTAATTTGTTTGTGGTTAACGTAAAAAAATAACATTGCATTAAAAAGCTCAGAAATGTCAATACTAATAGAATTTAAAAATAAGTTTTTATTCAGTTCTTGTTAGTAAAAATAACTAAATAAATCTAACGTGTCGAAACTCGTTGTGGTTACGTCATTTCATTACAAAGTTCCTATGACCATCTTCCAGCTCCAAAATCAGACCCTGGTTACCATTGAAAGACAACCTACTCGTCAAGACGATCCAAACGCGCCCAAACTCGATGAGGTTGTATCGTTTCATTGCGAAGTTCCAATGGCCACCTTCCAGCTCCATCATCAGATTAGACCATGTCATCGTAATATTGCATTGTCTCGTGATTTACACATGTTTGCACAATTTCAGTTCAATCGTTAACCGGGAAGTGGTTCAAATTTAATTTGCAAGATTTCATGACAAACATCGGGACAGGTGAAGCTAAATAAAAACTTAAAATAAAAGCACCACGGGCGCAATGTCAAGGAAAACATGAAGTCGAAATTTTTTACCGATAGCAAAAGGTCGAACAAATTCTTCCAAAACTTCTCTATATAAAATCAACATCGTCCAATTAATTTTTTTCCTCATCATTTACCGGTATTGATGTTGCCAAATACCCGACATTTATTGATAGCATATTATTACATTGTATGTACATCAATAACAAGGCGGCTATTTAACGGAATCTATCAAATGTTCTTGAACGGTGTGAGTGAGCCAAAAAAGCTCATTTCGCCACAAAACAAGCAAGCGGACGTGAGACGAGATCATCGTTCGATGCGAGGTCTTGTAACTGTACTTTAATCACTCCAGCCTCCCGACGTTATGTAACTGCTAGTCCAATGGCGCTTGGCTGTATCACAACACGCGCCTGGATCGCTTGCCGTATTTAAAAAAATAAGGATTTGGAATCTGTCAGATTTGAGCTGTCAAACTTTTGGCGGGAGTGCACGTTTATAGTCTGTGAGCGAAGAATTTAAAATCAGATAGTGTTTATATTGCAATTATGGAAGTTTTGAGGTTTGTAGCAATGTTTATCTAAGTCTTTGTTTATAAGTTTCGTTATCAGGTAAAGTAGGGTAGTATCAGGTACAGAGGAAATATACCAAAGAGATGAAGAGCATTTCCACCGCGTGAGTCGGCTTATAAGATCATTAGTGATACCTAGTTGACACATAGTATGCGGTATAAAGCGGGCTTTTTAGATTCTTTGTTTTTCATTTTTAAGAAATACAGAATTACCAATATTCCCCCAAACCCCTCCAGCCGAATTGCCCGTGTAAAGATTCGAACCCGGGACCTCTCGATTTTGAGGCCGACTCCTTAACCATTAAGCTACCTTAAGCTGCATATCAGAAATAAAAAAGTTAACCTTACAGACCATAATATTTCTTAACACGAATAATAAACTACTGGCGTATTTCTAACAAAATCACAAATTATTCAAGTTTCAAAATTTCTCATTACCAAACTACAGGTCAAATGAACTTCGTGGGATTTTTGCATTACCGTTTAATCGCATGCGCATATCTGTGACATAATTTCAAGCGGGCAATGACAGTTGTGCATACATATATTATATTCACGCCTCTTTCCCGTTGGGGTAGGTAGAAACAACACGTTTTACAACGTTTACTACGTTTTATTTAGTATGCCGGTTACGCATACTCTTTAGCTCAATGACTTCTAAATAATACACAAGCAGTTCAGAGCAAATAGTGAGTTACTAAACGGGACAGGGGCACGGGACGCCTCACCATAGATAAATAATTTTGGCACCCTTACACTACTTTACAGATGTCTCTGTGGCTATGAGAGCAAAAAAAGAGACTCAATGTTGTGGATGCAGTGGTGGTCAGGAATCAGGAACAGTCAGTCTAGGGTACTTAAAAGTTTTGAAACTATCCTTAAAGCGTCCTCGATCTAAATGATGCTTTCGCGTATGTCGACCTTTAACTGGTTGACAATTCACCCTCGCCTCATAAGTCTCTCTTGTCAATCATCTTTCGTCCAACCTCTGTACGTATTCGAACCATGTAAGCATCTCTATCTTGTCTTAAATCATTTTCGTTTCATGCTCCTTCTGCCACACTGAATATTCACCATCATACATTAGGGTAGAGGGCCTCACGAACATGCTTGCCTGCTAAACAATGGACGAGGCTCTTTTGCAGGCTTTCCTTACAGGGTTGGGAGATCAGACGGCAGTCGCTACCGGAAAAGCCGTCCTAATCAAAAACAATAAGTGGACCTCAGGCTCCAAAGTGCAAACTTTGGACTGTAGTGTGGGGACGAGCTCTCCTCTACGAGAATGATGATAAACAGTTTCTTTTGAGTGAAATCTTGTATCCGCGTAGAATGAGCTAAAGATGGGAATCAAAAAGCCTTAAAGATTTACCAAGGCCTTGATAAACCTTAGGAATTCTAACATACCGCTATACGCACCGGCATTTTCGACCGGTATTTTTCTGAATTCGTGTGAAATAATATGTGTGCGCGTGTCGCACGCACAACGATTCCATACTGAACGGAAATGATCGCAATCGGAATCACCCGTTCGTCTTGTTCGCAAGATTTCCATCAGGCACCGAAGAACCGATTTAGTCCCATTTGGATCCCTTGTTTTATTTTATTTTTTTGTCCAGAAATCCCTCTGGATGCCCCCCGCCGGCCAGCAGGGGTGGATTTAAACCGACTTAAACCGCACGCCGTCTCGGGTCTTCAGACGTCGGGATGTAAGGTGGCGCTTAAGGCATTGCCCTCGCACCCCGGCTGACCCAGGGCCATCTGCGGTTTTCAGATGGCCCCCGGGTTTGGGAACCACGATGTCCTGACCTGCCCCACGAGAGAGGGGAGACCTGCTTCTGCTAGGGTGACAGGCGGCTCCACCTATCACTCCCAGGCCTGTGCTCATGGAGGACGAAGGTCGTTCAGCGACCGCTCTGCGGATAGGGAGAGATCTGAGTCTCTGCCGGATCCGTTCCGCCGCCTACTTCTCGAGCATAACTTGCTCGCAGAAGGAGGTGGCGGCAGCCCACGTGCTCGCGCTCCGCTGCCGCCGCCTTCTTCTGCGAGTAAATTATGTTCGAGTGCACTTTTATAGCGTAGTGACTGCTCTCGTAATTTTTATTTTGATGCGGCTTATTTTACGACGAACTTAAGTCCAACTCCGAGAGTTATGCTGTATGTCAATCAGAAAGTGTCCATACACCCATTATTTCTTTTGGAAGTTTTGGTAGTTTGTATGTGATCAACACACGAATATAAAACGTTGATTTGGTATTATTCGTAACAATAAGATAATAGTTATTTACTACTATTACAAGTGAACTAACTGGTGAGCATAATAATACTGAAAAAATAAATTCCGGAATCGAGAGCTCGGGGAATCAGTGCGTGTGTTTATACAGTCCGTTTTCCACCCGACAATCATCCAAATTCCGGTGCGGGTGTCATCGCGCTTTGTTAGAATAACAAATCATAACGGCCGTAACTATAGATGTCACAGACAGATATCATTAACAGGTTTGGCAATATATTGTTACAATACGTAGTAATAATACGTTATGCATACGAAAGAATTTTGAACTTAATTGCTCATTTTTTTGAATATATTTGTTAAAAATAATATGTTTAATATTCTCACAGCGAATCATATTACAATCAATTTATACACATTATCCGAGCGCCAATCCGCTTTGGCCAAGACCTACATGGCCAAAGGCGGACGGGCCCTGGTGCAGGTTCACCTCTCGAGGTTGGCGGGCATCCAGTGAAAGTGCAAGTTTTGGGTGAAACCGATATTGGTACCTGGATGAAGAAGAAACCAGTCTCCCCAACCCCAAAACGTTACATAAATGTTCTTCAGAACTACTTTTAAGCCTTATACTATTAGATAAGCATTTTAGAGCAAAAATAGCGTAGAAATCTTTGGTTTGAAACGGTAAACAAAACAATTTCTTCATACAAATTAGTAGACAATGTGATTCTTATGAAGGTCAAAACTAACATTTACCTCAACCAGTAGTAAGTATCTGTGAGAAAAGCGCCAGGAAATAATAAAAACTCACGGCCACTATTTTACAATCACTTTAAAATGTTGTTCAATTCACATATTAGTTAAATAAATAATAGTTTAAAATACAACCGTAATAAAAACTAAAAAAACACGTACGATGATGATTGTAATAAGCACCTCACGCCTTTTAACAATAAAATTAATGTTTTGTTTTTCAGCCTATTTTTTAATCTAAAATTCATTAACAATAATTATTTAACTATTATTTTCTATTCTATTAAAGCATGTTTTTTATATAAATCTTAAGGCTTTCACAGACAAACAGCCCGGAAGCAGTATATTCTACATGTTTTTTATGTTTTAGAAACTAATATTATATTTTGATCATTTAGTTTTTTTTTACAATAATTATATGCCATCGGTCCTTGATTACATACCAAGCTTTAAAAGTATTTTAAAAAGTGAGTGACTGACATTCAGTTTTTTCTTTATTCCTCTGGTAACTCCTATGTAATCATCTCTAACTCTGAAGGAGTCGAAATTAAACTAAAATTACCCAGTGCCTCGTCCCGGGAGGTTATTGACAAGTGCACCAGAGTTGTATCGTAGGACGGAAGTTCCGGCAGAAACCCACTAACGATGCGGGTGTAGAACATGGGCTTTTTAACCCGGGAATCAAGTTATTGTGAATCGCAGGAACAGTATCAGAATTCCACGAGGGCGGAGCCGCATCATAGCTGAATAAACAAAAATCTGGACTGCGTAATTTTATTTAGAGTTTAGTTACAGTTTAACGAACTAAATTTGTTTTATTCGCGGAGACGGGCCAATACAAGTAATTTATACTGATTTCATGCACGGATTACATTAGGTTGTGTTCACTTTTTATACGTTGTCGTGCGAAGTGTGGTCTATATAATATATTATGTCCAGACAACGATAAAAGGTGATTAACACTAAAATACTTTGGTACCCTTTTTTTCGTACGGAGCGTTTCAGCGGGGGAGATTATGTCGGGCTTGAACCGACTAAAACCGCATGCCATCTCGGGTCTTCAGACCTCGGGGCGTAAGGCATTTCGTTTGCACCCCGACTGACCCAAGGCCATCTCCGGTTTCGCGAAGGCTCCAATACTTAAGCACCTTTATCTTTTTTTTTGTGCGGAAATCCCCTAGGATACCCCCCTCCGGGCCAGTCTTAAGACGCTAAGGTTGCCCATAGAGCATATCCCTCGCACCCCAGAATAGTACATACCTACACTAAAATTGGATACACCCATATTGAAAAATCAATCAATAATGGGTGTATGAGGTTCCACCAAGACCTATGGGCCCAAACCAACCTCACTTGCAAGTCTGCACCTACTGATTAATGGACGAAGCTCTGGCGCAGGTTCTCCTCTCAGGGTTGGAAGGTCAAATCAAAGGAGAAGGAGTCAGAGGACCTTGAAGGAGTGAGATGATGATGATGAGCGATGAAATAATATGAAACAAGTTTCTTGCCGCCAAACGGGCACTTTGATCTGCCTGAATATCAGACGAAAAAAAAAGCAATTTTGAAGTCTCCCCGTGACCATGGCTGCTGAAAAGCAACAGAAACGTCGGGATCAATATAAATTTTATAAAATAACATCGAATAAATCGCGATAGAATCCGTTAAAAAAAGTGCTATTTCAATTCTGAAGTAATGAATATGCTAACATGTATATACATAAAACAAAGACGTGTTAGTGATACCCTTATAACTCGAGAACGGGTGGACCGATTATCATGAGTTTTGATTTTGTACATTTTTCTCCGCCTATACTGTCCCCACGGTTACCGATGTCAGCGGGTCTCCGCTGACATCGGTAACGGCGTAACGGCGTGCGGTTATGGTCGGTTCGAGTCCGACATAACCATCTGGTTATGTCGGACTCGAACCGACCATAACCGCACGCCGTCTCCGATCTCTAAATCCGGGTGTAAGGTGGCCCAATAGGCAATTCTCGCACCACGACTGACCCTGGGCCATCTACGACTTTGATGTGGCCTCTTCGGGATACCTATTGGGCCTATACTAGCAATAAAGATAATTCAAAATAAGTTCACCTGATAAAGTAATTAATATAACTTGATTCGGCGGAACTAAGTTTTCCGGGTCAGCTGGTTTCCTACAAATTTAAATCGGAAAACGTCCACATTTTGGACGGGACTTGAACCCGTGATCAGTGAGATCATATATTATCACACTGACCAACTGATTTTCCTGGACCTGTTTTAGATAGCCGAAATTCTCGTCTACATACAAAATCCAACTCTTAAATGTATGAGAAATTTAGTATCCAATGTGAATGCGGCTTTATGGCTAAAAATAACGTTACTCTATTTAACGTTCCTTTTTAGTCAAAAGTAATATTTAAAAAGTAAATTGAATTTGTTTATTCTCATTTTTGCAAATATGCAGTTGGGTGAAACTAAATTAATTTAAGAATAAATTTCAATTATCTTTTAATGTTGGATCACATAACCGTTGCGATATCTGTGCAGACAATACAAACGCAAAAAATATAATTGTGTTTGGTCATGTTAGTGAATTTAAATTAAACGAAAAAGTGGACTGTAGTTACATGTGTAATTATAATGTATTAAGTACAATACAAGATACAAGATTTTTAATATCTAAAATGTAATTTCCGAAGCAGCGCGTGCCCGCGTATATGACGTGTGGCTGACGCCTAGAAAGTGGCCGGCGGGTTCGTCTCGCCAGCGCACGCGACGCGCGGCGTCTCGCCCCGCTCCCCGCACCCGGCGCCATCCATAATGTAGTGTTGTGATCAACATACTCCCCCGGTTGAAGTCTCTTCAACACTGTTGACTGGAAGAGGGCATATTGTGTTAAAAGCTCGCCTAATTACCCCTTTGCGTGTGCGGATGTCCGCAACCCTTGCAATCCCGTCTCTGCCCGGGAGGACGCGAGTGATGCGCCCCAGCAGCCACAGCAGAGGAGGTGAACTCTTATCCTTGATAACTACTAAAGCTCCTTCTTTGAGTTCACCAGCAGAGTGGCGCCACTTAGTCCTTTCCTGAAGCCATAGAACATACTCGTGTGAGAAGCGATCCCAGAAGTGTTGCTTTAGATACTCTATTCTGCGGAACCGTTGCAGGCTGTTGATGTTGAGTGTCTGGATCTGCTGATGTGGAAGCATAACCAAAGAACGTCCAATGAGGAAGTGAGCAGGGGTCAGTGGAGTAAGGTCAGTGGGATCGTTGGATAAAGGAGTCAAAGGCCTCGAATTTAGGACGGCTTCAATCCGTGTTAGACATGTGGCCATTTCTTCGAAAGTTAAGTTTGTTAGTCCTAGAATGCGTCTGAGATGATGCTTGGTGGATTTAACGGCAGATTCCCATAAACCCCCAAAATGTGGCGTGTAAGCAGGTATGAAAGAGAAGTTGATACCTGGATCGATGTCATTTAAGTTTAAGTTCTGTGAAAGCAGAGTGGCCAATTCATTGAAGGCGCCTACGAAGGTGGTACCGTTGTCGGAGAACACGTTGCGCGGCTTTCCCCGGCGAGCAATGAACCGATTTAAGCAAGCTATAAAGGCTTCCTTCGTAAGGTCTGAGACAAGTTCAAGGTGAACGGCTCTGGTAGCTAAACACACAAACACACAGATAAAGCATTTGATTAGCCTGCAGCCTCTACCTTTACGGTCAGCTATCACGATAGGTCCAGCGTAATCCACCCCTGTGTCCAAAAAGGGAAATTCTAAATGTAAACGCTGCTCTGGGAGGTTACCCATGACAGGCTGAATAGTGCTAGCCTTAATTCTACAACACTTGACGCATTGGTGTACAATTTTCTTGGCTAAATTTCTACCACGTAAGGGGTAGTAGCGATGTCGAATTGTGTTGAGAAGAAGCTGAGGACCAGCATGTAAGAGACGCAAATGAAACATATTAAATAAAAGAATACATATAGTCTGAGAACTAGATAATAGTATAGGATGTTTTACGTCAAAATCATAAAATGAATTGCTTAATCTGCCACCTACGCGAATTAGATTAGATGATGTGTCTAAAAATGGAGATAGTGACAAGAGCTTATTTTTGTTTGGTAGTGGTTTGTTAGAAATTAATAAGTTATATTCTTCAGGGAAGGACTCCTGTTGGCTTAATCTAAGTAGAATGTGTAATGAGTCAGCCAATTCTATACTTGTGAGTGGACCACACTCAATAGAGTGTTTCCTACATTTGTTTATAAATCGGTTGACAAATGCCACTATACGTTGCAATTTACTAAAACTAGAATATTTTTTGCTTAACAATATTAATGAGTTCTCTATGACATCTACAGTGTTAAGATGGTGAGAAGTTAGGGTCTCTGGCAGGCATGATGTATCTCCTAAATGTGACTGAGGAAAGACAGGCCATGAGGATGCTTCCTTGTGTAGGAATTGTGGGCCTGACCACCATAATGAAGAGGATGATAATTTGTCAGCTCCAAGTCCACGCGAAGCGAGGTCTGCGGGGTTTTCAAGAGAAGGAACATAGCGCCACTGACACTCTCCTGTAGACTCTTGAATTTCTGACACACGATGACGAACAAAGGTTTTTAATTGTATTGGAGACGTAGACAACCAACCCAAAACGATGGTGGAGTCACACCAAAACGTAGACTGATCAAAACACAAAGCAAGTGATTGGCGTACCTTAAGATAAAGGCGAGTGCCCAGTAGTGCAGCACAAAGTTCGAGTCGGGGTATAGTTACTGGTTTGATAGGGGCCACCTTGCTCTTAGCAGTGAGAAGATGAACACTTGTATCCCCAGATGCAGATATGCTTCGGACATAAATACAAGCACCATAAGCTTTCTCAGATGCGTCAGTGAATATGTGCAATTGTATAGAAGTTGGTGAATCACATGATATCCACCTTGGTATTTCTAAATCATTAAGAAGAGGTAGAGTAGTTTGAAATGCCCTCCAAAGATGTTGAAGCTCATCAGGAATAGGCTCATCCCAAGAGCATTTAGTAAGCCAAAGCTGCTGCATGATTATTTTGGACTCTACTATGCAGGGTACAACAAGACCAATGGGATCAAAGATCTGTGCTATAGCAGACAAAACTTGGCGTTTTGTTGCCTTTTCAGTGTAGGTTAAATGTATAGCAAATGTGAATGTATCTGTAAAACACTTCCAGTTAAGACCCAATGTTCTAGACACATCTTCATGACTACAAAAATCTATGAATTCTGCATTATTGTAATCGCTGGAAAGAGCTTGCAAGACTTCACGCGAGTTAGATTACCATTTTCGTAGGTTCAATTTTGCAGATTGCAAGACAGCAACAACTTCACGACATTTGTTTACTGTTTCTGAAATTGAAGAACCTCCTGACAAATAATCATCAACATAGAAATCATGAGCTATTGAATATCCTATAACAGGGTCAGAACACTCTTTAGAAAGCTGAATTAGGCATCTAGTTGCTAAAAATGCTGCTGAAGCAGTTCCATATGTTAGCCTATTTAAATTGTAGGTTTTTATCGGTTCTGTCTTGTCAGCTCTCCATATTACTTGCTGTAAAGGGCGATGAATATCTGTGACAAGAGTCTGTCTGTACATTTTCTCGATGTCTGCGCTTACTACAATTTTATGCTGACGGAATCTTAATAATAGTGACAATAAATCATCTTGTAAGGTCGGCCCTATCATTTGTATGTCATTAAATGATTTCCCAGAGGTGGTGGTGGCCGAAGCATCAAAGACCACACGAAGTTTCGTAGTAGAGCTTGATTCCTTTAAGACACCATGATGAGGTAAATAATATGATTGAGATTCATGCACTAACTGGCTACTCTCAGACATATGTCCTAACTGTATGTACTCGGTCATGAAGTCTACATACATTCCTTTGAAATGCGTGTCTCTATCTAAACGACGTTCAAGAGATAGAAATCTACATTTAGCCATTGTATATGAATCACCTAACACATCAGGCGACTCTTTGAGAGGTATATTTACTACAAATCGACCCTCAGAGTTGCGACTAGTAGTGTCTACGAACAGTTGCTCACAAGCCCGCTCTTCTGAAGTGAGTTTATGCTTAGAGTCTACAGAATCTAACTCCCAGAAACGAGATAAGTCTGTGTTTAAACTATCAGCATGCATGCATAACTGAGGATACAAGTTTGATTGACAAAGTCCACCTGAAATAAGCCAACCCAACTTTGATTCAACTAAAGTAGGTTTATTTTTACCTAAAGCGATTCGATTAGTTCCTATTATATCCCAAAAGTGTTCCGCACCGAGTAGAATGTCGATATGAGACGGAATGTGGTATTGAGGGTCAGCCAGACGAATGTTTGCTGGTATACTGATGCTAGTAATGTCGACATGGGCATTGGGTATATGTGACGAGAGTTTTGGCAGCACAAAACATTCAATTTTGACATTGTATTCACTGTTAAGTGACCTTAAAGACAGCGAACAACCTTTGGTACAATTTGAATATAACTGATTGATACCTGCTACTTTAGATCTGGCACTGTGGGTAGAAATGCGAGCCTTGTCAACAAAGTTCTCTGTTATGAAGTTCGCTGTACTTCCATTGTCGAGCAGGATTCGAGCAGAACACTCGTTGCCCTGGCAGTCCACTACCTGCACGACCGCTGTGGAAAGTAAAATGACTCGAGAAGTATTTGCATGATTAGCTGACAATGCAATGTTTTGCATGTTTGAGCTTCCAATATCACTGTCTATATGTAGTAAGGTATTATGCTTTTCACTACAGTATTTACAGTGGCCCAACCTGCACTTCGTTGCTTCATGACCTGGTCGAAGACAGTTGAGGCATATATTAAATGTGGTAGCCTTTTTAACACGAGCCTGTACCGGAAGAGACCTAAACTTCTCACAAGTAAATACAAAGTGGTTTTGATTACACATGGGGCATAATGAGGCTTTAGGTTTCTCAGTAGACATTGGAGAGGTCTTATTTGATTTACTATGATATTGAATATTATTATTAAGTTTTGAAGAGCTTGATTCTTCTAATGTCTCTAATAAGTCAGCTCTGTTGCTGAGAAAGGTGATGAAAATGTGTAGTGTAGGTGGTTCGGATAGTGATGTCCTATGTTCCTCCCACTCCCGATTTGTCACCTGATCCAGTTTGTTGGCCATTATATGAATTATTAGTGTGTCCCAGTATTGAACGGGTTGATCAAGTGTTGATAGGGCCCTAAGATTTTTATTTGTAATATCAATGATGTGACGCAATGATTTACTAGACTCTTTGGTAATATGGTTCACACTGAACAAAGCCTGCACATGATTGTTCACAAGTAGCCTTTTGTTGTCATATCTTTCATGAAGTAACCTCCAGGCAGCGTCATAATTTTCTGCTCTGAAGTCAAGGTTATCTATAACTAAGGCTGCACTATGTTTTAGGGATGCACGAAGATAGTGCAGTTTGTTAATACGATCAATGTTGGTGTTGTTGTGTATAATAGAAGTGAAGGTGTCTCTGAACTCCAACCAATCATGATAACTGCCTGAAAATTTAGGTATATCAATTTTGGGTAGGCGAATAGAATTCTGTGTGTGTGTGTGATTAGTGAGAGATTCCACCTTAGACTCGGACTCCTTCTCTGCACGCTCGTTGGCGACCAGCTGGCGGGCGGTAGCAATCAGGCTGTAGTACTGCTTTTCGAAATTTTCCCGCTCGGTTAGTTGCTCGTCGGGGTCGTCTGCCAGCGCCTCTAACTCGGTCTGCAAATCGTCGTATTTTTCGTATAAGTTTTCGAACATGTTGAGACGGTATTGGATTTCGATTACTTGCACATCACTTAAGCTTTCGTGGGACTTAGAGAAATTTAAGTAATTTGCGAATTGCGTAAGCTTTCCCTTGATAGACGCCCTTTTCTTAGTTAGGCTCTTAGCGTCGGCGTCTGCCATTGTTAAGCACAGTAGGTAAGTAAAAAGAGTAGAGATGTACACTATGTATGTTAGATGAGAAAAAAGAGAATGTTATGCACCAACTTTAACGCTTGCGATTTGTAGACAATAATGTTAAAACAGCAGATAATGTTATTCATATATTAATAAGATGTAGGTAACTGCCACGCCCATCAAAGCGGCGAGGCGAAAAAATAAAAAAGCAACATGGATGCCCGTATGCAATTTTGAACTTAGGTATCGACCACGCCCTTTTAAGCAAATTTGACTAATTTGTTAATTTTCATGTGTGGTTTAATGTAGTTAGGTATTTAAAGCCAAGTAGCAGCTCGTAGGTATAATAATTATGTATAAAGGATGATTTCAATGTTAGAACCACGCCCTTTATTGCGAAGACAAGATTGCAAAAATAAGGAATTTGCACTGATTGTTAAGTCTTTTGTGCCTTAGCCGTATGTAATTAGGTATTTAACGTAAGAATAGCCACAAGACAACACGGATTGAAGTAGGTAAAGAAGTTATGTGAAGGAGTAAGAAATTGGAACGTTCTTACGGTTTTTAGTTGCAAACCACTGGTGATGACTGCGACGTGGAGACTCTTGAATGGTCTTCAGGACACGACGGCATCTTGAAGCCCTGGATTTGCTGCCGTTGAAGATGTTCCTGCTCCGTAGTTCGGCCTATATGTGTTTTCTTGAGAATGCTTGAAGACTTATAAGAGGTCTTGAACGACGCAGCGATGATTTGCTTGACATCTTCGACGCCATTTACCGAATAGGTATTTTCTGGCTTCTGGTCAACGTGAACGGTAGAAGGACCAATGTTTGGTCATGTTAGTGAATTTAAATTAAACGAAAAAGTGGACTGTAGTTACATGTGTAATTATAATGTATTAAGTACAATACAAGATACAAGATTTTTAATATCTAAAATGTAATTTCCGAAGCAGCGCGTGCCCGCGTATATGACGTGTGGCTGACGCCTAGAAAGTGGCCGGCGGGTTCGTCTCGCCAGCGCACGCGACGCGCGGCGTCTCGCCCCGCTCCCCGCACCCGGCGCCATCCATAATGTAGTGTTGTGATCAACATACTCCCCCGGTTGAAGTCTCTTCAACACTGTTGACTGGAAGAGGGCATATTGTGTTAAAAGCTCGCCTAATTACCCCTTTGCGTGTGCGGATGTCCGCAACCCTTGCAATCCCGTCTCTGCCCGGGAGGACGCGAGTGATGCGCCCCAGCAGCCACAGCAGAGGAGGTGAACTCTTATCCATAGGTCGCTGGTTCATATCCGGCTCGAAGGACCAATGTTTGGTCATGTTAGTGAATTTAAATTAAACGAAAAAGTGGACTGTAGTTACATGTGTAATTATAATGTATTAAGTACAATACAAGATACAAGATTTTTAATATCTAAAATGTAATTTCCGAAGCAGCGCGTGCCCGCGTATATGACGTGTGGCTGACGCCTAGAAAGTGGCCGGCGGGTTCGTCTCGCCAGCGCACGCGACGCGCGGCGTCTCGCCCCGCTCCCCGCACCCGGCGCCATCCATAATGTAGTGTTGTGATCAACAAATTGTTATGCGATAATTGCAATGTATTAAGAAAAAACCAGTATGATTTAATAGGCAGTGACATAACTGTGATCCACATCCGTTTTATATCCGGGACAGATATGGTTAACGAAAGTGGAGCGGAGATAGACGGAATATAGCGGAGCGGAGTGAAGATAATATATGACCGTGTGGTATGACAGATAGACTGGTGAAAATTTTTGGTTAAGCTTTATATGTCCTTAAAAATCAATTAATTTGATACTAATTATTGTACAAAATAAAAAAGAAGTATATAAGTATGTTTATTCGCCATCTAGAACCCGTAACACAAGATAATTAAACTTACTTTGGGTCTATATATTAAAAAAAAATTATAAAGAGAAAGACCGAATTTGGGAGTTAGTTAATATGTTGGGGGTAATCTTCGGAACCACTGCACTTCTTTTAACAGTTCTTTCACCCGATGGACATAGCATATTATTATTATGAATTTAATTACGATGCCTTTTTTTCTGGCTTCACCCCATCGGTGCCGATGATGGGGTGGGCGTGTTGGAATCGGACCGACCAAAACCACACGGTGTCCTCCCCAAGTGTCCATTGCAGTCCATTTTTTAACTTAGGGGTGCCCCTTAAGTTAAAAAACCTCATATAAACCGAAGTGAACCGAGGGCGGATTGCTAGTAATACATAGATAAACCTATTATGATAGACACAGAAATAATAATATTTCTGTAATGATAGATTTGTGTGTAGAAATGTGAAATCGGAAATATTCACTAATTCGTGTTTCCTACACAGGTGAAAGCAATGTGCTAAATCACAGTCGGAAGCATTTATGTGAACAATGCATTCAAACTTTTCCAATTATTATTAAATTTCGCGTCCGAACCGTAAAATATGAACTAATATAAAATATGTACCTTTTTGGTTCATAAAAGTTTTGGCAGATAGATTTACGACCTGGAGGCCAGTTATATACTCTTTGGACTAAATTTAAAAATGAAAAGAACATAGGTAGGTAGTTTTAGCCTGTGCTTTTTATTCTAAAGATATTATATCTGTAAATAATTCGTAACCTCTTTGGACTAAATTTAAAAAGAAATAAATTCAAATTTAGAACTAACCTTGCTCTGTGAATCATAATCATTCATAATTTAGCTTTATTGCATTACTTCACTTTCATTATTAGTCCAGTCAAAATAGACAAAAATAAATTATAACTAAGGAATAATTCGCATAGAGCTGAAAATTGGCAGAGGCGTACAATACATCGTTATAAATAAAATGTCAAAAATCCCCATCGATCCTACTTCTGCATAAAAATTTATTCACGGTCAAATGTACAAAATTAAGGGTTTTTCCATTTTTCTCGAAAACAGTAAGTTTTATCGTGAAAATAGGTCACACAAAGTTATAGATCATACAATTCTCTACAAAAATGGTCCAGTCACCTTTTCCTTGTATAGAAAACCGAACTAAAAAAATGGAAAGAAAGTTTTAATAAATTTAAATTAAGAATAGTGTTAAAATTTTCAATAAACATATTTTTTTTTTTATACCACTCAGGTGGCAGACAAGCTCACGGCCCACCTGATGGGAAGCGGTCACCGTGGCCTATGGACGTGTGCAACACCAGGGGCGTCACACTGGCGCTGCCGACCCTAAAAAAAAGAAATTGCAAAGCAGGAATAGCCTTTAGTCTTCCGGGAAGACCAAAGGCTGCTCCCGCCTCTCCCTTCTTTTTTAGTTTTTGTGCTGTCAGAAGGAAGACTCTTCCCTCTGACGGCACAAAAACTCTCAGTGAGCTCTGGCTACCCTACTCACCGCCGGGAACACAACACGAGGTTATTATGGCCGCGGTATTCTGTAGGGCGGAGGTACTTCCCCAGTCGGACTGCTCAGTTGGACGGGAATACCGTCATTTCCTACCTCACTACAAATTAATAATAGTGTAAATAAAAAATAAATATTTTATGTGCCCGGTAGATAGCAATAGGCTCGCCCCCTATTACATTGGGACCTAAACATAACTGGCGAATCGTGGGTGTGTGCAATACACCTCTGCCTAGCCCTTCGGGGATTCAGGCGTGAAAAATGTTATGATACATTTGCTAAAAAAAAAGCGTGGGGTGTTTTTTATGATATTAACAAAATGATAATCACTCTACTCATGTCTGTCCATAAAAAATTTATACCCATGCACCCCACGTTTTTTTTAAATGAAATAATTTTATTTTGATTTACACTATTTTAATTTATATTTATTGAAATTTTTAACACTATTCTGAATTTAAATTTATTTTCTATTTTTTTAGTTCGGTTTTCTATAAAAAGCGTGTTTTTTAGTTTTTTAACCTATTATTTATTATCCAAATCATCTGAGATAGTTATTTAATATAATAAGTACATGAATTGCTTGTTTAATAAATAAGAATCCTGTATTTTAGTTACAATACCTAAGAATTCAACAATAACACACTTATTTTTTGTTTCCAAATGAACATAAGAGCAGCTTAATACCTTCTCTTATCTTTAGTAACAAGTTTCTTGCACGCATCATATTCTTTTACATAAGCTATTCGTATTTTCCTCATTCCCGTGACACGGAACTTGCTACGTGCTTATGCAATGTTCCGCAAAGAGTCTTGATCTCAATCTAGGTATACGGATGTGTGGCTGAATATCACATAAGTGGCTTGGCGGTACAGCCTTTGACTGCTGACAGAGAGGTCACGGATTCGATGCTCTCAGTGCAAATATTCTTTCACGTTTTGAGCAGAGAAGAAGAAGGTTTACCATCCGCACCAACACCACTTAACCTCATATTACCAGTTCATCTAGGATCAGGTGTCCCTGTACATTTGCACCAGAGAAAGCAGTTCTGATTCGAAGATCTCCTCGGATACTGCCCCGCCGGCCAGCGAGGTTGATTATGAGGGGCTTGAACCGACTAAAACAGCACGTCGTCTCGCGACCGTCGAAGGAGTCTGAGTCGAATGCGTGCGCGGCGAGTATTTTGCGGTCTCGGCGGGATGAGAGTGTTCTAAATCTTTCCCGGGCCTGCTCCGCCGCCTCCTTCTCGAGCATTACTTGGTCGCAGAAGAAGGTGGCGGCGACCCACGCGCTAGCCCTCGGCACCATGGCCGCAATCATGACAGTCGCTCACCTAGAAATCAACAAACACATTCCAAAAAAGAATAGTTTTGCGGACCTCAGACCCCAAAATGTAAACGCAAATGAGAAATTCCTAGGAGGGTAATATTGATGAAGTCAGTTCGAGTTTATCTGGACAGTAAGGTTGTCGTGGATTATGGCCGATCCAGCTTACAGTTTCCAATCTAGCTTCTCATATCTTCACTTGTATTGCAGCACGTGAAAGGTCTACCTGTGGCATTGACAGTAATTACTGAAGAAGTGGGAATCACTTTAATTAGACGTTTATTGCACGAGTTTTATTAGATATAATTTTGATTGAAGATCTATTAAATAATTGTCGTCATAATAAAACAAATAGCAAGATTATAACAAAGACATCTGTGTACAGTACACGGCTTTTAATTTGGCACGTTGGGAAGAAGCGTGAGAGCCCGGTTAACTTCGATTTTGTAAAGCATTCTCTCTGTCGCATAGGGCATTTTTAATATCCCAGTGGCGTACGTAACGGACTGCCGAGACGAGGTCTCGAGTACGATCCCTAGTCGCCCCGGGCACACACCTCTGACTTTTCGTACGCTCGCTTAGTAATGTGCTCGGTAGATGGCAATAAGCTCGCCCTCTATTACATTGGGACCTAAACATAACTGGCGAATCGTGGGTATGTAATACACCTTATGTTATTATATCTTTTTAGAGTAATGAAAATCGAAGTTATACTTTTAATATTTCATAAACCCAAACGGTTTTTAACTACCCTATGCAGATACTATAACGACGTGATCGTAAACAATTGGTACTTCTGCATACATTATGCATCGACTAAAACACTGCACATACCCCCCCCCCCCCGCACCCCAGCAGCCCTCTATCTTTTCTAAGACACTTGAAACATGGAATAGTAGTTTATGCAACTGTCATATAAGAAGGGGTATTAAAACACGAGAGCCTGTTTATCTATCTGCGATAATAGGTTGACTCGAGTGTTTTAATACCTTTTTTTTTTTTTTTTTTTATCGTGCGGAAATCCCTTCGGATACCCCCCCGCCGGCCAGCGGGGGCGGTTATGTCGGGCTTGCACCGACTAAAACCGCACACCGTCTCGGGTCTTCAGACGCCGGGGTGTAAGGTTACCCATAGAGCATATCCCTCGCACCCCGGCTGACCCTGGGCCATCTCACCACTAACAGCATCGCTCATCCTGTCTCCTCTCAGAGGAGTACGGAGAGCGATGTGTTCCCGCCACGTTGGGTATTGGCCGACGATCAATGCCAACCCTATGAAGGGGTGAAGGGGAAGCCATTGACCGCCGCCCAGGGTGTACTGGCCGCTCCGATTCCGTTCCCCCCGGACTGCAGCGGGATCGGAATCGGAGCGACACTCGAGGAGGTTACCCAACACACACAGTGTTTTAATACCTAAGTTATATGCAGTTTCATACACTACTTTATCTTCACTCATAGGAAAAATTGAAATTAAACAAAGTAGGTAGGTTACAAAGGCGCCATTATTTTCACAGTTCGAACTGCGCATGCGGGCGCCTTTTTTTCATATTCAGCCTAAAACCTTAGACTAGTTTAATGAATAAAAAAAGATAGCCATAGTATAAAGAGTTTTATCTACACCCATGCTTTAAATCCTCTATAAAAGATTCTGAAACAGTTAGCTTATTGCCAACATTAATACATCCAATGTCCTAATAACCATAATATCATCCGACCGGGTGTTATAATGTTGTATGAAATTTCATAATAACACTCCTTTGGCTTTTTCAATCTCTTCCGCGCAAAGGGTTACTCATCAGACAGCCAAATTCTTACCACTCGATGCGTGGAATCTGTATGAGTTTCAAAAAAAGAACTGTCATTCATGCGCATTGCATTGCACTACCACAGCGGCGGCGCGCCGTAAAAAAAATTAAAGCTTATTCGTTCGAATTCGAATTCCCGCTATTTTTCTTCGATATTATTTTTGCAAATTGTTTTGTTTACTTACGAAAATGAGCGATTCAATAACACACCTCCAGACATTTCGAATGCAGCAAAGGACGTTTCTAACAAATTACTACCGGAAAAATCTAGAAAACAGTATGAAAAGGCGTACCAAGATTTCATGAATTGGAAAATATCAAAGGGCAGTACATCATTCTCTGAAGATGTATTATTAGTTTATCATGGGTGTAGATAAAGTCTTGTATGCAACTGTATAATTAGGTATTAAAACACTCATGTGATACTATTATCACACTCAGCTTCGCTTCGTGTGATAAACCCACATTCATGTTTTAATACCCCTCATTATACCACAGTTGCATAAATAACTATTATGATACAGTTGGCGGTACTATAATATTTTTATTTTTATTTTATGTATATGCGTTTATAAAGTGTATATGTATAGAATCGTCTTTGAATTCGTTATTCGAATTTTCCGATTTGAGTGTAGATAAACATTTTTTTTATTATAAACTAGAGTAAAGTATAAGAATAGATTGCTGATAGTGTTTTAATAAACATAGACTTTTTTTTTTTAATACAAAAACATATTGACATCTAATAATGATCTCTGAAATAAACGATGAAGGTCTACCTACTGATCTTTGCATCTGCAATGCAATCATTCAATAGAATCTTGACCAAACTGCAAAGAAATCTGAACAACTGTTACTCAATTCAATTACTGCGATGAGGTAAAACCTTCATTAATTTGTCCAACAATAACGGATAATGTTTGGTAACTTTGCGAAACTTGAGGCGAAAACACAAATAGCGCTGGACTTTCAAAATGTTCGGGGAATCTTATTTTAAACAAAGTTGGGAAATATTGTAATTAGGTGCACTTTGGTGTTAAGAAAGATATCGGTTCGGGTAATGCATTCGATTCGTTTACTAATTTAATTTTACTGCATTATAATTCGCCCAATGGAAGAAATATCTGTTGAGTTTGAATATTATTTACGTTGCAACAACTTTATAACGAACACACATGAGTTCATGGGTATTCCTAATAGTAGATAGCGGCGATAGTCTAGTGGCGTATGTAACGGACTGCTGAGACAAGGTCTCGAGTTCGATCCCCAGTCGGCCCGGGCACACACCTCTGACTTTTCGTAGTTATGTGTGCATTAATAAATGTAAATTATCGCTCGCTTAATAATGTGTCCGGTAGATGGCAATAGGCTCGCCCCATATTACATTGGGACCTTAACATAACTGGCGAATCGTGGGTGTGTAATACACATCTCTGCCTACCGCTTCGGGGATACAGGCGTGTAGTTATGTTTTATGTTTATGTATAATTCGCCCAATGGAAGAAATATCTCTTGAGTTTATACATTATTTACGTTGCAACAATTTTGTAACGGACACACATGTTTTGAAGACTTAAAAAGAAAGAAGCATGGGCAGAGTGTATGAACCTTGGTCTACCAACCCTATAGTAACAACATCTGTGCTACTAAATAGGTTAAGTTATATTTTTTTATCTGGGAAATATCATTTTTGAATGGCGCTTGGTCTCTTGGAACACAGTGCCTATTAAGTTTACGACGTCTTACTTAATTGTAATTAAAAAGTCACTCGCTATTTTACATGTAACCTAAGATTTTTTTAATTGCCATATTTGAAATTATCATAGGAACGTGTGTGAGATGTCCACATGACAGAACGCTGATTACAAAGGCTGGTGTTTTGTCACTACCGGAAAAACCCCATAAGCTACAGATTTGGTGCTATACTAAGGAATAATTTATAAAAATTACCTTTTCATTGAAAGATGGCTTGTAGGTATTGGGTAGGTAGACCAGATTGCCCATTGTCCTTAAAGGGTATTCCTATAGGTAAATTAAATTTAATTAATTATAATAGGTGCGGAAATCCCTTCGGATACCCCCCGCCAGCCAGCGGGGGAGGTTATGTCGATAACCCTATTATTTACATTTTGTCACAACATTCATTAGTCATCAATTTTATACTTGAATTTTCCATAATAACAAGATTAAACAAAAGACGTGATTTCAATGTTAATATAAAATAATTAGGTAATTTACCATGTAGCAACTATTTGATTTCGTTCTTGTACAAAAAAATTGTTGGTACAAGTCCGGAGATGGCCCAGGGTCAGTCGGGGAGCGAGGGAAATGCTATAAGGAAACCTTACACCCCAGCGTCTGCGGTTTTAGACAGTTTAAGCCCGGTTTAACCGCCCCTGCTGGGAAATTCAAATAATCATGTATTTGAATAATATTTAAAAAAATATAAAACAGGTCCACTTTTATTGTAATACATAAGGCTTCTTTCATCTCCTTTCATAATTTCAAGAAAACTGACGGTACATATTTTTGTTATTTAACTGATTTTGGGGCTTGCCTGAGTTTAAGCTAAATTTATTCTACATATAGATAAAGGTAATCGATAAGTATACAAGAAACTCGATATCTCTTATGAATCGAACTTTGTGAGCAATGATACCTTTTTTTTTTTTTTTTTTTTTTTTTTTTTCGTGCGGAAATCCCCTCGGATACCCCCCCGCCGGCCAGCGGGGGCGGTTATGTCGGGCTTGAACCGACTAAAACCGCACGCCGTCTCGGGTCTGCTGACGCCGGGGTGTAAGGTTGCCCATAGAGCATATCCCTCGCACCCCGACTGACCCTGGGCCATCTCCGGTTTCGAGATGGCCCCCTCGGGTTTGGGAACCACGGTGTCCCCGTCTTGCCCCGGTTTGGGGGAGGGGCGCTAGTCGCCCCACCGTCCCGGCCTGCTTCTGCTGGGGTGACAGGCGGCCTCACCTGCCACCCCCAGGCCTGCGCTCATGGAGGACGGAGGTCGTTAAGCGTGAGCAATGATACCTCACCAAATATGACAGATGACAGCTGTCAAAATGTAATTGGAGAACTGTACATAATGGCCGACGTCTATTGACAGCGAACGAAATCGGAGTTTTTGCTCACCCACCTATTATCTAGTCTGCGCTTACACAGTTACAGTTCAATTGAATTGCTATAATAGGCGTGGTAAAGATTGCTCAACATGACAATTGTTGCCGTTTTAATTCATTGATTAGACAGCGCTTGTAACAAATTATTTATGTAACATTCTATTTGTAGTATCTATAAATCAGCCTATTGCAGGTTTTCAGTTGGACATAGGCCTCTTTATACCATAGGGTCCGGTCCTCCACCTACTATATCCTATTTATTTCGACTACTTTTTGTAGGTCGGCACTTAGATCGGGGGTCGTTCCACTTTTTGTTTACCGATACTCTGTCTCTATTGTTTTTGTAGTATACCTGCCTACCTTAAAAAATATTATCCTATGCTTTGCCGTTTCTCCTGGCCTGAGGACGGCAGTTAGCCGACTCGCCGTCCTTACAGAAGTAGGCCGTGGTGGAGGCGTGACGTGTGTCCTACACACGCCTGCCAACTCACCGACGCGGGATAAAACCCGGCCCCACCAGGCGAGGCTGCGGTGGCGGCCAAAGTCCGCCGGTAACCCTGGGGTTGTCCTTTCGAGGGCTTACCCGGGGTGCCTGGCAATGGACACTTGGGGAGGACAACGTGTGGTTTTAGTCGGTCAGATTCCGACACGCCCACTTAACACTTATTAATGCACACATAACTACGAAAAGCCAGAGGTGTTTGCCCCGGGCGACTGGGGATCGAACTCGAGACCTCGTCTCAGCAGTCCGTTACGTACGCCACTGGGCTATCGCCGCTCTCTCATATAGCCACGTAATAAAGGGTGAATAAATGTTAAATTTGAAGGTGAAAAGGACCTCAATATGGTATTATCGAAAACAATATATCCAGATTTATTATAGAAATTAAATATTCTTCATCATATTAATAAAATTTAATAGGTACCAAAAGAAAAGCGTGAAAAAGCATATTTTGAGGCCATCAAGGTAGGGGCTACCATTTTAGGTTCGTCAGCATCTGGGATGGTGGCCCATATATTCTGGACTTCACCCTAGCTTCTCACCATCCAGCGGAGTGCAGTCAATTGACGGAACAAATATAAAAAAAAGAAAACGCGGACAATATGGCGAGGCGAAACTAGAATAACATACATTATAGAATACATGTCTACAAATACAGGTTTGCAATACTGACATTAAACGACAAATCGTCCATAAACACACATCGTTTACACAACAATAGTATACAGTATAACATCGCGACACTTGTCTCACCGGTGAAAGCTCACTTTCCATTTCTGACGGCCTTCGAGAAAGTATGCGGACAACAAACACACCGCAACCTACACCAAACATAGCAACTGGACGTAAGATTGTATAATGTGTCACTTTAAAGATGAAAATGATAAATGAGTTAGGAGTTTTGATGACTATGGATGAAACTTTAAAGAATCGCTTGAGTTGTGTAACCATCTTATGCTTGATGATGAAGCACTTTAACATTTTGATACCAAATCTAATGATGTGATTTGCTGGCAGTAAATTAGTAACGTAACGACAATCTAAGAGTCGATTGTGTTGGTCAGAAGTTTTGATTTTCAATTGAACTTACACTGTTGATCGATCTTAATCACAAGAAATTCAAGTTTTAGTAAATGATTACTTAACCATTTTTGCTGACGAAAAATTATAACAAAAAAGAGTTTTTTTTAGAATGCGACAGGGACTAACGCGAAAATAATGATAATAAGTGTTCTTGGAACTATTAAGGTAGCAAACGTTCTCATACCACCTTGTTATAAGTGGTTACCGAGGCCTAAGAACATTTACAACACCAGAGACGTCTTTTGCACGTTGCAATCTCCAAAAGAAGTAGGAGGGAAGAGAAGATTTTGAGCAAAGTAATTCAAAGGGAGCTAATAGATAGAACGCCAGGTGACACACTGCTACATAAAGTCAATTATTATAATCAAGTGAAAATTAGTCTATTCAAGTTTGATTTTTTTATGATTCAACTTTGATTCATATTGAGTCGGAATTAATGATAGTACAATTGATAACAGATGATTCTAAATATATCACGTAGGTAACTTATTCACTGTTGGGCTTGAATCAATAAGAACGAACGAAACAACCCAGCTGTAGATAGTATTTTACTTTATTACTTTTTTTGTTGCAGATACAAATATATTTTCATCACGTCACTGTTCCTCATAAATGGCATTAGTAATAAGCAAACAAAAACAAGTATTACAACAACCACACCTAAATGCCCAAAAATTATAGAAGATGTATTCAAAATCAACAATAGAACTTCAGGTATAGATACACAAGTGAAAGAACATAACAGAGAACGAGTAAAAATATTCTTAAATACAATAGCTAATATTGCAAATCAAAATATTAGTAGAAAAGAAGAGGACCTCATCAATGTTATCATAGCTTCAATAAACAGAATAAAAAATAATATTAGTACTGAACCAGATGAACTAAATGAAGCAATCATAATTAATCCTCAACATAATCATAGTACTAAAAAAGTAAATCAAATCAAAAGTGACATACAAGAGAAAACTGATGTTACTAGAATTAAGAAACAAACAACTAAAAGTATAGATAATAATGAAAGCACAACTACCACAGAGGCACCTAATTACGTAGAAATTTTAACAATACCTCATACAAAACAAAATACCACTTCTGCTAATATAATCGAAGTTTTAAAACATCTGATGCCTTTGTTCAACAGTACTTTATCTAAAGAAGTACATAACATAACAATTATAGAAAGAGGTCCCAATAACGATCCTGGTTTTCCTGTAACCAACAACGTGTCAACAATCATCGTGGCTTATTGTGATAAAAGCAACTTGACTGAGGCAAATGCTACGTTAAATAGCAAGATTGATGAAAAACAAGATGAAGACGACCCTGATGAAGATTTCTACGATGATGAAAACTTTGACACTACAGAATTAGATGAAGAAGCATTGAACTACACACTTGGTGAAAAGAGAGAGATAATGGAAGCTGCTGAGTATGGAATGCAGAAGATGCATGAACTGTATACTGTTTTTGAGCCAAAATTGTATTCTATGGGTAAGTAAAACCATCATTATTATCATCAACCTATGCTAGTCCACTGTTGGACACAGGTCTCCCCTAATGAGCGCCATAGCGCCCTGTCTTCAGCTTGCTGCATCCAGCATCTGCCCCCAGTCTTTCGCAGACCAGTAAGTAAGACCATAATAATTCAAAATAAAGCCCCGAGCCCCTGCTTATTTTCCTATTTCCTTTTCTTTTTGCTCGATTATTTACACAATTCTTATACTAAATTAGTCACTGTACAGTTACAATAGTTTTTACAAGGGTGTAATACGCATGGGTTGCTGATTCACATGTTTAATCTTCATTCTCTTAATAGCTATTTTTTTGATCGATAAGTGGATTTTCCGATAGCGACCGCCGTCTGACCCAGAGAGGCAAGCCAGCGTCAGAGTCTCTCCGTTGCTCCAACTAGCACACCCTGTATTTTTGAATTTTTCTTTTGGTTACGTGTGTTGTATTATTATTAATGGGGTACCAAACTTGAAGAGCTTTAAAATGTGTTTTTGGAGCGAAATACAAGGTAGGGTTTACAGAAAAGATGAAGTTACATTTTCCTAACAAAGTACTTCTAACTTGGTAGAATCCCAACATCATAAATGTGAAAGTTTGGATGGATGGATGGATGGACGTATGCATGGTATCTTTGTTACTCAATCACGCCAGAACGACTGGACGGATCTGGCTGAAATTTGGCACAGGGATAGATTACAATCTATAATAGGACATAGTCTACTTTCTATCCCTGGAATAGGTTCCCATGTGAAGCGGGAATGGCACTGTAATTCCACGCCAGCCAGTACTCAATATAATATTATAGATATTGAATGAGTATTACAAATGTTTTTTCATACAGGTCTTTGGCTAGACGATACTAGTCCAGCTCGCTACGTAGCCGCTTTCAACGCACCTTCGGCGGAAGCCGAGAAGTTCTGGAGATACGGGTACGCGTCACTTCAAGCTGCTACCAAGTTGAAGCAACTTACGAGGTCAGTGCTATATCGAAGTATAGTTGTTATATTTTGTATGTATAGGGGCTCGTGGATAAGCTCGTGGAGCAGGTTCACACTTTGCAAAGTTAAGCAATACTAGCCAGGACAGTCTTACGATGGGTGACCATTCATAATACATTGAGACTTTATGAATTTATTGAAGCTGCAAATCCTGATTTGTATAGTTCCCCCTTAACAATCAAAAGTATGTGGATTATATATATTATTATTGACTATTTCACGTGCATTTATCAATTGGTATATCAGAAAATATTGTAAAGCTGTCATAAAAAACCTACCTACGTTTTCATGAGGTCGGTTATTGAACCTTCAGAATAGCATTGAAATAAAACAATTTTTAACGGATTCTGTCGCGGTTCATTACGACGTTATTTTATTCTGTTTCCACGTGAATATGGCTGCTGAAAAGCAACCGAAACGTGGGCTTCAGCATAAATAAATAAAGACATGAAATAGTTTTGAATGTGTGACATTCGCTTAAACTTATATCGGCAATATCTTCAGAATCATTCCTAGTTGAATACATTTTAATTAAATTTATAAATTAAATTTTTAATGAACTACACAAACGGCTAGGAGATTTCAGACACTAAAGACCCGTCACGATATTTTGAATCGCTCTTTATACGTTTAGTCAAAAAAGGATAGACTCATATACATACATTGCTTTGAACCCGTCCCTGCAACATTCTGTTCGTATTTTTTAATTTTCTTTTAAACAAACTTTGTCCTTACGGAATCCAATTTGGTGCGGTCGTTTGGAAGTTATGCGCGTACATACATTCCGTCATTCATTATTATTTCAATAAAATAAATGGAGTAATGACATATCGTCCTGCTAAAAGTAGATATGATAATATCGATATTAAGTCATAAATATTACCTTTAAATTACCATTAAATAACCATTAAATAAGATTTAAGCAACACGCTTTTTCTATGAACTTATAAACATCCAATGACCCGAGATATTTTTACGTAATGCCACCCAATAATATCGGACCTAGCTGTTGTAATACACGATTCATTCAGATTCAGACAGTTGATTCTTAGTCAGAGATAGCTGTTTCTATTCAAAATGTAGTATTAAATTGTTTAGTTATATGTTTTTAAGCAATCTAACTGTGAACTTTAACCAAGTGCTGGTTATTTGGGTAACCAAACAATGTTAAATGTAACCGTCTGAATGTAAGGTTATGGTTTTTTTTTATAATACACTAGCTGTTCCCCGCTACCCATTTCACCCTATTTTACCATCACAACCTATATAAGATACACAATTCTATCACACATTACGAGGGGGTCCTCGGGCTTCACCTCACCGGAGCTAACAGAGAGTTGGGCGTGTCGTAGCCGAACCGACTAAAACCGCACGGTGTTTCATCACATCGGCCTGTGTGGCCAGGGAACCTGGTAGGCCATAAAAAAGATATCCCAGAGACCCCGACGGGCTCCGGCGGCCAGTTGTGGCGACCCCGATGTGAAGTAAGGGATCTACATAAATAAGTTTATAACAAATAAACTTATTTATGTGGTGTAGCAGTAGTGAATTCGACTGCAACGATAGAGGGCGCGGGTTCTTCTTCTTCTGCCTTCTTCTGCGTGGCAGGTGGCAGTGATGCGCGCAAAAGAGGCGGCAGAAAAGGTCCGGGAGGGGTCTAGCACTCTCCCGTACCGTTCACTACTGCTACACCACATAAATAAGTTTATTTGTTTATTACTCCAAATAAACTTATTTATGTGGTGTAGCAGTAGTGAATTCGACTGCTACGATAGAGGGCGCGGGTTCTTCTTCTTCTGCCTTCAAGGAGTGATTTTTACTTAGGAACCTGTAGATCGCGGGAACTGGTTCAGTATTCCATGCGGACATCTCGTGTGGTCACAGGGGTATCACCCGTGGAGAGAAATCGAAGAGCTAAGGTTTCTGAAACACTCACGACATGTAGACTTCTACTTCTTAAAGTCTATAATATGCTCTATGGGCAACCTTACACCCCGGCGTCTGTAGACCCGAGACGGCGTGCGGTTTTAGTCGGTTCAAGCCCGACATAACCGCCCCCGCTGGCACGCGGGGGGGTATCCGAAGGGATTTCCGCACGAAAAAAAAAAAAAAAAAAAAAAAAAGGTATATGAGAGAGAGAGATGCTTCTTGCACAGGACCGGGTCACCCACTGGCTTCATCCTTGGTGGCTTCAGGGGGGTTTCAGTTTCCCCGTAATCCCACAATTTTTTCCGAAACTATAAGAACTATGCTGTTGAAATATGCCCCCCCCCCTGTAACTTCTAAAATAAGAGAATGATAAAACTAAAAAAATATACGATATACAATACCATGTAAACTTCCAGTTTCTGGTGTAGTTTTTTTTTAATACGTCATAAATCGTAAACCGCAATATACCTTTTTTTTTTTTTCGTGCGGAAATCCCTTCGGATACCGCCCCCGCTGGAGAGCGGGGAGTCTCCAGCGGGGGCGGTTATGTCGGGCTTGCACCGACTAAAACCGCACGCCGTCTCGGGTCGTAAGACGCCAGGGTGTAAGGTTACCCATAGAGCATATCCCTCGCACCCCGACTGACCCTGGGCCATCTCCGGTTTCGAGATGGCCCCCTTACTTGCTCTCCACTGTGCCTGCTAATCAGAGGGACACGTGGAAAGCTTCCGAACAGCCCTCAACAGGGCCGTCCTCGCCTCGGTCGGAGTTGGCCGTAGGCGGCAGCGTCTCTCCCACCCTAGGAGAGAGGCGCTGCCGTCTCCGTTGTCCAGGGTGCACCGCGTGGAGGTCCCCAACCAAGCACCCCAACCGCAATATACCTTTCATTCAATCTACTCAAATATAAAAAATTTACTTGCTGCTACGGAACCCTTCATAGGCGAGTCCCACTCGCACTTGGCCGGTTTTTTTTTTTATCGGGCAAGTCAATATGACTTCACCTCGCTAAAGGTGACCCCCCAGGAATGAGGGTTCCAATAACAGACACTGTTAATGCTACAATGGTGGCCCTCAGCTTGACGGCCTCATCAGAATCCCTGCTCAAACGTAGTATGTAGCTTATATACTAAATAGAAGTTAAATATTTAGACTTGTATCTAAAAACTCCTTCGTGTCATCAGCGACTACAGTAACGTTCCCACAAGGCTGGCAACATAGATCATTTATTTTAGTATTTACACCTTTTATATTGCGAAGCATAAGCGGCGATAGCCCAGTGGCGTACGTAACGGACTGCTGAGACGAGGTCTCGAGTTCGATCCCCAGTCGCCCCGGGCACACACCTCTGACTTTTCGTAGTTATGTGTGCATTAATAAGATGGTAAGGTAAGTATCGCTCGCTTAATATTGTGCCCGGTAGATGGCAATAGGCTCGCCCCCTATTACATTGGGACCTTAACATAACCGGCGAATCGTGGGTGTGTAATAAACCTCTGCGTACTCCTTCGGGTATACAGGCGTGAAGTTATGTTATGTTATGTTTATATTGCGAAAGCATATACATAAAGTCAATGACATGTGTTTTATGCATATTTTTGTTAATTTTGAGTGGTATTGTTTCTCAGACCTTGAGGCAGATACTAGAACGACTGCATTGTTGTTTTGACTTATAGGTAATCTTGAACCAACAGGTCACAATTACGAAGTTGTTGGCAATCGATGTTTATTTACATATTTATGTTTTAGGATATGTTACACAGCGCTTTCTAGACCCATCTAGACTTAGCTACTTTAGATCGGAAAAAGAGAACATCTAGACTTGAACCCGCGACCAGTCCCTTACAGGGGGAATGCTCTGAGCAACTGAACTACCTAGACACGTAACAGATATTTGAAATCCTCCGACATATTATATACGTCTCGGGGCGACGCTGGAGTCATCTACCGTAATTCTTGCGAAATACGTAAACAATAAATGACAATACAAACATTTTTAAACATATATAAACGAATAACCGACGTGAACCCACTCCTAACACAAGCAATTTAGCTTAGCTGGAGGGGTTAGGGGGAATATTAGTAATTTCTGTTGCTAATATTCTTTTAAAAAAAAAAAAAAAAAAAAAAAAACACGATTAAATCCATTAATCAAAGTGATATTTCAATCTACAGGAGCTAATTTAATGAAATTTTGAAGCAATTAGAATGCTTACTTACCCTATAGATTAACTTACTTTAATAAATTGTTACTTTAACTTTAGTTTAATGTTCTAGAACCTAATATTCTAAACTAGTAGCTAATATTCTAAACTTTAGAATATTAGCTACTATATATAGGTTCTAGAACATGGATAAATACATTATTTTTAACACCTAGACCCCAGCTCAACGCAATTGGACATATTACGAAGACTTGTAATTGGTTCTCAAACTTATCAAATGACTAAGCTTGTGTAATCTCATAAACGTTACATATAGTTGTAATAAATAAATCTGTCAATACGTTCAATAAATAATAATTTAAAACTTGATCAGACATTACCTAATGAACTAACACAGCAGTCGATAAGTCGAAATGAAAGTATTGCATTTGTATACAATAATGTTAAGGAAATTATCGCGATCATGTATAGGTATATACATACCTTTGGATTGCCTGGCGTTTCGACCAAGTTACACTGGCCGTGGTCACAGACTGACTTAGTAAGCCTATATATGTATATACCTATTTTTTTTATTTTTTTTTATAAATTTAGGACACGTCAATTTGACTTCACCTCGCCTGATGGTAAGCTGAAGGTAAAGTCTCAGGAAAGAGGGTCACCATTACATACACGTACCATGTTAACAATGGTGGCACTCAGCTTGATGGTCTTATCAGAAGAGGATTGTCGTCGCAGCACCGCGTGACACCCACCGGTCCCACTAGTGCAGCGACCACAACCCCCTGCCCGGCTATGCACTTGCTGACCCCTGAACGCAATCAAACCGAAATTGGATTATTATGGAGGGTTTTTCGCAATCGTGCACGGTGGTACCCACCCGGCCAAATTTCGTGACAAATTTGTGTCATCAAATTTCTACCACCAGTAATGTATAATAAACGCGTTAATTCCCTTAAACAATATTGTATATAGTGGAACGCGAAAGTTTAATAATTAGCATCGCATCTGTAACTAAACAGTGTAGTTTTTATAGACGTATGGCTGTATATATTCACGTACAGCTGTGCAATAAATTAAACTCTTAATTCACCAGCAATATCGAAGTAGTGTTCCCACACAAACCAGTGATATGAACTCACATTACACAGAAAAAACAAAACGAAAGCTTCAGGTGTGAATTCTACGGGGAAGGCAAGAGGCATAATAAGGCGTAAGATATGATCAAAGCAAATTCGTACATATCGTACAGTCAACGACAAAAGTAGCTTTACAAATTCCAATATCTTGATCACCTTGGCTCTTAAACCTTTAATAAAATAATAAACAAAACATGAAATATTTTAACTTTGTCCTACGGGGTATAAAGGTTGTAAAGGTTTGTAAATATTTTAGTGTTAATCAACTTTTGTCGTTGACTATACAATTTTAGAAACCCGCTTTCATCATTTCATATTGACGTTCAGTGTGCTACTTTTCAAATGTTTTCTGAAAGTGCCAGAGGTCGTAGCTTCCCACTTTTACTTTCTTTAATTTCCTCTTAATATTCTCCCCTCCATGTGCAGGTGGCAAGGCGTCATGAACACTTCTGGTGTTGTGTTGTCTTAGGCTATGGTGATCACTTACTCATCTCATCATCTCAGCGGCGCTGTACCCGGTTGCTCCTGGAGCCTGGAGTCCACTAACTCCTTCTCCTCCTTTTGATATGGCTTAAACGTCTTTTATGGGAATAACTGCCGTCTGACCCCGTGAGGGAAGCCTGCACCAGAGCCTTATCCGTAAATCAGTTCAATCCGTAATTCAGGTTTTTTTTTACTATCACTTAAAAACAAATAGTACACAGGTTAGTTCTACACCACACATATACCACTAAGGTTTGCATAGTGCTACACATTCAGTCAGTACAACTTATAATTTTATAACATAACATAACATAAACTCACGCCTATGTCCCCGAAGGGGTAGGCAGAGGTGCTAGCACCCACATTTCGCCAGTTTATGTTTAGCCCGAGACGGCGTGCGGTTTTAGTCGGTGCAAGCCCGACATAACCGCCCCCGCTGGCCAGCGGGGGGGTATCCGAAGGGATTTCCGCACGATAAAAAAAAAAAAAAAAAGGTCCCAATGTAATAGGTGGCGAGCCTATTGCCATTAACCGGGCACTTATAAACATGCGATAAATACACACATAACTTCGAAAAGCATCGAGAAGTCATTGGTGTGTGCCATGGTAAAACCTGGGATCGAACCCGAGACCTAGTCTCAGCAGTCCATTACCCATACCACTAGGCTACCGCGGCTGTATAATTTTAAAAAAGTAGATAGTTGAGTTACATAAAATAATTGCCTTATGGGCAAACCTTACACCCCGCCGTCTGAAGACCCGAGATGGCGTGCGGTTTTAATCGGTTCAAGCCCGACATAACCGCCCCCGCTGGCCGGCGAGAGGTATCCGAGAGGATTTCCGCACGAAAAAAAGAAAAATAAAAAACAAAACATAACATAACTTCACGCCTGTATCCCCGAAGGGGTAGGCAGAGGTGTATTACACACCCACGATTCGCCAGTTATGTTAAGGTCCCAATGTAATAGGGGGCGAGCCTATTGCCATCTACCGGGCACATTATTAAGCGAGCGATAATTAACATTTATTAATGCACACATAACTACCAAAAGTTAGAGGTGTGTGCCCGGGGCGACTGGGGATCGAACTCGAGACCTCGTCTCAGCAGTCCGTTACGTACACCACTGGGCTATCGCCAGGGCAAATAAAAAAGGTACATAAAATAATTTACGCAATTGCATGCATAAAATATTTTAAGTATAACAAACAAGCTATACACTATCCTACCTATATATTTGTTACAACTTACATTTGTTTTTCTTTTATTTCCAAAAAATACAGACTAACTAGACACAAAACAAATTCATGTCGTGTCGAATAACCCACCCGTTTCGTTCCCGGCGCAAAGGTGCTCACGATGGGTCCATATTGACTCACCTTAAGTTCTTTATCCGAAATTGTTCTTCCTAACGATTTGTAATCCGAATGATCACTCCTCCTAAAATTTTTCATCCTAAAGTTTTTATTCATACTATTTGTAGTGCTACCGTCGATGTTCATAACACTCATGTTTCCGAAAATTGTTATCAATAAAATCGTTAACATACAATATTAAAGCTCCTACTGTTTTTTATCATAACGCTTTTATCCCTAAACATAATTACCATAATGTTGTCACTAATACTCGGAAAGAAATATTTACCGAGTAATTGGCACTTCGCCGGCCGCTGCCGCGGCACGCTCGCTACGCTCGCTCGGCTCGTGCGCTGTGGTCACAGTTCTAACCTAACCTAAACCAATGACTATAAATAGTACCGTAGTATACCGTGCTACATGTACCATGGTAGGTACTATTATTCTTATATGTTACACATGTTATGAGAAAATAACTAAATAACTAAAACTGGAAAAGTTACGCAAAATTAATGTATATAATACTGATTATTATGAATAAAAAGAAGTCTAAACAAAAAAGATATGACTTTGAATAATAGTGTAAAAGATGGTTATGTTGACAAAATATAGGAAAAGAAATAATAGTATAATAGATTATTGCTACCGACATTATGAAGTTGAATGATTCGGAATTAAAACATTAGAGACAGAGTAGTTAGGAATTGTGATTGTTAGGATGAAAAATGTTAGGAAGAACATTTTCGGAGTTCCAATTTTCGGAGTTGAAAATTTAGGTGAACTTTGGCGCACCCGCCCACGATGCTGGCCGCGTTGCCTCGTTGAATCGCAATGGCCATCCTTTGCCCCAGGAACGAGCCAGAGCGGGAGTCACCACCTTGGTCGTGGATGCGGCGGCCAATTTCCGCGATCAACCTCTTTGCCTCCGACCCCCAACTGCAATAAAAAGGATTAAGTTTGTGTTTTATATTTCTTCCTGTTATAGCAGCAATTAAATCTGTAGGTAATTTTATTAATCAGCCGAGGAACAATGTAGGTAGCCTTTAGATGTTATATCGGAAAAAGAGAACATCTAGGCCGGGATTTGAACCCGATGAACTTGAACTTTAATCGAATTAATGTGGCAGAACAACCAAAAAACAATGTTTAAAAATGATTGTTAAGTCATTCATTGTTTTCGAAGTTCGAAAGAATTACGGTAGATGGCTCCAGCGACGCCTTGAGACGTAAATAATATATCGGAGAATGTCAAATATCTGGGACGTGTCTAGCTGGCTCCGTTGGTCAGAACATTCCCTCTGTAAGGGACTGGTCGCGGGTTCAAGTCCCGTCCTAAATGTTCCATTTTCTGATCTAAAATCTATAGGAAAATTTGATATTTGAATTAAAACATTAAGATTATAAGTAGTTTACTATTTAGAATATCATTTATAAATCGATATTTGGTATCATGAACATAAAATTACATAATTAAATTACAATAGGATAATAAAAAAAAAAAAAAAAAAAAAAAGAGATGCAGAAAGCGGTCTTGCTCGACAATGCCCGAATAGTAAGGCGGTTCCTTTGCCAATCGCCCTAACACCCCGGTCGACTGTTGCCCACCTCGCCGGGGCTATCTTGCCGCCTCTTCCAAACTATGGGGGAGGCGTGATGTAGTTGAATAATAATAATTGATAAATGACATTAATTATGATCAAAAAATACATACAAAATTTAGACATTCAGTCAGTCAATGAAACAATGTTATTTTATTTTTCTTAATTAATTAACGCATTGTCTTCATCTGGCAATGAGGGACGTGTCTTTGACAACATTGCCTTATGTAAAGACAGTCCTGCCTTCCAGCAATCATTGCTAGGACGATGTTGGAGCTGCGTTGAACCCTGCGCACCAGGGACGCCCCTCTTGGGGTGTGTGTTGGGTAACCTCCTCGAGTGTCGCTCCGATTCCGATCCCGCTGCAGTCCGGGGGTAACGGAATCGGAGCGGCCGGCACATTGGGCGGCGGTCAATGGCTTCCCCTTCACCCCTTCATAGGGTTGGCATTGATCGTCGGCCAATACCCAACGTGGCGGGAACACATCGCTCTCCGTACTCCTCTGCTTTCAGAGGAGACAGGATGAGCGATGCTGTTAGTGGTGAGATGGCCCAGGGTCAGCCGGGGTGCGAGGGATATGCTCTATGGGTAACCTTACACCCGTCTGAAGACCCGAGACGGCGTGCGGTTTTAGTCGGTGCAAGCCCGACATAACCGCCCCCGCTGGCCGGCGGGGGGGTATCCGAAGGGATTTCCGCACGATAAAAAAAAAAAAAAAAGGGACGCCCCTCTTTTGCTCCCCCGAAGCTCTTGGTAGCGCTCCATATACACCATAGTGATCACTAATGTACTATCAGGTATTATGTGGAAACTAAAAAATAAGACATTTAAGAACCTTAACCCACACCAAAGACTTCTATTATGACAATGATACATTTAAAAAAAATGAAATACATCTATCAAGGTTTGCCATTGATCAAAAAATGCTAATTATTGCATCTAAATTCAAAATGTTATGAAACCTTGCTATTTAAACTTTTAATACCTTTCTAAGTGTTGCAAGTTAACAAATTATAAGTGGATAAATATATGTTATTGAAATACTAAGCTAAGTGGCTCTAACTTGCGGTTCTATCTAGAACTAGTGACCCGGCCTCGCTTCTCTTCGATTAATATAAGTTTTTTTTACTCAACCCACATAATATATAATAATAATAATAAATAAATATTCTACGATAATCTACACAGCGCTTTCTAGACCCAAAGTAGGCATAGTTCAACTAGCTTACGATATGGGTTCCTGAATGCGGACTAAGACGGTTACCAGCTTCGCAATCAACCCAAACTTAAGCGTAGTGAGATTTGCCTATCCAACAATAGGTCAACGTGACCGGTCGACTTTTTCCATTGATTTGGTTTTTCGGTGATTATTCCTCGATGGTAAGACCGATCTGGACATTCGACCCCTTACGACACTCAGTAATGTCTACTTGATCACCGTGGCAAATTTGGTCGAGATTGGTCAAACGGTCTCGGAGGAGTATCATTTGTTTGAAATGCAACTTTGAAACCAAAGACGTTTCGCTCGCCTTCGGCTCGCTACGCTTAATAAACATACTTATATACTTTTTTTGTAAATACATACATATTATACATAGAAACACCCAGACCAATGCAAATAGACATATTCATTCATACAAATAATAGGTCTTTACCTATGAAATTGCCGAAATTTTCTTACAAATTCATCAGTTCGTTAGTCCTGTAATTTAATAGCTATTTCCATTATTTATATTTTGTTTGAAATTAGATTTCAAGATTTTACAACTCTCTATTAAATTTTGTTTTTATTGGCCGCTTGATAAATTAATTCGATCTTCAAAAACAGTACTTGCTAAATGCTATCCATTTTGATGATAAATTTCGCATTACTTAACAGCTGTCACTTTTCAAAAATGTAATAAAAGTTGCTGTTTGTTAGCTTCATGTTCTCTCATTCATACACAAAAAAAAAACATATTTGGATTTGTCATTCCTAAAAAACATGCAAAAATGTTAGTACTTACTGAAAATTAGTAGTTGTTAGTACTTACGTATAATGTACCTATCAAATGGTGAAAGATTTTTACAATAAGTGCAGTGGTTTCGAAGATTACTCCAACATTATAAACAAACTAACAAAATTCGGCCTGTCTCTTTATGATATTAGTATGGATAGTATAGATTTTTTTTTCAAAGAATATAAGTAACTGAAATTACTAATATTCCCCCTAACCCCTCTAGCTAAGCCTAATTGCTTGTGTTAGGAGTTTTTTTTTTTGTACCACTAAGACTAACTAAAATGAAAAAAAAAACACCACCAGGGACCAGCGTCACCTGACGCGACGAGCCCGTGACGCACGTGGTAGGCGTGCAGTCCTTCTCCTCGCAGTATTCTCCAAGCGGATGTGTGGGAAATAGTCGCTGGTGGTGTTTTTTTTTTCATTTTAATTTTTTTTTTTTTTTTTTTTTTTTACTAAAAATTTGAGTGCGTTTGACTGCATCTCACCTGATGGTAAGTGACGATGCAGTCGAGGATGGTACACGCAAACTCAAATAATGCCTATTCACTCTCGCCTTGAAGGTCCCCAAATTATAAGAATCGGGGAACACAGACGCAGGCAAAGAGTTCCACTCCTTCGCTGTCCGCATAACTTACTATTATTTACTTTACTCGATTTTTTTTTTTGTTTCAAATACATATTTTGTCGATACCAAGTCATCTCACCAAATTCAGAGACCAAATTTTGTGACACCTTATATACTAGCTGACGCTGATGTCGGTTTTTTTTTTTGTTTTTTATACCACTAAGGTGGAAGACAAGCACACGGCACACCTGATGGGAAGCGGTTACCGCGGCCTATGGCCGTGTGCAACACCAGTGGCGTCACACTCGCGCTGCCGACCCTGTAAAGGAAAGGATAGGAAAGGAGTTTGGGAGGGGATGGGAAAGGAGTTTGGGCTCCGGCACTCTCACTCACCAAACGGAACGCAACAGTTCAAATACTGTTACTTGGCGTCGATATTCTGTGAGAGGGTGGTGCTTCCCCGGTCGAGTCGGCCCATTCATGCAACGGCCAAAATGACTGTTGCTTGACTCTACCACTCTAGGAAGTGGGTTCACCTCGGTAGTGTAATGGCCGGGATTCAAACCCGGGACCTCTCGATTGTAGGGTCGACTCCTTAACCACTAAGCTATCGACGCTTAATATTAGTTCAACGAAGACGTATAGTTTGTCAATAGTTAGGTTTCGAGATGATAAAGTTCAAGGTAGTTATTTATTTGTATATTTTGGCATTGACGATAGCTAACTAATGTATACGTACAGTTTGGAAGATGACCATGCGTACACTAGCACGAATACGAAGTGTTTTTGAGGGTGTACGAGGCCCTACCAAAATCATTGGTCATCCTATCATAATCCTATTCAAACAGATATTCACCACATGTACGTATCGCACACGCACATACACACACTCATGCACACCCTCTCAAATATACACATACACCCTCAAAAACACACACAAAGACATACACCCTCATAGACACAAACACACACACTGTACATATACCAAAACTTAAATACCCATAGACTTATTAAAAAGCTATAAATATTTACTAGGGGCGCAATGCATTCTGCTGTTGCAATGTTGAGCTGAGAGCGCACTACATTATGGAGAAATCAGATTTTGAAATTTTTGCAAGGTGATTATTCCTCCATGGTATGTTCGATTTTCAATTTCAACCTTCTGGTTATCATGTTGTATTTGCATGCCAATTTTGGTCTAAATTGGTCGATTAGTTTAGGAGGAGTAGCGTCACAACCGAAATACACCGAGTGGAATATAGAGAGCTTTTCGTCTCACTCTCAGCTCAATAAATAAATAAAAATACACTTTATTATAATCAGAACTCCTAAGTTACAGGAATACCCAGTTTGGGAGTCAGGATTTATACAATTTGTGTACCACCTTTCGTTTCTGGACTACAGTCCAGTCTCATATAGCTAATAAGATATGTAAAGAATTTCTGTATCAATAAATTATTATGCCCACCAAAGTACTTCACGCCTCCCCCCTAGTATGGGAAAGGTGGGCAACAGTCGGCCGGGGTATTAGGGCGATTGGCAGAGGAACCGCCGGACTATTCAGGCACTGTCGAGCTAGACCGCTGCATTATTATTATTATTTCCTTTATTTATTGGGATCCCAACCAGCCATTATACATGCTGAACCTGACCTGCCTTTTGGAATTACGAGGTCAGACGGCGTACAGCTAAGAAATGGAACTCCCTGCCTGAGTCTGGTTCCGGCAAGCTAAAAAACTTGGATATCTTCAAGTTTCGAGTAAATAGGTCCCTTCTAGACCAGCATGTTTCATTGTAGACATTTATCATCACTTACCAGCTGGTAAGATACAGGTCAGCCGTGAGCCTTTCAATAATAATAAAAACCGGCCAAGTGCGAGTCGGACTCGCCCATGAAGGGTTCCGTAGCAGCAAGTAAAAATTTATATTTGAGTTGATTAAATGAAAGGTAAATATTGCGGTTTACGTTTTGTGACGTATTAAAAAAACTACTTACTAGATCTCGCTCAAACCAATTTTCGGTGGAAGTTTACGTGGTAATGTACATGATATTTTTTTTTATATTTATAATTCCAAATTCAAAGTTACAGGGGGGGCACACATTTTACCACTTTGGAAGTGTCTCTCGAACAAACTATTCAGTTTAGAAAAAAAATATATTAGAAACCTCAATAATATCTTTTGAAGACCCATCCATAGATGAAGCACGTATGGGTTTGATGAAAAAAATTCTTGAGTTTCAGTTTTAAGTACGGGAAAGCCCCAAAATTTATTGTTTTTCTTCTATTTTTGTGTGAAAATCTTAATGCGGTTCCCAGAATACATCTACGTGCCATGTTTCAACAGCATAGTTCTTATAATTTCGGAAAAAGTGGCTGTGACATACGGACGGACAGACAGACAGACATGACGAATCTATAAGGGTTCCGTTTTTTGCCATTTGGCAACGGAACCCTAAAAACTCAATATAGGAAGCCGAACTGTAACGTCCCCTTTTTTTTTTTTTTTTTCGTGCGGAAATCCCTTCGGATACCGCCCCCGCTGGAGAGCGGGGGGTCTCCAGCGGGGGCGGTTATGTTGGGCTTGAACCGACTAAAACCGCACGCCGTCTCGGGCCTTCCGTCCGGGACGCCGGGGTGTAAGGTTACCCATAGAGCATATCCCTCGCACCCCGACTGACCCTGGGCCATCTCCGGTTTCAAGATGGCCCCTTTACTTGTTCTCCACTGTGCCATCTGCTAGTCAGAGGGACACGTGGAAAGCTTCCGAACAGCCCTCAACAGGGCCGTCCTCGCCTCGGTCGGAGTTAGCCGTAGGCGGCAGCGTCTCTCCCACCCTAGGAGAGAGGCGCTGCCGTCTCCGTTGCCCAGGGTGCACCGCGTGGAGGTCCCCAACCAAGCACCCCAACTGTAACGTCCCCACTGTAATTTGGCATCGATACTTAAACCTATCATGTACTTTATTAGTGTGATGAAACAAGCCCTTAACCTTTTGGTTGAATTTTAATAAATACTGATGTAATTCTCAGTAAATATATAATTCCCTAGCAAGTTAATAACCAACGTTGTCGGTATTACTATGTGCATACAATCAAAATAGATGTTGTGATAAAATCTTGTTTATATACAGGATGTGAAGTTACGTTGTTAAATTACTATGTTGCATTTTATATCGCAAAATTACGGTTACAAATATACTTAGTACCAAATCGTTATATGAAACTGAGAGCTAATATAGCAAATAATTTATTGCTAAGTATTTGCCAGCAAATCTGTAAATCACTTGCAATGCAATTGGCATGTTGTTTATTAAATTTTTAATAAATTGATCGCTTTATTTATTTTAGAAAATTCTGTCCTTTATTTCAAATATTTTATTCACCTATATTATAACAAGGTAAAATAAATTCAAAATTCAAAAAATCCCCGACATAGCTAAGAACATTCGCATACGGTTTTTGCGCCGGGGTTTAAAAAATTATAAGCACTCTTTCTATTCGATGAACATATTTATATATATATGAGGAAAATCATAAAAAGTTTAGTTAATATTGAAAAGTCTAATTCGGATAGCAATCCCATTATAGTATAAATATGAAGCATTATAAATTAATTTATTAAAAATAATAAATATAATTATTAAATAATAATATACACTTCAACCAATGATATAGAAAGAAAAAGAAAAAAAAGAAATGCGTTGGAATTTTAAGATATACTTTCACCATTAAAAAACTACGGTAGCCTGTTATACTCATTTAATTTCATTGAGTAAAACGTGGGAACCCAGTTTTGTCAATGAATTTTCACCAGTGAAATGCAGCTTTAGAGTGAGCTACAAATTAATCGCCTCATAACACTGGAAGCCTAAACAATAAAACTGCAATAGGTCACAAAAGACTAATGTGGAATAAAAACTGCAGTGTTGCATCATCAAAATATAATTTTTCTTCTGACACGGTAATTTTCATCGTAGATCATTAGTTGTGAAACATTGTATGGCAATAAAAGCTGTGTCGTTAGTCGTGATCTAAGTGGATCTTTTTGATAGCTGACATCCTGATGGTACTTTATCTATTGTGTACTTTGTACTAACAAAGTACTCGTTCTCATGTTAGTAAAACAGTTTAATAAAAGCTATATAACTTCTAAAAAGGTACAGGGTTCCGGCGCTTGGATTGGCACGTGTCGGGGAGAAAAGAGAGACTTCGGCTAAGATCGACTTACTTCGGTTTTGTATAACGTTCTCTCTGTCTATCGCACTGACAGTTGTCAGGTTGGCAGCAAAAACGATTGAACGGCTTTTTATCAAAGATCTTGGTCAGACTTAAAAACTGATGTAAGTTTGATTACAATTGATTGAGTAGATCCAGAAATAGAATCGTCTGCTCACGATAACTGACATCTACGCAGGCAGAGCCTCGGGAATCAGTTAGTAATTCTATATTGTTGCTTCCACTGTATAGGTACCAGTTTAGGAGGAGTGCTTTAAAGATGCACTCATATAAACCATTAGGTACCGTTCACACAAAACTGGTTGCTCCATTGATGGTTCACATCCGGTGAGTCACCGCGCATGTTGCAATTTTCTAGTAGTTGCTTTATGGAACAACGTCCAGTGATTATTATGTAAAGTTCAGTTAAAATATTAGCAAGATTGACGTCATTTGATATGTAAATGAAATACATAATGAGCAGGTAATGTAGTTTTATGTTGTGTATGTTCAAAGTTCGAAAAATTTAAATCGGCAAGCAGTTTAAATCAATTTAAATTTTTGAACATTATAATGAAAAATTTGAGAACAAAATCTAGGACAACACAGCGCTATCTAGACTGTTATATTAGTCCAAGAGCCCGGGCTTCCCAGACCTCACTTAGTTTTACAAGGATAAAATATAAGGGGTAATGTAATTAATGTAGGTATATACAATGAGGGGTGCGACTGGTTGGATCACCTGCAAGTTTGGTGCACCCTGGGCAACGTGGGCGATGACGCATCATTGATTGCTCCTCTGGAGTAGCTGGCGTCAACGTCAACGGCCAAGAGTCTGACTAACCGGCCCTTTTCAGGGCCAGCTGACCCCATTGCAAGAGGAGTCGGGGTATGGCGGGCCTGCACGGCCCGCGGGGGGGGGGAGGTTGCTCCAGGTACCCCTCTGCTGTTATCAGAGGGGACACTGCGAATGGCCCAGGGTCAGTCGGAGTGCGAGGGATATGCTCTATGGGTAACCTTACACCTCGGCGTCTGTAGATCAGAGACGGCGTGCGGTTTTAGTCGGTTCAAGCCCAACATAACCACCTCCGCTGGCCGGCGGGAATAAAGAAATCATGAAATAAATTAGACTTTGAAAATGAAAAAATTAAATAAACCAGCAGGTGACGTTGGCTTCGGCCTGGCGATCAGCTGGAGGGACCCATACATCCTAATCGCTAAATATTTATCCGTCCAGCTGTTTTATCGTGATTAAGTAAGTAATTCGCACATTTATTTTTAGGGTTCCGTTGCCAAATGGCAAAAAACGGAACCCTTATAGACTTACCCTTGGTAAGTAGATGTATTCTGTGAACCGCATTAAGATTTTCACACAAAAATAGAAAAAAACAATAAATTTTGGGGGCTCCTCATACTTAGAACTGAAACTCAATAAAAAAAAATTCATCGAACCCATACGTGTGGGGTATGTGAGGGGTATGAATAGGTCTTCAAAAATGATATTGAGGTTTCTAATATAATTTTTTTCTAAACTGAATAGTTTGCGCGAGAAACACTTTCAAAGTGGTAAAGAGTGTTTGGGCGCCTGAGTCGCCTGAGACGCGAGGCGAGCGTGTTGCGGGCTCGGCGGGCCGGGAGGGTTCTGAACCTCTCCCGGGCGCGCTCCGCCATCTCCTTCGCGAGCATCACATGCTCGCAGAAGGAGGTGGCGGCGGCCCACGCCCTCGCGCTCCGCACCATTGGCGCAATCATGCTGCCGAGTGAGAGGACTCCCACCCCGATGGCTGCCACGAGGTCACGCCTCGGCACCTCCCACGCCGGGCAGTCCGCCAGCGTGTGCAGCCCTGAGTCCTCGCTCGCGTCACAGTGATGACACTCAGGCGTTGGCTCCTTCCTGATCCGATGCAGGCGGTCCCCGAAGCACCCCTTCCCGGAGATCACCTGCGTCAGTCGGTACGAGAGGCTTCCGTGTCGCCTCTCTAGCCAATCCTCCATGATGGGCCTTACCGCCGCTATTGCGGCGTGCCCTTCGGATACCACCCGCTAGCTAGCGGGGGTGGTTATGTCGTGTCTCGACTAAAACCGCACGGTGTCCTCCCCAAGTGTCCGGTGCCGGGCACCCCGGGTAAGCCCTCGAAAGGATAACCCCAGGGTTTCTGATCAAATTAATGAGATATTGAAAAAAGGACAAGTCAAATGCACTCGAAACCGGTGATCTTGCATGAAAGGTTTAATGACAGTGAAGGAAGCTCGTGAAGTATGTAAGGACAGAAGTTGATGGCGGGCTGTTGTCTCTGCCTACCCCGGAGGGAAAAAGGCGTGAGTATATGTAAACATGTATGTATGATCTGTCTTTAATTCCTTCACTATTAACCTAAAAGTTAAATACTTTGCTAACTCTAGCTATATAAGGCCAGCTTCATACAATGTTTTAACTGCCCTTTAATAGCTGGATGGCAGCAGTATAAGTTATTATGTAATATCTGTTGCCCGCGGCTTCACCCGCGTGGAATTCTGATCCAGTTCCCGCTACCCATGGGACCCTATTCCACTACCACTATAAGATACACAATCTCAAGATACATCATTTTGTTATATCCCAAAGGGTTTAGGCAGCGTTTTTGTTGAAAACTCCCAGACGACTTATTTTTTTCTGATACCTACAACAAATATTATTGCCTATTGCCCGCGGCTCGGCCCGCGTGAAATTCTGATCCCGTTCCCGCTACCCATAAGATCCATCCTTGAAATCCATTCATTAGTTTTTACGTTAAAGAGTACCAAACATCCATCCATCCATACTTAAAAACTTTCGCGTTTATAATATTAGTAGGATTTAAACTTGACAAATTATACACTAAAATCTTCCTCGAGAACCACTTTATCCATTGGTGAAAACAGCATGAAAATCGATGATTTGAGTTCGGTCAGTTCGGTTCGAGTTTGAGTGAGATCGGATTTTGAGTATGTCTCGAACAGACAGTCAGATACGGAGGACTTTGTTATATAATATGTAGTGATAATGATTATGAACACCACCTCCCATTAGTTACCGTTATGTGGTCACGAGTGGTCGTTACCACATAAAGTTAGCCACAGTTTAAGATATGATGGTTATACTGTTATACGGAAGTTTGTTATTTCATTTTGATGAGTATTATTACTAAGATTATGGTTTATTTGTTTTAGGCGACTAGCAAAAGCGTCGGTAGCTTAGGGGTTAAGGTTTCAGTCTTACGTTCGAAAGGTCCCGGATTCAAATCCTGGCCGTTACACTACCGACGTAAACACACTTCTAAACAATTTAGTTTGGCTGGAGGGGTTAGGTGAAATACTAGTTATTTCGGTTACCAGTATCTTTTTAATTAAAAAAAATTATAGTTTTGTACAGAAGCAAAAAATATAAGAAACAAGTCGACCTGTCCAAGCACCGCACGGTCATACTTCGTAAAAGAAAATCTCATAACCCCAATTGACTGATGTTTTCCTCAAATTTTTAATACTCATTGTGGTCGAATTTCGACCAATGGGCGCCCACTAGTTCTTTTTAATACGCAATCAATTGTATTCAGTTTTTTTACTATTATTTGCAACTTTTACTGACCTAGTTTTATTTCTAACACCTTTAGAAAAACTAAAGGTGCTTTTCCACCGACAATGCGAGATACAGATCAAAGCTCGAATAGAAAGGAGATGGTACACAGTTTAAGACGCATTTGAATTTTGTTTTTTTGTATACTACTAAAGGTAGCACTGAAACACATGGTTCACTTACTGGTAAGCGGATACCGTGGTTTATGGATGCCACCGTTACCTATAGAAGAAGTGAGCCGAAAAAGGAAAATAGTGTGATTCCCGGTGAAGTAGGAGTGTGATTCCCGATGAAATAGGAGCATGATTCCTGGAAACTAGGAACTACTCCGTCTCTATCTGTGGGTTTCTTACGAAGTAACTAAGAAACAGTGGTTCTACATCCAACAGTAAACGTATAGCCCATGTATGAAAGAGTCTTTAGTTGACGGTAATAGGCTCGCATATTATGTGACAAACAAAACATATTTTAGTAAAATGTGTGTTACCTACCCTTTCGGGGATGGGCAGGAGAATATTCCTCGTCAACTGTACTGTCTGACCTCTACGAGGATTGCTAACACGTGAATCGCACCGATGCGAATTTGTAGAGTTTGGTTCAACGGGTCGGAATTTTGAGGTATTTTGTAGTTATAACGAATTATAAAATATTGACAAAAGTATCTAAAACCGACTAAAACCGCACGCCGTCTCGGGTCTACAGACGTCGGGGTGTAAGGTTGCCCATAGACCATAATCCCTCGCACCCCGACTGACCCTGGGCCATCTCCGGTTTCAAAAGTACCTTTTTTTTTTTTTTTTTTTATCGTGCGGAAATCCCTTCGGATACCCCCCGCCAGCCAGCGGGGGCGGTTATGTCGCGCTTGCACCGACTAAAACCGCACGCCGTCTCGGGTCTTCAGACGCCGGGGTGTAAGGTTACCCATAGAGCATATCCCTCGCACCTCGACTGACCCTGGGCCATCTCACCACTAACAGCATCGCTCATCCTGTCTCCTCTGAAAGCAGAGGAGTACGGAGAGCGATGTGTTCCCGCCACGTTGGGTATTGGCCGACGATCAATGCCAACCCTATGAAGGGGAAGCCATTGACCGCCGCCCAGGGTGTACCGGCCGCTCCGATTCCGTTCCCCCCGGAATGCAGCGGGATCGGAATCGGAGCGACACTCGAGGAGGTTACCCAACACACTCCCCAATGCCACCTGTACCTATATGAGAAGTGAGACGAAAAAGGAAAATAGTGTGATTCCCGGTGAAGTAGGAGTGTGATTCCCGATGAAATAGGACCGTAATTCCCGTTGAAGTAGGAGCTTTATTACTGGAAACTAGGAACTACTCCGTCTCTATCTGTGGGTTTCTTACGAAGTAACTAAGAAACAGTGGTTCTACATCCAACAGTATAAACGTATAGCCCATGTATGAAAGAGTGTCTAGTTGACGGTAATAGGCTCGCATATTATGTGACAACCAAAACATATTTGTGTATGTTAGCTACCCTTTCGGGGATGGGCAGGAGAATATTGAAATTTTAATCTTCGTCGTCTAGTGTAATGTCTGACATCTACGAGGATTACTAACACGTGAACCGCACCGATGCGAATTTGAAGAGTTTGGTTCAACGGGTCGGAATTATGAGGTATTTTTTCGTTATTATGAATCACGAAAACATATTGTTCAGAAAAGTACCAACTTGGTTTGTGAGTTGAGGGGTGGGGAGGTATATCCTGTATCCGCACCTGATTTCACCCGACGGAAATGGGACAGCCTCTTCTCGTCATATCAATGGGCATTTGACTGTCTCGTCTGTGGAAAAGCACCCTTAGAAAATTATTTGTAATAAATATTTCATATTGCATTAAACTTGGCCGAATGCGCAACGAGCCGTGTCTATGACCCAATTGTCGGTGTTATGCATTAGAGAGCATTTTTATGTAAACACACTTTCGCGGTTTAAAACTACTAATCGAATTTATCTTAGTTTTATTTCATTGCACAAATACAAAAAGGTTTGTTGCTTATAGACCTCCCGCGAGATGCAGTTGTGTCACTATTTATTTTGGTAGTTTTGATTGTTTATGGTATATATTTCTTTTAAATTCAATATAATAAATAGACTGTTGCATAAAGCTCTATTCACACCACTTTCGCCACCATGTGTACCTTTTTTTTTTGGGTGTAAGGTTGCCCATAGGGCATATCCCTCGCACCCCGACTGACCCTGGGCCATATCCGGTTTCGAGATAGCTCCCTCAGGACCGCCATGTGTACCTTTTTTTTTTTGTGCGGAAATCCCTTCGGATACCCCCCCGCCAGCCAGCGGGGGCGGTTATGTCGGGCTTGAACCGACTAAAACCGCACGCCGTCTCGGGTCTACAGACGCCGGGGTGTAAGGTTACTCATAGAGCATATCCCTCGCACTCCGACTGACCCTGGGCCATTCACAGTCTCCCCTCTGATAACAGCAGAGAGGTACCTGGAGCGACCACGCCTCCCCGCGGGCCTTGCAGGCCCGCCATACCCCGACCCCCTCGTGCAATGGGGTCAGCTGGCCCTGAAAAGGGCCGGTTGGTCAGACTCTTGGCCGTTGACGTTGACGCCAGCTACTTCAGAGGAGCAATCAAAGATGCGTCATAGCCCACGTTGCCCAGGGTGCACCAAACTTGGAGGTGATCCAACCAGTCGCACCCCACCGCCATGTGTAGATACCTATATTTTGTTATTCCTGCAACTGTATCCAAACATATATTATACATTCAATTAAATTTCTTAAGCATTTTGTATGCTTACTTTTATTATTTATTGCTTTTATATTAATATATTAGGTATACATGTTTATTTTTTGGTACACATTTTGTAATCTCAAGGAATCGCTTACAGGCTGCAATGCTGTAAAGATCTTCCTACTTAATTGTAGAAAGTAACGTAAATGGATTCTAACTGATATATTTGCTCAGAAATAAAACTTGTGCTACCCGACATTTTGTTTGCTTTTCAGCAGTTACGGGGAAATATAGCTGCTGAAAAGCAACCAAAACGTCGAGTGAAGTGTAAATAATTACATAACACCAAGTAAATCGCGATACAATCCATTAAAAATAGTTATTAAAAATAAGATATACAGTTACGATTGGTGAATCCAAAAAGGGCTGTGTACTTGCTTGCTTCGTGGATTAAATAGAAGATAAAGATCTCTATATAGCGGCGATAGCCCAGTGGCGTACGTAACGGACTGCCGAGACGAGGTCTCGAGTTCGATCCCCAGTCGTCCCGGGCACACACCTCTGACTTTTCGTAGTTATGTGTGTATTGTTAAAATGTTAATTATCGCTCGCTTAGTAATGTGCCCGGTAGATGGCAATAGGCTCGCCCCCTATTACATTGGGACCTAAACATAACTGGCGAATCGTGGGTGTGTAATACACCTCTGCCTACCCTTTCGGGGATACAGGCGTGAAGTTATGTAAAGATCTCTGTGGTGTAGCGGTAGTACGCTCGACTGCTAAGTCAGAGGTCGCGTGTTCGATTCCTGCTCAACGCATATATGTATATTTGCATTGATCTGGGTGTTTCTATGTATCATATATGTTTATTTACAAAAAAAAGTATCTTAGTATGTTTATCCGCATTCTAGAACCCATATGACAAGCTCTGCTTAATTTAGGTCCAGATGGCGTTGTGTAATTTGTCCTAGAATATTTATTTATTTTAGATATAAGTAAAACAATGGCTTATTATTGTGACAACCACATAAATATCTTTGAGCTCTTATGATCCTTTATTAATAGTTACTAGGTCTGCAAGGCGAATCGCTGCTTGCAATTTTGAGCTGAGTGAGACAATCAGAGACAATGAGAGAATCAGATTTTGAAAATTTTGAACAGTGATCATTCCTCCGTGGCAAGTCCGATTTTGAAAATTCTTTTTGAAAGTCACAACTCTCTCTGGACATGCTTTCTGAGCGTGTAAAGTTTGGTCACAGTGTCTCGAGCGGTTATTATGTAATTCCATCTGGAATTTTTTTAACGGTGATCATTCCTCTACGGTAGCATTAATTTTTTCAAAATATATCCATAAACCTTCCTCTGATTGACCTCTTTAATCATGCCAAATTTGGTTCCGATTGGATTAGTAGTTTAGGAGGGGACCTGTGCCAAAGAAAATCCTGAAGTCTAGTATGAGGAGCTTTCGCTCGACTTCGTCTCACCCAGCTCAATAATTAATGCAGTCATGTCACGAAGCCCACGCATCTTCATTTTACTAAATAAATAGAATTTAATGAATGAAAGTCTTCGCTTCCCACTTAAACCCACGCGTCAACCGTCAGTGTCTTGATTGGTTTCGTGCATCACATTATGATTAAGATTATTTGCACACCAACCAAAACTTCAGGACCTCTTTTCTTTGCTGCACCATATAGTTTGGAATTCTTGGGTGTAAGGTCCTTACCAATATCCTTTAGTATAAATCTTTAGGCTTTCACGGCCGGCGTTGCATGTAAAATATACTGCTTCCGGGCTGTTTGGCCGTGGTCTATATGAAACTTGTGTTCCAAACGTTTCGTCGATCACTGCGGTCGACATCTTCAGTGGTGCAGTTCCGGGCGCCGACGAGTGCGTAGAACTCTCCTCGGCGGCGACTTCTCTGCGACTGATGTATAGTCTTGATTCACTGGCGTATTTATAGGCGCGGTTGGAGGGGGGAAACGATGTGATCGATCCTGATAGGTAGAAAGCTGGGGAACCGACGCACTGGATCCTGATTGGTCGAGGCTAACCAGGGGGGCGTGGGCTCCCGCTACCGGGTATGTTTTTGAAATTAGAAACGTTTGGAACACAAGTTTCATATGGATCACGACCAAACAGCCCGGAAGCAGTATATTCTACAGTATCCTTGAGGCTAAAGTAAACCTCGCCTGCTAGTCGGACGTGGCTCTGGCGCTGGCTTTCCTCTCAGGGGTGGTCAGAGGACAATCGCTCCCGGAAAAGCCAATATATCAATCAGAAACAAAAAGTGTACCTCGGGCTCCATAGTGTAAACTTTGGACAGAAGTGGGAAATCGCCAAGATACACTTGAAATTTTTTACCAACATAAGTATTTTTACTTACAATCCCAGGTCCTTTAACGAAGCCCTAAGATCACCATTGTAGCATTTTTGCCATTTTTAATTATGAGATTCATTTCTAAGACTGGTGGTAGAAATTTGATGACACAAATTTGTCACAAAATTCGGCCAGGGAAGGTACCACCGTGCATAGCCGGGCAGGGGGATTGTGGTCGCAGCACTAGTGTGACCGGTGGGTGTCACGCGGTGCTGCGACGACAATCCTCTTCTGATGAGGCCGTCAAGCTGAGTGCCACCATTGTTAACATGGTACGTGTATGTAATGGTGACCCTCTTTCCTGAGACTTTACCTTCAGCTTACTATCCGGCTAGGTGAAGTCAAATTGACGTGTCCTAAATATAAAAATAAAAAAACTTACAGCTTACCATCGGACAGGATGAAGTAATATTACCGAACTCAATATCAAAATGTTAATCGGCGCAGAAGCTCATTTTTAGCGTTATATACTCCCGGTCATACTTTGAAGACCAAGCTCCGCTTACCTCTTCCCCTCCTTTTTAGGGTTCCGTAGCCAAATGGCAAAAAACGAAACCCTTATAGATTCGTCGTGTCTGTCTGTCTGTTCGTCCGTATGTCACAGCCACTTTTTTCCGAAACTATAGGAACTATGTTTTGATGAAAAAAATATTTTTAAGTTTCAGTATCTATATCTATCAGTAGTTTCTAAGTATGGGGAACCCCCAAAATTTATTGTTCTTTTTCTATTTTTGTGTAAAAATCTTAATGCGGTTCACAGAATACATCTACTTACCAAGTTTCAACAACATAGTTCTTATAGTTTCGGACAAAAGTGGCTGTGACATACGGACGGACAGACAGACAGACATGACGAATCTATAAGGGTACCGTTTTTTGCCATTTGGCAACGGAACCCTAATATAAAAATAAAAAAAAAACATTATTATGTTACTTGTTGTTACGGAACCCTTCATGGGCGAGTTCGACTCGCACTTGGCCGTTTTCTTTAAATTTCCTAACACTCAGTATATAGTTATATAGCCAATAACAAATTTAACAAATCTATTGCATGCCAGTTGCAGGATGAAAACCTTCAATTAAATAATACAAAACAATTATGTAAGTAATTATACAATCAAAAAATTACAATAGCAAGAAGACAGGCAATTTCTGAATATCGAATGTCGAGGTCAAATAATAATATGTATAGAATTGCAAAAAGCATCTTATGGTAATATCTTGATAGAATTGATTTGATACGCTTCGTAATTAAAATTTGAGGACGTAAAATGGGGTGAGAGATCAAGGGGTGAATAGTAGATGTACGTAGATGTACCCAGAAATACAAATAGTCATTAGAAATTTTTGAATAATTTCATCTGTTTTAGGTACTGAACAAAATATCTGATTGTTCTAGTAATTATTACATTCAATTAGTCCATAGTTTTACTTACAAGATAATAACTGCACAATTTATCTGAACATTTTATTTATATTCACCCCTTGATCTTTTTTAACCCAATTTGGTTATTACAAGCCAGAAGACCATGAATCACTCTTCTGTGATTCGACCGAACTTAAAAAAAGTAATATTTAAAATCTATATCAGAAGCTATTTAAAAGCAACCGAAACGTGTAAACTATAAAATAACATCAAATAAATCGCGAAAGAAGCCGTTAAAAATTAGTTTTATTTCAATTTATATCTGACGACATTTAGGTTTTCTTTTTTTTTACGTGCGGAAATCCCTTCAGATACCCCCCGCCGGCCAGCGGGGTGGTTATGTCGTGTCTCGACTAAAACCGCACGGTATCCTCCCCAAGTGTCCGTTGCCGGGCACCCCGAGTAAGCCCTCGACAGGATAACCCCAGGGTTGCCGGCGGACTTTGGCCGCCGCCGCGGCCTCAACTGGTGGAGTCAGGTTTTATCCCGCTTCGGTGAGTTGGCAGGCGTGTGTAGGGCGCACACGACAAGCCTCCGCCACGGCCTGCTTCTGTAAGGACGGTGAGTCGGTCAACTGCCGTCCTCAGGCCCCGATCATGGAGGTTGGTAGTCCCGGGCGTAGATGAGTCTGCAGCGTCCTCGCCGCAGACTGCGAAACTCGGGGGGCTGGGTTCTCTCCCGCTCCCTCTCCGCCGTCTCTTTCGCACGCATTACCTGCTCGCAGAAAGAGGCTGCGGGCGTGCCACTTGCTCCCATCGGAGACCTCGGCCCTCACCATGGTCTCCAACGAGAGAACGTCCATGCCCAGGACCGCAACGAGATCCCCGGCGTTGACTCGCCCACGCAGGACACTCCACCAACGTGTGGAGCGCCCTGTCCTCGCCAGGATCCTCGCAGTGCTGGAACTGCGGCGTTGTCTCCCGGTGGATGCGCCACAGATACTTACCGAAACACCCGTGTCCGGTAACCATCTGGCACATCCGGTAGGAAAGGTCCCCATGGTCCCTCTCCAACCACTCCTTCATGATCGGTCTCACCGCCGCAATGGTGGATTCCCCCCACCTTGGGTGCTCAAGTCGCACCCTCCATGTCTCCATGAGTTCCCGGTGGAGCTGGGACCACTGAGCCCTGATTTCTCGAGGCTCCGGCCTTAGGCCCCACTCCAACGCCTCCTTGCGCCACTGGTACAGGTACTGGTACTGGTACAGCGCAAGGGCTCTCGCTTCCAGGTCCCATGGAGGGGTCCCGGCTAGGAGACATGCCGCCTCGACGGAGATCGTGCGATACCCCCTGATGACTCTGACGGCTATCGCTTTTAACGGGCTGTTTATATAAGATATGTAGGTTAATTTACGTTTTTAGGGTACCGTAGTCAACACGGAACCCTTATAGTTTCGGTATGTTCTCAACTAAGTATAAGGGTTCTTTATGCAGCTTAGTTTTGAGACTTTAGTTGTAGAAAGCTGTAATTTGGCATGGATACACATATTTACATATTAGCCACGCCGACAAGGTTTTAAATAAGAACTTAAAAATAATAATTTAAGGATACCTCCATGACGTTAAATGAAAATAATTTTGATTTCTCTCGTCTACACTATGGTGTGAAATGTCGTTGGATAGATCTTTTAAAAATATTGCTTTGTTGATCGATTTTTTTTATGTTCGGTCGGGTGATGACGTCGGATAAGGGATAGGCAGTAAGTTCAAAAACTTGTTCGGTAGGCGGTAAATAGCATTGCCTTTCAACCCATTTTCGAGTATACAAAGAGCCTCTTGTATCCCTATCTCCTTTGAACGTATCTCCTCTACATGACCTCCATTCGTGACATGACAAAATACTATAAACCAATACTTTGTACACACAAAACAGTTCATCGCAATTCCTAGTCATGACAGAACCACCATTTTCATTGTCATTTGCGCAAACTGACATTGTGGAGGACGAGAGCGGTATATCAAACATTTCGAAAAGTTAGGGCTGTCACCAAAAACTTTTATGTATTTAATTAACAGGCTTTTCACTACCATCACACCTCTCTCACACGACCTCTGTGGCGTAGCGGTAGTGCGTTTGAGTGCTAAGTCAGAGGTCGCGGGTTCGATTCCCGCTCACTGCAAATATGTATATTTGCATTGGTCTGGATGTTTCTGTGTATAATATGTATTTATTTACAAAAAAAAGTATTTAAGTATGTATATCCGCATTCTAGAACCCATATGACAAGCTCTGCTTAGTTTGGGTCTAGATGGCGTTGTGTTATTTGTCCTAGAATATTTATTATTTAGTCCGGGTTGCATCCAAAACTTGTACTTCGGCGCTCAGCTCCACGCTCCTACTCTTTCTTATCTGGTCTTTTGCGAGAGCGACTAGTGATCTGCGCCAGAGCCTCGTCCGTTAATCATTAAGTGTACTGGCTAGGGCATTAGGTGTCGTTGGCTTGGGCAACGTAGATCTGGCCACCATACACCCTATTTACTATACAGACTGTACTGAACCATGAATTTGGTCGATCAATTATGGTTTTTTCTCTCCATCTGTCTGTTTTAGTTTATATGTTCTACTCAATGAAACTCATGAACTAAAATGTAATAAAATAATTGAATTGAACGTTCATATTAATCGGTGAAGTCTAGACTTCACGGATTAATATAATTTTGATCACACGTTGGAAGCAAACTCTCTATTAAAGAGCTGAGAGAATTTTACGAGCTTACATTTTTAGGGATTTTCTTTAGTCAATAGGGCTTCCTATTGCTATCGAGTTGTCGTCGTCGTCGACGTCGTCGTTGCCAATTTTCTGTCACGGTTTTGGGTATGAAGGAGATGAGCTATCGAGTTGCTGTTTTCGGTAATAGATTCGTGCTAGGGTGAACCATTGCAAGATAAAGAAAAAATCGCAAAAAATCGCAAAAAAAAAAACGCAATATCGTAAATCCCTTGTATTCGGCTGAGCTCGTCTCAAGAATTCAACTTTTTTTGTAGCAATTTATCAAAATGTGGACTACCACCTAAAAAACATACTTCTTAAAAGCTTTTCTTGTTCCACAAAATTGATCTTAGAAACCCAATGACTTAACTTATAGCTTAACTCATACGAGTGCCAGCCCTGACTAAGTAGTAGGTAGTTCATTGTCGTGCATGCAGTGTTTGTAATGCTGTTGTATAATCGGTGATTTATTGGTAGGAAGCCTTGTTTGACAAGAAGCAACGTCACCCCCCACACGTATCTTTTGTGAATAACAAAAGATAACAGTAGGCGTTAAAAACATGCTTTTCTCGGCACGAATGGGACGACGCGACCGAGTAGAGTGCCACTTAATTTAGGTTATAAAAGCTGCATTTTGTATGATTTATGAGAGTGCCAGAGGCTTTCACTGACACCTGTGTACTTAACCACGAAAGTGTAAGCAGAGGTATATTGACACCCACCTTTCGATAAATATGTTTTTCTGTCTCAAGTTTTAAGAGGTGGAAAAGAATTCTTTGATGTCTAAACTTCCCACTTTTGTTTAAATATTTTAGATGAACCTATTTTCGTCAACTGGGTAAGTAATCTAGTGTTGTTAGCGTCTTCGACCACGGCAGCTGCTTATCATCACCTACATGGAGTGTTGGAGTTTCACAATAAATGGAGCAGCATAAAATTCATCACCAATAAGCATAAAGCTCATCATTACATCATCATAAAGGTCACCATCTACCTCATCTTAGTGTATGTTAAAGAAGTTAATATATCATTATGAGTCCTAAAAAATCCACACCTTTCAGTCCTGTTCTACCATGAAACTAACTGCAAACTACAGACATGATGTCAAGTTCAACCAGTCATCACAAGTAGTGTCCGTCCAAGAGCATGATGCATGAATCAGTCATCAAATTTCCCACTCTTGAACCTCCTCGAGCACAGGCGAAAGTTTGTATTATATTTCACTATTAGAATGTTTTACTTAGATGTTTTGTGAAACATTTTGTTTATAATACATTATACTCATCGTAACCAAGTATACACTTAAAAACCATAGCATACAACAATATCATACAAGTTTTTAAAAATAGAAAACTCGCTGCTTCAACGCCAAAATGCGCGAGCGTGTCGCGAAAGCTGCGCTTGCGCCGGCTCTCTAGAAAGCACGATGGAGACATTATACCGGTTGCCGCGAAAACCGGTGCTTTGCGGGAAACTTGCTGCACTTGCGGCATTGACAACTTGTTGGATGCTGTTCTTGGACTTTAGAAATGGTTACTATATTTAGACGACATTTCTCATAATTAATTATATTATTAGTATGGTATACCAATCTCATTGCAAGATGGGTTATTCTTAATGTAATGAGACCTCTCCGTGCCTCGGATAGTACCTTAAGCCATTCGCTCCAGGGTGCCATTTGTGGCATTCGTTGCGAATAGTACCGAAAAAGTACGACAATCTCAACGAGAACGACAGCTTATAGAACTTCCATATCTCCACTGGGTTGTGGAGGTCAGATGTCGCTTCTGTCGCTTCAGGGAAAATATCGAAGTTAGACTGTTCCGTACTTAGACTGAAAAGCCGACCCGATTTGGGAAAAGTCTCTTAGAATGATGAGGCTCAATGGTTGCTTACTACTTTAGAAGCATAAAAAATGTCTTACCACTTTAAGTCATTATCATCTCTTATCTCATACTTGAATCTGTCACTTTAGGCTCCGGACAAACAGAACGGACGCGCGTCCTAGACGTGTCTTGGTAACACCCCGCGGGGTGAGCAGGGCGTTACAAAGACACGTCTAGTACGCGTGCAAGTATTTTAGTATGTTTATCTGCATTCTAGAACACATATGACAAGCTCTGCATGGTTTGGGTCCAGATGGCATCGTGTAATTCGTCCTAGAATATTTTAAAAAAACACCACTTCTTGTAATGTACCTTTTTTTTTTTTTTTTTTTTTCGTGCGGAAATCCCTTCGGATACCCCCCCGCCGACCAGCGGAGGCGGTTATGTCGGGCTTGCACCGACTAAAACCGCACGCCGTCTCGGGTCTTCAGACGCCGGGGTGTAAGGTTACCCATAGAGCATATCCCTCGCACCCCGACTGACCCTGGGCCATCTCACCACTAACAGAATCGCTCATCCTGTCTCCTCTGAAAGCAGAGGAGTACGGAGAGCGATGTGTTCCCGCCACGTTGGGTATTGGCCGACGATCAATGCCAACCCTATGAAGGGGAAGCCATTGACCGCCGCCCAGGGTGTACCGGCCGCTCCGATTCCGTTCCCCCCGGACTGCAGCGGGATCGGAATCGGAGCGACACTCGAGGAGGTTACCCAACACACACCACCCCTCTTGTAATGTACCTATAATTAAACCTGAAACCACATATTCCATTAGATAATAAAATTGCAAATATATTTATTATTTATATAACAATAATTACACAAAATAATCCTTGTCAATTAACAAACATGTGTAATAATATAATTAGTGTGTCAAAAAATAAGAAAAATAAATTAAACATTTTCAACTAATTTACAAAAGTCAGCAAATGGGTGCATGGGGGCCTAGTGTCTTAGAATATTTAAAAAAGAGCACCACTTCTTGTAATGTATAATTAAACCTGAAACAACTTATTCCATTAGATAATAAAATTGCAAATATATTTATTATTTATATAACAATAATTACACAAAATAATCCATGTCAATTAACAAACATGTGTAATAACATAATTTGTGTGTCAAAAAATTATAAAAAAAAATTAAAAATATTAAACTAATTTACAAAAGTCAGCGAATGGGTGCATGGGGTCAAGACTCACCAGCAAGCCGGTACCTGTGGATTGACGGATGAAGAGGCGCCGACTTTCCTCTCTTGGGAGGTCAGACGGCAATCGCTCCCCTCCCACCTTTTATTTATTTTTGTTTAATCTATAACCTCGAAATCTTCAAGTCTCGAGTGAATAGGTTCCTTCTAGGCAACGTGATCTATCGTTGACCACATCGTCACTTACGACCAGGTAAGATAGAGGCCAAAGTGAGCCTAGAGATTCATTAAAAAGAAAACAGTTTTATAAACTCTTGATAGTCTATTAAGAGTAAGAAGTAGGGGTGGGCGATACACATCAAAATTATCGAGTATCGATACAACACTATGCAATGAAGTATCGATAAACAGTTTTATAAACTCTTGATAGTCTATTAAGAGTAAGAAGTAGGGGTGGGCGATACACATCAAAATTATCGAGTATCGATACAACACTATGCAATGAAGTATCGATACAATATGCTCTAATGCGAATCGATACGGTGTCTCGATGCAAATTATATTTATGACCATCCCTAGTAGGAAGAGCTATAAGTTTAAGAAACCCTGACTTAAGTTAATGGTTACAACTCATAATTAAACTACTATGCATTCATCACTCGTAGGAAAAACAATTACACGCTAAAGTATGCTACAATTACTTTTCAACTGTAATTATAGCATAATATTTATATTTAGTACACTCTAGCTGAATACAGAATTCATTAAAAATTATCTGATACTCAACGAAGCGTTCACGCCTAATTAATGAATAAATTAAACAGAAGTGTTACGCAAGTTAAACAATTGCATCATTATAAAGTTATGCTATACAAACATAATATAAATATAAACACTGAGATAGATTTTAAACATTCACTTTTGTTTGTTTATGGTCTATAAGAAAAATGCTAGTTTACATATATGGTAACTAATGGCCAACACTAGGTGGTACATTTTGATTTGGACAAATTTTAATGAATGATTTTTTGCATAATTTACAGTTCTGTATCATCGTTCAGTCCATGTTTGTATGGGATCCATCTTTCTCCTTTTAAGGTTAAATTGATTGAAGAAAGTCAAGAGACATGAGTCTTCCTCGTCACTTGTACATCTATCACTTAAAAGACACCCTATATTCCTCTATGGCCAATATATATCACAAACTAACATAACATAACATAACATAAACTCACGCCTATATCCCCGAAGGGGTAGGCAGAGGTGCTAGCACCCCACATTTCGCCAGTTTATGCTTAGGTCCCAATGTAATAGCCTATTGCCATTAACCGGGCACTTATAAACCTGCGATAAATACACACATAACTTCGAAAAGCATCGAAAAGTCATTGGTGTGTGCCATGGTAAAACCTGGGATCGAACCCGAGACCTCGGTCTCAGCAGTCCATTACCCATACCACTAGGCTACCGCTGCTACAAACTTCGCTATATATATCGCGATCTTTTAAGTTTATATCGCGATCTTCGCGATGCTATCAATATATATTGATATTATTGATGTGCAAACGCGATTCGTACCTTTATAGACACAGGATCAGATTGACTGTCGAAACCTTGCCTATCACCTTTTGCGACCCGTTACCTACATCCACATTTGAACGAACTCTTTCTACGACTATATTTTCTGGTAGGTATTTTATTACTCGTTGTGGGGTCCTCTCGCTCGGCAGCATGATTGCGGCAATGGTGCGAAGCGCGAGCGCGTGGGCCACTGCCACCTCCTTCTGCGAGTATGTAATGCTCGCGGAGGTGGCGGAGCGCGCCCGGGAGAGATTTAGAACTCTCCCGGCCCGCCGAGCCCGGAACATACTCGTTCCCAAACCTGGGCCATCTCGAAACCGGAGATGGCCCAGGGTCAGTCGGGATGCGAAAGATATGCTCTATTTGCAACCTTATACCCCGGCGTGTTAAGACCCGACGGCGTGCGGTTTTAGTCTATTCAAGCCCGACATAACCGCCCCCGCTGGCCGGCGGGGGGTATCAGCAGGGATTTCCGCACGAAAAAAAAATATATTTTATTACTACAAGATGTAAGTTACTTACAGTTATTGATATAACTGATGCGCATATCTTTTTTAGTATCCTTGCTATTTAATTTCCGCACAGACAATAAAGATAGGAAGGCGTTACCCGTGCATCGTTTAAATATTTTACTAATGATGATGAGACTAATTGCTGACTTTAACAAAAAAGTTTAAGAGTATTAGTTACCGAATTCACTAGTTAGGAGTGGATTCACGTCTACTGGCCAAGATTCGAACCTGGGACTTCTCGATCGTAAGTCCGAAATCCTTCGACACTAAATTCACTTACTTTTACCGACCACGTCGAAACTATAAGAGGAGAGTTATTTATTTGATCTGTATGTAGGTTATAAATGTGAAAGTTTGTGAAGATGTTTGTAAGTTTGGATGTTTATTACTCAATCACGCTCTAACGGCTGAACGGATCTGGCTGAGAATTGACACAGAGATAGTTTATAGTTTGGAATAGCACATAAGCTAGAATAATAAGTTCCCACGGGTAGCGGCAAGCTGAAGACAGGGCGCTATGGCGCTCATTGGGGGAGACCTATGTCCAGCAGTGGACTAGAATAGGTTGATGATGATGATGATGATGATGGGTAGCGGGTATGGGAACGAGAGAAGATTTTTTCACGACCCATCTACTGGTTAAGAATTAATAAGAAAAAAAGTGCTAAACTGTTCGATTTGAAGTATATTGGTTCGCCATCGTGAAGCGGTGACAACTCAAGCCGTGTAAGGACTAACCCTTACAATGTACGCGTAATCGGCTACGCGTTGACAGGATGAGCGATGAACTGTAGCCCTAAAGTACCGAAACGCGACTCGATGTGGAATACTTTCGCACTACCGTACTTCGCGAAGGAAAACATTCGAAATTATGGGTATCGATGTGGCGCACTTTCGCACTACCGTGAGTCGCGTTTCAGTACTTTAGAGCTACAGTTCATCGCTATTTTGAACTTCAAAATTCAGTATGACAGTCTGTATTATGTTTTTGAATTGAAATACATTGAAATTGAAATTGTTAATCAAATTAATGTCATTCTATGACAAATATTCATTTAAGTTACATGCTGTAAATAGCCATATTGACCTATGTTTAATAAGATAAGGATTAATGCTGTATTGTTTAAAATCGCTTCGTAGATAAGCCAATTTTTCTTGTAAAAAGTACAGGATAAAAAATTGTTATTGTGGGTTATCCCTAAGAGACTGGCATATACCATCGCGGACTTTTTTGTAGACCTTTTTAAGTTGTACACTACTGTAGTATTTTGATCCATCTCGTAGGGTCCAGCGTTTGCAATGTAAACGTAAAAACATATGTTTATTTAAAACATCACATTAGAAACCTCTAAAATTATTAGTGTTTCTCTACTATATTATGCATGTATTATACATATAAACCTTTCTTTTGAATTACTCTATCTATTAAATAAACAGCATCAAATTCCGTCTTGTAATTTTAAAGATGTAAGCATACATAGAGACAGACAGACAGCGGGACCGACTTTGTTCTATACTATGTAGTGATGTTCCCTTGGAGAATAAGGCCGTGATAGGGCTAACGGAATTCCGTACCTTTTTTTTTCGTGCGGAAATCCCTTCGGATACCCTTCGGTTATGTCGGGCTTGATAAGACTAAAACCGCACGCCGTCTCGGGTCTACAGACGCCGGGGTGTAAGGTTGCCCATAGAGCATATCCCTCGCACCCCGGCTGACCCTGGGCCATATCCGGTTTCGAGATGGCCCCCTCGGGTTTGGGAACCACGGTGTCCCCGTCTTGCCCCGGTTTGGGGGAGGGGTGCTAGTCGCCCCACCGTCCCAGCCTGCTTCTGCTGGGGTGACAGGCGGCCTCACCTGCCACCTTATTGCTTGGCAATATAGGCATACGTATGCTTACCGACCATATATGAAAACAATAATGGAAATAGAAGAAGCGAAAGAATCGCGAATACAAGGATCGTGAAATAAATGAAAAAGAGGCGTCACTATACGTTCATTTGTTTGTATAATTGGTTGTCTGGTTGGCAATCTTAAAATTCATAAAAATGATTTCAATCTCCGAAAGCTATGAATTCCGTGCATCTGATTTCGTTTTAATCCTTTCGAAATTTAGTATGTGCATTAATTTTGAGCGAAATTATAAATTAAATTTTACGAAATGGTAAATAATAGCACAACAGACACATCAATAAATTAGATTAAAAGTTATCACGGCGCGCCACTTGTTGTAATTATTATACTTAGTATATTGTGATATTCAATGAGCCATGATATTGTCGGAACTTACCGCGAACGTCACACATTGAAATAAAACTTGGGTACTTTGAGGTCAGCCTCCGTGGCGTGGAGGTATTGAAAGCGGCCGCTACGCAGGAGGCGCGGGTTCGATCCCCGCTCAGTGCAAATATTTGTATGCATGAATATGAGTATTTGCATTGGTCTGGTCGTGCCTCGGAGAGCACGTTAAGATGTCGGTCCCGGTTGCCATACGAATATGTATGACAGTCGTTATAGGGGAAATGGGTGAAATGGCCCCACATAGAAGGGCTGATCACCCGTCTGGTCAAACGGCGTCCCCACTGGCAGTATATATATATATATGTATATATGGGTACTTTGAGATAACTTACACTTCAAACTACAAGACAACAACTATCTATAGTCTACCCGTGACTATGGCTGCTGAAAAGCAACCGAAACGTCGGGTTCAATGTAAATAATAAAATAAAATCAAATCGCGATGGAATCCGTTAAAAATAGTTTTATTTCAATTGAATGACTCAGATAACATGGTAGTGATTGCTATGTACTTATTGTACAAACTTATATTCGAACTTTATTTTGTTGATTCTATTCCCGATTACTCATTTTGCACAGGCACAGTGTGATTACCACAATTGTTGCCTCATTTGGCCATTTGACAAATTCCTCACAATTAACTAATGAGCGTCAAGATTTAAAGGTTCTATAATTATATTTACAGCAAGATTCGCAACGTACCTTTTTTATTTTTTTTCGTGCGGAAATCCCTTCGGACGCCCCCCCGCCGGCTAGCGGGGGCGGTTATGTCGGGCTTGAACCGACTAAAACCGCACGCCGTCTCGGGTCTTCAGACGCCGGGGTGTAAGGTTACCCATAGAGCATATCCCTCGCACCCCAACTGACCCTGGGCCATCTCCGGTTTCAAGAGGCCCCCTCGGCTTTGGAAACCACGGTGTCCCCGTCTTGCCCCGGTTTGGGGGAGGGGCGCTAGTCGCCCCACCGTCCCGGCCTGCTTCTGCTGTGAGTGGCGGGCCTGGGGGTGGCGGGTGACAGGCGGCCTCACCTGCCACCCCCAGGCCTGCGCTCATGCTCCTGTGATTCGCAACGTACCTAATAGCTTAAGTTTGTAAGAAAAGAATCTAGCATTAAAAACTCACGGTCACTCTTTTTCAATCACTTGCAATTACTTACAATAACTGTGTTTACAAATTCTATTAACAAGTAAGATGCCGCAACTAATACATTTCCGGAAAGGAATTAAAATACCTTGCATTTAAACGTTTGTCATTCCTGTCACTGTGAAATGCCTGTTGCCATTCGACAGTCACTTCAATGACTTTTTTTACCGTCATTTTGTTAAGTTTTCAACTTAAATCTAATGCAGTGTAATGCATACAGAGGGCGCGGGTTCGATTCCCGCTCAGTGCAAATATTTGTATGCATGAATATGTCTATTTGCATTGGTCTGGGTGTTTTTATGTATAATATGTATGTATTTACAAAAAAAGAAGTATATAAGTATGTTTATCCGCATTCAGGAACCCATAACACAAGCTAGTTAAACTATGCTTACTTTGGGTCTAGAAAGCGCTGTTTAGAATGTCGTAGAATATTTATTTATTTATTATTAATATTAATGCTTTCTGTGATCCGCACAATTTCACCGAATCACATTACACACTCCAAGGTAAACTTTCCTCGTATCCACGCTAATAATATAGTTATGTTGATTCAAAACCACATCTTTTCGATTGCTATAATGCTAAAATTGCTAGAAAGTGTTGCCAGCGATAGATGTTTCGATCTACCAACGCCCTAATACAGCTCCATGACGTTTATATACCATGCATCGCGAAATTACACACATCCGATTTCGTTGTTCACTAGCTAAAGCAAGTTAATAATTCGTTGTGACTTACCAATTACGAGCAGTGAGCCTTTCGTTTTCAAGTGCAAGGTTTCACTCGACATCGTACATGTCACAGATTTAGAATACCTAGATAGACTGAATACCGCAAGCCGTCCTTCTGATGGCTTTCACTGCCTTGCCGCCGTCCTTTAGTCTACGTTATTTTTTTTATTTTTTTAAGTAGAATGAAAACCAAGCGCGATAGCCCAGTGGCGTACGTAACGGACTGCTGAGACGAGGTCTCGAATTCCATCCCCAGTCGCCCCGGGGTCCGTAACTTAATTTCGAGAGACATTTGTTAGATTATTGGAATATAGACTGAAAGATTGTGCGAATAGAGTTTATCGCTCGCTCGGCTCGCGCTCTATTGGGGTCACAGTTCTAACCTAACCTAACCCACTTAACTTAATTTTGGAATATAAGCCGAGCGAGGCAAGAAGTGCGAAACATCAGTCCATCGATTGATAAATATTCGAAGAATCGTTCAGTCGAAGCAGCGTTTGGCGACAAAAAGTTGTTTCGCAATAAACTCTATTCGCACACTCTTTCAGTCGATATTCCAATAATCTAATATATTCAATTACATTTTAAAGCATTTTGTATGCTTACTTTTTCCTAAAGATTTAGATCGGAAAAAATTTGTTATTGTTACGGTTTCCGTAGTTCGCAAGAATTACGGTAGATGCTCCAGCGTCGCCCCGAGACGTATATTATATATCGGAGAATTTTGAATATCTAGGACGTGTCTACGTAACTCAGTTAGTCAGAGCATTCCCCCTGTAAGGAACTGGTCGCGGGTTCAAGTCCCGTCCTAGATACTCTCTTTTTCCGATCTAAATCTTTAGCTGGAGGAGTTAGGTGTAATATTTGTAATATCGTTTACTAATATTCCTTTAATACACACGCTATCTAGCCTAGTCTGATTCTGTGGTACACATTTATTAAGCAAGTCATTGTACGTAACAAGGAGTTTAAGTGTAATAATAACGATATGCTTTCTTAAATAGATATACATTATGTATGATGTCAAATTCATTGCGGTTATACATTTGTAATGTTCTGTGTGTGTGTGAAAATTGTGTAGATACGGTAGATTTGAATAAGCTGTGTGAAGTGTATAGTAATACAGCTTACTACAGTAGTATACCATTCGTGTACATGATGTATGTGTGTATGTGTGTGTGTGTGTGTGTGTGTTTTTTTTTAAACAATGCATCCATGAAGGATACATTAAATCATTAACTGTGTCAGTAGATAACTTAGTGGTTAAGGAGTCATCCTTACTATCGAGAGGTTCCAAGTTTGAATCCTGGTCATTACATTACCGACGTGAACCTAGTCCTAACACAAGCAATTTAGCTCAGCTGGAGGAGATGATGACGTACCTTTTTTTTTTTTTTTTCGTTCGGAAATCCCTTCGGATACCCCCCCCCCCGCCGGCTAGCGGGGGCGGTTATATCGGGCTTGAACCGACTAAAACCGCACGCCGTCTCGGCCGGGGTGTAAGGTTACCCATAGAGCATATCCCTCGTACCCCGACTGACCCTGGGCCATCTCCGGTTTCGAGATGGCCCCCATACTTGCCATCTGCTAATCAGAGAGACACGTGGAAAGCTTCCGAACAGCCCTAAACTCGGCCGTCCTCGCCTCGGTCGGAGTTGGCCGTAGGCGGCAGCGTCTCTCCCGCCCTAGGAGAGAGGCGCTGCTGTCTACGTTGCCCAGGATGCACCGCGTGGAGGTCCCCAACCAAGCACCCGATGATGACGTACCTTTTTTTTTTTTTCGGTCGGAAATCCCTTGTGAAAATAGGTTTCAATCTTATTATGCGTTATAAATGAGACACGTATAATGGTTTTGTTTTTCAAAAAGCTAGACCTTTAAACCTTTTTTTTAAGTGCGGTACCTTCCACGGCCTTCTCCCCACCGGAGCAAACGGTAAAATGGGTATGTCGGACTTGAATCGACTAAAATCGCACGGTGTCTCTCTTGCGTCAGCCATGTGGGGGGAATCTGGAGTGCCCTAGGAAGGATATCCCAAAGACCCCAACCGGCTCCGGTCGCCAGCGCTGGTGACCCCGACGCGTTATTGGGGATCTAATGGTTCTCTTCTCTTAAGAGAAGAGACCTTTAAACCTTTGATGATTTAAAATAATGAATAACACAATTTGACTTCTCTATAAGTTTCATTATAATGTATAACTTAGCTGAAATGATGTGTGAAACATGAAAAAGAATGTTTTAAAAATACAAATGTTAGCGCACTTGCTCATTGAAAATTATTCCCTACTAGCTGACCCGACAGACTTCGTACTACCTAAATCGATAACAGCTTCCATATTTATTCAGCTTTTAAACCTTCTCTGGACCTCCACAAATAATTCAAGACCAAAATTAGCCAAATCGGTCCAGCCGTTCTCGAGTTTTAGCGAGACTAAGGAACAGCAATTCATTTTTATATATAAGAAGAAGAAGAAGAAGATTATAAAACACAGTTTTTGTAACCTAAGAAGCAAAAACTACTCCGCTACTGAATGTCGAAGTTTAAAATGTCGACGTATGTTAGTTCTAAAGTACAGGATCTCGATGTACGCCAGTTCGAAAGTTCACTACAGCGAAGTATGCAAGGCCGACCTATCGTTAGTTCGAAAGCATACCAACGTCATTATTGTTAACACCCCGACTCGGATAGGTTAGGTTAGAAGGCTAAGGCGGGAGCGAAGCGGAGCGGAGCTCCCGCCTTAGCCTTCGTGGTTATTTTTTTTTAACCACCTAGAAAATTAATTGTTGTGTGTCTCGTGATATTGTTTTATCAAATTTTCATACGTCGGCCTTGCATACTTCGCTGCAGTGAACTTTCGAACTGGCGTACATCGAGATCCTGTACTTTAGAACTAACATACGTCGACATTTTAAACTTCGACATTCAGTAGCGGAGTCAGCAAAAACGACGGGGTGTCATTTTGACGTGTCTGCGCGTGTGTCTGTTAGTAGCATCGTAGCTCCTGAGAACCGATTTTGTTTTTTTTTTTTCTTTAAAAGGTGACTTAGTCGAGAGTGTTCTTAGCTACATCGGGAGTGTTTTAAAGTTTTATTTTATTATATTTTTATTTTAAGGCCAGCATTTAACCACTATCTCACCTGCTCAGCGATGATGGAACAAGCTCCTGAGCACCGACTTTGTTTTTTTTTTCTTTAAAAGGTGACTTAGTCAAGAGTGTTTCTAGCTATGTCGGGGTTTTTTTTAATTTATTATATTTGTATTTTAAGGCCCGCATTTAACCACTCTATCACCTGCTCAGTGATGATGGAACACGCTTGCCTAGAAGCAACCTATCCACTCCTAACTTGAAGATTCCCTGGTTATCGCTTCAGGCATGAAGTTCCACTCCTTAGCAACACGCATAATGAAGGTATTGCCAAAAAATTCATGCGTATGAGTGGAATATCAATCTGTTGCGGTGGCGTGTCACCGTCTGGTTGTTCGATGATAGAAAGGGCTTGGATGAATTATGTATCATCACAGCATTCAAGGTGCAAGGTTGCATCAAAACCTTGCACTTTGTAGCTCGTGGTCCGCTTTCCTACCCTTTCTCTTGATTTGATTTAGCTTAGCTTTTACGGGGGCGACTGCCGTCTGACCCCAACGCCTAGAGAAAAGCCGGCGCCAGAGCTTCGTTTCATTAATCAGTAGGTGAGATCCCAAGAACCATGATCTTCAGAAACCCACAAAAACCCCATAAATAGAGAAATTGATAATGAAATCAAGAATTTAAGGATATTTAGACAACAAACAATCTTGGAAATGAACTGTTTGCTCTCTTACTTTGCTTTTTTTTTTTTTTCCTTCGGAAATCCCTTCGGATACCCCCCCGCCGGTCAGCGGGGGCGGTTATGTCGGGCTTGAATATTGTAATTAGATTAAGTAAGCATGTATGTAAATATACCAAAAAAACAGCCCGCTAAGTTTCTTGAAGGAGTCTTCTCGGGACAGGGCCGTATTTCGAACCTATGGTTCATTTCATTCTTTATCCTATTTTTTTACGTTTTGTAAGTGCAATTAAAATTGTCCATACATAATAAATGATTTTTAACTTTGACTTGACTATAAATCTTAAGGCTTTCACGGCCGGCGTTGCATGTAGAATATACTGCTTCCGGGCTGTTGGGCCGTGGTTCATCGGAAACTTGAATTCCAGACGTTTCGTCGATCTCTGCGGTCGACATCTTCAGTGGTACGGCTCGGGACGCCGTCGAGTGCGGAGAACCTCATGACATTCATCGAAATGCATGCGATAAAACAAAGGTATAAAAAAACACAGCGCAAACTGTATTCTCTTGAGAAACCCATGACATTTAACATTTTTAAAAGCTAAAATAAATGCAGATTTACATCTACAGCTAAAGATTGCAAATGCATTGCTCCTAATGTGTTTCAAAGATTTATTGACTTTCGAAACATTGATTGCAATTTCACATCTCTAACGAACCTAATAGGTAGTTTAATCTATGATTTAGTTTAGATAGAATATTAGATTTGGACGTTAACCCACATTAATTTTATTTTAGCTTCATCGAAAATACTTTTGTAAAGGTATACATATGGGTCTATCCAGGCACCTATTTACTACATCAGTTGTTAAAAAGTAACGGCCAAGTGCGAGTCGGACTCGCCCATGAAGGGTTCCGTAGCAGCAAGTAAAATTTTATATGTGAGTTGATTGAATGAAAGATAAATTGCGGTTTACGATTTATGACGTATTAAAAAAAACTACTTACTAGATCTCGTTCAAACCAATTTTCGGTGGAAGTTTACATGGTAATGTACATCATATATTTTTTTTAGTTTTATCATTCTCTTATTTTAGAAGTTACAGGGGGGGTCACATATTTTACCACTTCGGAAGTGTCTCTCGCGCAAACTATTCAGTTTAGAAAAAAAAAAATTAGAAACCTCAATATTCATATCTATCCATATCTAGTGCAGGTTTTTTTAGGGATTTTCTTTAGAAAAGCCCTATTGCTATCGAGTTGTCGTCGACGTCGTCGACGTCGTCGTTGCCAATTTTCTGTCACGGTTTTGGGTATGAAGGAGATGAGCTATCGAGTTGCTGTTTTCGGTAATAGATTCGTGCAGGGGTGAACCATTGCAAGATAAAGAAAAAATCGCAAAAAAAAAAATGGCTTTTAATCGCAAAATCCAAAATCCCTTGTATTCGGCTGAGCTCGTCTCAGGAATTCAACTTGTTTTTCATCAACCCCATACATGTGTGGGGGGGTATCTATGGGGTTGATAAAATTGAGTTTCCGTTCTTAGTATCCCCCAAAATTTATTGTTTTTTTTTCTATTTTTGTGTTAAAATCTTAATGCGGTTCACATAATACATCCACTTACCAAGTTTCAACAGCATAGTAGTAGTAGTTTCGGAAAAAAGTGGCTGTGACATACGGACGGACAGACAGACAGACATGACATGGTATAAGGGTTCCGTTTTTGGCCACTTGACTACGGAACCCTAAAAATAGGTTTGAATATGTTTTTTCTTTATTGTTTTGAATATACAGAACGTGTCAGTTGGTATTCCCCCTAGAAAGGGACTGGTAGCGGGTTCAAGTCCAGTTCTGGATGAAATTTAATCGTATACTAGCTGTTCCCCGCAGCTTTACCCGCGTGGAATTCCAGGGATAAAAGTCTATCTGTTATTCTAAATTATAATCTACCTATCCCTGTACCAAATTTCCGTCAGATCCGTTCAGCCGTTAGAGCGTGATTGAGTAACAAACATCCAAACTTACAAATACCTTCATAAACTTTCAATTTTTTTTTACTTTTTTACTACCCACAGTAAGCATCACTTAACTAGCTTGTGTTATGCGTTCTAGAATGCGGATATACATACTTAGATATATTTTTAGGTAGTAGAATAGCGAAACCGCGATAGCCTAGTGGTATGGGTAAAGGACTGCTGAGACGAGGTCTTGGGTTCGATCCCAGGTATTACCAGGGCACACACCAATGACTTTGATGCTTTTCGAAGTTATGTGTGTATTTATCGCAGGTTTATAAGTGCCCGGTTAATGGCAATAGGCTCGCCACCTATTACATTGGGACCTAAACATAAACTGGCGAAATGTGGGTGCTAGCACCTTTGCCTACCCCTTCGGGGATATAGGCGTGAGTTTATGTTATGTTATGTTATGTTACTTACTTTATATGCTCAAATGATGAAATGTAGCTGACCTCATTATTTTTTTAACATCCTCTGTAGGTAAATATAATTTGAATTTGATAAATAAATATTTTCCCTTCGAACATCATCCAACATAATTATGCTGAACAAATGTCCGTACGGCAGAGTTCACTAACCGGGAGCCGGCGGACATGCACTGGGCTGCAGAAAATCGAAAGTGGCGTGAAAGTACCTAAACCTTGGACTTGAAAGCGAAAGATGGTTACAACACTCTGTTGAACGCACATTATTTACTTGTTCGTGTGTGAGTTTGTTTTTGTTGCTGAAAGGATAGGAAACAAGTATAGTCAGGGTCAAAAGTTAGTACGTAGATTTGATTTTGCGGAATTAAAAAAAAGAAAAGTTTTTGATCTAATTAATTTATGTTAACTAATAATATTTAGCTACCCATGGGGTTATCCTTTCGAGTGCTTACCCGGGGTGCCCGGCAACGGACACTTGGGGAGGACACCGTGCGGTTTTAGTCGAGACACGACATAACCACCCCCGCTGGCCGGCGGGGGGGTATCCGAAGGGATTTCCGCACGTTAAAAAAAAAAAAAAAAAAATATTTAGCTATTCAGTGGACTCTATAAATATATTTTTAAACTAGCTAATGCCCGCGGCTTTCCGCGCGGAGGTCGGTTATCGTTTTTGGTGATTTTTCCGGTTCTGCTTAACCAATTGCTATCAAACATAATATGTCAGATTTTAGGTCTGAATAAGGCCTTTCTAATAGAAGAAACCGCATCAAAATCCTTTTGCGTCCGTCTAGAACAAACAGATAAACAGATAAGAATTTTAAAAAAAAATTATGTTCAGAACCATTCATTTAACAAAACCCATTTTTTTTTTAATTTTCTTCAATGTACTAATTCACAATTTTATAATAGTCTAGATAGATAGATTTTCATTGAAATATAATTAATAATTTTCATGCAGATTATTTTGAAAATAATTATCTACTTTTGACGCTAACTGTAGGATGCACATCTGATGGCACGTCATTACTGTCTTTAAAAACTTGTAACATTTACCCAATCTCTCAAAAACCTATTCATCTAATATCTTGATGCAGTGCGAAACCGAAAATAATCATTACTGGGAGGTACCATAACCAATCATTACTCTACGCCCATCACTGGGAGATACCATGACCATACATTTCTATGATCAATTAAAAATAGAATTAATAACATTATGTCAATTAGATAAAGAATTGAATTCATTAACACACAAAGTTGAATTATATACAAACGGATCCAATTATAAAACTTTCGCTGGCAACACACACAATAGGGAGAGTGTACTTTAACGATAATAAAATTGTATTTCGTATCTCGTTGAATAACGAGATAGCAACTATACCACTATTCTTTTATAATAGAGGCACGAGATATCTTTCTATTCGCCTATATCTAATTAGTGCATGGTCCCAGATTTGAAAGGGAAATCGCATCGAAAAACAATTACTATAATACATTGCGGCGCCACTTGCGAAGTCCAAAAATTGTAAATTTCAACCATCTTTGGAGTTACTGAAATATACATACGAACTCTTGCTTCTTCCTTCAATACTTCCCATATGAACTTTAAACAGAATTCGCCCTCTTAGAGGTATTATTTGCAAAACGCCGAAAAAAAAACATTTTTAATAAGACACAGTTTAGCCCCCTTTAGGTTGGAATTTCCGAAAATCTTTCTTTAGTGAATACTTACAACATAAAATATATGTTGTAAAATTGACGCGATGAACGCGAAGCCACTTACAAGTTAATAATAACAACAACAGATTCATTTGCTTAAAATATGGTATGTATAAAGGTGAAAAATTATTATTTATGAGCATAAGACACATTTTGACATTTGCCGTGGCATGCAAACATTAAATTATCAAATTGGATTGAATTTTAACAATTTATTATAAAATACAAAATACAATAAGCACAAAATTAAAACTGACACACATGCAAAATTATAAATGATTACGGCGCGGTTTCGATTCCCGCTCAGTGCAAATATTTGTATGCATGAATATGTCTATTTGCATTGGTCAGGCTGTTTCTATGTATTATATGTATACATTTACAGAAAAAAAGTATATACGTATGTTTATCCGCATTCTGGAACCCATAACACAAGCTAGTTAAACTATGCTTACTTTGGGTCTAAAAAGCGCTGTGTAGAATTACTTAAAATATTTATTTATTTATTAAGTATTAGGATGCATGTTTAAAATGAAAAGAGCACGAGGCGATTTTTTTTAGAAATTCATTGACGGAGTAGAAGTCTCTTCTATCAACCGTTTCCTTAAAGTCAGACAGAATTTACAATACGGCTGATATGCTCAGGTAACGCATTAAAGATAAGCGGTGCCATATAAATACAACTCACTCTAAAAATCTCAAGTCGAGGTACTGGCATTTTACCGGAGATAACCCAGGGTCAGTAGGGGTGCGAGGGAATTGCCTTATGGGCCACCTTACACCCCGGTGTCTGTAGACCCAAGACGGCGTGCGGTTTAAGTTGGTTCATGCCCGACATAACCTCCCCCGCTAGCCGGCGGCGGGCGGGAATCCAAGGCGATTTCCGCACGAAAAAAAAAACAGTACTGGTATTTTTAAATGCACTTGTGTAATTTTCCACTTATTTTGTATTATAGTGTTATATTTATTATTCATATATGTGTAGATATATACAAGGAACAGTGAAAATATTTTCGGATTTAAAAATCGGCTTACATGATTCAGACCATTTCATATTAAATATAGCGCGAATACGTTTTTTTTCTGTAACAAAGATCATAATCGTAATCATCCAGTCATCCAGTCAGACAAGTACCCCCAGACTAGTATACCATAGCGAATTATAGAGCAGAGATATGCAAAGTATTCCATTAGTGATGTTTTTCTGGAAGTCACATTGTTAATTTTTTTATGAAGCGAAGACAAATCTATTTATTTTTTTGCTGGCACTGTTAATATGTTCCTTCCATGTCATGTTCGTCACTATAACACCAAGATGCTTTGTGCTAGGATATTTAATAGATATTAAAGTAGTTAGAAGACTTAGTCTACTGTGCCCTTCACCGGGAACGAGTTAAAGGACTCGCTCAATTCGCAGGGAAACTTATTAACCTTTGTTATTCAACGAGTTTCTTAATTTCCTTCTAAAAGCACAAAAAATCTCTCAACTACTTGGCAGTTTAGAGAGAGGTAGCCAGAGCTTTATGCTCGTAGGCGAAAGTGTCTATTTCAAGAACATAATTACGGAGAAACCCGCTGCGGGTCTCCGTTTCATACAAAACTCGTGACTCATTAAAGCATACCAAGGAATCGCGGGATTGCTAGTAATCGTCGAAAAATTATATTATCTACATCTTGGCTCGTTCATTAATTCAGCTGGATAAGTACACATTATGGGTACTTACTGCCATCCAAATATCTCACTGGCACCTATGAGGAGAAGCACGTGGGGGTTTAACAGGTTAAAAAAAAAATGGGCAAAAATCTTGACAATTTAATCTAGATGCGTAGTAACGAGTTTTTAGGTCCCTTTGGTGGTAAACGCAGGGCGCGACGCCGGAGGCACGCCAATCAACCAAAAGATATATAAAGCCGTTAAAACTAATCACTGACTCAAAGGGTTCATCATTGGTTGAAGTTCTTGTATTGATTTTTAACCGACTTAAAAAGGACTATAGGTTACCTTTGCCGGAACTTAAGTGTTCTCAATAAAACCAGTTGAATTCCTGAGACGAGCTCAGCCGAATACAAGGGATTTTCGATTTTGCGTTTTTTTTTTGCGATTTTTTGCAATTTTTTCTTTATCTTGCAATGGTTCACCCCAGCACGAATCTATTACCGAAAACAGCAACTCGATAGCTCATCTCCTTCATACCCAAAACCGTGACAGAAAATTGGCAACGACGACATCGACGACGACGACAACTCGATAGCAATAGGGCTTTTCTAAAGAAAATCCCTAAAAAATACGGGTAACGATGACCAGAATCTCAAGATCGCACGCAAAAGAATGCAAGGTGATCGAGTGAAATATTATTGAGTTTTTCTATCAGGGAATCAAACTGACAAACTTTTCAAACCATCCTATATGTATCACTCATACCCATCTATTCCCAGCACAACATAAATCTTATCACACAATAGCCATTATATCGATTTATTATGGGAATTAGAAATTATCGATTGTATGTATCGATGTCATTCTTCCTATTGTTCAGAACTTTTCAAACTTTTTGTCGATATAGAAATCTCAAAGACACTTCTACAATTGTGTGAATAACATGGTGCTTTTGTTGTGATTGGAAAGTGTCTTATTTTTAACACGCCTCTATTAGTTTCTTCGGTAATTAACTAACTAACCATCATCATTGAAATGATAATGATTTTAACCGGTTCATAATAAATAGTGGGTGTTGTAATACACCTCTGCCTACCCCTTCGGGGATACAGGCGTGAAGTTATGTTATGTTATGTCTATCCGAAGTTTTCACTACTTTTCAAGATATAATTCTTCTGACCTATGAGGTATGAGGGTATGAGGGCGAGCCTATTGCCTACTGCTATTTCTACACTGCTACTATTTTTAATACATACATAACTACGAAAAGTCAGATGTGTGTGCCCGGTGCGACTGGGGATCGAACTCGAAACCTCGTCTCGGCAGTTAGTTACGTACGCCACTGGGCTACCGCCGCTTTTGGCTTTGCTTTTATATTTTTATATTAAGGATATTAATAACCGAAATTACTAGTATTCCCCTAACGCCTCCAGCTAAGCTAAATCGCTTGTGTTAGGAGTGGGTTCACATCGGGAGTGTAATGGTGAGGATTCGAACCTGGGACCTCTCGATCGCAAGGCTGACTCCTTAACCACTAAGCTACCGACGTTTGCAAAATTTCGAATTTGGAACGGAACGCAGAAGGTAAATAAATGAGTTTTTAATTTAGAAACCTATCAGTATATGCATAGCGCGCCTTTTTCTAATGTTATCAATATGACAGTTACAAGAAGTGGCGTGATGTTGCTGGGCAAGTAGTGATCGATACTAGGGGTGCAATGCATTCTGCTGTTGCAATGTTGAGCTGAGAGTACACTACATGATTACCTACAATTCACGCGCAATTTTTTCCAATTGAATACCATTCAATTGTTTTTTCGGTGATTATTCCTTCGTAGCTAGACCGATTTTAAATTTTCTTTTTCTGTCTTAAGCCAATAGTTAAGTTGCACATTTTGGCGCCAAAATCGTGGTGTCAACATTGATCATTTTGGAGAAATCAGAATTTGAAATTTTTGAAGGGTGATTATTCCTCCATGGTATGTTCGATTTTCAATTTTATTAAACCTTCCTACATGCCAAGTTTGGTCAAAATTGGTTGATTAGTTTAGGAGGAGTAGCGTCACAACCGAAATACACCGAGTGAAGTATAGAGAGCTTTTCACTCGACTTCGTCTCACTCTCAGCTCAACAAAATTTGCTTTCAAAATAGTATTTATCTACACTCAAATCGAAAAATTCGAATTACGAATTCAACTACGATTCTATACATACGCACTTTATAATCGCATATACATAAAATTAAGAATAAATCTTATTATAGTACCGCCAACTGTATCATAAAACTCATTATAGCACCGCTATCTTTTTTTATTCATTAAACTAGTCTAAGGTTTTAGGCTGAATATGACAAAAAAGGCTCACGCATGCGCAGTTCGAACTGTGAAAAAAATGGCGCACGCTAAATTACTTCCTTGTAACCTACCTACTTTGTTTAATTTCATTTTTTTCCTGAGTGAAGATAAAGTATTGTATGAAACTGCATATAACTTAGGTATTAAAACACTCGCAACTGTACCAGTGGCGAAAGGAGGCGCGGGAGCAGGGATGGAACCCCGAGCCTCGAGAAATCGAGGCCATGCAGTCCCAGCTCCGCCAGGCCATCGTGGTGGAGTGGAAGGAACGACTTGGGCAACCAAGCGCAGGGCACGCCGCAATAGCGGCGGTAAGGCCCATCATGGAGGATTGGCTGGAGAGGCGACACGGAAGCCTCTCCTACCGACTGACGCAGGTGATCTCAGGGAAGGGGTGCTTCGGGGACCACCTGCATCGGATCAGGAAGGAGCGAACGCCTGAGTGTCATCACTGCGACGCGAGCGAGGACTCAGGGCTGCACACGCTGGCGGACTGCCCGGCGTGGGAGGCGCCGAGGCGTGACCTCGTGGCAGCCATCGGGGTGGGAGTCCTCTCGCTCGGCAGCATGATTGCGGCAATGGTGCGGAGCGCGAGCGCGTGGGCCGCCGTCGCCTCCTTCTGCGAGCATGTAATGCTCGCGAAGGAGGTGGCGGAGCGCGCCCGGGAGAGACTTAGAACTCTCCCGGTCCGCCGAGCCCGCAACTTGCTCGCCGCGCGTCGCAGGCAACTCAGGCGCCGGAGGTCGCTTAACGACCTCCGTCCTCCATGAGCGCAGGCCTGGGGGTGGCGGGTGAGGCCACCTGTCACCCCAGCAGAAGCAGGCCGGGACGGTGGGGCGACTAGCGCCCCTCCCCCAAACCGGGGCAAGACGGGGACACCGTGGTTCCCAAACCCGAGGGGGCCATCTCGAAACCGGAGATGGCCCAGGGTCAGTCGGGGTGCGAGGGATATGCTCTATGGGCAACCTTACACCCCGGCGTCTGTAGACCCGAGACGGCGTGCGGTTTTAGTCGGTTCAAGCCCGACATAACCGCCCCCGCTGGCACGCGGGGGGGTATCCGAAGAGATTTCCGCACGATAAAAAAAAAAAAAAAAAAAAGGTATTAAAACACTCGAGTCAACCTATTATCGCAACAGACTCTCGTGTTTTAATACCCCTTCTTATATGACAGTTGCATAAACTACTATTAAGGTTGGTTTTGGCTAAGATGTACTAGAAAGGATGATAGCCGGCATCAAATATCTTTGGAAAAACAACCTAATAATAAATTCTGAAACAACTTTCACTGCAGACTGATTACAATATAATATTGCACGGTTTTCAGCAACCACTGAACGGATCGTGGTGTGATTTCGGTTGTGCAAAACATAATGGGGCGTTTTAAACCGTGGGATATTGCATATAATAGGCACCTATCATTTGTTTGTTTAAGTGGAGCATAAATATTTGATCATTTGTGATGATATCACACGTTTTACATACATGGCGGTAGCTTAGTGGTTAAGGAGTCGACCCTACGATCGAGAGGTCCCGGGTTCGAATCCTGGCCATTACACTACCGACGTGAACCCACTCCTAACACAAGCAATTTAGCTTAGCTGGAGGTGTTAGGGGGAATATTAGTAATTTCGGTTAATAATACTCTTTTAAAACAAAAAATTTTAAAAAAGTTATGCAGTGTGATATGTGTAATACTGCCGTCCTCAAACTAAAAAGCTGCTAAGTAAAAAGGCAAATTTAGAGTTAAAGCCGAAAAATGAGGGCCTATTTTTCCATTTCTGATGTTGGTGGTGTAATGGCCAGGATTCGAACCCGGGACCTCTCGATCGTAGGGTCGACTCCTTAACCACTAAGCTACCGACATGTATGTAAAACCTATACTAGAATTTTCAATAAATCTGCAAATACGTTGTCATTTAACAGTGGATTCGGATTCGGATACGGATTTCACCAAATGGCAGAACTTAAACGTTAAAGTTCAGTCCCGTTATAACTTTACACTTGTTACGTAACGTTAACGCGTACGTGCTCGTATGCGCGAGTTATGATCCGTCAAGTACGTGACGATAATGCTGATATTATTAAAAAACTATTACGAAATACAGTTTCGATTTTATTATTAGAAAGTTTTTTGGGATTTTGGACTGTAATGAAGTTTTAGTTTGGACTCTACGAAACTATGTAAAGGATAATCAGTTTAATATTATTCGGCGATAGCCCAGTGGCATACGTAACGGACTGCTGAGACGAGGTCTCGAGTTCGATCCCCAGTTGCCCGGGCATACTCCTCTGACTTTTCGTAGTTATGTGTGCATTAATAAATGATAATTATGGCTGGCTTAATAATGTGCCCGGTAGATGGCAATAGGCTCGCCCCCTATTACATTGGGACATCAACATAACTCGTGAATCGTGGGTGTGTAATACACCTCTGTCTACCCCTTCGGGGATACAGGCGTGAAGTTATGTTATGTTATTATTCTTTAATATACTAGCTGATGCCCGCGGCTCCGTCTGTTAATCGTTTTTTGGTCATATCTCCAGTTCTACTTAACCAATTGCAACCAAACATACGGCAGATTTTAAGAATGACCAAGACCGCATCTAAATCCGTTCTTTCATTTTTACATCCATCGCGAACAAACAGATAAACAGCCAATCAAACAATAATATAAAAAAAATATGTTTCACTATCTTAATTCTTATAAATTTAGATCGGAAAAAGAGAACATCTAGGACTTGAACTGGCGACCAGTCCCTTACATACATAACTTCGAGTATCTGGGACGTGTCTAGGTAGCTCAGCTGGTCAGAACGTTCCCCCTGTAAGGGACTGGTCGCGGGTTCAAGTCCCGTCCTAGATGTTTTCTTTTTCCGATCTAAATCTATAAGAAAAAGTAAGCATACAAACTGCTTAAAAATTTAATTGAATGTTTCACTATCGTTCATTTAACATAACCCAAGTATTTTTTTAAATATCTCTAATGTATACAAGTAATTTACAATATTATGTACTTATTACAATACAAACACGTTGTAGCGGCGATAGCCCAGTGGCGTACGTAACGGACTGCTGAGACGAGGGCTGGAGTTCGATCCCCAGTGGCCCCGGGCACACACCTCTGACTTTTCGTAGTTATATGTGCATTAATAAATGCTAATTATCGCTCGCTTGATAATGTGCCCGGTAGATGGCAATAGGCTCGCTCCCTATTACATTGGGACCTTAACATAACTGGCGAATCGTGGGTGTGTAACACACGTCTGCCTACCCCTTCGGGGATACAGGCGTGAAGTTATGTTATGTTATGTTACAATCATCATCAATCTATTCTAGTCCACTGCTGGACATAGATCTCCCCTAATGAGCGCCATAGCGCCCTGTCTTCAGCTTGCCGCATCCAGCATCTGCCCGAAGTCTTTCGCAGATCGTCATCCCACCTGGCCGGCCTTGTTACAATACAAACAATAATTTTAAAAAATTAATAACAAAGTTTTCTCCTTATATTTTCCCGAGGCCCGTTTATGTCAATTTGTATACGGGACAACTAATTACAATGAATCTTTGAAATAAAACTATTTTTAACGGATTCTATCGCGGTTTATTTGATGTTATTGTATATTTTACATTGAACCCGACGTTCCGTTAAAAATAGTTTTATTTCAATGCGTAACATTCGCGTAAACTTCCGACAATATCATACAATGAATCTGTTTTCTAGTAGGTACATATTTATGTCGGGGTGCGAGGGATATGCTCTATGGACCTTACACCCCGGCGTCTTAAGACCCGAGACGGCGTGCGGTTTTAGTCGGTTCAAGCCCGACATAACCACCCCCGCTGGCCGGCGGGGGGTATCCGAAGGGATTTAAACACGAAAAAAAAAGGTACATATTACAATGTACAGCACAGCACCTTATTTATCCAAACAAGCATAGCTTTCCTTAGAAGTGAAACTTCTTTATGACCTTATTTTTCGAAAAATGATCTACTATATGCAACTTTACAGAAATTGGTTAAATAAAGTTAAATTAGATAAAGTTTAACAAAAGGCTTTTATTATCACAGACATGAATACAAATAATGCAATTATTTCATTTTACCTTATTACTACTAAGATTATTACAGCATTTCATTAAAGTACAAAACAGTCGTATTAGTTAATAATAACTAGTTTTAATGGAATTATATACATTGACCGATAGTTACAATCAAAAACTGAGGTTAACCTTAAATAACTTGAAAAAAATAAATACCATATCACACCCACGTGTTAGAAAAAGAGATATAATTACTTAATTTTTTTAGAAATTCACTGGAATTAGAATTAAAGTAAACACTTTGATTTTGCTGATCACTATTAGTCGAATAAATCAACTTTTTTTTAAAAGGTGGCGTGTAACGGAAAAATGTGACGGTAATTTTTTTTTCCAAAAGAAGTTTCACTTCAAAAAAGTATATAAGTATGTTTATACGCATTCTGGACCCATAACACAAGCTAGCTAAACTATGTTTACTTTTGGTCTAGAAAGCGCTGTGTAGAGTGTCGTAGAATATATATTTATTTATAACAAAAAATCCTTGATAATATACAGAACCCAAAACAAACAACACAGGTGTGCCAAATGTCAACATTCCTCAGTACACGTCTCTGCACATTTTTCCAAGTGAAAGTGCTAATTACAAATTTGCTAATTACGACGATGGCGTTCCGGTTCCACCCGCGTAATGTATTGACTCGCACTTGCATAACACATCATTACTTGACAGTTTACGGAACGTCGTGAGAGTACTACTTTTTACTCTTTTTACGTAACAATAGTACACACGGTGTATATACCCTTTTTTTTCGTGCGGAAATCCCCTCTCATACCGGTTATATCGAGCTTGAACTGACTAAAACCGCACGCCGTGTAAGGTTACCCATAGGGCATTTCCCTCGCACCCTGACTGACCCTGGGCCATCTCCGGTTTCGAGATGGCCCCCTAGGGTTTAGTAACCTTGGTGTCCCCGTCTTGCCCCGGTTTGGGGGGAAGCCATATATATACCTTGAAGCAAAAATCTTGAACAAACGTCAAAAAGTTCACGCAAACTGACCAAATAAAAAATCGGTTGTCTGTAAAGTCGGTTTACTGACGATAGTTGAACGTGACAACGTCATAAGAAAATACTGATGGAATGGTTGCATTTTTCAAAAGAAAATTTTAATTTTATATGTCGAACGCTGCCGAACGCGGAGGCCAATTGTGCCTCTTTGTCGCTCGTTCCGCGCTCTCGCTTGCACTTCAAGCCTGAGACAGATGTCGAACGCTGCCGAACGCGGAGGCCAATTGTGCCTCTTTGTCGCTCGTTCCGTGCTCTCGCTTGCACTTCAAGCCTGAGACAGATATCGAACGCTGCCGAACGCGGAGGCTGACTGTGCCTCTTTGTCGCTCGCTCCGCGCTCTCGCTTGCACTTCAAGCCTTAAATGGAACGCCTCATTTTTTCGTGCGTGCAGCCGTCTCTATCGAATTATAAAAGGATAGAACAAGCAATGACGTGGGCCCTTTAAACTAGCGATTGGTTTTGTATATCTGTGAATTGTGTTTAATTAAATATATGTGGTACTGCTGTTGCTCTGGTGCTAGCGGTTTATTTGCATCCTTTGATGTGTGTCAAAAAACAAGTGAACAATGGACACGTGGACGTATATGATTTTCTTTATTTTTTTTCTTTTCTTTAAAAAAAAAGAATATTAATAACAGAAATTACTAATATTCCCCCTAACCCCTCCAGCTAAGCTTAATTGCTTGTGTTAGGAGTGGGTTCACGTCGGTAGTGTAATGGCCAGGATTCGAACCCGGGACCTCTCGATCGTAGGGTCGACTTCTTAACCATTAGGCTACCGACGCTTCTCAATGCGTATATTATGCGTATATGCATGCGAATAAAGCAAATTTAGACGAATGAGCTCAACACTTCGTCGTATGCGGACAATAATACACGTTCTGGCATAAGACTACATTGTTTTACTTACAGCCAAAAGACAAAGCAATACTTTGTCAGACTATTTTGAGATGAAGTTTGTCTATAGAAAAATTAGTTACACTTTCAACAGGCAAAAAATTTCTTGAATAATTTTACAAGATTACAGTGAAATAAGCCTGGTAGCCATATTGAAATAAATTAATATAATATATATATATAATAAATTACACCTGACCGGTTTCGCCTAACGGCATTCTCAAAGGTTTTTATATTTATTTATACATTACATTAAGAACTTTCAAAAAAAAAATTTTTTTTTTCTCTTATGTTGTTACTGTGTCATAGCGATCTGTTTGTTAACAATGAGCTATTTCTTTTACTGATCTTGATCAGGAATGTCTGTCATCTACTGGATAGAGTGCCCAACGGCACTTTCTCCATTTATTGGTCAACTCTAAATCTAGTTTCCAGGTTCCAACAGCGTGTCGTCTCAATCTGGTGAATTGTACACTCCCTGTGCCTGCAAGCTGTGCTGCTAATTCGTTGACATGTACTGATAATCAAAAAAAAAATAAGTGAGACATTTATTTCAATACCTATGTGTAGCAAGTTCCACTAAGCGCCATCAATCAACAGTGTAAATAGTATAAAAAGCCTGGTAGCCGTTAGCCCTTTTTTTTTCGTGCGGAAATCCCTTCGGATACCCCCCCGCCGGTCAGCGCGAGTGGTTATGTCGGGCATGAACTGACTTAAACCGCACGGTGTCCTCCCCAAGTGTCCGTTGCCGGGCACCCCGGGTAAGCCCTTGAAAGGATAACCCCAGTGTTAACGGCGGACTTTGGCCGCCACCGCGGCCTCCCTTGGTGGGGCCGTTACCTCTGCCGATTAATTGACGAGGCTCTGACGTACTTTTGGCGCGAGGTTAAAAGGTCGGACGACAGTTGCTCCCATAAAAGTCAAGATAAGCCAAATCAAAAGGCGAAGAAGGAGTAAGCAGACCCCAGCCTCTGAGGAAAAAGCCTCGAATGCAAGAGGGTACGGCGTTCAGATGATCAGTGATCATGAATGTGTTAATCACTCGTATTTTAGTAATCCTCAGGGAACAGAATTAATACATACATACATACGTATCCGCACTCCTTTTTCCCTCCGGGGTAGGTAGAGACAACAGCCCGCCAACTGCTTCTGTCCTTACATACTTCAAGAGCTTCCTTCACTGTCATTAAACCTTTCATGCAAGCCCGCCGGTTTCGAGTGCTTTTGACCTGCCCTTTTTTCAATACCTCATTAATTTGATCAGTGTATGTTCTGCGAGGTCGACCCTGACTTGCCTGCCCGCTTACTTCTGCCTTATGACGACCTCTGTGGCGTAGCGGGAGAGCATTCGACTGCTAAGTCATAGGTCGCGGGTTCGATGCCCGCTCATTGCAAATATGTATATTTGCATTGGTCTGGATGTTTCTATATATAATATTTATTTATTTACAAAAAAAAATATCTAAGTATGTTTATCCGTATTCTAGAACCCATGTGAGAAGCTCTGCTTAGTATGGGTCTAGATGGCGCTGTGTAATATGTCCTAGAATATTTATTTATTAAATATTTATATACTTGGTGTGTCATTCGCTCAGTACTCATTCGTTCCAAGTGCCCAAACCACCTCCGCATACCCTTTTCAACTCTTGTAAGAACCTTCTCTATCAGGCCACACCATTCTCGTATATCTGTATTCCTCTTCCTATCAGCCAACCTTACTCCACACATGCAGAATTAATATTATTAATATAATGTTTCTTTTCTCATAATCTTATTCAAGAAGTTCTGTTTCAGCTTCGCACAGGAATAGGTAGTTCGTATAAAAAAATGATAAACCCAATCTTTTCCCGGTCAATCCTATTTATGTTGTAGTAATAGCCTTGGGTAGTAGTGGGAAACAAACAGTTCGAACGGAGACTAGGCTGCTATCACTGATACGGTTCGATCAGACAGTCAATAAATATCGCGATCCAATATCGTGATCCATTGTCAATCATTATCATCCTCATAGCGATTGCTTTGATTGGTATGTCGGCTTCTCTGGGAGTGAGTGTGTTGAGTTCTGAGTTCGGCCCCAAAGGTTTTGATAGGTCACTGTACACTTAATCCTGTTTACTGAAGCACATCAATGTCATTGATTGATGTGGCCCTACTGTGGCGTAGCGGTGCAGTGCATTCGACTGCTAAGCCAAGGGTCACGGTTTCGATTCCCGCTCAGTGCAAATATGTATAGCATTGGTCTGGGTGTTTCTATGTAGGTATAATATGTATTTATTTACAAAAAATTTTTTTTTAGGTATGTTTATCCGCATTCTAGAACCTATATGACAAACTCTGCTTAATTTGAGTCTAGATGGCATTGTGTACTTTTTACATATCTAAAAAAAAATATAATAGTATCAATATATATCACAGGATATATGACAGGATCGCGCGGGTCGCGATGTATATTGACTGTCTAAGTTCGCCTATAGATCAACTCTCACACTCACTGCACCGACAAAGATCCGTGAGATGAATCAGCACGTCTTTATGTAACCGTAGTTAACCAAAGAAAGTTAAATAATATGAAAGTACTTACCGAAATATAATTTCATTTAATGCTCTCTTGAACAAAAACTACATACAAAAACACTTCTGTCTGACAGCCGTGTTCAGTCTGACACTTAAACATTTTCTAATGCGTTATGCAATTCATGATACTTAACTAAAAGATTGTAACATTACTGGTTATTATTTTTATGCTGTTTTTAGGGTTCTAAACCTCAAGAGGAAAAAATGAGACCCATTTAAGATCACTTCGTTGAGTCCACGTCATAATTTCGAAATAATCTGGCCGACCGTCAAAATTCGCTCGCTCATTTCGCCGATGATGAATTCAACGAATGGTTATATGGTCAACGGTTAAAACTCCGAATGGTCATTTCGCCGATGATCAGTTTTACGAATGATTGTATGATAGTTTATGGTCGACTGTTAATATAAATGGGGTTTTCATTATTTATTTCATGTTATTTGTGTTATCTGGTGTTGTTGTGGTCACAGTTCTAACCTAACCTAACTTAACCTTCAAGTTTTAACAGTCGACCATACAACCATTCGTTGAATTCATCATCGGCGAAATGAGCGTTCGGAATTTTGACGGTCGGCCAGATTATTTCGAAATTATGACCTACGCACTTTGTTGCCCGTCTGTCTGTTAAGACCATTTTCTTAGGAACGCATAAAGGCATCAAGTTGAAATTTATACCAAATACTTAGGTATGTAACGACTTGGGGTGCTTGGTTGGGGACCTCCACGCGGTGCACCCTGGGCAACGGAGACGGCAGCGCCTCTCTCCTAGGGCGGGAGAGACGCTGCCGCCTACGGCCATCTCCGACCGAGGCGAGGACGTCCCTGTTGAGGGCTGTTCGGAAGCTTTCCACGTGTCCCTCTGATTAGCAGATGGCACAGTGGAGAGCAAGAAAGGGGGCCATCTCGAAACCGGAGATGGCCCAGGGTCAGTCGGGGTGCGAGGGATATGCTCTATGTGTAACCTTACACCCCGGCGTCTTAAGACCCGAGACGGCGTGCGGTTTTAGTCGGTGCAAGCCCGACATAACCGCCCCCGCTGGAGACCCCCCGCTCTCCAGAGGGGGCGGTATCCGAAGGGATTTCCGCACGAAAAAAAAAAAAAAAAGAAAAAAAAGGTACCAATACAAAGTCTCCGCTCTTTCGCTTGGGGCCACCGGTCCATCGGCAGATGTGGACAGCTAAGTTTGTGTGGCTTGGCCCTTCATCAATGTTAAGTTCATCACTCAATCCAGTTTTATCGGAACCCTCAGAATGCAAGTCTGACAACGGAAACTTGCCAAACTAACAATGAAAAATCGATAGTCTATCGAACTGTAATTGTTTTACACAAAACACAATCACTTTCACTATTATTAGCTGTAATATCTGGGCCCATAACCTTTTATAATAAAACAATATGGTTGCGTTCCAATAGCAGACTGAAGCTTGCTTTTATTTAAATAAATGTCATATCATAGAATACACAACACAACTGACATATCTTACACTAGATGTCGCTACCAGTTTTCTAATGAGTTACAGTATTTTTGATATACAACTAATAGCACTTGACCGGTTTTTTCCTCATTCGAATGTTTTGGTATCTGTTATTCATTAACTAACATTACATTGCAATCCTCATATATTTATATACAGTAAAAGTATATTTTTTATAAAAAAAATAAACTGACTTTTAAAACCAAAAAGACAAAAATTCGCGTACGACTTTTCTATTGAAGTCAGTTCAAGCCAAAACTAGCGGTTCGGGCACGTTAAGAGGATATATGAAAGAAGATTGACGAAACAGATTTATAGATCGAGGATAAATGGGCAAACCCGGTAAAAGTCAACCAAGAGCCACCTTTTACCCTAGCTGAAGCAGGCCGGGGTGACGGCGCGCTGCGAGCACCCTCCTCCCCCCTTTTTCTGCAGTCAAGATGGGGACACCGAGGTTTCCAAATCCAAGGAGGCCATCTCGAAACCGGAGATGGCCTTGGGCCAGTCAGGAGGCGAGGGAAATGCCTTATGGGCCACGTTATACCCTGGCGTCTGAAGACCCGAGTCAGAACATCCCCCCCCCTGTAAGGGCCTGGTGGCGGGTTCAAGTCCCGTCCTAGATGTTCTCTTTTTCCGATCTAAATCTATAAATAGGTATATATTTTAGGTATATAATCAAATGATTAAACTATATCTTAGTAACTTCCGTAAAAACTTAATGCAAAAAGCCACGACGGAAACTCCTGAATTTTTGTTCGGTAACAATTATGATGAAGCAAATATATCATTAGTTTTAATCCGGTTTAGTCGTTATATATTAGTCCGCATAACTGTTTTTTGTCGATCAGACTTTTTTTGTTTCTTTTTTTATACTATTAGGATAGTAAACAAGCACACGGCCATTTTTGCAGACCATTTCTTTCCTTCCTTAAAAAGTTAAATGGTCACGGAACAAGCGGTTCCGTACTTCCTTTCTGTGTCGCACAATAAAGACCTGGAATGCTCTACAATCCCGGGTTCTTTAAGTGGGGTGTGAAAAAACACCTTTCAAAGCCGTCAAGTTACGAATCACAATATTAAGATCGACAGCACCTGGAATGGTGGTCCATATCTTCTGGACTTCACCCTAGCTACACCATCTAGCGGGGTGCTGTAAATTGACGGACTGCATCTAAAAAAAGCAACGGAATACGGATGTGAAATTCGTCACTTTTGAAGGAAGAAAGCATAAATTCTAAAGGTGATGAAATTTTGTCGCTAGGAAAATGTGCCAAAAACTTGTATTAGCCCATAGACAATTGCTAAAGTTATAAACAACTAAAGATAAAAAAAGGCATTTCGTTTTCGGCCAATATTTGATAGACTATTAATATAAAGATTTAGATCGGAAAAAGAGAACATCTAGAACGGGACTTGAACCTTCGACCAGTCCCTTACAGGGGGAATGCTCTGACCAGCTGAGCTATCTAGACACGTCCCAGATATTCGAAATTCTCCGATATATTATATACGTCTTAAGGCGACGCTGAAGGGACTGGTCGCGGGTTCAAGTCCCGTTCTAGATGTTCTCTTTTTCCGATCTAAATCTTTAGAAAAAGTAAGCATACAAAATGCTTAAAAATTTAATTGAAGAGACTATTAATATTTTAGAAATTCGAAAAAAAAGATTCTTAAAGAGGAGGAAATTTCTATTTGAGTAGGTTCGTGTCCTCGTACTCCTTCGAGCCTTTCCCTAACTCTGTTGGAGTCATTTTTTAGTCTAACTACGAAACGGCTGAACTTCCATATTTCCTGTGAAGCGCCTGCAACCCACTGACGATATCGAAGTTCTGTAGTTAGAGCAAGTTAACGAACTCCTGGGGCTGAAGCTATCTGTAACGAATGTATCCAGGAAAGTGAAGCTGTCTTGGAACCCGATTCAAAATAAATAGAAATAACATACATACATAACTTCACGCCTGTATCCCCGAAGGGGTAGGCAGAGGTGTATTACACACTCACGATTCGCCAGTTATGTTTAGGTCCCAATGTAATAGGGGGCGAGCCTATTGGCATCTACCGGGCACATTATTAAGCGTGCGATAATTAACATTTATTAATGCACACATAACTCCGAAAAGTCAGAGGTGTGTGCCCGGGGCGACTGGGGATCGAACTCAAGACCTCGTCTCAGCAGTCCGTTACGTACGCCACTGGGCTATCACCGCTAGAAATAAATTAATAGAATAAATTGGAGGAGCTAAAAATATAATAAATACACTTCCCTCCTTAGCAATCGGGCGACAAAAGACACAAATAGGCACCTTAAAAAGAGATAAAGTACCAAGGACACAAATATGGGTCCTAACACGACATCTGTTTTTTTTTTACGTGTGGAAACCCCCGCGGGCTTCACCCCACCGGTGCCAGCGATGAGGTGAGTATGTCGGAATCGAACCGACTAAAACCACACGGTGTTCTTCCCAAGCGCCCATTGCCAGGCACCCCAAGTATAACCCCAGGGACGACGACCCATCTCGAAACCGGAGATGGCCCAGGGTCAGTCGGGGTGCGAGGGATATGCTCTATGGGCAGCAACCTTACACCCCGGCGTCTGTAGACCCGAGACGGCGTGCGGTTTTAGTCGGTTCAAGCCCGACATAACCGCCCCCGCTGGCACGCGGGGGGGTACCCGAAGGGATTTCCGCACGATAAAAAAAAAAAAAAGGGACGACGACCTCTGTGGCGTAGCGGTAGAGCATTCGACTGCTAAGTCAGAGGTAACGGGATCGATTCCCGCTAGATGCAAATATGTATATGTATTTGCATTGGTCTGGGTGTTTCTATGTATAATATGCATTTATTTACAAAAAAAAAGGATATAAGTCTGTTTATCCGCAATCTAGAACCTATATGACAAGCTCTGCTTTTTTTTTTTTACGTGCGGAAATCCCTTCGGATACCCCCCTGCCGGCCAGCGGGGGTGGTTATGTCGTGTATCGACTAAAACCGCACGGTGTCCTCCCCAAGTGTCCGTTGCCGGGCACCCCGGGTAAGCCCTCGAAAGGATAACCCCAGGGTTGCCGGCGGACTTTGGCCGCCACCGCGGCCTCGCCTGGTGGGGTCGGGTTTTATCCCGCTTCGGTGAGTTGGCAGGCTATTTATTTATTATATTTCATTCCAATAATATGTATGGCAGAAACAACTAAACGCACGGAAATTAACTTCACGGAGCCGCTAGTCAGCTCCTTCCTTTATGATTTATGTATTATAAAAGCATTATACGCCGGCGAAAGTCGCAGACAAACTCGCGATTATTGAGTTGCACTGTAATCTAGTGAGAGCGAAGTCTTTCTAACTAATTTGTATGTTCACGGTGATGCACTTTCCCGTTCGATGGATTATCGAATTTTAACTTTTTATGTTAGTGTGTATGTGACCCCATGACGTTCTTCCGGGCATCACACCAACCTCACCTGATGTTTAAACAAGTTGAATACCTGAGACGAGCTCAGCCGAATACAAGGGATTTTCAACTTTGCGTTTTTTTTTTGCGATTTTTTGCGATTTTTCTTTTATCTTGCAATGGTTCACCCCAGCACGAATCTATTACCGAAAACAGCAACTCGATAGCTCATCTCCTTCATACCCAAAACCGAAATTGGCATTGACGACGACGTCGACGACAACTCCTTAGCAATAGGGCTTTTCTAAAGAAAATCCCTAAAAATGAAGCTGTGACGCAGGGTTTCCACTCGAGGTTAGAGAGCCAGACAGCAGTAACTCCCGCAAAAGTCAAACCAAAAGAAAATCCTACTAATATTATAAACGCGTAAGTTTGTACGTATGTATGTATGTATGTTTGTTGCACTTTTACGTCAAAACGGCTGAACGGATCTGGCTGAAATTTGGCACAGGGACAGACTATAGTCCGCAATAACACATAGGCTACTTTTCATCTCGGGAATAAGTTCCCATGGATAGCGGGAGCGGGATCCGAATTCCACGCAGGCGGAGCCGCTGGCAACAGCTAAGTTGTCCAATAAAATGTGGAGCGCTGACTTCTTAGAAATGGTTCTACAATATATCATACAAGAGGATGTATCGTGACACCCTTTTTTTTTTCATGCAGAAATCCCTTCGGATACCCCCCCTCCCATCGCCCAGCGGTGGCGGTTATGTCGGACTTGAACCGACTAAAACCGCACGCCGTCTCCTTAAGACCGAGGGTATTTAGAGGTGTAAAGTTGCCCATAGAGCATATCCTTCGCACCCAGAATATGGTGACACCCTGATATCTACGGGGCCCAAGCCAACCCCTCCTACAAGCTAGTACGGTACACCTTCTGAGTAACGGACGACGTCCTGGCTTTCTTCTCGAGGTTGGAAGGTCAGGTCGCAGACGCTCCCTTAAAAGCCAAATAAGAAAGAAATAAAGAAAAACATCCGATTCAGGACACGCACAATGCACATATTAACGTAATAAATAAATATCTTACAAAGTAAGAATATTTAGGCACACGGTGCGATCCCTAATATGGCCGCCATCTCAGCGTAAATGCTACGTATACCATTCGATATGCGGAGAGCTGGCAGATGGAGCCACTCGTGATGTCACGTACGCACAGACAACGTGAATATAATTAAAAAAAAAAAACATATAATAAAGGTATACATAATAGACAAAAGGAAAAAATATCAACAAAAAAGAAAAAAAAACAAATTACACACTATTATCAATCTATATAACCTGTGGTTACAAGACGCTGACTGACAGCAGTGACAGCCAAGCTACGATCGTCAAAGTCAAACTCATACATAACAAATGTATCAAGAGTAAGATCCCGACCTCCGAAGTACAAGCTTTTTTTGTTTTTTTTTTACGTGCGGAAATCCCTTCGGATACCCCCCCGCCGGCCAACGGGGGTGGTTAGGTCGTGAATCGACTAAAACCGGACGGTGTCCTCCCCAAGTGTCCGCTGCCGAGCACCCCGGGTAAGCCCTCGAAAGGATAACCCCAGGGTTGGAAGTACAAGCTTTGGATGTAGCTGGGACTAATGCTGTGATGATGATGACGATGCACCTTTTTTTTTGCACCCAGCGGGGGCGGTTATATCGGGCTTGAACCGACTAAAACCGTGTAAATATGATCATTCCCATGGGTCTATTAAACTTAGTAGTGTAAATGAGATTGAAAATGGCTCTATAATGGCTTTTTATTTATACCCAAAACAAAGACGAGATATGTTCCTAGCCTCGGCAAGAAACCGTCTTGTGGAAACATACCCTTAAGATGGAAATTTCGATAACCAATCAGGGTGAAAACTCCGGATGAAAACATGTTCTGTTGCATTTAAATCTTGCAGCTACAGATACTTGCTAGTAATAAGGAGAAACTGGTAGGTATAAATGAAGGGAAAGTTGGTGGACAGCATTTACCATGGAACATGTTTCTCCTTACAAAGTAGCGAAGGATGTTGTAAAGCAAGCCGGTTCTATAGGAATCAGTTAAAATTGTATGCTAAATCAGTGTTCCGCAAAGACTGTTCCGTGGTTATTTAGTGAAGCTTTCAAAGACTGAAGCTCTCTTTTAGACGACTCATGTATTTTGTTAGACCATCTTCTCCCAAATGGCTGAACCGATTCTAACGAAATTTCACAAAAGCAAAGATGTTACTGATCAGAAGGACAGAGGTTAGAAAAATCAAAAAAATAAAAAGTACCACGGCGGAATAATCACCGGAAAAAATAATTAAAATCTGATTTCTCTATGAACAAAAAAGCCTCATTCACGCGATTGGTATTAAATTAAGTAATTTGTTCATATTAACAAGTCAATAAAAAAGAAAAGCGAACATCGGAATACCCATTGAGGAATTATCACCGTTAGAAAAAGTCCTGGTGAAATTGCTTCGCCCAATTCATGCAACAGCAGAATTAATTGCAGACCTAGTTGTTTGGTGTGCCTGAGAAAGAAACTAGTTGAATTCCTGAGACGAGCTCAGCCGAATACAAGGGATTTTCTTTCTTTTTTTTTTTTTCTTTTTTCTTTTTTTTTCTTTATCTTGCAATGGTTCTCCCCAGCACGAATCTATTACCGAAAACAGCAACTCGATAGCTCATCTCCTTCATACCCAAAGCACCCCTTCCCTGAGATCACCTGCGTCAGTCGGTACGAGAGGCTTCATCGAAATCTACCTAAAAAAACATAAGAAAGGTACACATTACACACTATTATCAATCTATATAGCCTGTGGTTCTGCGCTCCCGCGCAGGGCCAGCAGACAAGACGCTGACTGACAGCAGTGACAGCCAAGCTGCGATCGTCAGAGTCAAACTCATACATAACAAATGTATCAAGAGTAAGACCCAGACCTCCGAAGTACAAGCTTTTTTTTTTACGTGCGGAAATCCCTTCGGATACCCCCCGCCGGCCAGCGGCGGTGGTTAGGTCGTGAATCGACTAAAACCGGACGGTGTCCTCCCCAAGTGTCCGTTGCCGAGCACCCCGGGTAAGCCCTCGAAATGATAACCCCAGGGTTCGAAGTACAAGCTTTGGATGTAGCTGGGACTAATGCTGTGATGATGATGACGATGCACCTTTTTTTTGCACCCAGCGGGGGCGGTTATATCGGGCTTGAACCGACTAAAACCGTGTAAATATGATCATTCCCATGGGTCTACTTTTTCCGGCCCCGAGTACTTCTTAAAGTTAGTAGTGTAAATGGGATTGAAAATGGCTCTATAATGGTTTTTTATTTTTCGTGCGGAAATCCCCTAGTATACACCCTCCCCCCCCCCTCCCGTTGTTATGTCAGGCTTGAACTAACTAAAACCGCACGCCGTCTCGGGTCTAAGGTGTGTAAGGGGTGTAAGGTGGCCCATTAGCATTTCCCTCGCACCCCGACTGATCCAGGGCCATCTCCGGTTTCGAGATGGCCCCAAGTTTAAGTGTAACCGAAACTAAAATGAAAAAATTAGTGACAGAGACGAGATATGTTTCTAGCCTCGGCAAGAAACCGTCTTGTGGAAACACACCCTTAAGATGGAAATTTCGATAACCAATCAGGGTGAAAACTCCGGATGAAAACATGTTCTGTTGCATTTAAATCTTGCAGCTACAGATACTTGCTAGTAATAAGGAGAAACTGGTAGGTATAAATGAAGGGAAAGTTGGTGGACAGCATTTACCATGGAACATGTTTCTCCTTACAAAGTAGCGAAGGATGTTGTAAAGCAAGCCGGTTCTATAGGAATCAGTTAAAATTGTATGCTAAATCAGTGTTCCGCAAAGACTGGTTATTTAGCGAAGCTCTCTTTTAGACGACTCATGTATTTTGTTAGACCATCTTCTCCCAAATGGCTGAACCGATTCTAACGAAATTTCACAAAACCAAAGATGTTACTGATCGGAAGGACAGAGGTTAGAAAAATCAAAAAAATAAAAAGTACCACGGCGGAATAATCACCGGAAAAAATAATTAAAATCTGATTTCTCTATGAACAAAAAAGCCTCATTCACGCGATTGGTATTAAATTAAGTAATTTGTTCATATTAACAAGTCAATAAAAAAGAAAAGCGAACATCGGAATACCCATTGAGGAATTATCACCGTTAGAAAAAGTCCTGGTGAAATTGCTTCGCTCAATTCATGCAACAGCCGAATTAATTGCAGACCTAGTTGTTTGGTGTGCCTGAGAAAGAAACAAGTTGAATTCCTGAGACGAGCTCAGCCGAATACAAGGGATTTTCTTTTTTTTTTTTTTTTTTTTTTCTTTTTTTTTCTTTATCTTGCAATGGTTCTCCCCAGCACGAATCTATTACCGAAAACAGCAACTCGATAGCTCATCTCCTTCATACCCAAAACCGTGACAGAAAATTGGCAACGACGACGTCGACGACAACAACTCGATAGCAATAGGGCTTTTCTAAAGAAAAAATCCCTAAAAAGAATGTGTCAGGACGATTGACGAAGAGATGAAAGCAGCGCTGTGAATGAATCACACTTCAATACTGTGTAGGGATATTTTACATTAATAGATGTACATAATTAAAACAAATATGAATTCCAGAAATATGATTTTATAACCACAGATTACATAATTAATACGTACCAAATTGTTGATGGCACGTTTTTATTTTTGATATCAAATTTAATTATTTTTTTAAAGTATTGTAAAACGTGGCAATTCTAGAATTGATATTTTTTTAATTACATCCATTATTTAATGTAAAATATCCCTAGACAGTGTTGAGCTGTGACATGTCTAAGATCATCATCCCACTAACAGCATCGCTCATCCTGTCTCCTCTGAAAGCAGAGGAGTACGGAGAGCGATGTGTTCACGCCACGTTGGGTATTGGCCGACGATCAATGCCAACCCTATGAAGGGGTGAAGGGGAAGCCATTGACCGCCGCCCAGGGTGTACCGGCCGCTCCGATTCCGTTCCCCCCGGACTGCAGCGGGATCGGAATCGGAGCGACACTCGAGGAGGTTACCCAACACACACCCCAGAGACGTTATACCTTTCGTGCAATATGCAGTTTATACAGACTATTCAATTAACTTATGCACTATTTTAATGATTGACGTCCTAAAGCATCTTACTACACATGTAAAAATGCAATAACAATAATAATAAGGCACACAAAATAAACAAAATTAAATTTAGTAGCCTAAAAATCGGCAATTTTCAATAAAAAATTAAAAGTCGAAAATCTAGAAAAGGGTTAAAGTTAGGGTAGGGTGTTTCATAGAGAAATAAGTCAGAACTGATGGGTACTCTACGCCCTTACGGATCTAGCACAACTTTTCCTGTAACCCTGTATATAGTTTGTTGATTAATAATAACTGTTTTAATATTCAACAATTGTTTTTTCACATCTGATGTTCCTGCAAAATTGCCCGATTTTCTAAATGCAGTAATCAGTAATCAGTTTATTTAGTAAACATAGGTACTATAAAGGTGTAACATGAAATATATATAGGCACTCTTCTATGCTACGCCTATAAGCACACGAAAAAATACATTTAAATGGCCATATTATTTAAACGAAATAGAAGAATAAAAAATAAAGTAAAACGTAAATAAGAATGTCAGTGAATATTAGCGTGTAAATAGAATATTTATGTCAAGAGATAAGTTAAATTAAAAATAAAATGCAAATTTAATGTCAAATATTAAAATTACATTAGAAATAAATTAGTAGATTTCAAATTCAAAGTTGATGGTAAACGTAAATTACTATTATACTAAATAGAAGAATAATTGGGGAAAATCTAACTGAGACCACAGATTAATAAATAGTTACCTGAGACTTCGGTAAGTGCTGGAGGGAATGATAATGCCTACGATTGATTTCAATCAATCAATCAATCACTTATTTGCGAATATGGGTACAAAATAAAGGTGTTAAACATGATATAAATATGACCAACCATATTCCGCCTCAAGGCGTGCAAACATGTATAATGGTACAATTCAATTAAATTAATTACATTATCATAAAAATAGAAAAAGTCAAAAACCACAACCAATAATAATATATATGTCACATTGAATAAATCATAAATACCTATTATAATTTATTTTAAATAATTACATAATAATTTAACTCGGATCTTCAGACGCCGGGGTGTAAGGTTGCCCATAAGGCATTTCCCTCGCACCCCGACTGACCCTGGGCCATCTTCGGTTTCGAGGTGGCCCCCTCGGGTTAGGGAACAACGGTGTCCCCTTCTTGCCCCGGTTTGTGTGGGGGTGCTTGTCGCCCCGCTATCCCGGGTCTCGCCGTCCCGGGTCCCGCCGTCTTTTTGTATCAATTTGAATTCATACGTGCAAAAAAAAGCACACCGTTATTATGTAGAACCTGTCAAAAGCATTGAAGTTCTAATTATCAAAGGATTAATTTATGTAAAACCATTCAGAGTGCCGATCTCGACCTCTTATTTCATAATGCCGGATTCAAGATTCCGGGTGACCATATTATCTCGTTTCGTAATTCCGAATGATAAAAACGACTTGTGAAGTTTCGAAATTTCGAATCGCTAAAATCTTGTATTCAAAAATTCTCGTTGAATTATATTTCTAAACACTAATTCCGTTTCGAAAGTCAAGTTTTCTAGCTATTAAATTTAATATAATCATATCGTACGCCCGCATTTCACCGTTTGATCGCATTACAGATTACAGACATACAGACAGATAGACAAGCACTACAAGTAATCGATTTAGTTTTTCAGAAAGTCATTTATTACTTGTGAAAAGTTTGTTGGTTGAGTTAAAATTCGTGTCAGGAGATCCAAAATGATACTTGGATGCAACCGATATTAACCCTAGAATGATGATGATGAAGAACAGAATCGCCTTATACTACAACCACTGTAAGAGATGGGGTCCATCCAGTACCGCCTGACACCCCAGCAAAAGCAGGCCGGGACGGCGGGTGACTAGCGTCCCTCCCCCAAACCGGGGCAAGACGGGGACACCGTGGTTCCCAAACCCGAGGGGGACATCTCGAAACCGGAGATGGCCCAAGGTCAGTCGGGGTGCGAGGGATATGCTCTATGGGCAACCTTACACTCCGGCGTCTGTAGACCCGAGACGGCGTGCGGTTTTAGTCGGTTCAAGTCCGACATAACCACCCCCGCTGGCTGGCGAGGGGGTATCCGAGGGGATTTCCGCACGAAAAAAAAACAGTGTACGGTCCAGTAGAACACCAACGTACTTCATCTGAGTATTCCAAGTTTAACTTTGGAGATCGACTCCACGAGATATTTAAAGAAACACATTGACATGACCAATATAAAAAAGGCAGTGGCACTCTGAGAGTGCCGACAGAAGTGAAAACTTGAACGTAATTGTGTGTGTGTGTTGTGTGTACTTTTTTAATCGTCATCATCCATCCCTCCATAAAAATCAACTCAAATCAATTTATTCGCATAATATGGTGTTTGCAGACAGTTGGAACAGATACAGGGTGTTTCTCCGTCCCTATATTCCTAACTGCCTACCTGCCTCCCTCCTCCCTCCATCCATCAATCGATCCATCCAGCGACAACAAAGATGGCTTTGTTATAAAAACGTCAGTGACGTAGGCGTCTCGGTGACGAATAGTGAGATTTAAGAAAACGCGAATTTCATGCTTTTATTCACCCAAAAAGTCTTCATATGGAAAGTGCCCAACACGACTAAAGAATAATGACTACAAAAAAAATGGACAAAAAGAATTTCTTCCGTATTTATGAAACTGTCATCATCATCCGCATTCAACGTTATACCCAGCTACATCCAAAGCTAGTAGTTTGAAGCCCGCTCTCCTACTGTTTCTCTTGATTTGGCTCACCTTGACTTTTGTGAGAGCGAGTACCGTCTGACCTTCCGAGTCCGAGAGGAAAGCCTGCGCCAGAGCCTCGTCCGTCCATCAGCAGGTGAAGATACCGCCTTGCAGATAAGGTTGACATGGGGGCCCAGAAATACTGGCTAGCAAGTTAGGTTTACTTCAGCCCCCAAGTCTTGGTAGAGCCCCCCATACACACGCATTTATTGAGCTGAGTGAGTGAAGCTCTTATACGCGGCATAGCCGTTTGTTGGTGGCTGAACGCCTCCGTAACCACTCCTGCAATCTTGACCAAATTTACCACGGTGATAGTGTGGACACTGATGAGTTTTTTGAAGCGAGATGGTTCCTGTCCGATGTACCATTGAGGAATAATCACCGAAAAACAGTTTCACGAGCGCGCTGCCTTAGCTAAGCGCGCGACCATAGTAAGATGTCTTATTTTCAAGTAAGAGTCCTGCTCGCTCAGCTCAATTTATTTCAGTCGCACCCTGGACTGAATTCCTAGTGATATTAGTGTATACTCCTTCTTATTCAGGGGCCTTACCATAGTGATTTATAAACAGTTGACGACCTCTGTGGTGTAGCGGTAGTGCGTTCGACTGCTAAGCCAGAGGTCGCGGCTACGATTCCTGCTAAGTGCATGTATATCTGCATTAGTCTGGGTGTTTCTATGTATAATGTGTATTTATTTACAAAAAAAAAGTATTAAAATATATTTATCCGCATTCTAGAATCCATATGACAAGCTCTGCTTAGTTTGGGTCTAGATGGCGTTGTGTACTTTGTCCTACAATATTTATTTTTTTATTATTAAAGTTCAGTTTCGGAGCAATTCAATACAAGTTTGTAAACTGAATGACTGAACCAAGCGGTTTGGTGACTCCTTTTTTTGTCGGACCATAAAGCACTGGAACGCTTTACCCAGACACGTGTTCCCTTCTACCTACAATCCTGGGCTCTTTAAGCGGGGCGTGAAAAAACATCTGTTGAGGCCGTGAGGCCACCATTCTAGGGACAATCTCCGGAAATAGTGGCCACTACTTTTTGGACTTCACCTCAGCTTGTGCAGTCAATTGGACGGACTAAATATTTAAAAAAAATTGCTATGACATGCTTAAACTGAAACGCGGTCGTGTTTGGTTCGTTTGTTGACATTTGAAACGTGTAACTGATGGTATGAGTACGACACTATTCAGTTTAACCGCCCCCGCTGGCACGCGGGGGGGTATCCGAAGGGATGTCCGCACGATAAAAAAAAAAAAAAAAAAAAAAGGTCTCCGATTGAATTACTACTAAGCGTTCACGGTTAGCCCCCTCTTCTTCACTAAAATGAAGATATTACGATACATAAGAAATTTGTAGTCACGACTATTGCTATTCATAAAGTAATATTTATAACCAGAAGCCGCAGTTTCCAAATTCATTGACCGTATACAACCATTCACGTATAATTGCCGCTTAAAACGCAGATGAATATGGACTCACAAATGTAGGCATCTACGAAAAGTATTATAACAGGTTGGGGAAAAAGAAATCCATTATTTTTTCGGTAGATGGCTGTAGTGATCGATATCTCGTAAATTATCGATCAAACAATTTCAAATTTATGCTCGTTGTCAAGGTAACAGTTCGCACTAAAAGAATTCGTTTGCAGTTTTTTGTTTTGTCCATTCAGTTCTGAGTTACACGGCGTTAAAGATGGAAGTCAACAAAGAGAAAATTCGGTACATTTTACAGTTTTTCTTTGATAAGGGCGAAAATGCAAGTCAGGCGGCTGAAAATGTGAATAGTGTTTATGGTCCCGATACTGTAACAGCTAATTACGCGCAATTTTGGTTTCGTCGATTCCGTTCGGGTATTTTTGACGTTAAGGATGCCCCTCGCACAGGCAGGCCCGTCGTCGAAAATGTCGACAAAGTCACTGAAATCATCGAAGTGGACCGGCATGTTAGTAGTCGTAGCATCGCCCAGGAGTTAAAGATCGACCACAAAACAGTTTTAAATAAAGTCTTGAAGTTCACGTAAAAATAATGGATTTCTTTTTCCCCAACCTAATATAAGGTGTCACAAAATTAGGTCTCTGAATTAGGTGAGATGACTTGATATCGACAAAATATGTATTTGAAACAAAAAAAAAATGGGTAAAGTAAATTTTTTTTTTTTTTAATATATATTAAAATGAAAAAAAAAACACCACCAGTGACCAGCGTCACCTGACGCGACGAGCCCGTGACGCACGTGGTAGGCGTGCAGTCCTTCTCCTCGCAGTATTCTCCAAGCGGATGTGTGGGAAATACCTAAATCGCGACCAGCGTCACGTGTACTCGTACAATATTTTAAATATAGTCAAAATGCCTATTGTGTAAAAAGGGTAAAAAGGGGAAATGTGGCAAGGGTAAAAACGGGAAATGTGAAAAAGGGTAAAAAGGGAAAATGTGGAAAGCGTAAAAACGGGAAATATAGAAAGGGTAAAAAGGGGAAAAGTGGCAAGGAAAAAAAAGGAAAATGTGACAAGGGTAAAAAGGAGAAATGACGCAGGGTTAAAAAACGGGAAATATGAAAAAGGGGGAAGGTGGAAAGGGTAAAAAGGGGAAAAGAGGCAAGGTTAATTTTTAGGGTTCCGTTGCCAAATGGCAAAAGAACGGAACCCTTATAGATTCGTCATGTCTGTCTGTCCGTCCGTATGTCACAGCCACTTAACTCTGAAACTATAAGAACTATGCTGTTGAAACTTGGTAAGTAGATGTATTCTGTGAACCGCATTAAGATTTTCACAAAAATAGAAAAAAAAACATTAAATTTTGGGGGTTCCCCATACTTAGAACTGAAACTCAAAAAACTTTCTTTCGTCAAACCTATACGTGTGGGGTCTTCAAAAATGATATTGAGGTTTCTAATATAATTTTTTTCTAAATTGAATAGTTTGCGCGAGAGACACTTCCAAAGTGGTAAAATGAGTCCCCCCCCCCCCCTGTAACTTCTAAAATAAGAGAGTGATAAACCTAAAAAAAATATATGATGTACATTACCATGTAAACTTCCACCGATAATTGGTTTGAACTAGATCTAGTGAGTAGTTTTTTTTTAATACGTCTCAGATCGTAAACGGCAATTTACCTTTCATTTAAACTACTCAAATATAAAAAAATTACTTGCTGCTACGGAACCCCTCATGGGTGAGTCCGACTAGCACTTGGCCGGTTTTTTGTTTTCAGAATCGTTCATTTAACATAACTCAAGTTTTTTTATATCTCCAATGTACAGAAACAACTACATAATTTACAATTTTATAATAGTTCTAGCTGATGCCCGCGGCTCCGCCCGCGCGAGATGGCCCAGGGTCAGTCGGGGTGCGAGGGATATGCTCTATGGGCAACCTTATACCCCGGCGTCTGAAGACCCGAGACGGCGTGCGGTTTTAGTCGGTTCAAGCCCGACATAACCGCCCCCATACGGACGCGTTTTGTGCGTATCCCACAACTATTTATAATACCTTTTTTTTGTGCGGAAATCCCTTCGGATACAACCCCCCCCCTCCCGCCGGGCAGCGGGGGCGGTTATGTAGGGCTTGAACCAACTAAAACCGCACGCCGTTTCGGGTCTTAAAACGCCGGTAACGCTAAGCGACCTCCGTCGCCTGAGTCGCCTGCGACGCGCGAACTATTTATAATACCTACATACGGATACGGATTTGAAGTCTGACCATAGAAAACTGCATTAAAATCCGTTCAGTAGTTTTTGCGTCTATCGTGAACAAACAGACAAGAATTCCAATAAATAGTAGTTTATGCAACTGTCATATAAGAAGGGGTATTAAAACACGAGAGTCTGGTTACAAGGAAGTAATTTAGCGTGCGCTATTTTTTTCACAGTTCGAACTGCGCATGCGTGCGCCTTTCTTTCATATTCAGCCTAAAACCTTAGACTAGTTTAATGATTAAAAAAAGATAGCGGTGCTATAATGAGTTTTATGATACAGTTGGCGGTTCTATAATAAGTTTTATTTTAATTTTATGTAGGTATATGCGTTTATAAAGTGCGTATGTATAGAATTCTCTTTGAATTCGTAATTCGAATTTTTCGATTTGAGTGTAGATAAAATATCTTAATGTTCAGAATCGTTCATTTAACCTAATCCATTTTTTTATATTTCCAATGTACAGACACAGCTAATTTACAATTTCATAATAGTACAGATAGATATAGAAAATACATCGAAATTTTACATGCTTCGTATCAATCACTGTTTGCGGTACCCACTCATACGATCGTTTCCGATTTTTTATGTGGAAATCGTTCCAGTCATGCCTTAATTTTATTGTCCGATAGGTCGGTCAATATACTTACAACATGCGGAAACACCTCACATGAATGATATACATACATACCGTCACGCGTCTTTGCCAGCAGGGTGGACAGACATATATTTCTACTGGCAACGGTTCTGGTTTACAATTTCCGCATCTTCTACTTTCGTAATTGTTTTAAACCATATTTAATCCCTTTCTATACATTCAAAATCAACGGATTCAATACTTATTTAGGTTTTTTTTTTTTTTTAAATCCTAAAATACAGTTTTCGATTTCATCAAACTCGGGCCCTAGACAACCTTTGAGTATCTTCATTTCATTTGCTATTCCTCATAGTTTCAGATGTAGCCATATACGACTACTTGAAAAATTCACGGGTGGTTATGTCGGTTTCGAACCGACTAAAACCGCACGCCGTCTCGTTTCTTCAGACACCGAGGTGTGAGGTGGCCGATTAGGCATTTCCCTCGCACCCCGGCTGACCTAGAGCCATCTCGGATTTCGAAATGGCCCCCTCTGGCAGCATGCACTGAACACGATTGTTTTTAGCCCTATCTCAGATAAAACCCAAGGATCGGTTGAGTCACGAGAATGTTTTCTTTATATAGTTAAATTATAAAGAAGCCAATGTTTACAAGACAAATATATTGAATAATAACTATTTATAGTAAGTATTAAATCTCATTCACAGTAATTACTCACTGCAATAACTTTCACTGCGGATGTCGTTGTAACGTGTCACGCGAACTGCAAACACGATTGGTAAATAATTACAAACATGATGCGTTTCCATGTATTCTTCTACACAATAACAAAACTGTGTATTATTTTATGAATACATTCTGTGTAACTCACAACTCGTTAAAGTAACGCAACTTCACAAAATATTTTTTGTTTTACTATTTACAATATGCTAATAAAAATTGTTTATCTATTTGATCGCATTTAGGTATCCCGCGGACGTTACAATTGAAGAAATTTCCTGTCCTGCCTTTTTTTTGGTTGTACAAAAACAGAATACGAAATTATACGAATAAGCCCGGAATAATTTTAATAAATTATGTAATGAGGAGAAAACTTCAAGTTATTTAATATATAATTCGAAAATAAAAACAAAATTGACATCAAATATATAATATATATTTATATAAATATAAATATAAATAAAGATATAAATATAAATAAATATAAATTGATATTAAATAGCTATCAATTCTTTTATTTTGTGAATAATAAGTATCTTATATAAAGGAAATTTATTATACCTTGCATATCATCATCATGTCGTCCAACCGCATCCAGCGACAGCGACTCCTAAATATTTAGTTGGTCCCTATGATGGGCTCTAATGTGGACACGAAAGACACGATCGCAAGGCGTACAGTATAGCTGGCCAGATGAATTATACGTGTAGGAGTAGGAGGGTTTTGTCTTCCGTACTTAGCGTTTCGTGTCAAGGTCTTCTACACGATTTTCTTCAAAAGTGTCGATACCAGTGCGGACGGTATGACGCCATTCCGGTCTAAGACGGGTAATCTCCTCCCAGCCATCAGTAGAGATGTTGCAGGCCACAAGATTGCGTTTTAACACATCTTTGTAGCGCAGGTCGTACGCATGAATGATGGAAGATTGCCGAAGACTGTCTTCTACTCAGAGCTGTCATGCGGAAAGCGCAAACAAGGAGGTCAATACCTTGCATATATAAAGAAGTAAAGAAGCATCAACATTGTTTTCTCCTAGTATCCTACTATAATATTATAAATGTGATATGATTATGAACTCATCGGAACACTCGCCATGGTAGAGGTGGTAGAATACTGCCAAAGAAGGAATATCTCTGCGCAACTGCAAGAGCTCTAGGGTGTTGGTAACCTCAGGACTCCTCAGGACTCACATGTTGCTGCAACCAGTCGAGAGAAACTAGCAAGGACTATGTAGAGCCGTCCCAGAAGTGAGAGCAGTATTCCACACTAGAACGGATTTGTGTCTTGTATAGAAGACACCTGTGCTCCGGTATGAAAAACCATCTCACCTTGTTCAGGACTCCGAGTTTACGCGAGGCCGTTTTGATGATGCTCTCGATGTAGATTTTGTTGTTCAGTTTGCAGCGAACACTCTTCCGAGTATATTTAGATTGTCCTGCATTGGCAGTGGCGTGTCCTGAAGAGTTGGGAGGGGAATGAAAGGAGATACCTTTGCTATAAACGCCTCTGTCTAAAAAAGTCTATTTTCAAGATTTTAATGTACCACTTTGAACGGACTGGTCGGACATGGGTACCGGAGCTATAAGGGTTCCGCAATAGATCAAAGTTTGTATCACTGACATCAAGGTTCACGAATCCTGGGTGAGGCAGGAATGAATTTGAAATTTAAAATTTAGTACGGAATGCAGACTACAAGCGCACCTTTTTGTACTGTCATCTTAAGTTAAGCGCTATAACCCCCCCGCTGGCGGGGTCCCGGGACGTCTCGTGTATGGAAGTCCCGGGACTTCTTGTAAATTTAGTTGTTTCGGGTGCCGAGTCTTTCGGATCGAGACTCCAAACGAGATACGATTGTCGAAACTGTTACGAAACAAATCTATCATTACGAGAATTATCTATCAATGTTATGATTATGCCCAATGTCTAAATAAATGCTAGCTAATAGTTATTAAGAATTAATCTGATTATTACTGAGTTTGTTTCATAATTGTAAACCTAACTATAAGATTTAATTGCTTAAAAATGAATCTGTGGCTATAAGAAATCAACACACCTATCATTTCTTTAGACTTTTTTCATTAGTAGCGTTTCGCGATACCCAATTTTTTGTTCCGAACCGCCAGTCTAGTAGGCTGCCAGAACCCATTGGAGTTCCATGTTTCTCCTACCCGTTCCAGCTGCGCACGGCCATATTGTATAACCCGATTGCATTTAATTACTTATTGTTTTCTATTCTCCAACAGTTAATTTTTTTTTTTTTTTCATTTCATGTTGCATTAGGTACCTTTTTTTTTTTCGTGCGGAAATCCCTTCGGATACCGCCCCCGCTGGAAAAGGGGAGTCTCCAGCGGGGGCGGTTATGTCGGGCTTGAACCGTTTAAAACCGCACGCCGTCTCGGGTCTTAAGGCGCCGGGGTGTAAGGTTACCCATAGAGCATATCCCTCGCACCCCGACTGACCCTGGGCCATCTCCGGTTTCGAGATGGCCCCCTTACTTGCTCTCCACTGTGCCATCTGCTAATCAGAGGGACACGTGGAAAGCTTCCGAACAGCCCTCAACAGGGCCGTCCTCGCCTCGGTCGGAGTTGGCCGTAGGCGGCAGCGTCTCTAACGCCCTAGGAGAGAGGCGCTGCCGTCTCCGTTGCCCAGGGTGCACCGCGTGGAGGTCCCCAACCAAGCACCCCTGCATTAGGTACCTTATTTATTTTTCGTGCCTAAATTCCCTTGGATGCCCCCCTCCCCCCACCGGCCAGCGGGGGCGGTTATGTCGGGCTTGAACCGACTAAAACCGCACGCCGTCTCGGGTCTACAGACGCCGGGGCGTAAGGTTGCCCATAGAGCATATCCCTCGCACCCCGACTGACCCTGAGCCATCTCCAGTTTCGAGATGACTCCCTCGGGTTTGGGAACCATTGTGTCCCCGTCTTGCCCCGGTTTGGGGGAGGAGTGCTAGTCGCCCCACCGTCCCGACCTGCTTCTGCTGGGGTGACAGGCGGCCTCACCTGCCACCCCCAGGCCTTACCTCGCATAGTTTTCGAAAGTTCACGGCTTGCCTGAGTAGCCGAAATTATTTTTTATTATTTATGTGTATTTTTTTATACTCATTCATTCGAAATAATTATGTTTAGCATATGCGCGTTGTATCCATAATAAAATATATTTTCTCGATTTCTAATCATTCGACCTTTTGAGCTGCAGCAAATCTACGAATATATTTTTAAATTTTATTATGATTGGATACACTTATTGCTTAAACGGGCTGTACAATTTTTCACCAGAAGTGTACAACAAGTGCACTAGACGACACGACAATCGCTTGCTCGATTATATCATAACAATACACAGTTTCTACATCGGCATTTTCTAGGTGAGCGCGTCTAATAATAATAGTAATACAACAAACTGAAAACTCTACCTGTTTCGTTTCGTCCTTCCTTATTAGAAAAGATCAGATATAGGTTTAATACTTATATATTTACACAAAAGGGGATAACCAGGTGTGCCTATAGCTATTTTCGGCCTTACATAATCGTATATTACCGTCTGTTAGAGGCCATGAGATTACAGAAAAAAATTCGAGCAGAAATTCCCTCGAATACACCAGCTGGCCAGCGGGAGTGGTTATGTCGGGCTTAAACCGACTAAAACCGCACGCCGTCTCGGGTCTTCAGACGCCGAGGTGTAAGGTGGCCCCGTAAGGCATATCCCTCGCATCCCGAATGACCCAGGGCCATTTTCGGTTTCGAAATGGCCCCCTCGGGTTTAGGAACCACGGTGTCCCCAACTTGCCCCGGAAAGGGGTGGTGATAGTCGCCACGCCACCCCGGCCTGCTTCTGCTGGGGTGACAGACGCTGTACCTTTACAGATAAGTGTCAAAGTTCATAACTCGTTTATTTAGTTTCAGTGTCCCGTCCCAAATACGAAATTCAAATATCATTCCGGTCTCACCCAGGAACCGTGACACAAGTTTTGTTCAGCAACAGCTTGCCTAGTACACATAGAGATCATTGCTTTAGTATCGCAATTAGTATAACCAATCTCTCACATACTATGATCTAAAGCCCTAAAACCTACGAGGACACTTCCATGAGTTACCCGTGGGTGAAACTAATAAAATCTAGTATAAAAGTTTGTGAGTATGTATGTATGTATCTTTGTTGCGCTCACGCAAAAACGGCTTAACGGATCTGGCTGAAACTTGGCAAAGGAATAGGCTACGTATTATCCCGGGAATAGGTTCCCAAGGGTTGCGGGAACGGGATCAGAATTCTACGCGGGTGGAGCCGCGGGCAATAGCTTGTTGGTAATATAGCATAGTTAGGGAAATGGCGTGCACTTCTGAAACGAACTATTATTATTTTCCGCTCATATATTTTACTTGCATTAGAATTTTTTTACTTCAATTTTATTTATGCAGCAGCCATTACTGTATAATTAAGTATTCCATCTTTATTTAGAACTTCCTGCAGAAATTGCACGAAGCCTTGTTTACAGAAAATAAATAATAATAGAAGGCAAGTATTAGACGACCGTTAGTTACCAAAGCGTCTTGAAAATCTAAAAAAAAACGTTTAGTTTCTACATTTTGAAAAAAGAATAAAAAATTATTTTTGATCGCATATAGGTATTGAAATATAAAAAAAAAACGGTATCTGTCGCGATTTATTTGGTGTTAGTATATCATTTACACTGATCCCAAGATTTCTGTTGCTAATTGCTTAGGTATAGATATTATACCTAACTGACGGGGACACCGGTTCCCAAACCCGAGGGGGTCATCTCGAAACCGGAGATGGCCCAGGGTCAGTCGAGGTGCGAGGGATATGCTCTATGGGCAAACCTTACACCCCGGCGTCTGTAGACTCGAGACGGTGTGCGGTTTTAGTCGGTTCAAGCCAGACATAACCGCCCCCGTTGGCCGGCGGGGGGTATCCGAAGGGATTTCCGCACGACAAAAAAAAAAGTTTTGTCACCTGCGCGTGTTTTACTTTACACACTACACAAAACGGTCTACACAAATCATATTTTGTCTATTTACACATTTGGACATTTGCAGTTTTATATACAGAAATGTTTCGAAAACTTTTGCAGTCAAAAAGCCAAATTATTTTGTCGTTTGCTGTCAATGAGCGTATTTAAAGTATAGATAGACGCAAAAATGTTGACAATGTACTCTAGACGTTCCGTTACGAGATTGTAAGTCTCATTAAATTAAATTTATTAATTTTTAAAGCGTGTAATTATATCTTTGTCCCACTTTATAATCTACCGTCCGACCGACACTATTCTATGCATTTTATTTTAGACTCTTAAATTTTATCTCAAAGCCGACGCTCTCTGTTGCCGTCAAATCATATGACATCTATATATATTCACCCCCCATCCTCTGGAGATCATAAAATTAATTATTTAGCCAATATTGGTACATGTATTACAATATAAAAAGCCGGACTCGCCTATGAAGGGTTCCGTAGCAGCAAGTAGATTTTTTATATATAATTAATTATAATAATTTGCGGTTTACGATTTATGACGTATTAAAAAAAACTACTTACTAGATCTCGTTCAAACCAATTTTTGGTGGAAGTTTTCATGGTAGTGTTTACATTATATATTTTTTTTTTTAGTTTTATCATTCTCTTATTTTCGAAGTTACAGAGGGGGGGGGGCACACATTTTACCACTTTGAGAAAGACTCTCGCGCAAACTATTCAGTTTAAAAAAAAGTTATACTAGATACCTCAATATCATTTTTGAAGACCTATCCATAGATATGTATGACACATATGGGTTTGATGAAAAAAAATATTTTGAGTTTCAGTTCTAAGTATGGGGAGCCCCGAAATTTATTGTTTTTTTTTCTATTTTTGTATGAAAATCTTAATGCAGTTCTCATAATACATCTACTTACCAAGTTTCAACAGCATACTTCTTATAGTTTCGAAAAAAGTGGCTGTGACATACGGATGGACAGACAGACAGACATGACGAATCTATAAGGATTCCGTTTTTTGCCATTTGGCAACGGAACCCTAAAAAGGTTTGTAAATATTTTAGTGTTAATCAACTTTTGTCGTTGACTGTAGTTCTACCGTTTCCATCTGAGAATTCAACACGCAGACAACGCCTCCCGGAAGGCGGATAGTCTCGTGTCAAGAAGCGTAATGTTTTTGTGTGAAAACAATATAACAGATTATGAATTATACCCGTTAACGAACGGCTATTCCGCAATCAATGTAACGCTATAAGAGAAATAGATCGAAACCATTCGTGGTCAGTTACAATTGGTTTTTTATTGAACCGCGGAAGTTAGTTATGTTTAAGACAAGGCTACTTGAAGATGAGTCTTTGAACAGCAATATGATGTTTACGGTGATACGTTCGTATAAAAAATATTTATCTATCGTCTTTTAAAATTTAGGATGCAAATCTTAAATAAAATGAATATATTCAATAAAATACAACAAACTTAATAAAAAAAAACAAAATTATTTATTTATATTGATTGGTCTAAAAGTGTTTAACAAATTGATTACTTTTGTGGAATTCTTCTTAAATGTCCGAAGTTTTAATTTTAATTGCAAGTTTCTCGATTTTATTTTCCAGCGATTCAAAATATATTATTAAGTATTGTTTTTTGTTTTTCAATCACACAGTTTGCAATCACATCCTGCCTGTCACAACCTCGAAGGTGTAGGTTGAAATGTATTCGTCAACTATTGTCAGTCCTCAACACGAAAATAATTTGACAGTCTACAACTCTATTTTCACATCTGTGTTCATTCCCCACCAAGGTATTCGGGGCCCAAGCAAACCTTTTGACGTGACAACGTCTTATAAATCGATGAACCGGCTGCGCGCACGAACAAACATGACGTAACATGCCGTTACCTGACGTATGCGGCGTTACCTCGTATGCCGTTACCTCGTATGCGGCGTTACCTCGCTCTGGGCTTGAAGTGCAAGCGATGCGTTCGCGTGGACAGCTGCTATACATATAGTCAGTATTTTCTTATGACGTTGTCACGTTCAACTATCGTCAGTAAACCGACTTTACAGACAACCGGTTTTTCTTAAGGCTTCTTTCATAGGCTCACGTTTGACCACTATCTCACCTGATGGTAAGTGACGATTTGGCCTACAATGAATCACGTTCGCATAGAAGAAACTTATTCACTCGAGACTGGAAGCCGTAACTGTGCAGGTTATCCTCTCGAGGTTAGGAGGCCAGACACCAGTCAATCCCATAAAAACCATTCAAACCAAACCAGAAGGAATAAGCGGGCTTAGGCTTTGATGAAGCATTTATTTATATAATTCCTAAAAAGCGGTGATAGCCCGGTGGCATATATAACTGTCGAGACGAGGTCTCGAGTTCGATCCGCAGTCGCCCCGGGCACACCGGACCCAGACTTTATATCGAACGACAATTGGTCGACATGACAATTCATCGACATACAATTGGTCGAAAACCCCATGAGCGACAGGGATAATTAGTCGACATACAATTGGTCGAAAAGTCAATTGAACGACAACGATTACTAGTCGACAACTCGTGGACACCGCGCGCCCCGACACGGATAGATATAGGTTAGAAGGGTTATTCGCCGCAATAACCCTTCGTGTTAGGTCACTTGTGATAATGCACTTAGAAATAGGAGCCGACCGAAGCGGGGCTCCGTCGAGATCATTAACTAATAACTAAGATATAAAAGAAAACGCATTCGACTGCTACGACAGGGGGTGCGGGTTCGATTCCCGCTCAGTGCAAATATGTCTATTTGCATTGGTCTGGGTGTTTCTATGTATAATATGTATATATTTACAAAAAAAAAGAATCTAAGTTAATTTATCCGCATTCTGGAACCCATAACACAAGCTAATTAAACTATGCTTACTTTGGGTCTAGAAAGCGCTGTGTAGCATGTCGTAGAATATTTATTATTTATTTATTTAACACGATGTGCAGGTAACTATATTACAAATATTTAAAATTATATATACTGGTCTTTCTTTCATTATCACTATTTTTCGATCAATAATATGTCGACCAATTGACTTGTCGGTTAATTGTCATTGGCGACTTAAGCTCATGTCGACCGAAAATGTTTCAACTAATTATAATTTCGATCTATAATATGTCGACCAATTGTCGTGAACCCGGGCACACATCTCTGACTTTTCGTAGTTGTTTGTATTAAAAATGTTAATTATCGCTCGCTTAGTAATGTGCCCGGTAGATGGCAATAAGCTCGCCCCCTATTACATTCGGACCTAAACATAACTGGCGAATCGTGGGTGTGTAATTCACCTCTGCCTACCCCTCCGGGTATACAGGCGTGAAGTTATGTGTGTATGTAATTCCTCATTTTATTTATCACCGTGATAGCAGAAAACCATAATAAATAAGAAGGGGGTTCCCGCCGCACTATTGGTACTATCACAATCAATATTTAGATATTTGTTAATTTTTTGGTAATAAAATCACTGGTTCATCACGACAAGTCTCAGCTGCTGTCTGCTTCGTATATTTACGTCAGTTTACCACTCACGTTCAGGGACTTAAAACACATTCATAAAGGTTACATAATTATATGGGTTACACTATGGAAAGGTTACAAAATGAAAGTGTTACACTTATAAATGTGGTATTGAATTTGTTAATCGTTACCACTTTCAATTGGTTAACCGTTATATACATGTAACAGAAATTAATCTGTTAACAGTGTTAATAAGTGTAAACCGAAATGCTACGATGCCAAATTTAGTATCCTATTTATAATCAAAATTTTTCAAATAAAGGTATTTTGTACACCCCCAAGTACTTTAGGACGTTATTTCTGTTACACTTATTAACACATATAAAACGTATCACTTTGAATATGTTACACTTTCGTATCTGTTACATTTATAAATGTGTTTCTTCTAAAACAGTGTTAAAACACTTTATTACGGTTACAGTTTGGGTCCTTACTCACGGTATGACTAAACTCGCAATGTACAAGTTCGATTACCGGCTCAAAGGACCAATTCGGTCAATCTAAGTTTTTAAAACGTGTGATTCCAAAATTTAGGCGAACTAATAAATTAAATTAAAAGCCGCGGTAGCCTAGTGGTATGGGTTTTTTTTTTTTTTTATTTATTTTGGTACATCAACAGTATACATATATAACTTCATCTTCTGACATGCATGGGTTAATGGACTTCTGAGACGAGGTCTCGGGTTCGATCCCAGGTTTTACCATGGCACACACCAAAGACTTTTCGATGCTTTTCGAAGTTATGTGTGTATATATCGCAGGTTTATAAGTGCCCAGTTAATGGCAATAGGCTCGCCACCTATTACATTGGGACCTAAACATAAACTGGCGAAATGTGGGTGCTAGCACCTCTGCCTACCCCTTCGGGGATATAGGCGTGAGTTTATGTTATGTTATGTTATGTAATAAATTAAAATGTCAAAATCTAATTGACAGCGAATCAAAGTAAAGTAATTCTGACCCTCACGAAGACGTAGATAGGTTTTGACAGATCATACGGAATACTAAAGTTTTCTTACCTTTTTCTTTCGAATCGAATTGATATCACGCGTTTTGAAAACATAGCATTATTGTACCGGTGGCTGTACAGGACCCTACTAACATCCTTGAGACCTGAACAAGCTCACCTGGTAGTCGGTGTACCATTTTTAGGGATATTCTTTAGAAAAGCCCTATTGCTAAGGAGTTGTCGTCGACGTCGTCGACGTCGTCGTCGTTGCCTGGGTATGAAGGAGATGAGCTATCGAGTTGCTGTTTTCGGTAATAGATTCGTGCTGGGGTGAACCATTGCAAGATAAAAAAAATCGCAAAAAATCGAAAAAAAAAAAACCAAAATCCCTTGTATTCGGCTGAGCTCGTCTCAGGAATTCAACTTGTTTTATATCTCCAATGTACAGACACAGCTAATTTACAATTTTATAATAGTACAGATAGATATAGAAAATACATCGAAGCTGAGCTCGTTTTTTTTTTTTTTTTTAATATTTAGGACACATCAATTTGACTTCACCTCGCCTGATGGTAAGCTGAAGGTTAAGTCTCAGGAAAGAGGGTCACCATTACATACACGTACCATGTTAACAATGGTGGCACTCAGCTTGACGGCCTCATCAGAAGAGGATTGTCGTTGCAGCACCGCGTTACACCCACCGGTCCCACTAGTGCTACGACCACAATCCCCCTGTCGGGCTTGAACCGACTAAAACCGCACGCCGTCTCGGGTCGCATAAGGCGAAACCACGGACGAGCCTCTGGCGATTATAGTCTGAAATAACACTATACTTTTATGCCTGGAATAAGATGCCCATTTTTTTTTACATAAGTAACCGAAGTTACTAATATTGCCCCTAACCCCTCCTAAAGCTAAACTAAATCGCTTGTGTTAGGATAGGGATCACGTCGGTAGTGTAATGGCCAGGATTCGAACCCGGGACCTCTCGATCGTAGGGTCGACTCCTTAACCACTAAGCTACCGACGCTCAACGGACCGGGTGGGAACGGGGTTGGAATTCCACGCGGGCGGGGCCGCGACCAACAGCTAGTTATATTGATGATATACCATTATCATAAATTAAAATACCGCAAGTGATACACTACTCGTGGAAGATTATAAACCTTGGAAGTATCGTCAATTTGTAATATCAACTTCCAATCTAAATCCCTATAAAGGATTATTTATAGTCACTATATATTATTTATAGTCACTATATATTATAACACTACATATTATTATAAAACAAAATCCTCCGCCGCGTCTGTCTGTCTGTTCGCGATAAACTAAATAACTTCTGTACTCACCAGTGGATAGAGTGGTTCTCGAGGAAGGTTTTAGTACATAATTTGTCAAGTTTTTGTGTACGCTGACTAAAATGTGATGGTATTTGTTGGTGTCGCAAAAAAATAAGCCGTCTGGGAGCTTTCAACGGAAACGCTGCCTAAACGCTTTGAGATATAACAAAATGATGTACCTATGTATCAATAAATAATAAATAAATATTCTACGAAATTGTACACAGCGCTTTCTAGATCCAAAGTAAGCATAGTTTAACGAGCTTGTGTTATGGCTTCCAGAATGCGGATAAACATACTTATATACTTTTTTTTTCTAAATACATTCTTATGATACATAGAAACATCCAAACCAATGCAAATAGACATATTCATGCATACAAATATTTGCACTGAGCGGGAATCAAACCGCTACGCCACAGAGGCGTCATGGTAGAATTGTGTATCGTATTTAGGTTGAGTGGTGTTTGAATAAGGTCGGGTAAGGGTAGCGAGAACGGGATCAGAATTCCGCGCGGGTCAAACCGCGGCCAACAACTAGTGTAGTATAAAGTGAAGGTGCTGTATATCTTACTTCAGTAAAAACGAGATGTGAATGCGCCGGCGCATGAGTCCTTGACATATAAGCTTCATAGCGACTTCTTCAGCAGAGCCCAAAGGTGAAACTTGTCCGTACATCTGACGCTTGTAACAAGAGCGGTGAAAGGTCGCTCGTCCGTCGAGGTTTAGATGCGAAAAGTTTAACATATCCGAAATATACATCCACTTACAAATATACTTCATTACATGCAGGCCGCTACAGGAAATACCGGTCGAAATGGAACTCAATGGGGGAGGCCTATGTTCAGCAGTGGACTTCCTACGGCTGATATGATGATAATGATGATACATTCACTTTGCTAATTTCTATATTTTATTGTATTATGAGTAAACGGACTCCTTGTGGTCTCATGTATCTATAATTTGCGATATTTTCCTTTCCATAACGACTTTCCACGCCACACGGCAGAATATGTTGAACTTAAATATCTTTTTAAAAGGTCTGTTTTAAAAGGTTTATTTGGATCAAATTTAGTCATTGGAATTTGCTTAAAATCTCATGTACCCATACTCTGCGGCAATATAGTTTGTTGTGATTGCTGTATGTGTGTTGTTGAACTCTGCCCTTTATTTTGAAAGAAATAAAGAAATCATTAATTCAGGACAGGACACGCACAATGAACATTTTGTTGTGTTAATGAGAATATTAATAAAACTTTCACTTCAATTAATATATTTAATATAATATTTTATCGCGATTTATTTGGTGTTACATTATATCGAAACTATACCCGACGTTTCGATCGCTTTTCAGCAGCCGTGATCAAAATATGGAGAATATTGATTCTCTAAAATGTGTACCTTGCGTAAACTTTTAGGCTGGATTTCACCAGTGAAAATCAGTTTAACATAACTCCATCCTCATGCAGTAACATCGCAGTTCCGATTCATGGTGAAATCTTGCCTCATTCTGTACAACTGCATCTGCGCGCATTTAAATGTTCGTTAGGAGTGTAGAGAAACTAACAAAGTAATTATAATGTCAACAAAGTAATTTGAAGAGATCTTCTGTCATAATATGGAAAGATAACAGCAGTAGATTAAATTTAATTAATTATTTTGGCACCGTTTACAACTAGCGATAAATTAGTTGAGCTGAGTGAGACGAAGTCGAGCGAAAGCTCCTCATACCAGACTTCAGGATTTTCTTTGTCACAGGTCTCCTCCTAAACTACTAATCCAATCAGAACCAAATTTGGCATGATTAAAGAGGTCAATCAGAGGAGGGTTTATGGATATATTTAAAAAAAATTAATGCTACCACAGAGGAATGATCACCGTTAAAAAAATTCCAGATGGAATACATAATAACCGCTCGAGACACTGTAGTATATTTAATTTATGTTCATATGAATAATAACCTTTTTGTTGTATTCTTCATTGTCTCTGTTTTAGTCTTAATATAATAAATGTTAAATTGACAGGCATTCCTAACAAGAAGATTAAAAATGAAAAGATCATATTCGGACGACATTCTTGGGAGAGTCATGAAGCTGTAAACAGCTGGATAAGAAAAGTGTATCTGATGGAAAAGACACCTCAGTTTAATCATACCTTAAAGTCAAATGAGTGTCAATACTGGACTTCATAAATTGCTCTAGTGGAGAGCATTCTATATTAATATTTCTTCTGTTCTAGCAATTCTATAATAAAAGGCAACTGCAGTTGTTAACACGTTACCTCACTATTGGCGAGTGGCCCACTATGGCTATCCCAAAATTGGACTAATGAGATTGCAATCTCTCTTAATAATTTGAAGATTTGGAATCTTATTGTGAACTGTTTATAAACTTTAAGTGATATTATTTAAGTTTGTGAATATATACATGTGAATTGTGGACATTATATGTATTAATACCCCCTTAAAATCTTCATTTTCTCTCCTCCTGTATTCGTTTCTTTTTAATCTGGCGTACGCTATCCTGCATAGGATAACGTTACGTTACAACACTTTGAACAAACTTTACACGCTCAGAAAGCATGTCCAGACTTGTGACTTTCAAAAAGAATTTTCAAAATCGGACTTGCCACGGAGGAATGATCACTGTTCAAAATTTTCAAAATCTGATTCACGATGTCTCACTCAGCTCAACATTGCAAGCAGCGCTTCGCCTTGCAGACCTAGTAAAATATTTGTTCCACAATCGACGGAAAACTTCATTAATTTTGACATTGAACCTTTTTAAATTTTAACATATTTTATCGACATATTTTGTGAAATTTAAGCATAATTTTAGGCAAGTTGAGTGATAAGATAAAATTTATGAAACATTCTTTTACTTTTTTACGTGTTTTTCTATTTTTCCATTTTTATCACTACTCCCCCAAACTCTTCCCGATACACTTTATATCCTAAACTGCTTCCCTAGTAGCATACCTAGAAAGACACCTTTCATTTTCATATAAGTACCGGTAGACATACATCTAATAAGGAATTGTAATTGATGTAATAAGTAATTAAATGAAATCATAGCTAGTTAAGATAATACATTGCGCAGCAGACTAATAGCCCAACGTTTCTCTTTAGCGTAATGAAGACACTGATAATGTCATAATTATATTTTGCAATCTATCCTTTCGTCAGTTGCAACAAACCAATATTGAAGAGACACAACTGAAAAACTTCACCACCAGTCCAACATTCAAATCGATCGGTTCCAATTCAAATCATTTAATGCTTTTTAACGTACCGTAGCACCTCTAATGTCAACATGCACCTTTTAAAAACATAATTACAACATTTTGCGAGTAGTAGTGGTAGTATTTGAGCGCGCGCGCGCCTCCCCCCACGACAGTAAAGCGCGGGCGGCATGGCGGCCCGACGCGCACTGACGTACTCGCGCACCAAATTCAAATGCTAGTCATTCTATTTTTTAAATCGTAGACTACAGATACATAAATTTGTTCTTTTTTATAAGACTTGAGACGAAGGTGTTGACTATAATGTTTTGACTGACGTGTGACGGTGACAGTGACAGTGTGACAATGACGTGACTTGACTCGGATTGACTGACTGGACTTGACTGTTGGCGGGAAACAGGTTGGTAATTAGTTTTTCTTTTTTTGTAACTTATTTATGACTACTAGGACTAATGGTTTATCTTAGCGTTGTGTCTGAGTTGTGTGTGATTGCATCCGAGGTTACACCGAGCTTTATAAGATATGATAAGACAAGTACATAAAAAAACTCGGTTAACTAGAATATACGTATTAATATGTAACATTGATGTGGTTAAACAATTTATGGAAAATGTATATTTTAAATTAATTTATCACAAAATGAATGTACCTGCCTACTTCAATGAGTTCTATGTATACTAGACAAGCAGTTCAGAACAAAAAGTTTGTCACACTTCGGGGGTGAGGCAGGAGGTACGGGACGCTTCACCATAGATTCACAATTGTGACGTTCTTACACTACTTTACAGATGTCAGCATATGTTCTCATTTAAAATCGTATAAAATAAATTGAAAACACTCTGTGGCTTTGAGAGTAACAATAAGTGGTGCCAAAGCGTCCAAAAATCTATACGATTTTTTTTATTCAGGACAGCCAGTCTTGTATACCTAGAAAGATGAAGTCATTGTTGTACTTACCTATTTTGTAACGATTCTGCGCAACTCACTTTTTTAGTAAAATGCACTTGATAACCGCTCTACATAGAGCAGTAATCCGGTGATGACAATTATGTCATATGGACTGTGAAACGTTGGTTCAGTCAACGACAAAAGTTGGTTAACGCTAAAAAAAGTACAAACCATTTTTAAGTTGGAATACATGTATCAATAATTGATGTAAGTGATTTTATAATGCTCAAAGGGCAAGTTCATATATTTCATATTTTGTGCAATGAAATGTCTAAGAGTTAGGGGTCATCAATAAAACAGAATTTGTGAAGCAACTTTTGTCGTTGACTGTACACTAAACAGATAATAATCATTCCTTCATTAATAACCAAAATTTACGAACAGATACTGTAGACTTTAAAACTTAGTAAAAAACAAAGTCGCTTTCTCTGTCCCTATGTATGCTTAAATCTTTAAAACTACGCAACGGATTTTTTTTAATAGATAGAGTGATTGAAGAGGAAGGTTTATATGTATAATAACAACCATTGCACCCGTGCGAAGCCGGGGCGGGTCGCTAGTTAATACCTAAAGCGTATACTGCTAAGTCAGAGGTCGCGGGTTCGACCAATGCAAATATATATATTTGCATTGGTCTGGGTGTTTCTATGTATAATATGTATTTATTTATAGCAAAAAAAAACTATATTCATCCGCATTTTAGAACCCATATGAGAAGCTCTGCTTAGTTTGGGTCTAGATGGCGTTGTGTGATTTGTCGTAAAATATTTATTTATTTATATTTATATTAAGAAAGCGACGTTTATCGTAGGTATCGTAGGTACTCTTTTTCGTATCGTATATTAGCTCCAATGGAGTTTACGCACACAAAAAAACATTGAGTTGTGCATGAATTAACGAATAATAATAAACGTATTACATAGCGTTATGTATATCCAAGCAAATAATAATTTGTACTACTTACGATCTAAAACGACTACTAAGACTGGCAGTACGGAACAAAAAATTAGGTATCGCGAAAGACCACAAATCGACCATTATGAATGCCCAACTTTTTGTAACTATGTATAATATGTATGTATTTACAAAAAAAAAGATGTATATAAGTATGTTTATCCGCATTCTGGAACCCATAACACATGCTAGTTAAACTATGCTGCTGTGGGTCTAGATAGCGCTGTGTAGAATGTAGTAGAATATTTTATTATTTATTATTATTATTATTTATCATTACAGATGATATTACCAAAAGGCGCGGTGCACCCTTTTTTTTCTTGAGTAAATCCCTTCGGATACCCGCCCACCGGCCAGCGCGGGCGGTTATGTCGGGCATGAACCGAATAAAACCGCACGCCGTCTCGGGTCTTAAAACGCCGGGGTGTAAGGTTGCCCATAGAGCATATCCCTCGCAAAGCGCGGTGTGCCTATACAAATAGATGACAAAATTCATTAACTCATTTTTCTAGTTTCTGCGTCACGCTCTAAATTTGAAATTCAAATTCATTCCCGCCTCACCCAGGAACCGTCAATTTTTTTTTTAACTGCTTGTTTTGTATCCATATAAGTATTTTATCCACGCATATAAATATTTGGCCAATGCCAATAACAGGAAACAAAAGTGCTACCCGTGAAATAGCAACTACTCGTTCGCAGCCAAACCACGTTAATATATTTTAATAAAACTCTACGAACAATTTCAATACCAATGACTATTCAAACTTAATTGTAATGTCTTTTTTGAGCGAAGCTCTGAAAGAGTGAAGCTCTCTTTTAAACGACTCATGTATTTCGGTTGTTCGGTAACTCCTCTTAAACCACTCAACCGATTTAGATCAAATTTGGCATTATATACACCACCACATATGAGTGTGGAGGTTATAGACTAGGAAAATCAAAAGTACCACGGTGGAATAATCACCAGAGAAAAAAAAAATGATTTCTCAATGAACAAAAAAGTCTCATTCACGCGATTGGTATTATAAAAATTAAAATTTTAAATTAAGTAATTTGTTCATATACACAAGACAAAAAAAGAAAAACGAAAAATCGGACTAACCATTGACGAATTATCACCGTTAGAAAAAATCCTGGTGAAATTGCTTCGCTCAATTTTTGCAACAGCAGAATGAATTGCAGACCTAGTTTCTAATATTAGTAACCGAAATTAGGTGCTAGTATTAACCCCCTCCCCCGCACCCCTCCAGCTAAGCTAAATTACTTATATTGGAGTGAATTTACATCAGTAGTTTTATGTCTAGGATTCGAACCTGGGACCTCTAATCGTAAAGCCGACTCCTTAACCACTCGTAACAGTAGGTGTCTGTACCGGGAGAGATTTAGAACTCTCCCGGCCCGCCGAGCCCGCAACTTGCTCGCCGCCGCAAAAAAAAAAAAGGTATATGTCTGTAAAATATAGTCTCTGCCTATCCCAATAGGAAAAAGGCGTGCCTATGTGCATTAATTCTCTTCGCCGTACAGTAAGGACTTGGAATCCAGCACACGTGTTTCCTTCTTCCAACAGTCCCGGATCCTGTAAGCGGGGCGTGAAAAAGCATCTGATGAGGTCGTCAAACTAAGGGCCGCCGGTATCTGTAATGGTGACCCTCATTCCTGACCTCTAGCATACCACCAGGCGAGGTTAAGTCATAACGATGTGATCGTTATGAAAACAAAAAAGTACTCCAAACAAACCTAGGACGAAAAACAAAGGGTACTTAAAAACAACATCGCCAATTGTCATTGCAATTATGATAGTTTACAAACAGTTAACATTGATAAGATAACAAAAAGTACCTATTTAATATGAAATGAATAGACAGACAGCAAGTGACACACTGTTGGAAAAAAATCTGGAATGAGTAGGTATATACGAGGCAGTTTCGAAGTTACAAAATTAAAGAAAAGCGTTTACAGTGATATAATATTTGCATGCATGAATATGTTTATTTGCATTGGATTGGATATTTCTATGTATAATATGTATGTATTTACAAAATCTAAGTATGTATATCAGCATTCTAGAACCCATAACACAAGCTAGTTAAGCTATGCTTACTTTGGGTCTAGATAGCGCTGTATAGAATGTCATAAAATATTCCGTATCCATTAGTCGCCTAGTAAGACAACTTCGGAGAGAGCTGCAGCAGCGGTCCTTATATTCTACTTCGCGAAAAATAGTACAATAAAAGTTTTAAAGTTAATATAAGCATAATATACAAGAGCATAGGAGTATCGCTGTCATACAACACCTACACAAATATAATAATAGTCTCGTGAACAACAGTGAAAGCACGTCACTTTCACCTGGGGTCACACAGAAAGGTATTATAACCTATCAGCGTATTCATCTCGATAAATTATTGGAAGATAATAATAATAATAGGCTTTTGAGACAGCGTGATGTTTACCATAGCACTATTGAGACCCAGACTAAACATACAGGTTTTAGATCAAGAGTTGATATTTTTTTAAATGTTGTAGTGTTTTTTAGTGCATCACAAGTTTTTTCTTTATCTTATTTTATTACCTAATTACGTACTTCACTAACTATTATTTAAGTAAGTTATAAATTATATAACTAATCTAAATAAATAACAATGAATCGTTAATTTGTTGCTTAGCGTAAAACTTGAGAACGACTCCACCGATTCGGATAATATCTTTTTTTGTCAGGAAGAGGTTTATATGTTACATTTCGAAAAAGCCACAGGACATGTCGACTATCGGGTATCACCTGGCACGAAAAGCTAGTTAATAAAATAATAAAAACAAAACGGGTGTCTTAAGTGATTTTTTATTTCAGATAATTTGAAATGTTATTAAATAAAAACAGAATATATATACAATTTTAGGCGTCAAAGAATTCCTCTCCATCGACGTCAACTGGGCACCGGGCACCGGTAGCTTGTATAAGACGCTTCGAAATGTCATTATATAATAAACAGGCGCTTGGAAACCACGATCCGTCTCAACCCCAACCGGCTCAAATGTATAACTACCAATTAAATTAGTATATTTGCACCGTTTAAGGGTCTTTGTAGAAGCAGCAGCACCGCAGGCGCAGTCCATAGATCTTGGAAGATGTGAAGGCTCAAGGGTGTCGGAATATGTTGCGCCCCACACCAAATGTCTTCCCATCTTCCAAGGCACTAAAGACATTCCATCTGGCCACTTACCATCGTTGCGTGCCAAGTCAATAGTTCTAGTATAGCTAGAACGCCAGCGGTGGTAAAAGCCCGGTGAATTATGTAATTTATGTATGCGTGCCGCGAAAGGCGATCTGCGCTCCTGCTGCATAAAAGGCCGTGCTGCCCAAGGCTACTAGCTGCTTCTTCACAGTGACATCGATGCGGAGAAACACACAAGTATCTTAACTTACCATAACCAGTCCCATTGTAGGGGGAACACTGACTAGCTAAGCTACTTCGATCTGTTCTAGATACCCGAAATTCTCGTCTACATACGATGGCCACGTTGAAGCAATTAACCGAAAATGCTTACGTAAGCTTACAGTATAAGAAATGTTACCAAACTAAATGCTGTAAAATGTCTTTTAGTATTTAGTTAAACCCATGAAATAGTATTCAGAGTAAGAATAGTATCAGTTAGATAATATTTATAACATTAGAATTAGTAAAGAAAGTCGTTACAAAACTAATATCATATCTGCAACTACACATTCGCTATTTAGTCTATGACATTGTTATGTTTCAAACGTGCTTTTAAATCCTAAGGCTGGACTCACACATCCGGAATTGCTGTCGGAATTCATATGCTGAATTCAGGTGGCTCTGACAGAATGTTTTTACTTTTGGTCCGGCATCCCGGACGAGAATATTTCAGATTTTGAATTCATAACTCGCTTTATTTCATAGAGCATCTCACAAATCCGGCAATTCAGATTCAGATTTTTTATTATGTTACTAAAGCGAAAAGAAGTACGACATTTCAATGAGCCGTGTAATACGAGACTACCAGAGACTACTGATCAATCAGAACTTTTCCGGATGTGTGAACAAGGTTAAGATTAAGAGTATGCGAATTCAGAGAGCCATTCCGGATGTGTGAGTTCAGCTTAATAAGAAGAGTAAATATTGGCTGACATAAATAGGCGCTAATCAACTACATAAAGAACTGGTTTGACTTGTATAATCGCAGTTTACACGTTTCTCCATCTCATCGGTGAAAACTGTCACTCCCTATTTATAAATACGTAACCTGCCATTGGAGTCTAGCTTTATGTTTTTCTAGTATATATATAATAATCTATGTTTATGTTTGAAGTGACATGTTCAATTCACATTCACGCTTACATTTTTGTTGTAAATATAATTTTCAAAAATACCCGCTTTCATTCCCGATGATACATTTTTGTCTAGTAGAGTCAAATACAGTTCAATTTACACTTACTTAAATAATTAATGCTTTTCTTGCATGCTTTTCCCAGCATGAGTTTGCAGTAAAAGGATTCTGCATTGCGTACGGTTAGCAAGAGTGCCAAAATGTGGGTGTACTTATAATATACCTTTCATTTATATAATCAAAGTAATATACTTATATTTTTCCTTTCGGTGAAATACCTACATGTGCGAATTTATTTCATAAAGGATATGAATGTTATTAAAATAAACGTGAGTTAAATGAGCTTCACATTTAAGTTTAACAAATGAATCGTCATTTACAATCTCTTGAATCTAGTACAAACAGGTATATCCAATTGCTAATCTGACCTTCAGAAACATCCGTGCAATTAGAATGATCACAGTGTGTAGCAATCCTTGCTGTTTAGACGGCCAAGGAAGAGACAAAGTTCATAGTTTTATTCACCTTTAACGGTTTAAAGAAAACAAGTTGAATTCCTGAGACGAGCTCAGCCGAATACAAGGGATTTTCGACTTAGCGTTTTTTTTTTGCGATTTTTTACGATTTTTTCTTTATCTTGCAATGGTTCACCCTAGCACGAATCTATTACCGAAAACAGCAACTCGATAACTCATCTCCTTCATACCCAAAACCGTGACAGAAAATTGGCAACGACGACGTCGACGACAACTCGATAGCAATAGGGCTTTTCTAAAGAAAATCCCTAAAAAGTACTAGAGTCATTCGCGGTTCAAAGCATGCGGTTACCTTCTCCAAAGTTGTCCATGTACACTCTGGGGACTTCCCTGATTCACTTCGACGTACCTTATCGTGTATGGGTTGTAATTAATTGACACCCCATTCCTTAAAAACGGATTAGTAACTACGGTAGAATTAAGTTACTAGTTACTCGTGTTACGAATTACATTGACCATCTTCACAGAATTGTGGCACCCTCCCTTCAATTATATTCCTTGCATACCTAACAAAGACTGCTAAAATCATAAGCCCTGAATCCGCAGTCGTAATCGAATAAAAATGCAAGCAGCTATCAGTGTCAAGTACAATACAACACATCAGTAGGCGACCGACTACGCTATCATTTGCATAACGTAAACCATCTTATAACCTGTTATTTATGTAACAAATAAAACGCGACACGACCATTCGTATATGCGACGTGAAATTTCAAAAATCACTTTCACCTGCCGACAATGAATCAAACTTAAATCTTTGCCAAAGTAAATTTACATAATGTTTTAACTTTCCTTTCGTTTTATGTTCGCGGTTATGTTAATAAGGAACTTTAAACAATTATGAATATTCAACGACATATATTATTATACAACTATAAGTACTTTATTTAACATCCTCAATTGTAAACAAACTGGGTTTTGTGCTTCATGCTTCGATTGCAAGACTACATCGAAACACCACACTTAGTAAAAAGCTTTTAAACTAAACAAAACATGGAATTCTATTTTATCTATAAATAAATAAAATTGAATTACAATTTTACTTTTACTTTATTTTTAATTGAGAGACAATTTTATTTATATATAAATAAAATTGGAGTGTCTGTTTGTATTTTTAAAATAACAGATTTTACACGACTATAGATATTATTACACATTTTATAGACACGATACTTATAACAAAATACCTTTATTTAAGTTTTTATCTATCTGTCTGTCTGTCGTCTATCTCTATCTCTCTGTCGTTCTTGTCTGAAAGAGATAATCTCTGGAACGGCTGGGCCGATATTGATGGGACTTTCGCTGGCAGATAGGTACTTTAATTTCTACTACTTTAATTTTAGACGAAGTCGCGGACACAGCTAGTTGTATATATTATCTTAATTAATCATCCAAAAGGCTGATATTTACAATATTTAATGTACTTGCAACAATTTTTTTCATCCTCTATCATCTCTGAATCAAACTTATACTTTCAAACACGGGGTGCACTCTCCTCCTCTTTCTCTTGATATGGCTTATCTTGGCTTTTATACGAGTGCGACTTTCGTCTGATTCCCCAACCCCAAAAGCTTTTTCTGCTAAATTTGCAGGTGTGTCGGCTTGAAGGTATGGTTGTCTTTTGCCTCAAAGATCTAGCTACAACCCGTACACAATTTTTTCGTCCTGTAACCCCCCGGGCAGAATTAAGGGGGTTGTGGTCGCAGCACTAGTGGAACCGGTGGGTGTCACGCGGTACTACGACGACAATCCTCTTCTGATGAGTCCGACAAGCTGAGTGCCACCATTGTTAACATGGTACGTGTATGTAATGGTGACCCTCTTTCCTGGGACTTTACCTTCAGCTTACCATCAGGCGAGGTGAAATTAAATTGACGTATCCTAAATAAAAAAAAAAATTTTACTCATTTATCTCTCTTGTTCTAGTGGTGGTAATGAGGATGGTCTGGAGAGCCGTACGCAGGAAACCCAGTTTCCTTCAGCGAGTGCCCTGAAGCAATCAGCTCTTATGCAGCACTGCCCGCTGAAGGGAGCTCCTAAGTGCCCGCCTGCATCCAAACGGTAAGATATTTCAATGACTTAGTATTTGAAAATTTTAAAATATAATTAATAAATATTGTAGAACAAAGTACACAACGCCATCTAGACCCAAACTAAGCAGAGCTTGTCATATGGGATCTAGAATGCGGATAAACATACTTAAATACTTTTTTTTGTAAATAAATACATATTATACTCGTACATAGAAACACCCAGACCAATGCAAATATACATATTTGCAATGAGCGGGAATCGAACCCGCCACAGAGGTCGTCCTTTTTGGTCATATCACCGGTTTTATTTAACCAATTGCAATCAAACATATGGCAAATTTTAAGCCTCACCAAGACTTTTCTAATAGAAAAAAAACCGCATCTAAAACCGTTCAGTTTTTTTTGCGTCCATCGCGAATAAACAATTAAACAGACAACAATTCCAAAAGCATTTTTTAAATATCTCCTTTGTACAGACATTTTACAATTTTATAATAGTACTAGCTGATGCACGCGGCTCCGCCCGTTTGGAGGTTGGTTATCGCTTTTGGTCATATCTCTGGTTCTACTAAACATACGGCTGATTTTAAGTCTAACAGACAAACAGACAAAAAACTCAAAAAAAAAATGTGTTCACAGTCGTTCATTTAACACATTTAACAAAAAACTTGGACTATTCCAAGTTTTTTTTAAATATCTCCAATATACAGACAAGTAATTTACAATTTTATAATAGTATAAATAGATAGAAATAAGTACTAGTAATATTCTACGACACATTACATAGCGCTATGTAGACCTAAAGTAAGCATAGCTATGTAATATGGGTTCTGGAATGCGTATAAACATTTTTAGACGCATTATCTTTCACATTCCGTTTGGACTACCGTTCAGAATAGTCGCGTTGCGCGTGTTCTAATTGATTGGTGCAAAGTGTCAACGTCGCAAAACATCGTGCTTCGGCCGAACGCGCGCCGCGATGACGCAACCGTCGCAGTGCAAGGTAAATTATTATTAAGGCGAAGGTCTCGTTAGCATTCAAAATGACATCAAGTCCAATCAAGCTCAAAACGGAGAATGAACACTTACTGTTTAAAGCATACAGTGAAGAGAAAGCTGAAAATGCTAATCTTCGTCAAATTATTCAAAAAATGCAGGGTCAAATTGATGAACTGCAGAAACAAATTATGAGTCTCACTCATGAAAGAGAAAACAAGTCGAGTAAAACCAAAGCTACTCCGATAGATAGTTCCACCCAATGCTCGGAATACTGCACAGATGAAGAAGATCTGGCTAAGGAAACCGAGTGGATACGGGTTAAAAGTAGAAAGAAAAGGAAATTGAGCTCGTCACCTACTCAAGCGGAAGAACACCAAAAGGCCGACTCATTACTTACCAAAAACGCCAGAACTAAGAAGGTTCCACCCCCTCCACCTATAATAGTAGATGGTATTGAAGACTATCAAACATTCTTTGATACCATAACTGCTAGTCCCCAAGGAGACGCATTTACAACTAAAATCATGAATGGTAAATGTGTCAAAATCAATGCCCACAATGAGGACTCCTACAAGTCTCTCAGAAACATAATAACCAAAAGTGGCCATCTGTGGCATTCTTACGAAAACAAGCAAGAAAGGCCTATAAGAGTCATGGTCAAAAATTTGCATTACACATGTAAGCCGGAAAGAATTATCGAGGATCTTAAAAACAAGGCCTTAAAAATAATAGACGCAGCCAACAAAATCAGCTGGAAGAAGAGAGAGCCTCTCAATATGTTCATGTTAACTTTCAACAATGACGAGGATATTAGTAAAATTTACGGTATAAAGTCTATACTAGGATGTAAGGTTGAAGTGCAGCCTATCAAAACATCCAGACTTGTACCACAGTGTAAGAGATGTCAGGCGTATGGCCATACGCATAAATATTGTTGTAAGGAACCGCGATGCGTGAAGTGTACAGGAAAACATCTCACTCAAGACTGCAAAAAACCTGCAAAAGAAAAGCCAAAATGTGTGCACTGTGGTGAAGCACATCCCGCTAACTATAGAGGATGCATAGTTGCCAAAGAAATGCAAAATATTAAAAATAAAACATTAAAAAACGCACCTGCGTCAACTCAGCAGCGAATTGCTCCAAAAAAACCAACGGCACGTGACAGAAGTGAAGGAATAACTTATGCACAAGCTACTGTTAAAACACATAACTCTAACAACAACGTAAACAATACAATGCAACCTATGCAACATATAAATTTATCAGACAAGTTGGATGAAATTATTAAAATAATGTCATCTTTTAATGGCCGACTACAAAGACTAGAAAATGGAGCCAAGACTGGCATTGGTAAAAAATCAAACCAAAAATGAATAACGCACTTAAAATCATGGCATGGAATGCTAATGGGCTACTCAAGCACCAACAAGAACTTCAAGTAGTCCTCAACATAGAAAATATTGACATATGTTTGATATCAGAAACTCATTTTACCAGACAATGTCACATTAGCTTTAAAGGATATAAAGTATATCATGCATTGCATCCTAGTAATAGTGCTCATGGCGGCAGTGCAGTAATAATAAAAGAAAATCTTTACCACTACGAAGAAATGAAGCACGAACATCCAGAAATACAAGCAGTATCAGTACGAGTCAGGTGTAACCTTTACCCTCTTACGATAGCTGCATTGTATTCTCCTCCAAAACACTCCATTAAAAAAGAAGAGTATTTAAGCTTTCTAAGCCAACACGGACAAAGATTTATTGTGGGCGGGGATTTCAACGCTAAGCACAAGAACTGGGGATCCAGACTTATTAATACCAAAGGCCGGGAACTATACAAAGCCATTCAGGAGTTAAACTGTGAAGCTTTATCTACAGGGAAACCAACCTACTGGCCCACAGATACTGATAGGATTCCAGACCTGATCGATTTTTTCATCTGTAAAAATATATCTAGGGGTGATTTTACTATTGAAGAGGGTCATGACATGAACTCTGACCATTCCACTATATTACTAACATTAAGTAGACGTATACTATATAATGAGAAACATCCGATATTAGTCAATAAGTATACAGACTGGGATAGTTTTAGACTAGATCTAGAAAATAATATAGAATTAAGAGTTCAGCTGAAAACCACTGAACAATTAGACCTAGAAGTTAGTAAATTTATCGTAAGTATACAACAGGCAGCTTGGAAAAACACTCCTGAGAAACCAAAATTGATAAAAAGAACTGTGTACCCTGAATATATCATAAATCTTATTATGCTAAAACGAAGGCAGCGGAGAAGATGGCACCTAACCAGAAGCCCTCAAGACAAAACTGAGCTTAACAACATGACTAAACGTCTCAAAAGAGAAATAATAAGCTATAATAACTCGTTAACAAATAACTATTTACGTCACTTAACTACTGACTATAAGTCAGATAACTCATTATGGAAAGTGACAAAAAATATTAAAAGACCCATTTCACAAATTCCTCCTATAAGAGAAGAAAATGGGAAATGGGCTATTAGTAACCAACAAAAAGCTGACAGGTTCGCTCAGTACTTAGAGTTGATATTTCAACCTAACATGGAATCATCGAACTCCGCTGAAATTATTAATTTCCCACCAAAATTACAGAACGAAAGTTCAGGAATAAAGCCCGTCACACCAAAGGAAGTGTTAAATACGATTAGATCCCATATGAACACAAAAAAATCACCTGGTTACGATCTTATAACAGGTGTAATCCTACAGAATTTAAATCGCAAAGCGATTGTAAAATTGACAACTCTTATAAATGCTGCATTTAGATTAAAATATGTACCTGATCTGTGGAAAGTAGCTGAAATAATCATGATAGCAAAACCTGGCAAGCCACCACAAGAACCGACTTCATATAGACCAATCTCTTTACTGCCAATAATAGCAAAACTATTTGAGAAACTATTATTAAAAAGACTTAAACCTGTCATAGAAAATAATAATCTTATACCTGATCACCAGTTTGGCTTCAGAGAAAAACATTCAACTATTGATCAGGTCCACAGGATAGCCAATATAATCGAAACAGCTATAGAAGAAAAGAAAGTGTGCTCTACTATATTCCTTGATGTAGCACAAGCTTTCGATAAAGTCTGGCACGACGGCCTCATACATAAACTAAAGCTTAGGTTACCGAGACAGTTTGCGGACATTCTCGAATCATACATACTAAACAGAGTATTTCGCATTCGACACGAAGACGCCTTCTCAGAAATAAGGCCCATCAAAGCTGGGGTACCACAGGGAAGCGTATTAGGTCCAATCCTATACCTGCTGTACACCAGTGATATCCCAGTTACGGAAAATAATCATATTGCCACTTTTGCCGATGACACGGCTATTATGGCGATAGGTAATAATCATGAAGAGGCTGTTGAAAAAGTCCAAATAGCAGTTCATCAAGTTCTTACCTGGACTAAAAAATGGAGAATTAAGCTAAACGAAAGCAAGTCAATTCACGTTGACTTCACAAATAAAAGAGCACAACATTTTCCTGTATTTATTAATGGCCTAAAAGTTCCATACGCTAATACAGCTAAATACCTTGGCATGACACTTGATGCTAAGCTGCGCTGGAAAGCACACGTCAAGAAAAAGAGATCGGAATTGAAAATACGCTACCAGAATATGTACTGGTTGCTTGGAAGACACTCTCCCCTATCAGTACAGAATAAAGTCCTACTATACAAACAGGTATTGATGCCAGTATGGACTTATGGTATACAGCTCTGGGGCTGTACCAGTAAGAGCAATCGTCAGATCATCCAACGATTTCAAAACAAAGTGCTCAGGGAGATAGTCAATGCGCCCTGGTACATCCGGAACTGTGATCTACACCGGGACCTAAACATGGACGACGTAGATCGTGTTATACAAAAATATGCAGAAGCTCACGAAAACAGACTTCATCACCATGTGAATGTTGAGGCAATCCAGCTTCTTGACATCACTAATATAGTAAGAAGACTGAAACGGACGAAACCATTTGAGTTAGTGTAGTGTTTTAGAGACAAACAAATAAATGTAGTGATAAGTGCTGCGTATAAAGAACACATGAACAAAGTGTCTTCGCCTTAATAAAAACTAAGTAAGTGTTAATGGACGCATTCTTAGAATTATGTTTACGTAGTAATTTAGGTGAAATGTATTTACTTATTAGTCAACAAGGCTAGATTGTAATATAAATAAAGTATTGTTTACAGTACTTTATTAGGAAAAAAAAAAAAAAAAAAAAAATCTTTTATAAATACATATTTTCATAATAAACACCCAGACCAATAAAAGACAGACCGACATAACAAATTTAATATTTGCCCTGAGCGGGAATCGAACGATTTCAATTGGAAAACTCAACATCCAAGACGGACTTGAACCAGCGACAGCCCCTTTCTAGGGAAATTCTCAGTCTTGATCTACCTGGATCCGTCCTGGATGGCTAAAATTGCGCCTACACACTTTTACGTCTGAACGTCTAAACTTAATTCTCACGTGCTATTTACTTGAGTAAAAAGTAGGAACACAGTTTAGTTCAACTTAATCGTAGTTCTTGTGACGACGACGAAAAAGACTTTCGCGGGTTCAAATCCCGTTCTGAATGTTGTTTTTTTTTCTGAATTTAAATTTTTAGAAAACGTTATCATATTAATTACTCCAAAATTTTATTCAGTTTAGCATTTTTTAATATTTTAACCAATTTTAAAAAAGCAGACTGTCGTCAACAAACAGTGTTATATACAAAAACCTTCAATTTAAGAATGATTTGCAGGTATCGTACTCACGATGGCACTTGCAATAATATCAACCGTCCAAGGTGGGGATCCACCATGACTCCTGTCCAGCGCTTCCTGCCACCTTCCTACTCTGACGGACTTCAAGCCCCAAGACGATCCGTACTCGGGGTTAAGCTCCCTTCAGCCAGAGAGATCAGTTCTTCGATCCATGAAGGCAAAAATATTGAGAGTACCGGAGTAACCCATCTTCTGATGCAGTGGGGACAGTTTATAGACCATGATATGACGGCTTCTTCTCAGTCGAGAGGGTTCAACGGTTCGGTGCCAAGATGCTGTAAGGATGGAGGAAAGGATTTCGTTCCAAAGGAGCTTTTAGTAAGTTTTCGATAGTGTACAAAAATAAGCTTTTTATTGTGCAATAAATGAAAATAAGTGCTAATCTAGTCATTAAATTCTCGGTAATTGCAATCTCTTACAATCTCTCTGTCTCTTACTGGATGGAAAGACCTTGTTGTGATACTTAGTGAAAAAAAGGAATCACTTTAGTTAGAAAGAAAGCAAAAATGTATTTAGCTCAACGACGTTCTGGACGTCAAAACAAAGTGTCTATTAGCGATAACGCCAGTGGAAAAGTTTTATATAGCATTGACATAATTTATGTAACAACCAAATTTAAATGAAATTGTAATTGTGTGTCTGTCAGTCTTCGTAACTGATTCCAATACAATCTTTTTCTAGTCATTTATCAATGGATCATTCATTTATGAATGAAATAATCCATAGAATTAATCGAATGTCACTTTGTCTAGAGATCCAGTAGAAAGCAATTTTATTTTATTTTAAGCCTTGTTTATTTCCTGTTACATTTGTTATATAACCTAAGTATACATTGCGACTTATTCTTTATACATTTGACTATTCCTAATCATTTATATTTATTCACTGTTATTTTCTGTATTGGTATGTATCAGGACCCCTCTCCGGTAAAGGCCTCCTCCAAGGCTTGCCATCTTTCTCTGTCTTAAGCTATTTGGATCCACTGTGGACCCGCGATTTTTTTGTTATCATCATCCCACCGAGTGTACGGTCTGCCTCTGTAGCGTTTGCCTGATGGGCCTCTCCATGTGGTTACTATATTTGTCCACCTGTGATCTGTGAGGCGCGCTACAGTAGACAGCAATAGTAAGATATAAGTTACAAAAGTTTTTTAATCTCACAGCATCCAGAATGTCTCCCAATTACGGTGCCATTAAACGACCCGTTCTACGGCCCCAAAGGAGTGCGTTGTCTCGACTTTGTACGCTCAGCCCCGGCTCCTCGTGACGACTGCTCTTTAGGATGGCGAGAACAGCTCAACCAGGTGTCTGCCTACATTGATGGATCTCCGCTATACGGAAGTTCCGCTGCGAAGTCTGATAAGCTGAGGATATTTAGGAATGGTGAGTCACGACGTTCGAATTAATATTTGCCAGAGGCTTTTAAAGCTTGTCCATCTAAAACCATAGACTCTGAGGCGGCTTGATCAGCTTCTTGTCTCCATATTGTAGATATTCATATTGTAGGTATTTAAACGGTACGAAAGAGGGTGTATCGTTAAATTTACCCCTAAACTCGTTCACCGTTAACATCCAGTACTACAAGTTCCTCCGTGTTAGGTTAGCAACCTTGCAACGCTTGCAACAGTGCTAAAATTACGGATACTCAAAACAACAATTCTTGTCTCCATCCTTTAGGAATGTTACAATACGGGCGCGTCCAACAACGTCGTCCGGTGCTGCCACCTGAACGCCGCGACGAGCTGTGCCGCGGGGGCGCCGTCTCTACCGAGTGCTTCAAGTCTGGAGACGCCAGGGTCAACGAACATCCAGGACTGGTAGCAGCTCATATCGTGTGGATGAGACAGCATAATAGGTGATGGTTTTTCTGAAGTTATTGCAATATAGTGGATTTCGTAATGGTAAAAGATCCTTGCTGAAACTGGATTTTGAAGTTTTGAATGTGAAAAGGAAGTTTTAACGTGAAAGTTTGTGGTGACGGTGTGGTGTGGTGTATGGTATTGGAGGGCCAAGATCATCGGGGCCGTATAGACGAGGTTTGGATGCAAACGGGATTGGCGCTGTTGTTGATGATTATGACAGAATTTCCTTCAGGGGAAGGGGCAAATATATAGAATAGCGTTCAGGGGAGAGGAGAAAGGGAGGTATTTTGTAGAGACCTTTTCAACGATTTTTAATTGATTAAACTAAAGTAATTGTTTGATGAGTCTCAAATCCATCCACCCATTTTCAAACCCACAATTTTATTCATCACTAGCTGACCCGGCAAACTACGTTCTGCCTTAGCATCAAGTTTTGTTCGTTACCTTATCTATTATTATTTCATGAATGTCTCCTTGTACCACGTTATTAAAGACCCGAAACGGCGTGAGGCTTTGGTCGATTCGAGTTCGACATAACCACCCATGTTGGCGGCGGAGGAGTAAACGAGGCGATTTTCGCAAAACCAGTACAGTATAGGCGGACATCTAAAAAATCAAAGATCATGAAAATCGGTCCACCTGTTCTCGAGTTCATCGCGGTCATCACTACACGACTTTGTTTTATGTATATAGATTAATCCAATATCTAAGACTCATTGTATATTTTCTAGAATGGCACAAGAACTAGCCCATCTAAACCCAGAATGGAGTGACGAGAAGATCTACCAGGAGACGCGAAAGATCGTCGGCGCCATGATACAGCACATCACATACCATGAGTTTCTGCCTATCATATTAGGTAAGGTATTACACAGGTCATATTTTACCACCTCTAGCATAACTAGCGTTGCGATGAGCCAAAAAAATTAATACCATCCACTCCTTTCTTATTCGGAACGGCATGTGCAGGGCTGAGTTGTCGCCCCCATTTGGTGCAAATAATTCCGTGAAGCATTCCTTTGATTTGAATTTCTTAACCAACACAATATGACTTCACCCCACCTAGTAATAGGTCGTAAGTGCCGTCTAAACAATGTTTCAACTTAGTTCTTAGGTGGATGGGCGCTATAGATGCTTTTTCGTGCCCCGCTTGGAAAGACCCCGCATTGTAGGTAGAAGGAAACGCGCGTGTTGGCCATGTCATAGTTAGCTCCAAGGAGTTGGTACGCTTGAGCTTACACACGAAAAACATTCTCATTGATTTCCTTCACCAGCTATTCAATAACTGCGGAGCACTTCCTCTAGATTTTAACCTTCCTTCGTTTCTGACATAGTCATCTCAACATTAGCGCCGAAGAGCTGGTACTCTTTAGGGTACACATGGAAAACACTCTCGTCCGATCTTTGTTAATTGCGATTTCACTCCCCAGGTGGCGAGGTAATCCATCGCTTCGAGCTAGAGCTGCAGAAAAAGGGTTACTACAAGGGTTACAGCCCCAAGATCAACCCCAACCCTGCCAGCTCATTCAGTTCTGCAGCGTTCCGGTTCGGCCACAGCCTCGTGCAATCCTCCATGATGCGGTTCGACAAATTCCATCGACCGATGAAAAACAGTAAGAATTTTTATACCTGATATGATAGCAATCAAGTACAGGTTACCTGATGGGAAGCGGTTACCGAGGTCAGTCACGTGCCGTCACCTGCAAAGCGGATAAGGAACAAAAAATAAAGAATGGCATTGATTTTTATGTCAAGGCATTGTCAATCATGTCAAGGAGTCCCAATTCTAAGTGTTAATACAACCCTACCTGGCCCTTAGGGTAGAGGCCTGAGACCTAAATAAAAAAAACTCACACTCACTAATTAAAGACTAATATTAAAACACTACATATACAGCTATAGAAGTGGAACTGCCTGCCTAAGTCTGCCTTTCCCGAAAACTATAACCTGTGCGTCATCTTCAAGTCTCGAGTGAATGGTTTTAGTCGGTTCAAGCCCGGCGGGGGGGTATCCGAAGGGATTTCCGCACGAAAAAAAAAATGGTTCCTTCTAGGCAAACGTATTTCATCACTATCAATACCTTATGAAAAAAATCATCTTGGCGTCGTGTCCCGATTGCATCTCAGGCGTCGAAGGTCGCGCAGGCCTAGGGGTGACAGGTGTAGCCGCCTATCACCCCAGCAGAAGCAGGCCGGGGCAGCGGCGCGTTGCGCGCACCCCTCTTTCCGGGGGCGAGACGGGGACACCTTGGTTCTTAAACCCGAGGGGGGCTCTCGAAACCGCAGATGACTCTGGATCAGCCGGGGTGCGTGGGAAATTACCCCGGCGTCTGGAAACCCGAGACGGCGTGCAGTTTTAGTCGGTTTGAATCCGACATAACCACCCCGGCTGGCTGGCGGAGGGGTATCAGGGGGGATTTCCGCATGAAAAAAAAAGGGCCATTACCTCAGTGCCGGGTTCCGCTGCCCACTTTTCCTCCTCCACTTGGCACGGTTTTGGGCATCCATGGCAGTGAGACCATTGACACTACTAATGCAAAAAACTATGAGACATTAAATAATATTAACGCATTGTCTATATGACACACTTCCGACCGAGAATAGTTTTACTTCTTGTATAACAATGAATTTTACCACAAATAACGCCCTACTAAAGCATATCGTTTCCACGCTATACGTTCCGATTTCTAAGAGAATTGTAATGTAATTGTAGCACATGACAATAACGTAAAACAATAGTCGTAATAGTTTGAGAACTAAAAATCCACTTACTCGAACTAACTCGTAGAACGGCTTTCAATTGGCATAGGTAGGCAGGTAGCTTATTCTTTTGCCTAATAACCTTTCAACCAGTATGGTAGCGAACTCACAGCCCGGATAGTCTCACGCCAAGTAAACTTACCAACTGAACAACTGAAACCCGACAAAACAACTTTTTCACTGTTTCTTTTAGTAATATTTTCATTATAAATCTTAAGGCTTTCACGGCCGGCACTGCATGTAGAATATACTGCTTCCGGGCTGTTAGGCCGTTTACCACTGAAGATGTCGACCGCAGTGATCGACGAAACGTATGGAACACAAGTTTCCTATGGACCACAGCCAAACAGCCCGGAAGCAGTATATTCTACAAGAGATCCAATTCTAAGCACTCCATGGATTCACCGTGCGGTCGCCGGGTCCATAGCGTGGTACAGAGAGGAACACCATGACGACGACTGGGACTTACGACCCAGATGTAGGTTTAGGGTGGCCACCTTGTGATGCATCAGCGCTCACCTCCACCGACAGTAGCGTTCCCCCCCCCCCCTACCTATCCAAATTTGGTAAGATCCTAACAATGCCGCTTTTGATGTACGATTTAGTAAAGAGCTTACTGGAAGCTCTTGGCAATCCGAGGTCTATAAGTAAGTTGTACAGGGATTTAGCTGGAATTCCCCTTGCTCCTACTTCTACGGCGTAGAGTTTAACCACGTAGCCGTTTTTGGTTAACTCGTTAGTCAAATCAAAGTATTTGTTTGTCTTTATAGCGTGGTCTTTAGGTATATTAGTTTCCCACGGTACTGTGAGTTCTACAAGCACTGCACGCTTATGCGATCGTGAAAAAAGGAATATCTCGGGTCTGGATGATGAGGCACAGACATCCTCTGCATCCTATAGTGCTACGTGTCTACGAGTATTGTCCAGTCAACGGCAGCTATCAAAATTGAATATGGCTTTTGAGGTGATTTCTTTGAGCAGCCTTCCTTTACAGACGCAATGTCATTTCTTTGGTTTGTGGTTAATCCTTTTTTCGCTCTAGCTACCGCCAAACTTACAGCCTCACGTATGATTTCTAATACCGTATCATGACGGCGCGAGTAATGACCCCGGTCTAATAGCGTCTTACAACCCACTAGTAGGTGCCTAGCCGTACCAGTTGCTTTAATTGCTATCTATTTCTGAAAAATGTTATCATATTGACAAAATTCAGTTCTAAAAGTATCTTCACTCATCCTCTGAGCTTTTTCCCAACTAGTTGGGTTAGTTTTTTCAATCCAACTACGAAGCAGCAGAAGTTCGATATTTTCCGTGTAGCGGCTGCCATTCTGACTTTCACATCCCACTGGACGATGTCAAGTTCTGTAGTTAAAGCAGTGGCTAAACTATAACGCTATTCATATATAGCATTTCAAAAGCAGTACAGGAGCGAGATGGAGCTATATACGGTGGATAACTCCGTCTCTGTCCTGAAGGAGAGCTGCAGCTGAAGCTGAGCTGTATTGCTTTTGAATTACTATAAAAGCGTCGTGGTAAATGGTAAATGGTTGTCGGACTGTTTAGGGCTCCAACTGCCAGTACCGACTACCATAGATATTCGACTGCTTCACGTGCTCTTCAAGGCACGGAGGGTATTCCGGGGGATCCATCTCGAAACTGGAGATGGCCCAGGGTCAGTCGGGGTGCGAGGGAAATGCCTTATGGGGCCATCTTACACCCCGGCGTCAGAAGACCCGAGACGGCGTGCGGTTTTAGTCGGTTCCAGCCCGCCATAACCACCCTCGTTGGCCGACGGGGGTATCCGAGGGAATTTCAGCACGAAAAGAAAAAAAGGAACGGAGGGTATTTAAGAACGGTCACCCATCCTAAGGCTGACCTAGCTAGGATTGCTTAACTTTTCAATTTGCCTGCTCGGTTAACACTTAGTCACGAGCGCCTCTAATAAGTATTTTCACTAATCCATCCATTTTTTCTAGACGTAAGCCTCCACAATGAACTCACCAACCCCTCAAACATCTGGAGCATCGGCGCAGTAGACCGTCTGCTCCTCGGCATGTTGAACCAGCCCATCCAAAAACGCGACGAATTTATTACCGAAGAACTTACCAACCACCTCTTCCAAACGCCCCATTTCGGGTTTGGCATGGACCTCGCAGCAATCAATATACAGAGAGGAAGGGACCATGGGGTTCCACCCTACACCTCGTGGAGGGAACCCTGTGGGCTATCTGCTATTGAAGATTTTGAAGATCTATTCAGGGTTATGCCTACACGAGCTGCGAGAAAGCTTCAGGCGTTATATAGGTGGGTGAATTGTTAACCAAATCTATGAGTAAATTTATTTTCAACAAATGAGCAATCGAAATGGGTTTTGGCTAATTGGTGGTGTTGGGAAGATTTTTTTCCCAGTAAGACGAGTTTTCTTTGAAGCCTTCAGAAACTTTTACCCAGCATTCAATATCTTCTTGCTACCTGTATAGATCCCAGTTAAAAAGTGTGTACAGTTCATCACACAGTCAGGTTTTTCAATCTACTTGATTGATTAGACCTGACTGTGGATGACCTATGGATCTGCCTGCCATCTGCACTCTACATACTCTCTTAGATATAACTCTACAATTCAGCTCAAAATTCATAAATACGTTATTGTTCATGGCCCTTGTGATTGTCTCCAGGCACGTGGACGACATAGATCTATTCACCGCCGGTGTGGCTGAGAGACCAGTCGTGGGTGGACTCGTGGGACCAACATTCGCTTGTATCATCGCGCAACAGTTCAGTAACTTAAGGAAAGGTGATAGATTTTGGTAAGTTAACTACTACACAAATATTAAAATACGCATACAAAGCGTCTACTAGTATAGCGCATATTATTATATACAAAAACACACACTTTCATAGCCAAGAAAATAACTGTATGTCAGCACTAATTTAGCCCAATTAGTTATACAATAATCAAAGTTATGTGTGTATTTATCGCAGGTTTATAAGTGCCCGGTTAATGGCAATAGGCTCGCCACCTATTACATTGGGACCTAAAACATAAACTGGCGAAACGTAGGTGCTAGCACCTCTGCCTACCCCTTCGGGGATATAGGCGTGAGTTTATGTTATGTTATGTTTAAAATTATATGAATCTAATAACTGGTTTCATACAGAGGACATTTTCTGATATTTAAAATGCAAAAAGTCTTTCGCCCCTTTAGAACTTCTTAGCGTTTCAATTAATTAATTGTAAAATATCCGAAATCATTGACAAAGCGGCAATGTGTTTACAGGTACGAAAATGGAGGCTTAGACTCATCACTGACTCCAGCGCAGCTACAGCAGATCCGCCGGATTTCTTTCGCGCAAGTCCTTTGTCGAACCCTTGACAGCATTGAAACCGTTCAGCCTTTTGTCTTCCTTTCCTCTGAAAACACTGATAATGACAGAATCTCCTGCCAAAATGGACTGCTTAATAACTTTAGTTTAGCCCCATGGATCGAAATAGATTCTGACGCTGACAACGACTTTAGCAAATCTGAAGACCATACTACAACAGCAAAACCTAAAATAAAATCAACTTCTCAAAGACCCACTACTACTACTAAAAAGACTTTACAGAAAGTTACTTCTAAAGTTACTCAAAAGAAACCTGGCATCAAAACACCTAATAAAGACACGACTAAAGACAGGACAAAAGAAAGTAACAAGCTTGACGCAAATAAAGAATCTAAGGACGACGACCAAGACGAGTTCAATCTGACTTTGACTGATAACATGACTTTTTCTACACCCTTTAATATAAGTAAAGACAACCTAACGACCAAACCTAACATGACGACTGAACCTGACGTGACGAGACGACATGTACAGATAGACGACAAACTTGACTTCAAAAACAAAAGTAGACTAGTAGACGACTTTCAAATGGACTCTAGACAAAGACCCAATAAATATAATGACTACGACTATGAAGATAACGATACTCAACAAGTTCAATCAGTAGTTATAAACAACATTGCTCATAAAAGACCTTACAATCAAAGACCAGTGATTACTGTGACAGAAAACATTGACAAATACACTTACTTGATTAATTACGTACCAAGACCTACGCAGTCCTGGCGACATACTACTAGGAGACCACCTTCGACTCCTATACGTGATAGAGATGTAGTAAAAGTTACATATCAGACTTATGATGACACTTATCGACGACCAAACAAACCTTACTACTATGACAACAGACATGACGACCTCAACTACAGGTACAATAGGCCGACTTACTCGACTAGATATAATTATCATTCCTCTGCTAGATCTAATGAGGAGACTGTGACTCAGAAAAATGAACCAACCGACAAACCGGACATAAAGACTGAAAGCACGACTGACTTGTACAAACTTATTACTTTTGGCTATGTAGGCACTTACAAAGGTAATTCGCCTACGACTGAAACACTGATGGATGGGACTGATAAAGTAAATGAAAGACATAAAGCTAACACTGTTAGCAAAGGCTTCACGACTACTCACACGACAGACAAAAATATGAAGCTATCCACTTTCTATATGTACGACACTGCGACAAAACCATACTTACAAAGACCGACAAGACGCAATGACGAAGCGCCTGTACCGGCAAACAAATATTATTACATGAAGAATGTTTTGCACAAGTACTCAGGCAATGAAAAAAATATCCCAAGGCCTGAAACAAAAGAAGAACAACAGGCAATTCTGAAGGATAACCACAATTACCCTGGTATTTCTGATGCAAGTATGGAAGAAAGATCTTCAGTAGACAAGATGACATCGTTAGATGAAGTGGAGCCGAAGCCTAATAGCCAAGAGCGGCATAGGAACCGTGTGAAGGTGAAGCCTTCCAGTCCTGCAAAGACTCCTTCCGTGGTTTTCGATGTTATACCAAGCGAGATCAGGTAAAGAAACACAAATTATCCATTCAGAGTAGACACCAATAAAGACAGCCATTACTTACAAATTACCATGTTTTTCCTTTTCAGTATTTCTCAGTGGGCAGTTTACGAAGAAGATATAGACTTGCAAGAACAGCAGAGGATGCCGGTAATGAAGACAGACCCTTACGCGTTGAAGGAGATACCGAGGCCGATAATGTTCAATAATTTCAGAAGACGAAGACCAGAGTTTGATAGACAGTAATGTGAATTGATACTTGCCAGAATCCCAAATAGTATAGTGTAAGTTTGTAGAAATTTGATTGCAACAAAAGTAAATCGTAAGGCGAAAGTGACTAAGAATTCTAAAGTAAGGTTTGATGAAACTAGGAGATTTAATTGCATTAGATGCACCTTGATTAGGGTGACAATGACTTGACCAAATGATCACGACATGACTGATTCTAAAGATACCTACTGTCTTTGTATTTCATCCATAATTTTTGTAATCAAGGACTGACTTTGACTCACACACATTCAGACATTGGTTACCTTCTGGATATTTAAATGATAATTGTACCTAGCAGGGATGTGTGACTAAATGATCGCGACTGATTACTGCTACTATGCTATTGACTACTACGACTATGATACTGACTACTGACTGTGTTAGCTACCTACCTAATCAGAGACTGACTTTGACTCAGTCAAATTCAGTCATTGGTTACCAAGAGAAAAATATAATGGTAGCCGCATAAGTTGACTTGAATTGACTTGACTGATTGACCGCTACCTGACTGACTGTACAGATATTAACATGAAACTTTTAATGGAAATAGTGAAAGACTGACCTTGATTCCATCAAATTCAACAATCGAATACCTATCAAAATGACAGAGTTACGGATGACTGGACCAAAATGATGACGACATAAATTACTGGAAAGACACTGACATAAATGTTACTTATTTAATACAATCACATTCAGTAGTTATTTACTAATATGAAAAAGTAGGCACCTAAACGTAGCAGCGTGTATTGACGACTGGACCAAATAATGACAACATGACTGACTTAAAAGACATTGACACGAACCTTTAATAACAATAAACTAAATAATGGCGACATGACTGACTCAAAAGATTGACAAGTTACAAGTTTTAATAATTATAATTAGGGATTACCCTTGACTCAATCAAATTCAGTCATTGGTTACTAATATGGAAGAGTGCCTAAACGTAGCATTGCGTATTGACTGATACAAATAATGGCGATATGACTGACTCGAAAGACTGAAACAAAACTTTTAATAATGATAGGTATTCAAGGACTGCTACATGATGACTAAAATAAAAGGTTACGTAAACGTAGTTGCATGTACTGATTGAACCGAACAGTAACTTGACTGACTAGAAAGACTGACATATGAACTGATCCAAAGGACAGGACTGAGACAAAACTTCAGGGACTGCCTTTGGCCCATTTATTCAGTAATTAACTACTAAAATGACAGAATAACAGTAGCAGCACGTAGGCACCTGGATATTGACTTGACCAAATGTTCGCGACATGGCGGACTCGAAGAGACTGACCCAAAATAATTAATAATAAGACTGGCAACATAAAATAATAATGGTGGTAGTGAGTTTTTGAAAGTAACTTCTGACAATATTCCTATAGTTTAATTTCCTATCGTCTAACTATAAGTAGGTACAAACACTGCGTCGATGGAAAATTATTGAATGGTTGACTGATTAGGTATCTTACCTAATCTTCAAGACTGATGTGAACATTAACATCGACACAATTAACTGATAATTATTGACTTATTTAGTAACAATTTAATGGTCGACCGACTTTTAACAACATAACCACTTTTTACTTGAAAAGACAAAATAGTAACTTCGACATTGGCATATTTGGTAAGACGACTTGACTGATACCTTAATAGACTGTGTCGTGATGACTTGAACTTGACTAAATTTTAACAAATGGCAACGACGTGACTGACTTTCTGACAACGTACAGCGACGTGAACACGTGACCAACTTTCTGACAACAGCCGACGACTTGACCGACTTCTATTCATGACTTATCTTAGTTATCCTACCCACCTACTGAGGCCGCGGTGGCGGCCAAAGTCCGCCGGCAACCCTGGGGTTATCCTTTCGAGGGCTTACCCGGGGTGCCCGGCAACGGACACTTGGGGAGGACACCGTGCGGTTTTAGTCGAGACACGACATAACCACCCCCGCAGGCCGGAAGGGGGGTATCCGAAGGGATTTCCGCACGTAAAAAAAAAAAAAAAAAACCCACCTACTGAATTTTCTGACCAATTGACTATATGAACCTACCTACCTACGAATAACGACATATCACGTTTATTACACCTATATGGGAAATGTAACTAAAGACTGTTTTAATACCTAATGAGATTTGTATCGACTTAAATGTAATGACAATGACAAGATTGACTCACGAGCGTAGCCAGATTTTGAGTTTCTTAAGAAAATAAAAATTTGTAAAAAACTTCTTATTCACGTTAAAAACAACATATTTTGAATTTCTATATTCTAAATTGAACAGGGATTGAATCCCTCAAAACCTATGGCTATGCCCATGCATTGAATAAATTTAGGTACCTATATTATTATAAGATATGACACATGACATGAAAGACTTGCTATTTCCTTGACAGGCCTTGAGTTGAACTCAGGCTTGACAATGCAATTTGCTACATCGAACATCAAATGATATATGAATCGACTGGATCAGAATAATTGACCAACTTGACAACATATAAAGCCAAAAAAAACTAAGACCTTTGAACAAAAATAGACTTTATTCATAACACATTTCAACATTAACTGTAGACAATGAGACTAACAAATGACTAGAACTTTGTACCTACCTAGATATTTACAAGATCTCATATAACAATGACTCAAAACAACGACTAATAATGTAATGACAATATTTGACTAAAGACTGCTTAACTTATTAAATGATATTTATGTTAGTAAATAAATATAATCTTATATTTTTAATCCATGACCAAATTGACGTACTGTCACTGAGGCTGAATTTCATCAGTGAAAATTCATTCTGAGTTTTATGTTTTACTCAATGAGCATGATTGAGTAAAATGCGCTAACACAGTTCAAATTGGATTACACGTGTTTATATTCATTGGTGAAATCCAGCCTTAATAGGTAACTATAGGCTACAATTAAATTCAGCAAAATACTTTCAATGTGATTATTTGGCATATTCCTATTTTTTTAAATTGTGTTTAAGTACATACTTATTATGTATATTTAAATGGTACCTAGGTACAAAAAATTGGAGAAAGTTAATATACAGATAAATAAAAAATAAAGATTTCTGAATAACTCAGGCAAGCATGAAAGGTATTATCATCATCACCAATCCTGGTCGCATTCAAAGCGTACTCTTTATAGCAGGTCCACTAGACTTAAAGCTGTGCTTAAAGTATAGTACTTAAGTATAATATTTTTAAAGAACATATCAAGCTATAACCTTAGACTGTATTAGCGGGAAAGAAACATTTTGTCATGTTAGATATTTTTGCAAAAAAATTTGTAAAGTACTGATTTAATACAGTTGTAGTAAGATATACATGTAAATTTACAGACTTTACATAGGTAATTTACTTTAGAGCTTTCAAATTCTCAAATGGATTATTATTATCAACAATAAATCTCAATTTCACTTAAATGGTTGCTTTATGATAAGTCTGTAGTTGACTGTAATGTAATATTATCTTATCGCTTGTTCACATTAAGTTACCTATTTCAACAAAGTGCCTATTAATATGTAATCTTGCCTTGGAAGTATGAGAAACTGGCACAAAATCGGTTATTGTGAATAAATATTAACAAGTTTGTATTTCTTTGTTTTATTTTCTGCCCAAAACTAGTCAGTGAAAGAGACAATAGTGTTCAATACACTCAAGTAGTTGTCCTTTTAATTTTTCAGTCATTGATAAATATTTGGTTACATAACAGTTTATGACATCAGTTCTTTGAATTCCATAAACAGATTGACTTTTTAGAACACATTGATTTACAAAACAAATTCGTTTGTTATGCCTTTGCTACTGAGTACTAAGTACTGAGGTATATGAATGAGAGTCAAAAAAAAACTACGCACAACATTAGCACTAGTAAGACTTAGATTTTTTCTTCTAACATATACTATAATGCTTATAAACATAACTATCACATATATCTTTGTATAGGTACATTATGGCTACTGTGTCCATTTACTTAAATTAATTAATTTTCAATACCAATAATAAAGAAGTACACAATAAGTCATGCACATACATTGACTCCTTAAGTACATGCTAAGCTATTATCTTATAAGTACAACAAAAGCAACATTAATTAATATATAGAAGTACAATGCAGTGTATGCATTCATAATTTAAACAATAAATATATTCAACTATCTATTTTAATCCCTCTCAGGATAAAATTGCATTACTGTTTTGGATAATTCTTCAGCCAGTTCAGGTGTGCTCGCACAAAGCACTCTTCGAGACAACAGATCTAGTGGACCCCCTGCAGGATCTAAGCAGACACCACCTGCTTCCCGCACCACAATATCACCAGCAGCGATATCCCATGCATGTATACCAAACTCAAAATTGGCATCCGCACCTCCCATAGCGACCATAGCCATGTTTAAGGCAGCAGAGCCCAGGGATCTCATTCCATGTCCATTATCAACTATTCGTTTGAAATTTTCAAAAACAACTGCACATTTATCTGCATCTCGACTTGTACCACATTCAAATGCTACCAATGCTTTACGGAGCTCTTTAATCTCAGAAACATGTATCTTTTTGTCATTGAGGAATGCCCCTTGACCTTTTTTAGCAGTGAAAAGTTGATGTAAATTGGGATTGTAGATGATACCTGCCACAACCTCCTTGTTGATAGCAAGGCCAACTGAAATACAGCAATGAGGAAATCCATGAATGAAGTTGAGTGTTCCGTCTACCGGGTCTATAATCCACGTTGGGGCATCAGTTAGTTCACATTTAATGCCACTGGCAACAGACTCTTCACCTATAAATTTATGCGTAGGGAACTTCTTCTTTAAGCCCTCAATGAGTGTCTGCTCCACTTTTTTATCGATTTCAGTAACAAGATCAATATCACACGATTTCTCATCAAAATCTTTGCAGCCATTTACGTAGTCAGTTATAAGGTTTCCAGCAATTTTTACTAACGCTAAAGCAGCATCAAAGTATTCATCTACCGAATCCATTTTGTATGAAAATTACCTTACTTCGACGGCACGAATACGGCGAATGAATATGTTTATAGTTATTATAAAAGAGTATGTTAATATGTTAGCAAATATATAATATTAATATTAGTAAATATTAGTAATTAGTATAATATTAGTAAAATAAACTGAATTTATTAGATTAGATTCGCATTGATTTCTACTATGAGTCATAACTGTCATTGTCAACAGTGTCAAGTCAAATAATAAATAAGTCGAAGTAGAGTAGAGCACTGACGACATCAAAAATATCGTGAAAAATAATACAAAATAATGTTTCACATTTTACCCTAGTCGCATTTAGCGTTTTGTTGCATAGTTTAACCAAGTTTACCACTTTTTTACTTACAACAATTATTCTATTATAATGGACTACCTGTTACCACAGCTTCACTCTTCATGGCGGCACCTACTAATATCATTAAAGAGACTTTTTTTGTTTGTAATCGATAAACTCTGAAACACCTAAACCAATTTCAAAAGCCGGCGACGTCCGAGTGTCACCTCTACCAAAACTGCTCCGCCAAATAGCCACCGGGACAAGATAGCAAATATGGAAACACTACATTATCCCATGTATTTAACCCTTGTAAAAAGTGAGGTCAGGGAATCCCCAAACCATTATTTTGACACTTGGTTTTTAGGGTTCTGTACCTTTTTTTTTTTTTTATCGTGCGGAAATCCCTTCGGATACCCCCCCGCGTGCCAGCGGGGGCGGTTATGTCGGGCTTGAACCGACTAAAACCGCACGCCGTCTCGGGTCAACAGACGCCGGGGTGTAAGGTTGCCCATAGAGCATATCCCTCGCACCCCGACTGACCCTGGGCCATCTCCGGTTTCGAGATGGCCCCCTCGGGTTTGGGAACCACGGTGTCCCCGTCTTGCCCCGGTTTGGGGGAGGGGCGCTAGTCGCCCCACCGTCCCGGAGGGTTCTGTACCTCAAAAGAAAAAGACGTATTCCGTATAAGACTACTACGTTGTCCGTCTACCTGTCTGTCATATCATGATTAAATGAATAAAAATTAATTAAGTTCCAGAACCAAATTAAACTTTAATACATGTAGGTACGACTGGCGTGTAAAGTCAAAAATGATTAAATAGGGAATTATAATAACATCAGACCTTAAAACAGTTAAATGAAATTGTAAGATCTGTCCTCAGATAGTAATCATAAGTCTGTGAATCTGTCCGACAATATCGATGCTCACGCTTTGCTCACGCTCTTTCCTACCCCAACCCCCACCACGCCGCGCGTTCCTAAGGTTGGGAGTCAGTTCCTATGTACATACCGGTCGCATTATAATCGGCGCACCCGTCAAATAACGGAGAGGTTCTGGCGCAAAGCCAGCATGCCACTCAAAAACAGTAAGCGGACCTCGGGCGGGAAAGTGCAGACTGCGACGCAACCGGGAGGGAAATCGCTATGAGAATAATGATGAGATCTTTGGAAATCTCTTAAGATATTTCCCAGTCGGTATTTTTTTCCCTTCTTCCTCGTCGTTCCACCAGTGGCATGAGAAGGAATTGTCATTCCTCGTCGTACCACTGAATACAGATACATGCAGGGATGGTAGCTCTACTTAATTTCCCTTTAGATATTACTCAATAAATAATTGTTGTCTTTAACACAATTTTCCTGTAACTGCAACTTTAGTATTATGTATATAGGCACCTTTTTTGTTTTTCGTGCGGAAATCTCTTCGGATACCCCCCCGCCGGCCAGCGGGGGCGGTTATGACGGGCTTGAACCGACCAAAACCGCACGCCGTCTCGGGTCTACAGACGCCGGGGTGCAAGGTTGCCCATAGAGCATATCCCTCGCACCCCGAAGTATTATGTACCTTTTTTTTTTTTTTTTTTTTATCGTGCGGGAATCCCTTCGGATACCCCCCCGCCGGCAAGCGGGGGCGGTTATGTCGGGCTTGCACCGACTAAAACCGCACGCCGTCTCGGGTCTTCAGACGCCGGGGTGTAAGGTTACCCATAGAGCATATCCCTCGCACCCCGGCTGACCCTGGGCCATCTCACCACTAACAGCATCGCTCATCCTGTCTCCTCTGAAAGCAGAGGAGTACGGAGAGCGATGTGTTCCCGCCACGTTGGGTATTGGCCGACGATCAATGCCAACCCTATGAAGGGGTGAAGGGGAAGCCATTGACCGCCGCCCAGGGTGTACCGGCCGCTCCGATTCCGTTCCCCCCGGACTGCAGCGGGATCGGAATCGGAGCGACACTCGAGGTTACCCAACACACACCCCAGTATTATGTACCTACTCGAACTTTGTTGTTTAAACTCTATGGTGCCAGAAATAAGAACAGAAGATGCAGAAGTAGGCCTTTGTAGTGCGTTACCTCTATTGCAGCGAGAGATGATTACGGATGGTTGGAAATATATACAAGATGAATGTGCGGACCCATCAAAAGTAAATAAATTTATAAAGTATGTGCAAAATTATTGGATGAAAAATGGAAAAATTTATTGACGAATGGTGCATATACTCGGAACGCCGTACCAATAACGTGGTAGAGGCCTGGAATAGTAAAATCAATAGGACTATTAATAAAAATAATGTGTCATTGACCAGGCTGTTATATGCATTGTTAAATGATGCCGCCTGTTCAAATTTCATCAAAATGCAGATTGGACTAATTATTTCTACTGGCAGTATGGCACTGCACCAAAAAAAAAGATTAATTTGTTTTACAGACGCAAATGGAATTAATAGTAAACCACGTAATTAGTATCGGTCATTTTTTGGAAAAATTAAGATAACTTTATTTTGATTTTGTTAATGTAGAAGTTGTGATTTTGTTGTTTGATAAATAAAAAAATAGTATGTAGGACCGAAATTTATTAAAACTAAATTTGTGTTTAGATTTTTTTATTACCTACTATTGTAGTAGAGCAACAATCATTCAATAATCATTCAGTGGTACGACGAGGAATGACAATTCCTTATCGTGCCACTGGTGGAACAAGTTAGTGGCACGACGAGCATAAAGGGATTTTTTTGAGGTTGAGATCACTATTTAAGGAGCTAAAGTTCTAATGTTCTAATATAGGGGGTTTTTCACGACAGTTTCCTAGAAGACTTTACCGTAAGAAATATTTCACGGCATTTTATAAGCTTAGCTTAGTTTTCTTTTTGCACCAGACTGTTTATTAAGACTAAAACACAGGTAACGTCCTTAGCCACATTTTAAGGCTAGTAACTCCCATTGCCGAATCACAGTTCCTTGTTGACGGCAATAAGCTCGGACCCTATTACGTGGAAGCAAAAATGAGCGTAACTTTTTTTTTCGCAAGGAAATCCCTTCGGATACCCCCTTGTTTAAAATACGATTGAATGAGAACCTGAGATTGGAGATTGTTCGAATCTATCTGACGCTGACTTTAGGGTAATATGTTCGAAATGGGTTAACAGAAATAAAACAATTAATTTAAAAAATCATGAAAAATTGTTTAATTGGCATACCAACTGATAACTTGTTACAACCTATGGCCAATTTTACAATTATCAATATTGTTAATAATTAAATATAATATTTATGTAAAATAAGTTTATGCTTCAATGTTTACTTACATTTAAATTTTATATTATTATTCGGAAAAGACTATATTAATAAAAAAAATGGTCATGAAGACTGGTAAATAATGATTAAAAAAAATGCTCGCAAGATACAAGTTTCTAGGCCTCTGTTACAAGAGACCAATTCCGATCCATTTAGGTACGTATAAGTCGATAAAGAAAACTTAAGGCCACAATTTATTCCTACAAGTCTTATCTAAATGTGGAGCCGGCCGCTATGACGCGAGCTCGCGGCTCGCCGCAGACGGCATACCGCTCGTTAAGTCAACAATTTACATTACTCCACCTGCGCGAGGTGTATTTACATGAGATGATCAGTTCACGGAGATGGTAGGACATATGGTATATTATTGACACGAGTCGGCGCATCGTCCCTAATGTCTACAAGAACGTGCTCGAACCATTCAACAAAATGATTCGAAATTTTGTGAGCCAAAATGCTTCCGTAGAAGAGTGCGCCGCTGCATGTCATAACATCGAAAGATCGCATGTTCTCACTTATCAACTATCAATAAAATTTGTATGGCAACTAAGCGCTCAGTGTCTCACTGATATATTTACATGTATATGACGATGATACGGGCCGGAGACGCTCGACTGTCCAACGAAAGAGAATTTGTATTAAAAATAATTTGATAGACATTGTGTTTCTTACTTGCTCTCTTAGTAGAGCGCGCCCGGCACGAAATCATTCGTAGAAATAATCAGCAAACGGTAGTCGGTACAATGCGAGGAGAAGGATGGGAGTCAATAATCGCAACAGTCTTCTATACTCAGTCGCGTACTAAATGCAATAATATTCAAACAGTATAGTAATATTTTGCCACAATTTAATAATACTTTAAAAAAATTTCATTACAAATATCACCCAATGAGTAATTTAACAATCTACCCGTCCGACTTTGTCTGGGCAATGTGAAAATCTCGATTGCTAGGAATGTATAGTACAATACTGGGAGGGGTACGTCACCAATTGCTATTGTTTTGTTCAGAGATTCGACTGTTTAAATGTAGTTTATTTTAGCTTAAATTGAGCACCCGCGTTGTGGTTCTAGACGTATGAAGGCGTACACCGCGAAGGGACGTAAGTATACGACGTGGCTACACCACTACTTGTACCAACAAATTTATAACATTAATCCGTGCGTTAAATAATAATTAAACTATTGTAATTAGAACTAGTGTACATTTTCATACATCTCGAACTAAAAAATGTACTCATAATATTTCATAATGACAATATAATTTCACGTACATATATATAATATTATACAATGAAAGAAATGTATACTATTAGATACAAAAGCCTAGGCGTTTATTCTCAGCTGTTCGCTATACTCATACTTAACTCGATTTACATTGACTTATAAGCCCACTTAAAATAATACAATCATGATTTTGTAAAGTTTTACATAAGACACAGTGACCGTCACTGGACAGTCCTAACTGTGCTTTATGCGGTGAATAGTGCGGGAATCGAACCGACATCTCTCACAGAGAAACTAGTCGTACGAAACAACTTTTATACTCAGCATAGGCCACACGTACCAGCAATACGACCGCAGCATATAAATTAAGTACTTTTAAATAGACAAAAGGCAATAACAATATTTTTTTCTTATCCTAAGCCAATAAGTCACTAAAATTAAAAGATAATCACGTGTGACGTAACAGTTTTAGAAACGCATGCATTTTATAGATAACCGTATAATATAGAAGTGTGGACGCGTCGCAGTGCTGTTACAGGCGCCTGGCAGTGGGCAGGGGAGGGGGGGGGTTACTCCACGGAGTTGGTGGTGTCGTTGACGTCGTCGAAGGACTCGTCGCCGGAGCCGCCGCCGCCGGGCGCCAGCGAGCTGCGCTTGATGCGCGCCGAGGACGACGCGCCCGACAGCCCGATGCCGCCGCCCTGCCGCCTGCGGGCATGTGGCCAGGAGGGTTACACCGCGCTCTGACTCTGACGTACAGTAACAATACGCTGATGAGACAATTGACTCGATGAAACAAAGATGAATATTCCGATAGGCGAATAATCTAGTTGGCTCACAATAGTGAAGTGATTAACTAAAATTAATTTCCACACGTTTTACTCATTGACGTTCATTGAGTGAAAATTTTTGACGCAGTTTAGATGTAATTATATGCGTTTATATTCTTTATATCCAGCCTAAATTAACTATTTGTCTAAGCTCATTGTAAAAGACCGCAGAAAGTAGTAAGAATATCGATACGTTATCTGCTATCACATTGAGAAAAAGAATCTACAGATAACTAACATTTATAGAAGCAGACAACTCATGCTCTAAGACAATTTTTTTTCCTAAGAATATTAGTAACCGAAATTACTAATATTCCCCCTAACCCCTCCAGCTAAGCTAAATTGCTTGTGTTAGGAGTGGGTTCACGTCGGTAGTGTAATGGCCAGGATTCAAACCCGGAACCTCTCTATCGTAGGGTCGACTCCTTAACCACTAAGCTGCCGACGCTTCAATATGGGAATATTTATAAGAATATGGAAACGCACGCTGTGACAACGTTTAGTCTCGACGCATGAAATGGATGCTTTCGAGATGCGTAGATACAAACGCTCACAAAACATGAAAATTTTCTTTGTATGCGTTAATTGTTGATACATGGATAAGAACACCTACGTCCGTTCTAGCTGCAAGAGAACGGATCCCTTCGAGGCATGAATACAGACGCTCCATGCACAGATGCGGTCGGTTTCAAGGCATGAATATTTTTAGTAATGTAAAAAATGTCACATACATTAAACGTTAGGTAGCTTTTTTTTTCGTGCGGAAATCCTTTCGGATACCCCTCGCCGGCCAGCGGGGGTGGTTATGTCGGGCTTGAACCGACTAAAACGTTAGGTACCTAATTAATTATTATTATATTTCTTAACTAAATGATAGTTCAAATAAATACCCATATCACACTTCGTAAAAAAATCTGTTTATAAATAAGTGGCAATAAACTATTCGTTGTCTATGACCTGATCAAAATGTTCATCTTTAAAAAAAACCCGTTAATTTTCCAACATATTCCACTCGCTGTATAAAAAAGGACGACACATTAAAACTGTTATTCAAATAAGCGGCATCAGCTAACGGCCAGGACATACCAAAAGCGCAATTTGGAGTTACCGTTGGTGTTATTACTTACGAAACAGCCTAATGAGAATGACATTGATTGATGAATGATATCAAAACCATTTCGTTCATTCGATGAGAGTGAAGCAAGCACACATTTGATCGCTAATTCTTTTTACACTGGTAACACATTCTCTGTCACGAAGTCATAATAAAGAGATCACCTCTAGCAGTATCCGTTCGCAATATTGATATTGTGTATTGGACTTAATAACAATTATTTGTTTAAATGAACGCTTATTTCTTAGGCATCAAGTTATTATATTTACTTTAATTTTATACTAGCGGCACGCAATGATGGCCATTTTGAAACGTCAAAATAGTGATGTGAAATGTCAATTTAAAATAGAAAAACATCAAATCAAATGCGAGTCACATCTATAGTTTTTGGATAATCATTTTTTAAATTTCGAATTTCGAAAAACATAAATGCCAAGTTGTTTCGTAAATTAGTACACTGCACCTTTATTTTATTTTTATTTTTTCTATCGTGCGGAAATCCCTTCGGATACCCCCCCGCCGGCAAGCGGGGGCGGTTATGTCGGGCTTGCACCGACTAAAACCGCACGCCGTCTCGGGTCTTCAGACGCCGGGGTGTAAGGTTACCCATAGAGCATATCCCTCGCACCCCGGCTGACCCTGGGCCATCTCACCACTAACGGCATCGCTCATCCTGTCTCCTCTGAAAGCAGAGGAGTACGGAGAGCGATGTGTTCCCGCCACGTTGGGTATTGGCCGACGATCAATGCCAACCCTATGAAGGGGTGAAGGGGAAGCCATTGACCGCCGCCCAGGGTGTACCGGCCGCTCCGATTCCGTTCCCCCCGGACTGCAGCGGGATCGGAATCGGAGCGACACTCGAGGAGGTTACCCAACACACACCCCAGTACACTGCACCTCACTATTGACAATAAAGAACAGAAATTTACTCCTTCAAACTTAGTATTTATTTTTAGGAAACTTCATGAGCGGACAAACGTCAAAATGGCCATTATAGCGTGCCGCTAGTTTAAATAGTACAAAATAAAGTCATTTTTACGTGTCTATTTCATCACTAACAGATTTTAAACTGTACTTTTCTTTGTTAATTTTATTTTATTTTAAGTTTTCTAAGTAATTCAATAGTAAGTTATAAGTGTGAGTTATACCTATAAAATTACTAGTAACGACCGATTAACGACTGATTCATCAACGCAGGGCTACCGCTAAACCTCTGGGGCTACAGATAGCTATGAACAGTTGTATAGAACTCCGTCAAAATTACTCGAAGCTGCTTTTGAAGTAAGCGGAACGCGTTTTTTACGAATTTATTCTCGTGCGAAGGACCGCTAGTTTAACAAAAGGTGATATATAGGAGTTATAACTTCGTGACAGATGCCAGTCCAGTGTAAATTCATAAGCCTGAATTCCAATTCCACAGATATTTAGCTGCAATCCGAGTGTTATACCACTGTGTACCTCGGTCCACGCCTCGCGCCTTACTCGCTATCATTGGCATCGGTAAACGACGGCTTACTGGACAAGTCCTTCTGTAGTTTGTGGCTAAAAAATAAAAACCGCACTCTTTGGGATGTCGTGTTGTTATGTTGTGAAAATCTTAATCTAAGGGGCATTGTATTAATCCGTATATTGTGATGATTATAATTATAGAGGAACATTCATAAATTCATCCTGTATTGTTACAGGGGTAGGTAGGGACAACAGAATAGCACTTAATACGACCCTTACACATATTTCACTTTATTAAATTTTCAACTAATGTGTAGAGACCAAATGAGTCATATTACGGATTTATTTGGTCAGTATTAAGATTTATTTAGTCCGTAAACGTTCTTTGTGCGCTCAGCCAGATGGTCTTATGGCATGTGATTGTGCTTAGATGTGCTGTGTATGGCGTGGGGGAGAGTGTGTAAGGTGTGGGGGAGGGGTGTCTATGTGTGTGTGATATTAGTGGTTAAAATGTGTGTAAGGTGAGAGGGATGGGGAGAGCGTGTATGGTGTGAGAGGATCGGTGTGGTGTGGGAGTGGGTTGTTTGGTTCAGGGTTTTAGTGTGTGGGTGGAGGGTAGAGTGGTGTGAGAGGTGGGTGGATCCGAGGGAGAGGGCGTACCTGAGCTTGTTGCGCAGGTTGTTGCACTCGCGCGTGACGGTCTCGTGCGTCTCGAGCAGGTCCTCGAGCTCGCGCTGCGCCTTGCGCTTGCCGACCTTCTCGCGCTGAACCTCCTCCTCCATCTCGTCCAGCTGCCGCTTCAGCGCCTTCACGCGCGTGTTCATCTGCGGACAGGCACAAGAACTGTTCCGTCACGAATACCATCAAAAACGTTGGCACCTTGCTATAAGCTATCGGCGAATAGAGTGAATAACAAAACGTTTATGTTGTCGTTTTTAAAGCCTGGGTTGCTTATAACAATCATAATCGAGCACCTTACGCTTTTTATCACAAACAAACGAGATACCTTCTCGATCTGCTCCTTGTACTGGTCGGCATGCCGCCTCTCCTCGTCCAGCTGCAGCACCAGCTCCTTCATCTTCTTGTCGAGCTTGCGCGACGCCTTCTGCTGCGCGAGGCGCTCGCGCGACTCCGCCTCCAGCTGCTCCTCCAGGTTAGCCACCTTCAGCTCCAGGGACGTTATCACCCCCTGCAAGTGTGTACAGGTTTACTATATATAAAAGTAAGTACTATATAGTAAATTAATGAAGCGGGAATGAGTCGTAACAAAACCGTTAGGACGCGTTAACGTGAGTTACAACTTAGATTACCTACAACATTACGTAAAGTGGGACTCAGATGCCCAAACTTATACAAACTTGTGTATAATAAACAATACTCAATCTTAGGTGGTTTGGTTAGGTGGTGGAATCCATCCACAGGTCGCTTTTTCATAACCGGCTCGAAGGACCACTAAACACATTTAGTGATCCTTCGAGCCGGTTATGAAATAGCGACCTATGGATTGTTCGCTGATGATGAAACTACTGAATATGTATTAAAAAATCCTTCACCCAAAAACTACTTAAGAGTTTGAATTTAATATTGTCCATCTTCATACCTTAGTCTTGGTGCGGGCAGCAGTCTCCAGTTCCGCGAGCTTGGCCTTCAGTTCCTTGTTCTGACGTTCGAGCACCAGTTTACCGCTCTCGAGTTTCTGTGTGGCAGACTTCTCTGTGCCCAACTCCATTGTGACTTGGTCGATTTGGTTCTGCAATACAAAAGGAAACTATTATACCAAATCAATACTTTTTTTGGTTATATATTTTTTAAATATTTTATTTATATCTATGCTATGTAAAATTTTTGATTACAATTTTGACAGGTCGCAGTAGTGATAGTAGTGTGGTGTGCGACCTCGTTCGACACACCACGGTTCGTTTACCTGGCCATCATGTGTCAGAGTTTAAAAATAAATACTTTGTGATTCAAATTTAGCTTAGGGAAGAAAAAACAATTGCTGCGTGGTGCATTCGGCTGTGCGGCTGACAGCGGGCGACTTGACGCACCGCCCGGGTCCGCCGGCCGAAGAGAAGATATAAGTGTATTAAATTTAGGCTCAGTCCTTGAGCGGAGTTCGCGATTCCCTAGTTCGTATAAATATATACGCGTAAAAACCTCCCTAAACCCGATATAGGAAGCTTTGTTGAAATAATAAATGATCATATAAATATCTTCCCTTGTGTTTATCTTATTATCAACACGAGGTATTGTGGCGTCCAACCCCCGGACGCTACAGTAGGTAGGCAGGTAGTAGGTAGGAAGGTAGTAGGTATATAATTAACTCGTGGATTTTAATCTCGTAGAACTTGGAACCGATAGTTGGTTACGTACGAAAAAATCAATTTATTTTATAATATCTGACCCGGCGAACTTCGTTCCACCTTAGAATGAAGGTTACCTGGTTTTACCTTATCAGCTGAATTTATTTCGTGAATGTCTAATATTGCTAGTATGGGCACAGTATCCCGATGGGGCCATCTCAAAGCCGTAAATGGGCCAGGGTCACCCGGGGTGTGAGGGAATTGCCTAATTAGGCTAGTTTACACACCGACATTAGAGACCTGAGACGGTGTGCGTTCTTGGTCCGTTCGAGTCCCACATAACTACCCACACTGGCCGGCGGTGGGGTAACCGTTGAGATTTCCAAAAAGAAAAAGAGACAAATATAAAAGTCTAAAATCATGAAAATCGGTCCACCCGTTCTCGAGTTATAAACGGTCATCACAAATACGGATATAACAGCTAACTTTCGGTGCCTGTAGTTGTTCGATAAGAGTGGTTGCACTAAGGGGGCGTTACCGGTCCATGACTTACGATATTACCTGTAGTAGTTGAACATTTTACCGAATAAAATACGAAATTTCGTGTGTGAGATGTCAAAATTATCATCCTATATTTTACAAGGTATATAAGTTCAATTTACTGTGGTGGAACCGTACCTGTGCCTTTCGGAGTCTGTCGTTAAGTATCTCATTGTTGGACTGTTCCTCGTCGAGGTCCTCCTCGAGGGCTGCTATCCGCGCCTCCAGGCGTTTCTTCTCGTCGACGAGTAATGTACTCTATAAAAGGGGTAGTTTTAGGTTAATTTCCTCAAAATATTAAAGCTGGTTAAAGCTGGACAGTTTTACCAGTTAATCTTACAGATAGACTTACTGGTCACATAGAATACGATAGGTACCAGATTATTGTATTCCTTCAACTTCTTAATTTGTGCCAGTTTGGTTGTCAGATGACATTTTTGAGAACATTTGATAAAAGTACTCCCTCGCATACGCACGTACGCATGCTGGTGTGAGCGTCTGTGAGTGAGTGCGTGTGTATCAGACTGCTCGGATGTGCGGGCATATATGCTTTCCACGATGGAGAAGTAGTTGAGCTTGTCGTGAATGTCGGCGACAATGTGTCTTTGTGTGTAGGTGTGTAGCTGAGTAGGGGCGTACCTTGGCGGAGGAGTTGTTGAGCTCGTCGAGCAGGTCGTCGCGCTCGGCCTCGGCCTGGCGGCGCGCGCGGTCGGCGGCGGCCAGCTCCTCGGCGTGCTGCAGCGCCTCGGCCTCCAGCGCCTTGACGTGTGTAGGTGTGTAGCTGAGTAGGGGCGTACCTTGGCGGAGGAGTTGTTGAGCTCGTCGAGCAGGTCGTCGCGCTCGGCCTCGGCCTGGCGGCGCGCGCGGTCGGCGGCGGCCAGCTCCTCGGCGTGCTGCAGCGCCTCGGCCTCCAGCGCCTTGACGCGGCGCTCGGCGTCGCGCGCGCCCGCCGCCGCCTCCTCGCGCCCCGCGCGCGCCTCCTCCGCCTCCCGCGCCGCCTCCTTCAGCTGCTGCTGCAGCTTCTTCACCTGCTTGCACGCGTCCTCCTTCACCTGCAACCACCGACCGACAAACATTACGGTAACACTAATTCACGGCACTTAATAAATATGACGAATCGAAGTTTCACATAAAAGACAGATTTGCGATATTGTGGAAACTTTTCAGGGAACCTTTATTACTTTACAACAATTACTAGAATTTCGGGCAATAATAATAATAATATATTCGTTCTATCTATTGTCTATGAGCAAGTAATTTTCCAGTGCCTGACCTTTATACTGTTGTAACTTAAAAATGCTCGATATAAGGCTAAGTATTGAGCAATGAATGCTATTTCTTTAGTTATTTATTTTTAGCTTTTTTATTAAAGAGTTTGTTTCCACGGTAGAGGAAAATGTTTTTCTGTCCTGGCAGTAGGCAATAAGGTCTTTCGCTAAAATATTGCTGGTTTTCGACTATAATACGCATAATTATTTTGTAAATATGTATGTACATCTTGCCAAACACAGTAATCTATTAATACATGAACAACTGACCTTATTGGCGAGATGTAACGCTTGCTCAGCATCCTTCAGATCGGCTTCTAGTTTCTTCCGTATCGCGAGCGAGGCCGCGCGCTGTTTCCGTTCCTCGTCCAACTCAGACTCCAAGTCTCGAAGTTGCTTCACTATACCACGACGTTTCTCTTCACCTTGCTCTTCCTTCGCCTGAAAATTAATATTAAATTTATGAGTAAAAAATTATACAGAAGAACTTTTTGTAGTCGGTTAAAAATATTAAATGGCTATGGGATAAGGCTGTTCGGTTGAAAAATAAGACCGAAAATTTAGTTTGCGAAATGTGGGTGTTAAAACATCTCTGCCGAGATTTAGAAGCATGTATAAAAACGTAGAAATTTTCTTGAAAAACAATGAAAAAAGTTACTTATACTGTTCAATGAGCAGCATAATAATATTGAATAATTCGAAACAGTTTTAAATGATTACTACCTTTCTCTCGAGTGTACGAAAACGAAACATATCTATTACGATATAGCTTTATTATTTTAACATTAAAATATAATACTTCAAACTAAGCAGTCTCAAAAGAGGTTTAAATGTGTCTTCTCACAGTTCGCATCTACAAGTATGTCAAATGAAAATTTAAGACTGCATAGCGATCCGCCTCACTGCTTGCCGTCGATATGTGCATAACATTATATTAAGTTATGTACATTTCAAGATAAAACTTCTTTTTACTTCATTGCCTTAAAATATAGTCGACGTTAATAGCAGTATGACACAGTAATGTGTAGTTTTATTTTCATATTTGCACACCTTTTCTGCGGTGTTTTGTTTCTTGGTTCTAAGAAAGCTTACCGTGTGTAAATATTAAGTACCCATTTATTGCTTACATTGCTTGCCGGTGGTACGCTGAGACGATCTCTTCCTATTAACAAACGTGAACTAAAAGACTATATTTTAATCACCCATAAGAATTGAAAATGATTGTCTTTCTGTTAGGCTACGTTTATATTCCAAATATACATGGTAAAAAAAAACTTGTTGGTTGGTATTTACCATGTTTCTTGTAAACTTTTATCCTATACCATTTTTACGTGGAGGTATAGAATAACAGTCGCTACTATAACGTACCAGTAGGTCTCGTTCAAACTGCGCCCTCATCGCCTGCATATTGACTTCTAGCCTGAGCTTGGCGTCCTCAGTCAGCTGCAGGTCGTCTTCGATCTCCTCGTTCTGCGCCTTCAGCTCCGCTAGCTGCGACTCCAGGGCGCGCTTGGCCTTCTCGAGCTCGTGAACGTTCTTGTCGGCTGTGCCTTGAGTGTTCGCTAGCTCGTCTAATTCTGATTGCAGTACACGTTTCGTGCGTTCTAATTCTTCGATCTGTGGGGGAGAAATTTTCGTTAAATGTAGTCTTCTTGGTATGCAACAAGAGTTAGCTTAGTTATTGTTAGAACAGAATAAATGACTTTAAAATAGTAATAATAATAAATATTCTACGACATTCTACACAGCGCTTTCTAGACCCAAAGTAAGTATAGTGTAACTAGCTTGTGTTATGGGTTCTAAAATGCGGTTAAACATACATTTTTTTTTTTTGTAAATACATACATATTTTACATAGATACAACCAAACAAATAACAAATAGACATATTCATGCATACAAATATTTGCACTGAGCGGGAATCGAACCCGCACCCCATGTCGTAGCAGTCGACTGCACCACCGCTACGCCAAAGAGGCCGTCGACTTTATACGTTACACAAGATTATATTAGAAACATATTTTTGTATTTTGACTGCCTGGCGTTGGGTGCGTGTAATAAATACATAGTCAAATGATTCGATTATTACTAGATAGTAATCACGCTAATGGCTCTGATGAGCCCTGTATATCGCGCTATATGAATCAAAAGATGAGACCCCGATGATTCGACAATATTAAAGTCATCATAACATTTTTAGTTATTTCATACAAATTTCACCCCAGAAACTATTTATCGTTCGAAATTTTAACTTATTTCTCGGAAAGCTCAGGCAGGCAACTATTAGTTTAAGTTAACTTTAAGTTAATATTAGAATCATGCCTCATGAACGTCAAGTTACAGCTGTTATATAACGATATCTCGAATCAAATAATTTAACCAAAGTGAATGAATTACTATTCATATCTTTACAAACTGGCTTGGTTGAGTACATTGCATAGATATTTAATTACAAAGTAATATCAAATTACTAATACATTTAAATCGGAAAAAGAGAACATCTAGGAATATCATTCATTGTTTCCGTAGTTCGCAAGAATTACGGTAGATGGCTCCAGCGTCGCCCGAGACATATAATATATCGGAGAATTGTTATTGCCTAGAGTATTCCAACTGTACGGGACTGATCGCGGGTTCAAGTCCCGTCCTAGATGTTCTCTTTTTCCGATTTGAAGGACAAGTTAGCATACTAGTTACTTCAAAATTTCATTAAATTACTTATAATACAAAAGATAAAAAGCCGCATGGAGATAATTGCGAGTAGAAAAGTGCAACTGAGACAACTTATGGTTCCGATATTCTAATAGACTAGGACGTGAATCTTTTCTAACAAATGCTATAATTGAAGAGTTAAATGCAGTGTGTGAAATATCTCAGGGTCCTGACGACTTTTGAATAATGGGCATCGAATAGATATGGTCGCCATCAAATTAGTAAAGCAAGTTGACGACCTCTATGGCGCAGCGGTAGTGCGTTCGACTGCTAAGCCAAAGGTCGCGGGTTCGATTCCCGCTCAGTGCAAATTTGTATATTTGCATTGGTCTGGGTGTTTCTATGTATAATATGTATTTATTTACAAAAAAAAAAGTATTTAAGTATGTTTATCCGCATTCTAGAACCCATATGACAAGCTCTGCTTAGTTTGGGCCTAGATGGCGTTGTGTAATTTGTCCTAGAATATTAAAAAAAAAAAAAAGTATACTTCAGACAAGTGGAGCTTTCTACATTCTAAATTCAATTAAATTCGCATTTCAACACGCAAATATGAATTCTTAGCAAGAAGCCTCATATGAAGAAAAATAACTTAATACGTATTTCATAAATTATAGGGACTGAAACCAATTAAAACTAAATAGGTTATAACGTTTTACTCAATGACTTTCATTGCATAAAACATTACATTAGTTGAAAGTATTTCCACTGGTGAAATCTAGCATAGTGTTTAATAAAGTGTGTAGCGTACCTTCTCAGCGGCGTCGTCCAGTTCCCTTGTGAGCGACAGAACGCGCGTCTCCTTGTCTCGGGCTTCGCGCTCGGCCTGGTCGCGCTCTGCCGCGTAGCGCTCCGCCACTGCGCGTTCCTCGGCCACCACCTGCCAAATATCATTTATATCAACATTTAAGAAAGAAAGAAAATAAGTTTATTAAGGGAACGCTCAAATAGGTTATAGATAATAGGTGTGCGAGCCTCAACAGGTCGCCATCTCAGCATAAACGCTGCCCATCACATGCCTTTGTAACGACGCGACGCCACTCACGTGTGCATAAGTATGTATGTATGTATGCATATATACATACTCACAAACTTTCGCGTTTATAATATTAGTAGGATAAACATTTCCATCATACATTACATATGTGTAACTCTAGCGGCTTTGGCAGCGCACGCCAGAATAGTTCGCAGATGGTAGACTTTTTCCTACTTGCTTGCCACTTATCGTCATATTTTGGACAATTCACACAATATCTTTATAAATTATAGCCTATGTGTTATTCTGATGTATAAGCTATATTATTGTAAAGTTTCATTAAAATCCATTCAGTTGTTTTTACGTGAAAGAGTAACAAATATCCATCCATCCATCCATACTTACAAACTTTCGCGTTTATAATATATATATTAGAAATATTAGATATTTGATTGTTTCCTCCTAGGGGTAGGAGATAAACCCAAGAAGTGCTAGCTTGACGTCGTAGAAGATGACGTGCGTGCCGACGGTCTCTCTGCCCGAGATGCCTGAGACGTACCTTGTCGAAGCTCTTCTGTTTCTTCTCCAACTCCATGACCTTCGCCCGTTGCGCCTCCAGGTCGATGTTAGCGTCTTCAAGTTCCGCTTGGATCTTCTTTTTACCTTTTGTAAGTACAACAATATTTGATTACTAAAACATTCAAAAACTTCACACTCTTCTAATTTTTTTTTTTGTAAATCTTACTAGAACTATTTGTTCAATAAGATTTTGCGATAATTATTACTTCATAGTCATTCATTGTTTCCGTAGTTCGCAAGAATTACGGTAGATGGCTCCAGTGTCGCCTTGAAACGTATATAATATATCGGAGAATTTCGAATACCTGGGACGTGTCTAGGTGGCTCAGTTGGTCATGGCATTCCCCCTGTAAAAGCCGCGGGTCACAGTCCCGTCCTAGATGTTCTCTTTTTCCGATCTAAATCTATAGTTATTACTGTCAAAAACTAAACGAATTTTGATGAGGGGACTAAAATGTGTTGCCTTTGGTAGAAAAAGAGATGAATATACACATTCAATCAATCAATTAGCCTATTGCAGTCCACTGCTGGACATAGGCCTCTCCCATTGTACGCCATAGCACCCGATCCTCCGCCTTGCGCATCCAGTCTATCCCAGCTACCTTTTTCAGGTCGTCCGTCCATCTTGCTGGGGGACGTCCCACCTTCCGTTTACTGATTAGTGGTCTCCACTCTAGGACTCGTTTGCTCCATCGGCCATCGGTCCTTCGGCAGATATGGCCAGCCCATTGCCACTTCAGCTTGCTTATTCTGCGAGCTATGTCGGTGACTTTGGTTCTTTGTCGGATGGCCTCATTTCGAATTTTATCCTTCAAAAAACCCCAAGCATAGCTCGCTCCATAGCCCGCTGCGCGACTTTTAAGTCGTGGACTAGCCTCACTGTCAATGTCCACGTTTCGGCACCGTAAGTCATGACAGGTAGGACGCACTAGTCGAACACCTTTGTTTTAAGGCATTGCGGTAAAGGGGAGGAGAAAACCCGACGCAGTTTGCCAAATGCTGCCCAACCTAATTGGATCCTTTTGGTGACTCAAAGTTGTTTCTACCGAGCTGGATAACCTGCCCAAGGTAGACATACTGTTGAACAACTTCGAGTGTCGACCCTTCGATGGCAATCGGCCTCGGCGTGACATATATACACATTATTTCATCTTATTTATCGATTTTTATGTATATTTTTTTAGCAATAGGCTCGCCCCCTATTACATTGGGATCTAAACATAACTGGCGGAACGTTGGTGTTAGTGTTAATTAGAACACCATCAATATAATGATAGCAGTTACTGCGGACAACGCTTACAACTTCAAAAGGGTCACTCGCCTACCTTCGACAGGAGAGAGGAGAATGGGGTAAAAGAAAGGAAGGATAGTCGATATTCCCCGTTTGAGGCAGTGCATTGACGTCTGTGGCGTCTGTGGCGTAGCGGTAGTGCATTCGAGTGCTACGACAGGGGGCGCGGGTTCGATTCCCGCTCAGTGCAAATATTTGTATGCATGAATATGTCTATTTGCATTGGTCTGGGTGTTTCTATGTATAATATGTATGTATTGATAAAATAAAGTATATAAGTATGTTTATCCGCATTCTAGAACCCATAACACAAGCTAGTTAAACTATGTTTACTTTGGGTTTAGAAAGCGCTGTGTAGAATGTCGTAGAATATTTCGTGTCGTAGTATTTTCGTAGTCTAGTTCTACCACCCACAAAAAGCCTTTCTAAAAAGACTTCTATACAGTCCTCACGAGCTAACTGTAAATAACTAAACTAACTAACTATTACTCTACTAACTAATCCTTCACTTACTCTTGTCAAGCTTATCATTAGCTTGCTGCAGTTCGTGAATCTGTCGGTGTAAAGCCTCCACATCCTTGCTGAGCTTCTTGCGTTGTTCCTCGAGCGCTGCGGCATTTTCTGCTTCTTCCTCAGCCTTCTTCTTGGCGTCTGCCACTTGGAGCGTAAGCGCTGCCACCTGCGAAGCGAATAAACAATTAATAATCAATTGATATCCTTCATACGAGTATTTAGGTCTCTATTCCATTGACCCAGGATCTTGCACTCTTAGGATGTTACCCCAATAGATCGATCGTCAATATAGCTTTGGTTAATCGACTTATGAAATTTGTTAAGACGTCGAATTACTGTCATAGGACTATATTACATTAGTACTGTAGTGCTCCGACCTCGTTCGATCACTACAGTTCATTAACCTGGCCATCATGTGTCAGAGTTTAAAAATAAATATAAATATTTTGAAATAAGTCTAGGGAAGAAAAACAATTGCTTGGCGGACCAAGCTGCTGACAGCGGGCGACTTGGAGCGCCGGTCTCGCCCGTGGTCCGAAGAGAAGTCCTAAATATACTGAATGTAGGCTCAGTCCTTGAGCAGAATCCGCGATTCCCTACAGTTCGTTTAAATATAAATATATTCGCGTAAAAACCTCCCTAAACTCGATATAGGAAGCTTTGTTGTTTCAATAAATGATAATATAAAGTTTAACCCTTGTGTTTATCTTTTCATCAACACGAGGTATTGTGGCGTACAACCCCCGGACGCTACAGTACCTTCTAAAATGTACTAAGAAGAGCGAGCAGAAGACGAGCTCGTTATTGTACTTTCCATTAACCATGGATCGACGATCGATCGATTGGTGTAGAAGAAACTATTGATCGACGTTTTGTAGAAGAAACTATTGATCGACGTCGACTATAATATTTTTCACGTAGCATGGGTACGGTGACATTTGACTAATTCCATTTCATGCATGATTCATTTCGAAACAATTTACCTAACGCGGAATACAGGAAACAACACTTAATACGAAGATAAAAAGAAAACTGTTTTATTTTGCATTTTTAACTTAAAACTATTTTTATTTCTCCGTAATTATTTAAACTTTAAATATAAACATTCCAAATACATAATTCTTGATGCGTGAATCGGAACAGGTTGCGTTAGAGATTGACATAGTAAAATCGTTATAATCGATAAATTGTCGAATAAAGTATCATAAATCGTTAGTTGTATTTTTAACTAAAATACGATTATAAAATATAATTATGTAATAATAAACTTTAAACAAAGCATTTTTGTCTTTGTGGAGCTTTATTATAATATAGCAACACTGCTTAAGCATGAGCTGGCAGCCATCTTGTTATATCAACTCAGTACGAGTGCGTCTGCCTTGTATGCGGTCTGTTTTCTTTGTTTTGAGCTTGCGTGGTGTTTTTGTTACTTGTTTTTGTTATTGACTATCGTTGTGCTTTGTTGTTTTCGTTACCGTTTTTTGTTATTGACTTTTGTTTTGTTGTTTTTTTTTGGCAAAATGCCAAAAAGAACGAAAAAGACTGTGCTTGGTAGTCAAGCCCGTGAATTTGTAGTTCGATTGCGGGATTACTTTGAGCGGGAACGTGAGAATGGCGGAACGCTATTGCCTGTGTCCAACGTTTTGGATCGAGTGGCAGATGCGTTAGACATTGGGCGGAACACGGTTTCTCGAATCACTCGAGAAAAATATGGTGCTCACGATACAGAAGAAAATAAGTTGTCCACCCCTAATAAAAAGCGAACCAAAAAGGCATCTGTAACAGATGTAGACAGTTTTGCGGCCGATGCTATACGGAGCCACATTTATAACTATTACCAGAATAAAGAATTACCGACGCTTCTAAAGCTGGTCAAGTCTTTAAAAGATGCTGATTTGTTTACTGGAAGTCCTACATCCTTGTGGCGCGTATTGAAGGACATTGGTTTCCAATTCAAAAAAGTAAACAAAAGAAAAATTGTCATGGAGAGGGGCGATATAGCACTTGCGCGGGTTACCTTTTTGAAAAAGGCTAAAGCGATTACCGATTGGAGCAATGTCGTCTTCCTGGATGAAACTTGGCTGAATGCCAATCATACGGTCGGTAAAATGTGGACTGACGATACACCTCATGCCTCGACCAAAGTGCCAGAAGGAAAAGGGGAGAGATTGATTATTTGTCACGCAGGCACATCGAAAGGATTTGTAGAAAATGGGCTACTTGCTTTTAAATCGAAAAAGACGGGAGAATATCACGAAGATATGAATGCGGAAGTATTCACGGAGTGGTTTCTAAATATGCTTAGCAATTTAGAAGAACCCAGCACAATTATTATGGACAATGCCCCATATCACTCCGTGCAATTGAACAAACCGCCGACTTCTTCCAATAAGAAGAGCGAGTTGATCGAGTGGCTCCAAGCCAATAATGTGGAAGCCGATGAGACGAAATTAAAGGTGGAGCTAGTGAAGCTCGTAAAAATGCACAAGCCCCAAACGACATACAAATTAGATATGATGGCAAACGAATATGGTCACGAAGTCCTGAGGCTTCCACCGTACCACTGTCAGTACAATGCCATTGAATTAATTTGGGCCCAAATCAAAGGTAACTTGTTTAACCATAGTCTATTTACATACTGACAAAAATATGATTATGTTTATTACTTGAATTCTATGACTCAATTTGTTTTTTATCTTGTTTCAGGATACGCTGCACGAAAAAATACAGCTCCGCCTTTTACAGCCAAAAAAATGATGGGGTTATTGAAAGAGGGATGCAAAAATGTCACTGGCGATGACTGGAAGAAAGTAGTGGAGAAAACCAAAAATCTAATCTTACATGACTGGGAGCGAGACATTAGAATAGACTGCATAATTGATTCCCAAATAATTATTCACGTCGACGAGTCAGATGACGATGATGATGATGATGATGATGAAGATGATGAACATGTTTGATTTTTAATAAATAATTAAACAGGTTATCAATTTTGTTTTACTTTTTTTCTTCAAAATTATTAGTTAATAGAATCGATTTCTTCTTCATTAATAAATGATCTCGATAAGATATATAATCGATTTTATTTCATGCGATTTTATCTTGACTACATCTCTAGTAACTTCAAATCCCAAACGTCACCGTACCCATGCTACGTGAAAAATATTTTAACGACCGATTAATGCCATTGATCGATCGATTGATGTGGTAAATCCCTTAAGAAACGGAGTATATTATGAAGTACCTACAATATAACTGTTAACTCACCTGCTTCTCAAAGTTCTTCTTGGCTTCTTCCTCTTCTTCTAGTGCATCTCGGGCCTGTTCGAGCTGTTGTTCGATGTTGCGTAGTTTCGTCTGTAGAGAGAGTTTCTGTTTCGTCTCCTCCTCGAGAAGCGCCTAAGGGAGAGTTTAAAAATAGAATACTGGTAATGTAAAGATTGTTACTTGGTTGAATTTGGCCTTAAAAAGATATTTAGAAAAATTAAAATTTTTAATTTCTATTTCTGTTTCTATTTAAATTCTGATAGTATTCACGTGTGTACAAGAATCGTCCAGAATACTGATAACATAGATTATAGTACTGTCGTTAACATCTAAGTCTGTCCCGCTCTCTCTCATTGTTTTTTGAGAGCACTAAAATGTTGAGCATTAGTACTATTAGGGCCAGATGACTCGGATGCTGGCCATTGCACTGTATAGCACACTCAAGAAGATTTACAATGAGCAGATCGTTTAGGGACACAACAATTTTGACTTTGACTGGGGGATGAGGGAGGATGAGCTGGAAGTTGGGTGTTGGAGGGGTGAGCTGGGTGTTGGGGGAATGAGCTAAGTGTTAGGGGGGAAGCTGGGTGACGGCGGTGTAAGCTAAGGGATGGGAGGGGTAAGCTCGGGGATGTGGGGGGAAAAGAGAAGGTGAGCTGGGGTGATGTGCTGGGGCTATACCTGCGCCTCGGCCAGCTGCGCGCCAGTGGTGGCGGCGTACTTGGCGGCGGCGGAAGCCTTGAGCTCGGCCTGCTCCAGCTGCGCCGCCGCGCCCTCCGCCTCGCCCTGCAGGCGCACGCACTTCTCCGCCAGCTCCGCCCTGCGCACGCGCACGTAATAGGGTTACTCAAACTGTTCTGCAGAATACAGGTGGCGTCGGCTATTACCCGCTACGTGAAACCGATATGTGGAGTCGGTGATAAAAGTGGCTGAATTAATTTAAAAACAATTTTAATGTATTATTGGTTGAATATATTATTTTATTTGTTATTTAATGATATTGTCGGAAGTTTACGCGAATGTCACATATTGAAATAAAACAATTTTAACGGATTTCATTGCGACTTACTTGTTGTTATTTTGTATTTTACATTGATACCGACGTTTCGGTTGCTTTTCAGCAGCCATGGTCACGGGAAACATCAAATAAATCGCGATAGAATCCGTTGAAAATAGTTTTAATTCAATGTGTAACATTCGCGTAAACTTCCGACAATATCATATTTGTTTATTTTATTGTAGTTATAAGTAAAGTCAGTGTATTCAATTAGTAGTTCGGTCCCCACTTACCAACAGAAATTATTGGAATGGAACAGCGTGACAGTACCTTTTTTTTTCGTGCGGAAATCCCTTCAGATACCCCCCCGCCGGCCAGAGGGGGCGGTTATGTCGGGCTTGAACCGAGTAAACCGCACGCCGTCTTGGGTCTTAAGACGCCGGGGTGTAAGGTTGCCCATAGAGCATATCCCTTGCACCACGACCGACCCTGGGCCATCTCCGGTTTCGAGATGGCCCCCTCGGGCTTGAAAACCACGGTGTCCCCGTCCTGCCCCGGTTTGGGGGAGCCGCCCCGGCCTGCCTCTGCCGGGGCGAACGGCGGCGGCGGCAGTACCTGGCGCGCTCGACGTCCTGCAGCTTGGCGCCGAGGTCGGCGAGCTGCGCCTCGGCCTGCTTGCGGCGCCGCTCGCCCTCGGCGCGCGCCGCGCTCAGGCTCTTCAGCTCCGTGGCCAGGTCCGCGTTCTCGGCCTCCAGGGCTTGCTTCGCCTTCTCCAAGCCTGCGAGTGCATGAATACCACCATATTGTAATACGTCTTTACCTATCAAATTTCCGAAATTTTCTTACGAATTCATGAGTTCGTTATTCCTGTAATTTAATAGCTATTTCCAGTATTTATATTTTGATTGAAACTTGATTTCAAGATTTTACAACTCTATTTTAAATTTTGTTTTTATTGGCCGCTTGATAAATTAATTCGATCTTCAAAAACAGTACTCCCTAAACGCTATCCAGTTTGATGATAAATTTCGTATTACTTAACAGCTGTCACTTTTCAAAAATGTAATAAAAGTTGCTGTTTGTTAGGTTAATGTTGTCTCATTCATACACAAAAATAAACATAAAATTTGGATTTGTCATTCCTAAAAAAAATGCAAAAATGTTAGTACTGAAAACTGGGTTTCCTAAACGGCAATTTCATATTAGTTAAAGTATTTTGCTGCAGTCGTTACATATTACATGTAACGACCTAATATTTATACTCTCGGGTTATTGACAACCGACATTTTTATTTCTTGTCAAATTAACTGCAGTAAAATATTTTAACTATGTAAGGGTATCCGCTAACTTATGCGTGGGCACCGTATTCGAGCGCCTGTTTTTTTTTTTATAACGTGCGGAAATCCCTTCGGATACCCCCCCGCCGGCCAGCGGGGTAGTTATGTCGTGTCTCGACTAAAACCGCACGGTGTCCTCCCCAAGTGTCCATTGCCGGGCACCCCGGGTAAGCCCTCGAAAGGATAACCTCAGGGGTTGCCGGCGGACTTTGGCCGCCACCGCAGCGTTGCCTGGTGGGGTCGGGTTTTATCCCGCTTCGTTGAGTTGGCAGGCGTGTGTAGGGCACACACGACACGCCTCCGCCACGGCCTGCTTCTGTAAGGACGGCGAGTCGGCCAACTGCCGTCCTCAGGCCCCGATCATGGAGGTCGGTAGTCCCGGGCGTAGATGAGTCCTGCTTCGTATAAATATAGCACGAAATTCATGAAAACATACGATTTTCATGAAACAGTACGCAGTGCGCACGCCCGTATACGTGACATGGATAAAGCAGCGGACGCTGTAGGTGTTAATATCGTCTAAAACCCATGTATGATATACACGTAGCACCAAATGATGGTGGAGTATGTTCCTACACAATACACATATCTGCGAAATAATTGAACGATATCCATAAACAAAACTACAAAATTTCTATCTACCCTAAGACCACGCTTACACGAGACGGGGCTCGTCCTGGCAACTCGTGTCCGATCATAAGTCTGTCAGTCAGCCCATTTACACTAAGCTTCAGGTCCCATGTGTAGAAACCATATTGTTGAAATCGAGCCTAAAGATACTCAAATCTGTTTTTCAGTCCAAACACGTTATACAAACAGGTAACCCTAACTTACTAAACTTCACAACAAACTTTTTTTTTTTTTATTTTACTGTATATGATCAACTATTGCTAAATTATACCATTACACATAATGTGTCATTTTTGCTCTCACTAAAAATCTACCAACACAACTGAACATACTTAAAGTATCTGCCTTCCTATCTGGCGACGAGTCATTCTTGCACATCGTCTTCCAGTAATCCCTCACGGAGACGAACGCACTGCCTTCGTCCCGCGGCTGGTTAAGGCCAGCGGGCAAAGTCTCCACTTCGAAACTATCATCCTTCGAAAGACCGAACTTCACATTTTTTAGCCTACGCTCCTTGATGGACGCCATTCTCTTATATCATATTATTAAACGTAGCAAAATAAAGTATACTAAATTATTCAAAACATTTTTTTATGTAAACGATAGATTTTAAAAGGTTTTGACAGTTTTTCTGTTTTGACAGTACTAGTTTTTGGAATTGGAAGTTGCTTTAACTTTTTAATTGATGTTTGTTGATTTACGAAACAGGTTGGATGTGTGAAAGATGTTTATGGGTTGTTGTGAACTTTTGAGAAAATGTCTCGAGAATATCATCTCGTGAAGTTGTTATAGTTTTAAAGAGAACAAAAAGACACGTCTACTAAAACAAGCAGTAACTGTGGTTTTCTTATATTGCGACTGTCGCAAAACAAAGTACTAAATCGAAAATTAAAACACAGTAGATGCTCGAACGCTTATATAGATCGTGACGTTGAGGATAGGGCCAGTGGAATAGTTCTATAGTTCAAAACGAGGCAATGTGGTAATTGGACGGCCTCTGTGGCGTAGCGGTAGTGCATTCGACTGCTATGACAGGCGGCGCGGGTTCGAGTTCCGCTTAGTGCAAATAATCGTATGAATGTATATGTCTATTTGCGTTGGTCTAGGGTGTTTCTATGTATAATATGTATGTATTACAAAAAAGTAAAGTATTAAAGTATGTTTATCCACATTCTGGAACCTATAACATAAGCTAGTTAAGCTATGCTTACTTTGGGTCAAGAAAGCGCTGTGTAGAATGTCGTAGATTATTTATTTTATTTATAATATGCAGGATCGGAAGTATACAAAACGCAAATCAGGAAAACGAATCCGCGACTTCTAGGATTTGGCCCCAGACTAGGCTGTACATATATATTGTATCAAGAGGTAAAACAACGTCGCAAATATAAATGAAGAAGGAGCACATTAGATATCAGATTAATACTGATTATTTTTAATCCCATCAAATTCACGAAAAAGTTACGGCGCTATTCCGAACTGCATGTTGTTCTATTTTTTTTTCTATCATTCATTAAGCACTTCAATTACTAAATAACTGTCATAAAAAACTCAGGTTTTTATTAAAACCAATTAGTGATAAGATAATTTTTTAATTAAAACTGTCAGCTCTCATTCTATTATGAAAAAAAACCATGAAAATTGATTCATTACTCATTAGTCTTCCAATCACAGACATAAAAACGAACATACAAAACAAACATACAACCAAACTTACCTACAAACATATATTACATATAGGCCAATACTGTACTAGTTTAAGAGGCAGAGTTTTTAATTTAACGAACATATATGATCCAATATCCTAAATGCTTTAAAAAATACATGCAATGTGGTATATAGGGTAACATGACCCAATGTTGGCACCCCTCCAATTTATTGGCACTCCAATGTTATCAAAAATAAGGATCTAGTTCAACAAACGTTGTTTCTACAAAAATAAAACGAATCTGTGGTTAACTAATTTTATAAATTGGCAACACTCAACTGTCAGTAAAATTACTCAGCGGTCAAACTTTCAAATTTCTTTCACGTCGTAACAGGCTTTGTGTTTTGTTACCAGTTACTTAAGATTTTATTAAGGTGACTGCCACCCTGTTTTAGCTGTTTTCGTGTTATTTTATGAAGGCTAAACATCATGATTATTAATGTTTTTTGGGTTTTGAATAGTTTACACACGTATTTTTGTCCTAGTATTCGCAATGAATAAAATATGTTTTGAATTTACCGCCATGACAATAACCGGTATGCGATTCAAACATAATTCTAATTTATTGGCACTCTGACAATAAATGGGGTTGTATGAAATTTTTTTTTCCATTGGAACCTTATTTTAATCAAGCTATTATAAGTTTTTAACATTCATACAAAGAAATCATCGTTTTTCTACAAGATTTCCAAATGTTGGCCCCATGCCAATAGTTGAAATCTAATTACTGGCAGTAATGCCAATAATTGGTAAAAGCATGTCAATAATTGGTTGTAGGTGTCGAAGATGAAGGGAAAAAAAAACCTAATAAGAAGCCAGATAAAAAAAGGAAGCGAAGTAGGAGTACAAAAATGGAAAAAATATATAGAAGAAAGTGTGCAAGAAGCTCTTCAAGCTATTGGCTATTAAAAAAAGGAGAGAGAAGGAAGAAAAACAGGAAGAGATAAGAAAAAGAAAAGAAGAAAGAGAGCGAAAGAAATTGGAAAAAACTAAACCAAAAAAAGGAAAGTAGTAATAGTAAACCAAATAGAGGGACAAGGAAACACATCAGTAATTCAAATACGAAAATATTGCAACGAAGCTCGAGTGAAATTACTCAGAGTAAGGATACTTTCATAAGTGACAAAAACAATGATTTAGATGAACCACAAAGTTAAAACCTTGGTGATAAGAGTGATACAGACAATGAACTCAGTTATGAACAGGAAATTATAATAACTAATAGGAGGAGTAAAGCCTACACCACAGAAGAGTTGGAAAAACTTTTATCTGAAATGGTAGAATGAAATATGAGGGAGAATGAAGACTTTACTGCTAAGTTATCTTATTGATGCTTCATCATCATCATCAACCTATTCTAGTCCACTGCTGGACTAGAATAGGCTGGGAGACCTATTCTCCCCTAATGAGCGCCATAGCGCCCGGTTTTCAGCTTGCCGCATCCAGCATCTGCCCGCAGTCTTTCGCAGATAGTCATCCCACCTGCCCGGAGGGCGTCCTACACTACGTTTGCCGAGTCGCGCTCTCCACTCAAGAACACGTTTACCCCAGCGGCGTCGGTTCTTCGCGAGATATGGCCGGCCCACTGCCACTTCAGCTTGCTAATTCTTTAAGCTATGTCGATAACCTTGGTTCTCTGTTGGATGTATTCGTTACGAATTCTATCCTTCAGAGAAACTCCGAGCATAGCTCTTTCCATAGCTCGCTGAGCGACTTTGAACTGGTGGACTAGCCCTAGCGTGAGTGTCCACGTCTCAGCTACGTAGGTCATTACGGGTAGGATGCACTGATTGAAAACTTTCGTTTTTAAACACTGCGGTATGGATGATGAGAAGACTCGACGTAGTTTCCCAAATGCTGCCCAGCCTAGCTGGATCCTCCTCTTGGCCTCCTTCTCAAAATTGTTTTACCTAACTGCACAATCTGCCCGAGGTAAGTGTACTCAGAAAAAAATTCAAGAAGGTGGCCTTCCACGACGACCGGTCCCGGATCAATGTGGCCATTGATCATGACTTTGGTTTTATCCAAATTCATGCCAAGACCGATGCGTCGCTAGGCTGAAGCTGCGTAAAGGCATCTCAGCACCTCGACATAACGATAGTCTACTTGGCATCGCTGTAAGGATTCCAGAACAGCCCATGTTTCGACGGAATCAAAAGCCTTTTCATAGTCCACAAAAGCGAGACACAGGGGCTGATTATACTCTTCGGACTTCTGTATAATCTGCCTCACTGTGTGAATGTGGTCTATGGTGCCATATCCTCCGCGGTACCCTGCCTGTTCCGGTGGCTGGAACTCGTCGAGTCTCCCGGAGTGTGATGGGTCTGTATTTTTAAGGAGGGTCTTATCACCCTTCTTAAAAAAGAGAACAACCAAACGCCCGCTCCACGCCTTAGGAGTTCTCCCACTGTGAAGGACGGCATTGAAGAGTTTCTGTAGCTCCTGTATGACAGGAGCTTCTCCTGCCTTCAGAAGCTCTGAAGTAATTCCGGCCTCACTGGGGGCTTTTCCATTTTTAAGCTTCTTCAGAGCTAACACGATCTCGTCTTGACTGATATCAGGCAGTTCGTCGGTATGGTGGCGTTTCAGGGTGGCTCTGAAGTCATAGTCGTCTCGCTGAGGACGGGGAACATGTGCAGTGTATAGCTGATTGATGCTTAAAGTTCATTAATTTAAGACTGAAATAATATTATGTTACCAAAATGTTCCTAGATTACATACCCCTTGTACCTAAGAAATGTACCAAATTGCAATTTTTATGTAGGCAGGTACCCAAATAAAATATAATTTAGAGAGCACTAGTTTTATTTCGCTTACACAATATGTAGATATCCAGGGTTTCACAACAACCAGACGTCCTAGAAGATTTTAAGTACTAAATGCCAATAATAGAGTAATTAGTGCATATTATTGACACTGGAGTGCCAGTAGTTGGTCCAACACATGCCAATAATAGGTCAAAAGATGCCAGTAAATGGTATTAGGGTGTATTTGAAGAAAACATGTGTAATGCGTTATTTCATCATTTAAATATTGAAAAAAGGTAGTCAAATATGATTGCCACATTATAGTGAATTATTTCAACGGATAATCTAAACATCTCTAACCAGATATTAAAAATTTGAGTCAGGTTATTGTACAGTATTGCTTAAAGTGCCAATAATTGGGTAACATAACATAACATAACATAAACTCACGCCTATATCCCCGAAGGGGTAGGCAGAGGTGCTAGCACCCACGTTTCGCCAGTTTATGTTTTAGGTCCCAATGTAATAGGTGGCGAGCCTATTGCCATTAACCGGGCACTTATAAACCTGCGATAAATACACACATAACTTCGAAAAGCATCGAAAAGTCATTGGTGTGTGCCTTGGTAATACCTGGGATCGAACCCGAGACCTCGTCTCAGCAGTCCTTTACCCATACCACTAGGCTACCGCGGTTTCTTGTAGTTTAATTGTAGTGTAATGTTATAGTTTAATTTAGTGTAATTGTAGTTCTTGTAGTAATAATTGGGTAGTTTACCCTAAATTGAATAGTTATGTAATCTTTATGAAAATAAACATTATTATTTAAAAAAATACAGAACAACAGTTTAAGGTAGATATTATAAGTTCGTGGCCCACCTGCTTTGGCCTTCTTGATCTGCTCGTGCTGCTCGTTGAGCAGCTGCAGCTCCTGCGAGTGCTTGTGGCGCTGCTCGGCGAGCGTGGCTTCGTGCGACACCGTCTCCTCCTCGATGCTGCGCTTCAGCACCGCCACCTCCTGCTCGCGCTTCTTCTGCAGCTCCTGCTGGGCTGTCAACCACATTCCACATTTCACCAATTAGTTATTTTTTTATTTTTTAACGGTTGCCTCAGTTCAATTCTTTTTGTAGTATCTAATACCTTTAAACGAGTAATTCTGGTATATATATAATAGAATATCCGAAACGGTTGCAACGATTTTCATGAAATTTAGTATTCAGGAGGTTATGGGTGCGATAAATCGATCTAGTTATGGTCTTATTTTTAGAAAACGTTGAAAATTCATACCGCACAAAGCTTGGTCACTCAGATATTAATTATAGTTTGGTATTAAAAAAATTGCTTTCGTGATAAATACACAACTTTTCACCACGACCAGTGACAAAAGTGTTTTAGGATAATTTTTGAAATAGATCCCATACAAAAGTAACAATGACTTTTCAAATGATATCACCCATTTTTTTTTTCGTAACGCAGAGTAATTTTAAAATGGGCATGGAATGCTGGAAAATCAAATCACTTTTACAAGTGTGAGTAAAAGTGATAGGAATTTCTGCTGCGTAAATAGCGTTTCTTGCGTAGCAGAAATGCCCTTTTCGTGCTGGAGAGGTGGAAACATGATAATAGTTGTAGAGTGAGTTACCTGCGGTGGTGTCGAGCGAGTCCAGCAGCTCGCTCTTGAGCGCCTCCAGCTCCTCGTTGAGGTCGCGGCGCAGCTTCTCGGCCTTGGTGCGCGCGGCGCGCTCGGCCTCCAGGTCCTCGTGCGCGTCCGCCAGCGCCGACTCGGCCTCGCGCGCCGCCTTCTGCGCCGCCGCGCGCTGCCCCGCCTCCTCGTCCGCGCGCGCCGCCGCCAGCGCCAGCTCCTCCTCGCGCTTGCCTGCAGCATACGAGCACACCGCTGTCCACTGGCCTGCGCGCGGCTCTCAAGCCTCGACAGCCTCGACAGCCTCGACAGCCTCGACAGCCTCGGCATGTCTAAATACTAGGAATTCAGCGCAGGTTGCGACTGAAATATATTGAGCTGAGCGAGCAGGACTCGCACTTGAAAAATAAGGCATCTCACTACGGTCGCGTGCATAGCTAAGGCCGCGCGCTCGTCAAACTGGTTCTCGATGATTATACCTCAATGGTACTTTGTATTTGAAACGTACCCAAAAGGCTGGCGGCATTGCCACGTTGGATGGCAATGCCAATTGTTTGCGCAAGTGAAGCGATTACTTTTTTCTATTGACCAATAGATGGAATATAAAGAAGTGGGCGAGAGTTAACCCCACTTCAGCACATCCCAGACCTGCGAAATGTTATGCATTCTCTCATAGAGAAACCTATTTACAACACCTCTCTGTATCTGCTCTGTGATTTCATGAACATACATACATAAACTCACGCCTATATCCCCGAAGGGGTAGGCAGACGTGTTAGCACCCACATTTCGCCAGTTCATGTTTAGGTCCCAATGTAATAGGTGGCGAGCCTATTGCCATTAACCGGGCACTTATAAACCTGCGATAAATACACACATAACTTCGAAAAGCATCGAAAAGTCATTGATGTGTGCAATGGTAAAACCTGGAATCGAACCCGAGACCGCGTCTCAGCAGTCCATTACCCATACCACTAGGCTACCGCGGCTTTTTTTCTGCGGCTAGGCTACCGCGGTTTCATGTAATATCTCAAATGTAGAAATATAACCTCAAATTCATTATTTTTGATTCAAAATTGGACATCTACATAATAACATAGTAAATTACATCTTAACGTTATAAAATAAACAGTTTCGCGTCTTACTCAATACAATCTGTAACTCTTCCACTTGTGCTTTCCTTTCGACCAGCTGTTCTTTGACATCCTGCAGTTCCGTCTCCATCTTTCTCTTCGCGCGATCCGTCTCTTGCCGCATTTGGTGATCCTACAATGAATGATTATAATATCAATCTATATATTGTAAATGCTCAACATTTACAATATATAGATTTGTGTACGCTACGATTGGTTTGTGTACGCTTCAAAAACTCTAAAAGTAATGCATCGATTCAGCTCAAATTTTGACACGATATACAACCCGCTTCAAAGAAGATTTTTATCTATCTTTGCTTTATCTTTTAGATGGCACTGCAAGGAGTTATATGATTTTTGGTACGAATTTATTGCCGGGCCGCTAGTTTGTAACAAATCCTTTGCACCTAATAAACATTAAGAGAGGTAGTCAATAAAGAAGAATTTACTTAAATATTTCTAAACTATGTCTCTCTGCTAGTTATATTTTTATGTAATTTATCAATGCATTGTATTTTTAGTATGTTTATAAGGAAAAGTATGTCCCTAGCATCGAACTATATGTACATTGTCCTGGTATTAGTAACTTTTTAACCTACTATTGATTTTTACATACCTACAGCCCAAGTAGTACAGGTTACGTACCAATTGGGTAGTTTTCTATAATTGAAATAAAATGTTTAATTGAGTTATAGCTCGATTAAACAATTTATTGTTGTTAAAGAGCTGTAAAAAAATACGTCCGTTGTTATTTTATCATTCGTTTTTATTCATTTTGAATCCATCCACCCAACCACTAATATATATATATATATTATTTGGCAGTAACGAACTATGACATCATACCTCGTTATCTCATACTAGTTTTTATAGTATTTACCGATTTGTTTTCAATATGAATTTTAGAAATATGATTACAGTTCCGCGCAAAAAAAAACCCGCAAAATTGTGAATAACATCTGATTTACTCTGGAACGGCTGAGCCGATTTTGACAGGATTTCACTGGTAGTTAGGTAATGTTACAAGGCGAAACAGGGGTACTTTAATTTTAGAAAAATAATTAGTGTTCCGCGCAAAACAACTAAAACCCTAAAAATCTACTGAAACGTAAAAAAGGAACTGACAGTCAACTACTCTATGGCGACTATGGCTAGTTTACCTTTAGAAGTTTCTCTTCCAGCTCAGCGATAGCGGACTCCTGCTTGGTCTTGAGCTTGCTGAGGTGCTTGGCTTTTTCCTCCTCTTCAGCTAACGCCTGAGACAGGTCGTTGGCGCGCTCCTCTAGGATCTAAAAAAACAAAAGGAATACTTATTTTACTAAATGGGAAGAGGTCGTGAGACATCCAAGGATAGAAGCAATGAATGTTATTATCTACAATATAAAGCGCGACAGATACCCGAAGTAAACCGGGGTGCGAGAGAAATGCTTTATGGGCAACCTGGCACCCCGGCGTCCGGCTCTCAAGAGACGGCTTTTTGAGCTGAGTGAGACGAAGTCGAGCGAAAGCTCCTCATACCAGACTTCAGGATTTTCTTTGTCACAGGTCTCCTCCTAATAAAATCAGAACCAAATTTGGCATGATTAAAGAGATCAATCAGAGGAAGGTTTATGGATATATTTTGAAAAAATTAATGCTACCACAGAGGAATGATCACCGTTAAAAAAATTCCAGATGGAATTACATAATAACCGCTCGAGACACTGTGACCAAACATTACACGCCCAGAAAGTATGTCCAGAGTTGTGACTTTCAAAAAGAATTTTCAAAATCGGACTTGCCACGGAGGAATGATCACAAAGTTTTCAAAATCTGATTCACAATGTCTCACTCAGCTCAGCATTGCAAGCAGCGATTCGCCTTGCAGACCTAGTCATTAAATACTAGCCCCAAAAGGGAGAGAAGCGTGAGCACCCATGCAAGCTACATAGCACCTACCTTCTTCTCCTTAACGAGTTTCTGGTTAGTGTCCTCGCTGAGGGCGAGGTCCTCCTCCAACTTCTTCAGCTTGGCGTCGCACTGCACGCGCTCCAGCTGCAACTTCTGTCTAGCAGCCTCTTCTTCTTCCAACTGCTCTTCTAGGTCCTGTAACATATTGTAAATAAATATATAAGTGGGTGATATTTCCTCAAAGACGAGGCCGCGATGGCGGCCGAAGTCCGCCAGGAACCCTGGGGTTATTCTTTCGAGGGCGTACCCGTGGTGCCCGGCAATAGACGCCTGGGAAGGACACCGTGTGGTTTTAGTCGGTTCGATTCCGACATACCCACCTCACCGCTGGCATCGGTGGCGTGAAAGCCGTGGGAGTACGAAAAAAAAGTGGGGGATATTTTCAGTAGACTATTGTACTACGAAAATGTCGGATAGAACAGGCACGCTACTATGAAGTACAGGCACGCCACTATGAAGTATTAGATAGAGATTAGAATCGTTAGATGCACCCTTGCTAAAAAAAATAATGTACACGTGAATGAACGTGGAAACTTGGCTCTTCGGAGATTGCGACACGTATGATCGATGCTTCGCATGGCCAGAAGGCTAGCTTCTTTTTAGCACAGACAATAAGTATTCTTATTATATTTTTTATTATTTTATATTTATATTATATATTAAGTGTCTTCTGGGCACGTTACCATATGAGGAATGCGATGCAGACGAATTCCACGATGCATTTTATGTTTGGGCGTTTTTAATTATTCATTTTATTTTGGTTATTTATAAGTCCTTTTTTTATTATTTTTGTGCGGAAATCCTCCGTATACGATGGGTCAACGGGGATGGTTTTGTCGGATTCAAACTGACTAAAACCGCACGCCGTCTCGGGTCTTCAGACGCCGGGGTGCAAGGTGGCCTATGTGGATAAAGCATTTCTCTCGCACCCCGGCTTACCCAGGGCCATCTACGGTTTCGAGATGACCCCCTCGGGTTTGGGAACCACGGTGTACCCATCTTGCCCCGGAAAGGGGGGAGGAGGCCTTGTGCCCATTTTTTAATCTCCAACGTTTATGGTTTGTTTAGACAACAAAAAGTATTATCCCTAGGTTATTAAAATTCAACGCACCTGTATATTGAGCTGTAATCTCTTCTTCTCCTGCTGTAGCGCGTTGCACCTTTCCTCCTCCTCTTCAATCCTGCCCTCCAAGTCGTGCAGCAGCTCCTCCAACTCTTGCTTGCGGGCCGCCGCGCGAGCACGGGACTCTTCTGCCTCCGCACATAGTTCTAGTTCAGCCTAAAAGGTAGAGGAAATCATGAATGCCATGGAGTAGCGGTAATGAGACTTATTATCATGAGGTTGTAGGTTCGATCCTTAACCCACTATTGAGTCCTCATCCTCCGAGCCTTCTCCGAACTTAGTTGGGGTCGCCTTTGAGTCTAACTTCGAAGCGAATGAAATTCGATCCATCGAAAAGCGGCGATAGCCGAGACGAGGCTTCGAGTTCAATCCCCAGTCACCCCGCGCACAAACCCCTGACTTTTCGTAGTTATGTGTGTATTAATAATGTTGATTTTCGTCGCTTAGTAATGTGCCCGATAGATGGCAATGGGCTCGCACCCTATTACATTGGAACCTAAACATAACTGGCGAATCGTGGGTGTATAATACACCTCTGCCTACCCCTTCGGGAGTACAGGCGTGAAGTTATGTTATGTTTAATAATAAACAAATAAATATTGTAGGACAAATTACACAACGCCTTCTAGACCCAAACTAAGCAGAGCTATATGCGTTCAAGAATTAAATTATATTATATCATTTTTTTTGTAAATAAATACATATTATACATATAAATACCCAGACCAATGCAAATATACATATTTGCACTGAACGGGAATCGAACCCGCGACCTCTAACTTAGCAGTCAAACGCGCTACCACTACGTAACAGAGGTCGTCGAACTGGCCACATGGATAGAGTATCCTGTTTATTTTTATATTTCATACGCTCACGCCCTTTTATCCCTAATGGGGTAAGCAGGTGATAAATTGATAATACATTTACTTTTTGACTAGTAATTTTGTCACATATGTTTAATATTTGGATAGGTAGGGGGGGGAACACAATTGACGGTGGAGGTGAGCGCGGATGCATCACAAGGTGGCCACCCTAAACCTACATCTGGGTCGCAAGTCCCAGTCGCCGTCATGGTGTTCCTCTCTGTACCACGCTATGGACCCGGCGACCGCACGGTGAATCCATGGAGTGCTGAGAATCGGATCTCTAGACGCTGAGTCTTTCGCCGTCTTTCGGAATAAATAAATAAATATTCTACGACATTCTACACAGCGCTTTCTAGACCCAAAGTAAGCATAGTTTAACTAGCTTGTGTTATGGGTTCCAGAATGCGGATAAACATACTTATATACTTTTTCTTTTTTTTTGTAAATACATACATATTATACATATTCATGCATGCAAATATTTGCACTGAGCGGGAATCGAACCCGCGCCCCCTGACGTAGCAGTCGAATGCACTACCGCTACGCCACAGAGGCCGTCGAATAAAACTTTGTGCTTCTACAGAGAGTAGCCAAACAGTAAATATTATAACTTTTTATAAGGCCCGGTATTCGAATCCAATACTTTATCGATTTTCGAATGAATATATTGAAGAATTACCTGCAACTGTTCCGCCAGCTGTGTCTTCTCCGCGTTGGACTGTAGATACTTCTGCTCGTACTCCGAACACCGTTTCAACTGCGTGTCCAAGCGCTCGCGTATCTGACGGAGCTCGTCTTCCTTCTGTGTCAATTTCTCCTCTTGCTTCGTTACTTCTAGCAGTGGTTTGACCTGTAGACACGAATCATTCAGAAAAATTAATACTTTATATAAATTAAAAAGTAATATTCATAGATATTATATGAGGTCTGTGTTATGTCACACCTAAAACTGGATTTTATTAACTAATCTAGCATCTAAAAATTTAAACGTTAATGTTTAAAAAGTACTTCTTTCGTGTTCATCAATGTATCAATAATATTCATAATATCAAATCTACACTTATTATTCATATTAATTTGAAATTTAAATAAGTTGAGTACATATTTGGATAGGTATTTTGAAAGAGAGGCAGGCAAACTAAAAAGACTGTGCCATCATGATAAGAAACAAAAAAACATTATTTTATTTAGGCAGTTAATAATAATTATTATTTTAAGACATTCTACACAACGCTTCCTAGACCTAAAGTAAGCATAGTTTAACTTGGTTATGGCTTCCAGAATGCGGATAAACATACTTATATACTTTTTTTTGTAAATACATACATGTTATACCTACATAAAAACACCCATACCAATGCAAATATCTCTCTTAGAATTGAACTGTAAACTAAACGAATATTATTAATTATTAGTTAATGTTTACCGTCTAAATGAGCTTACTCAATTCTGCAAAAGTGACTACTTAGAGTACTGACACGGTTCGATATTTAAGTGACTTATGAAATGTCGGCCTCTCCCCATTATATTATTCATAAGTGCCATGTTTTCATGCCTTATAGTGCAAAGTGTATGCAAGTGTGGAGTATTATTATCTAAACAATAGAATACACGCTGCATAAAACAGTGCACATGTATTTGTATAATTATCAGAATAATAGTGTTTATATAACTTTCTTTTTTTATAATGTCTTGTGATGTTATTGAGTTTATCCATTACCTGCAGCACTTTTTTATGTTATGGGAGAAGTTATGTCGAATAGTATAGATCTTCATTTTATACATAATTACATTTCGCTTATTCTTAACGTGTCTGTGTAAATATGTTGCACATCTTTATTAGTATTTATTAACACGCGTGTTTCTTTCCTACCTGCCAAATCGTTTAAATGAGGTAGGAAGGATCTATTGAAGCCATTTTTTTTTTCGTGCGGAAATCCCTTCGGATACCCCCCCACCGGCCAGCGGGGTTATGTCGTGTATCGACTAAAACCGCACGGTGTCCTCCCCAAGTGTCCGTTGCCGGGCACCCCGGGTAAGCCCTCGAAAGGATAACCCCAGGGTTACCGGCGGACTTTGGCCGCAACCGCGGCCTCGCCTGGTGGCTTCAAATATTGCTGGCATTTATAAGGGCGGCGTTCATTCATTGCTTAAACCTAAGTGACATGACACTAGGTAAGTCATATTGATATACATTAAATAAAATATTAGTAAACACTGCCATGTGCAGTGCGTGTGTAATTTTTTGCGAGGCTTCATACGTCACTAATTGACTTTTTAATATCTCCGCTCCGCACACACACACACAGCCACGACTGCATTGATACAAAAACTGTGCAAAATGTCTCGCTTACCTTAATGTACAGTCTCCACCATTGCCAGTTTCTTAACTTCAAGTACGCGGCGCAGTTCCTCTGAATAATCCGAATAGCATTGAGCTGTTGCAGTCGTTTCTGGTAATTTCTCCTCGCGAGGAACCCTCGGCAGAACGCTTGGAAATTTACTATTAGATCTGTGATCTTGTAGTCCCTCTCCTCCTCGAGGTGCGCCAGTACCCCAGCCCTGAAGAAGATCTTGGACTGACCGACGCGATACAAGTTATGGTCCAGTTCCAAAGCCTCAATCATCTGCTCGCAAGCCTTCTTACCGTCCATGAAACCTTTCGGTATTATATTTGGAGTCAGAAGCTCATATCGCTGTCTGAACTCCTGGAACGGTATCCTGTTAGGGAAGCCTTGTCTGCAGATCCTGATGCCTTCTAGCACACCATTGCAACGCAACTGGTCCAGAACTAGAGGCGCCTCGATCTTTCCAGCCTTCTTCTCGTGGTTGGGTATGATGCACCTTACGAAGTTTGGATTGGTGTTCCTAAGCGTTGCCATCAGTTTCGTCAACTGTTCTTTGTATAGTTGAGAAACTGTTCTGAACATTCCCTTGCGGGTCCTCGCGCCAAATTGTGTGTCGGTCATGGCTTGCTGTGCCATGCCCACAATCTCTGCGTCCTTCCATATGTGGCACACAAAGGGATCTTGGGAAGACTGTAGGAGGGACACGACGTTCTCATTTAGAGGATCCATATTCTTCATCAGCCATTGTGCCGCCGAATAGTCGACCTTACCAGCGTAGTGAATGATAGCGAAGTCAGCAACGCCACGGAAGTCAGTCTTCATAAATTTGGGGTGGACGGAGTGTGCTGACACGAGCTTCTCTACGAAGGTCTTGTCAGTTGCCTTGGGGAACCAACATTCCTCGTCCAATAAAGCCATAATACCCATAGGTTTGTCGATCAAATCGATAGTTGGTTGCAAATCGAGACCGAAATCGATGAACTTCCATTCAATACCTTCGCGCTGGTACTCTTCCTGTTCTAATATGAACATAGTGTGATTGAAGAGTTGCTGGAGTTTTTCATTAGTATAATTAATGCATAATTGTTCAAAGGAGTTAAGTTCGAAGATTTCGAAACCGGCCATATCCAGTATGCCGATGAAAGATGCTCCTTGTCTCTTTGTTCTGTCTAAAGATCTGTTGATTCTGTTGACGAGCCATCTGAACAAACGCTCGTAGCATGCCTTGCCGATAGCTTCTACTGAAAACTCTACTTGTTCCTTGGTTTGTGCCTTCGTTACGAAGTCGCGACCCACTTTGATTCTAGGCTTTAGGTATGCCTTTGTCATCTCTGTTACTGAAAGACCTGGAACCCAAACAAGATTCATCAGAAATAAATCCAAAAAAAAGCAGTTTAAAGGCGATATGATTATCCTTACCAAGTAAATGTGCAATCTTCTGTGCCACTGTGTTATCAGGTAACGTAGCCTGATCAGAGTTCCTCTCCTGCTTGAATTGCATCGAACCAAAGAGGAGCACAGCGGACACTATTCTAAATATTGAATTGAAATCTTCATTATTCATTCCCATGATATTCATGGACTTGATTGTAGCTTGGAACTCTGCAGCATCGTCTATACCGGGAACTGGTAAAGCAGCATTAGACAGGAAGGGATAGCTCTTAGGGTCTTCGAGAATGTATTCAGCTTTCTGTTGAGATGTCGCTCCAGCAAGGAGTTGGTAAAAAATGTGGAATGTCCGTTCATCTTTCGCTTGTCGTATTGCTCTCGATTTCTCGAGTAAATAGGTTTCGATGTTCGCACCGGCTATGAAACCTGATGCGTCGAAATTTATTCTAATGAATTTACCCTGGAATCATATGATTAGTCCTTAATACATTAGTGCATTCTTCAAGCTATGTAGATGAGAGTTAAAAGAGTGTGTATACTTACGAATCTTGAAGAATTGTCGTTTTTAACCGTCTTGGCGTTACCAAAAGCTTCTAAAATGGGATTAGCTTGTAATAATTGTTGTTCCAGTTCGCCCTACAGGAAAAATATATCTTATTATTTAATCTTAATGCAATAAGGATGTAAGGTGCATGCAAATATCTTTGTTTTGGCAATGGACAGTTAGTAATGCTTGAAGACTTAATGTTATGCCACCAAAAGAACTTCCTTTGCAAATTTTAGTTGGAAAGCTCAAGTGTTTGATATTATGATGGGTTTTACTTATCAAAAATTACTTTTAATAGCTAATATTATCTTAGATGATTTAATTAGGTATGCGTGTTGTATGCAACTTATACTACTAAATTCATATTTCACGAAATTCATGTTTTAGCTCTATAATTTCATGATATACAATTTCAATGGAAAATGTAGAATTTGTTAAAACGTGAATTTCATGACTATCTTTCCCAACACCAATAAATGATGGATTTAGCGTTCCATTACCTCGAATGTAGGTCCATTTGTCTACGTGGGTATAGCAGCGTGAAATGAAACGTGAATGTTACAGGGTTAGTTATATGTTATATGAAACATTATTAGCAGCATAGATATATAATGGTGCAAATATACCTCTTAAAGTGGTAATATATAAATAATATAATTAGATGTGGTGTCGTTAACGTCATATTTCAATATTACAAGAAAACTTCACTAACGTAATATAAAAGATCTTTTTTTAATTATTTATATTATTAATTAAAACTATACTATACTATACTCAAAAGGATATAAGCAATTAGCGTATCTAGCGATAAGTTACAAAAGATTCAGCAAATATATACATAACCTGAACTAAATTGAAATAAAACTATTTTTAACGGATTCTATCGCGATTTATTTTGATGTTATTTTATATTTTGTCCGGTAGGTTAGCCGCGGTAGCCTAGTGGTATGGGTAATGGACTGCTGAGACGAGGTCTCGGGTTCGATCCCAGGTTTTACCATGGCACTCACCAATGACTTTTCGATGCTTTTCGAAGTTATGTGTGTATTTATCGCAGGCTTATAAGTGCCCGGTTAATGGCAATAGGCTCGCCACCTATTACATTGGGACCTAAACATAAACTGGCGAAATGTGGGTGCTAGCACCTCTGCCTACCCCTTCGGGGATATAGGCGTGAGTTTATGTTATGTTATGTTTATTTTATATTTTACATTGATCCCGACGTTTCGGTTGCTATTCAGCAGCCATTGTCACGGGAACTAGATGTTAATAAACTCAGGTGGGATATACCAAGTAAGATTTTCTCAGCTCTTCTATCGAAGCAAGTCAGATATACGTTTACTGGCCTTCTTAAATCTATCGACCATTTTATTACAAACGAACACCACTATCAAAAACATTTACTCATGTTCAAAGTCGAAATTATTACTTTTGAAACTAAATATATTTACGAGTAGTTATAAATATGAAAGAGGTGTATTTACGAGCCACTGTGCGAAGATTATCCATTGTGTATTAATGGTGAATTCATGACCACAATTGATGACATTTTTTTTTTTTTTTTTACGTGCGGAAATCCCTTCGGATACCCCCCCGCTGGCCAGCGGGGGTGGTTATGTCGTGTTTCGACTAAAACCGCACGGTGTCCTCCCCAAGTGTCCGTTGCCGGCCACCCCGGGTAAGCCCTCGAAAGGATAACCCCAGGGTTGCCGGCGGACTTTGGCCGCCACCGCAGCCTCGCCTGGTGGGGTCGGGTTTTATCCCGCTTCGGTGAGTTGGCAGGCGTGTGTAGGGCACACACGACACGCCTCCGCCACGGCCTGCTAATTGATGACATTTGGTAAGCTAATGACGTTTGGAGGCTACGTGCTAAGGTTTTTAAAGTTTTAGACATGTAATAGTGAAATACAATTAGTGTTTTAACAGAACAATGACGCAATTACGAGTGTTCCTTTTTTAAGAAAACATGCTTTTTTTTTGGAATGTATAGGAAGGCAAATGAGAAATGGAAAAGTCCTTTTTCTTTGCATTTACGTCTTTGTTCCATTAATAAGCGAATAGATAAAATATAAGTGAAAAAGATTGAAGGTCGTATCACAAGAATATTTCAACTCATCTGAGGCTTTTCGAACCTACCCATTGAAATGTTTATAGATATAAAAATTTAGTTCTTCGTTCTTTTACCGTTCATCCGAATGAAATTAAACTTCATTCAGTTATTATTACTTGCGTTTGTGACTCAAAAATATATAAAAAATGAAAGGGGTTAATAAAAAGTGGTGATGACAGTGAAAGTATCATTTTGAATATTGTAGAGCAAAGAAAAAAAAAATGTCGACCATAATAACAACAAAACAGTTTTAGTTATCATTGCTAAAAGGTAAGTAGGTTCACGTTTAATCAGTTCTATGTTGACTCTGTTAACACAAATATTGAAGTTGCAAGGACACACACTGTGGCAATGGGTTCCTCTAGCGGTACAGGTGAGGCTAAGTGGTTCTTAATAGGAGTACAATGTCCACAGTACCACACACCGTTACGCTGGTTGGTTGGGGTTGGAAAAAAGTGCGTTTTGATAATCGCTACAATTGAACATGCCAATATTTTTCCTGAATTTTTAATTAAATAATCAATTTTCTAGGACATATTACACAGTGCCATGTAGACCGAAATGAACTTGTAATATGGGTTCTAGAAAGCGGATAAACGTACATATATATTTTTTAAATATATATTATACGTTTCATGTACCGAGGTACTAGCAGTACACTCAGCGAAAAGCGACTAGTGCAGCACTCCATACAAAATGGTACTTGGTTGCTACTGCCCCAGTGAAGAATTGCTTCATATTTGTAAAGTAGGATACAAAATAAAATAAAAGGACGTCACAAACGTCATGCTGTTCCTCTGTTATTCATGCGAACATGCGCCAAACCCTTTAATTTATACCCAAAACATAGACGTAACTGAGAGAAAAATAGTAACAAAACGGAACAAAACAAAAAAATCGTACAATAGTTGTATATTTTTGAATAAAATTATGTAATCTTTTTTACAACTACGACTATATTTATTTTGATTTTTTTTTAAATTCAAGTTTATACATTAAAATTTAGAAAAGAAAACAGTTTGATTTACTAAGCTACTTTCCAGTTACGTCTATGTAAATAAACCGATATCCAATGCCACCAATGACGTGTTGGTGAAGTAAGCACCCTGTTATGTAGAATATTATTCTCATGACAAAAAGTATATTTTTCAAAAATATTTTTTGGGATGTGGACTGCAATAGGTTAGTCGATTGATTTTCATTAAAGAAATTCTTAGTTCGCATCTATATTCAGTCTGCATATGTATAAGATCAAATAACACATGTAAAAAAAAATGCAACATGGATTCATAGATTGTTCATAAAATCGTCATATTAGCAACTTTTTTTAATATCGAATTAAAAAAAAAAAATATCGAATTTTAGTTCTTAGACTATCGTACGAGTACTTCATGAGATGCGAATAAAGGTCTTAGATAAACGCGTGTTCACGCTAGACTAATTTATAACTTTACACAGCGCTAATTCGGGACAGTCATGGGCATGCATGTACACTACTAAAATGACGGCATAACGCTCGTACGTAACGTAAATAATTCGTAAATATATCTCTGTCCCTATAGGTGGAAGAACAAATAAAGTCGGTACTGATTTTACATTAGCATAGGTAAAAAATCCTCAAATATATCTTGTTGGAAAACATTTTGTTAAGTATATACTACTAAAATGAGAATAATAGACTACGTCCGATGACTCGTCATCATCCCCAACTGCAGGCAAATGCTTCTTATCATTTATTCCTTGACTTACTATAATCAACTGTGGTGTCGGGCCCTGTTGTAGTTGTACCATTGCGGATCGCGTGGAAGAAAAGAAAATAAAAAATATACATCAGTGTTGTGAAGGGTTTAGATACCTTTGTTTGTGTTGCTAGATAAAAAAAAAAAATTGTAAATTTAAAAAATGTAAAATGAATTACTACTAAACTATGTCAAAAAATTTACGGTTACCACGAGATAAATCGAGCATGTTTTTTTCCTAGCAACACTTTTAAAGAAAGTACAACTATGTGCTGTACATTTCACATGCCACCTCCATAGCATGCCGGTGTACAAGTATTTAAAAGATAGCGTACAACTAGAGAAAGATATTTAGCTTTTGTGAATTATTCATCAATTCCAGTGAAAAAAATTGTGATGTAGTAAAACCAATGCGATTCATATTGTGATCATCGATAACAAAAAAAATAAAACGTCGCCGCATAATAATCAAAACGATAATTATTTACGTTGGGTCGAGAACATCGGGATGTTCACAGACTCGTCCAGATCACGACCTTTCTAGGTCAATGATTTGGTTTAGTAATACAAAAGGGAGTGATGTGAAATAGTCAGATAAATTGCTAAACTCAAGTTATAAATAAAAGCGACAAATTTGTATTTTATTAAGAGTAAAGAAGATATTTAGGTAATACAATGTTTAGAGGCTCATTCAAGTTTTCTGATGATTCACAATATTTAAACAGATGACTCACTCGAAAGTCGGATAAAGCTTATTTTTATTACATCACTATTTTCTATTCTGTAACACATAACACAGAAGAACATGATGCTTTATAGTGCTCTTTAAGAATTTGCATATTAGCAAAAAGATTTTTTTTTTGACCTACTTGAACAACAAAGCGAATAAATTACTTAGTAATGTGATTCATACATACATATTATGTTAAATTGAGCTAACTATGCTTGCTGGCTCAAAACTGGCTACCTTTATAGTATAATTGTTATAAAGATTCTAGCATACGAGACAGTAGTTTACATTCTCACCCGAACGTGATAGTCGAACCAATAGACATGGGTACGCTTAACAAATTAATGCAGAAAATACAGTCATTTACCTACGATAAATTAATACATTATTCTATAATTACAAATATGTATGTATATGAATCTGCATTTAACATAATACTACTATGATTGATACTGTCGGAAGTTTACGCGAATGTCACACATTGAAATAAAACTATATTTAACGGATTCTATCGCGATTTATTTTTGTTGTTTTATAACATCATATATATGCTTTTCAGCAGCCATGGTCACGGGGAGGTCTCCCCGTGATCATGGCTGCTGAAAAGCAACCGAAACGCCAGGATCTATGTAAAATATAAAATAACATTAAATAAATCGCGATAGAATCTGTTCAAAATAGTTTTACTACTATGATTATTTAACATACGCTATATTCCCAATATAGAATACTATACTTTAAAATACTAGTACAAAATTGGCTAATATACTGTCCTATATATTGTCTTATCTGAATACTGTTCAATGGCAGTGAGCTATGTCTGTACCTCTTGCGGCATCACGGTCTTCGCTCCAAATTGCATTTGACACATTGACAGTTGGTTGCCGATGTACTGATATACCGTCACAAAAGATATTAATATCGTATTGTAGTATTCTATTTCTCAGTTTATGCTACGCTAGTAAAATCAAGAACCGGTAAATTTCGCATCTTCTCGCTGATGTATTGCTGACACGTATAAATGTGAATAAGATTGAACCATCCATTAAGTTGGCAATTCAATTCTTTTAGTTAATGGCTTCTGCAGTAAATCACCGCAATTTCGCCAATGTCAAGTAAAATATAATAAATGTTTATAAAATTATTAATGGCGAAGACGCCAATGTCAAGTTTTTCTCCAAGAGGTTATACCCAAACAAAGTAGGAATTTAAAAAACATCTGATCTGGCAACTACAGATTTCAACCAATAAATTTGAAATATATTTCATTTTATGGTTGTCCAATATGAACAGGTACACATTCGAAATCTAAATCAAACCTTGACTCTATAAAATAAATGGTCAGTCGACCTTAAAGGTGAATACTGACAGGTGACACTTCAACCGCCGCAGTGTACACAGATTTTAGCACACGGCGTAAATACACGCTCGCTGCAAATGTTACACTATACTCTGTAGCGCAGGTCAGTAACTACCTTTACATTTTTAACTTGTGACTTTGTTGCTCTCAGTTGATGGAGGATTAAAATCTTACCGCGCCGGATCCTTTGGGTTTCGATGCGGCCACGTACGCTAAATACTGGATCACTTTCTTAGTGTTTTCTGTTTTCCCGGCACCAGACTCTCCCGTGCATAAAATAGACTGGTCTTCGCGATCTGAAAAGAAATAGTAAACATTACTGGTAAATACAGTAAAATAAGCCTAAAATAATATTCGGTTTTACGTAGGTACCTTTTTTTTTCGTGTGGATATCCCCTTGGATACCCCCCGCCGGCCAGCGGGGTTGGTTATGTCGGGCTTAAACCGAATAAAACCGCACGCCGTCTCGGCTCTACAGACGCCAGGGTGTAAGGTGCCCATAAAGCATATCCCTCGCACCCCGACTGACCCTGGGCCATCTTCGGTTTCGAGATGGCCCCCTCGGGTTTGGGAACCACGGTGTCCCCGTCTTGCCCCGGTTTGGGGGCGCTAGTCGCCCCAACGTCGCGGCCTGCTTCTGCTGGGGTGACAGGCGGCCTCACCTGCCACCCCCAGGCCTGCGCTCATGGAGGAATACTGTGTAAGTTCGGTTTATACCATATTTTGGAATAAAATGTTTCAAAACATGTGCAGTTAAATAAAAGCTTTCATAAAGAAAAGATAGAGTACAATATGAGAATGCAAAAAACACACACAGTTTTATTGTTCAACACATCTCCCAGACAGGTTTTAATTCCGCACGTATAAGCCTACGGTGAGCTTCGGTGATTGCACATGCCTTCCTTCTATAACGACCCTTTTTATTTCAGTATGATTCCGGGGATATATCACATTCTTCTGTCCTCTGCCATTATACCGTGAACATTATTACATTCCTACATGTTCTGAAAGCTAAATTGTATTTGGACCCACTTAATAATACATCCAAACCTAATAACATTTCCATACTTCAATAATTAAATAAACTAATCCTGTAAAACGTCAATTGCATCCCGCATTTGTATAAAATCTATCTTTATTACACAGATTTTCAAGTTCGACTAACTTATAGTTGTCGAACTTCAAAATCTGTGTAATAACGTTCTTTTTTTCGTTTGCTATAGCTTTGTCGTTTCTTTGCTATATTCGGTACGTGTATACCATGCATATAATATTTACACCTACCTAATTAAACCCTCTCCCCTCCCTCATATAATCAGTATCCTAACTGTAGATGTCCCGCAATAAAGGAGGGGTCCGTAACTTAATTTCGAGAGACATAATTATGTTAGATTATTGGAATATCGACTGAAAGATAGTGCGAATAGAGTTTATTGCGAACCAACTTTTTGTCGCCAAACGCTGCTTCGACTGAGTGATTCTTCGAATATTTATCAATCGATGGACTGATGTTTCGAATGGTAAATTCAAAACATTGTTTGTAGACATCCCGGACATAGGAAGCACTGTACACAGAGATCTCTCATAGATAGCACTCTTGCCATAAACTTTCCGGACTAGTGGTTCCGGCGCTTCGCCGGCCGCTGCCGTGGCACGCTCGCTGCGCTCGCTCGGCTCGCGCTCTGTTGGGGTCACAGTTCTAACTTAACCTAACCCACTTTACTTATTTTTGGAATATAAGCCGAGCGAGGCAAGAAGTGCGAAACATCAGTCCATCGATTGATAAATATTCGAAGAATCGTTCAGTCGAAGCAGCGTTTGGCGACCAAAAGTTGTTTCGCAATAAACTCTATTCGTACAATCTTTCAGTCGAAATTCCAATAATCTTACATATGTCTCTCGAAATTAAGTTACGAACCTAATAAGGAGCCCGCAAAAAAGACTCCTAGAAAGAAATTTCCGCAAATTCAAGTTCAGTTCTATATGTTGATTGTTGATTTTATTCAAAAAGAAAAACTTATCGTGGCAAAAACTACGTGAAACCTCATTCATTCATAACTCATACATAACCTAACCATCGCCACTTATTTTTTATATTGATACACACACACGTCACCGTTGTATAATGCAAGTATTACATTCCAGAATAACCAGTGGTGCGTGTTCCCTGTAGGTAACATATATTTCACGCTCTATCGGGTACTATGTGACCTAATAATGGAATGGCAAGGCTATAGACGGAAAAAAAAGACAGTTCCGTCCTATTACAAACAATGCATTTCACAATCTTGCATTTGTACTCACTGGTATATATTGGGTGAAATATGGAGGGAGTTATGATCGGATTAGGGAGAGAGGTATACCTAAGGCATGAATGGCACTCCTGTTGTCGCAAGTATATTATTAAGCGTAGCGAGCCGAAGGCGAGCGAAGCGTCTTTGGTTTCAAAGTTGCATTTCAAACAAATGATACTCCTCCGAGACCGTTTGACCGATCTCGACCAAATTTGCCACGGTGATCAAGTAGACATTACTGAGTGTCGTAAGGGGTCGAATGTCCAGATCGGTCTTACCATCGAGGAATAATCACCGAAAAACCAAATCAATGGAAAAAGTTGACCTATTGTTGGATAGGCAAATCTGGCTACGCTTAAGTTTGGGTTGATTGCGAAGCTGGTAACCGTCCTAGTTTATAGGCCCGGGTAACCCCTCACTGTCAACTGGACTGTGGGATTGGTGTTATATTATAACTGCATCCATTTGAGCTATTTCTAGCAGTTGATGAATCCACTCAAACCACTGCCATCAGTGCTTTTGAATTTCAAAAAGAATATTTGAAGTCAGATAGAGGCTGAATCTGGTCTGAGTCAGATCAAATAGTCAATGTGAGAATCATCCGTGATCCAATCACTCGCTTTTGCATGAAATGTTGTTAAATTAACGAACTGAAAGTTAAAATCGCGATGCAGGAGCACTTAAATTAGTTAAGTCTATCTCCGATAGTTGGAGCTGTATGGTATTTCCCATAAATTGTGCTATTCTAAAAACTATTTCCGAAATGTAGAGGTACTCAATGAATAAAGGAATGAACGAACGCTTGAGCGATTCACTGATAGACCACAGACTAGGCCAGAGGTGAAACAACTTATTTTGATCCCAGCGTCTCCTCACAACATGTTGATAAAAACCATGATAGTGGTAGGCTAAGAAACGCTTACGTGGGCGTTGCCTTTTACCTGTCTCTTAAGCGTCATTAGTGCTGTAGTGTTGTTTAGTGATGTGACTGCACTAGTGTCTAACTACATGTATCGATACACCAAGTACGTAACATACATTTTGAATATATGCATACATACATACATACATAAACTCACGCCTATATCCCCAAAGGGGTAGGCAGAGGTAGTTTCATGGTGGTAGAGTCAAGCAACAGTCATCTTGGCCGTTGCATGAATGGGCCGACTCGACCGGGGAAGCATCACCCTCTCACAGAATATCGACGCCAAGTAACAGTATTTAAAATATTGCGTTCCGTTTGGTGAGTGAAAGTGCCGGAGCCCAAACTCCTTTCCCATCCCCTCCCAAACTCCTTTGCCATCCCCTCCCAAACTCCTTTCCCGTCCCCTTTCCTTTACAGGGTCGGCAGCGCGAGTGTGACGCCACTGGTGTTGCACACGTCCATAGGCCGCGGTAACCGCTTCCCATTAGGTGGGCCGTGTGCTTGTCTGCCACCTTAGTGGTATAAAAAAAAAAACCCACATTTCGCCCGTTTATGTTCAGGTCCCAATGTAATAGGTGGCGAGCCTATTGCCATTAACCGGGCACTTATAAACCTGCGATAAATACACACATAACTTCGAAAAGTATCGAAAAGTCATTGGTGTGTGCCATGATAAAACCTGGGATCGAGCCCGAGACCTCGTCTCAGCAGTCCATTACCCATACCACTAGGCTACCGCGGTATATTGATCTGAATATATGCTTTGATTTATTATTATGATAGGGGAGCTCATACACACTCGAAACCGATGGGATTGCATGAAAGGTTTCATGACAGTAAAGAAAGATCGGAAAGGCCAAAAGCAGATGGCGGGCTGTTGTCTCTGCCTTCCCCAGAGGTGAGTTAAGTGATGTGTACTATTTCTTGTAAACATTTTATTTATGCTGTGTTATTTAAAGATTTGATTTAATGTTATTGACAAGATAAAAAAATGTACCACGTGTTCTTCGGAAGTTTCGAAAAAAATCTTGAATAAACATTAGATAGTACCTACGCGCATGTGCACTATACGAACCAACCAAGAAACAAATGTTCAACCAATAAGGCGAATCATTAATGATCCACTTTAAATTCGATTGCCTTTTGGATATCACACCTTGTTCGTCTTAACTATTGACTGGTCGAAATAATTCATTTCTGAAAGGTACGCTTACAGATTACTGCAATTGAACTATATCATTCGTTCCTAGCTTATAAACATTCAATCATTCGATATTATGTATCGATAGTTCGGTATACTATAGGACATCACTGTTCGAAGATAAGACGGTCTGTCTAATTGTTCGGTAATGGCAGCGATACTAGCTGAGTTATGGCAACTGTCGCACTATCTACTAGCTAGTACAAGGCAACATTATTTATTACTATAACCTGTTTTTTTTGTAAGACATCTTACAACTTATTGCTACAGACACAAAGAACCATTATATTCAGCTTGTTATCTTCGTAACAAATTGGACTAGAAATAAGTCGAAAAAATATAGTATTCTGGTAGGTACTCTGCATGTCTGCATCGCAAGCAGAGGCGAAGAAACACCGTGCGGTTATAGTCGGTTCCATTCTGACATATCCACCTCACCGTTAGCTCAGGTGCGGTGAAGCTCGAGGCGGATTCCGCGTGTAAAAAAGACCCCTGGTACTCTGAAAAATCGTAGGAAGTGTCCTACTGTTCGAGCTTCAGGCGGAAGGGCTACTTAAGATAGAGGAGTAAAACGTAGGTACTTCCCCGGCCAGCATGATTGCGGCAATGGTGCGGAGCGCGAGCGCGTGGGCCGCCGCCACCTCCTTCTGCGAGCATGTAATGCTCGCGAAGGAGGTGGCGGAGCGCGCCCGGGAGAGACTTAGAACTCTCCCGGACCGCCGAGCCCGCAACTTGCTCGCCGCAGGCGACTCAGGCGCCGGAGGTCGCTTAACGACCTCCGTCCTCCATGAGCGCAGGCCTGGGGGTGGCGGGTGAGGCCACCTGTCACCCCAGCAGAAGCAGGCCGGGACGGTGGGGCGACTAGCGCCCCTCCCCCAAACCGGGGCAAGACGGGGACACCGTGGTTCCCAAACCCGAGGGGGCCATCTCGAAACCGGAGATGGCCCAGGGTCAGTCGGGGTGCGAGGGATATGCTCTATGGGCAACCTTACACCCCGGCGTCTGTAGACCCGAGTCGGCGTGCGGTTTTAGTCGGTTCAAGCCCGACATAACCACCCCCGCTGGCACGCGGGGGGGTATCCGAAGGGATTTCCGCACGATAAAAAAAAAGGTACTTCCCCGGCCCACGGTCAGTAGGGGTGCGAGGGAAATGCTTTATGGGCCACCTTACACCCCGGCGTCTGAAGATCCGAGATGGTGTGCGGTTTTAGTCGGTTCAAGCCCGACATAACCTCCCCCGCAGGCTGGCGGGGGGGAGGGTGTCGGAGGGGCTATCCGCACGAAAAAAAAATTTACTTCCCTGTTGTTCGATCCCGTATAAGAAGAAGGAAATGAACAAAAGGGAGGCTTACGTATTCCCCTAATATTCTTATGCCTCTTGCTTTCCCTTCGGAGTGATGACTACGTTGTTTCAAATGTCAATAGATCACGGTGACCGCTTACCGGATGGTAGGTTGTGTGTACGTTGTTGTATGCTATGTTAGTACATAATTATAAAAGTTTTTTTTTTTGGGATCATATATCAGATCAGATATCCGAAAGGATTTCCGCACGAAAAAAAAAAAACCTACCTTCCATTGCCATAAACTCACTCCTAACACGAGCTATTTAATAAAGCTGTAGGAGTTAATGAGAATACTAGTAACATGTAAGTAACTTGCACCGGTAGCTTAGTGATTAAAGAGTCGGCCTTACGATCGAGAGAGCCCGAGTTCGAATCCTGGCTATTATACTACCGACGAGAACCCACTCCCAGCGTGAGCAATTTAGCTCAGCAGGGGTTAACGGAAATACTAATAATTTCGGTTTTAATAAAAAAAAATCAGAAGCAGTCAGTGTCTTTATAGATGTAAAGATTCTAACGAAACATCCAAAACTGTTCAGGCATTTAAAGTTATATTGGAATAAAGAAACTCACATAAACACATGAACCCTGAATACATTACACTACTTTTAGGGAAGTCATGTTAACAGACGGCAGCGCGAGTGACGCCCCTGGTGTTGCACACATACATGGGCCGTGCGCTTGTCTGCCACCTGAGTGGTATAAAAATTACTGTACTTACCTTGTAACATAGAGCGGTAGGCAGTGTCTGTGATGGCGAACACATGGGGAGGTACTTCGTGCCGTTTGATGCCCTTATACCTCTCCATTATCTTCTCTGTGTAGATAGGCAGCTTCTTGTACGGGTTGACCACCACGCAGAAGAGGCCTGAGTATGTCTGTGGAAGAAAAAGGAAATTTCAGTAAAGGTTTTGAGTTATTCTGTGTTATAGGTAAACACTTAATAGTTAACTCTCAAATGCGTGGTTCGAGTCAACAATAGTGCCCGAAATACGGCAATGGGCTCACCCACTATTACATAGGACTGAATACAAAGATTGGTGAAATGTGGGTGTTAATTCGCCTCTGCCTAAACCTCCAGGAATAAAGGCTGATGAAGGCAAAATGATGTATAGTCAACGACAAAAGTGGATTAACACTATTTGTGTTGTTCTAGTTAAAAAACATAACATAACATAACTTCACGCCTGTATCCCCGAAGGGGTAGGCAGAGGTGTATTACACACCCACGATTGGGCAGTTATGTTAAGGTCCCAATGTAATAGGGGGCGAGCCTAATGCCATCTACCGGGTACATTATTAAGCGAGCGATAATTAACATTTATTAATGCACACATAACTACGAAAAGTCCGAGGTGTGTGCCCGGGGCAACTGGGGATCGAACTCGAGACCTCGTCTCAGCGGTCCGTTACGTACGCCACTAGGCTATCGCCGCTAGGATAGCGGCGCGGTAGTTAAAAAAAAATACTGACATATACTACCAACCTATACCATGTTTATTCAATTCCTGTAAACATAATTTGTATATGAAACAAAATTTAACAACATAAAAACTTTCTAATTGCAATTAAATTAAAAACCAACCGACAAAGTAAACGTCTAAAAAGATCCGATGATTGAAACTTTCATATTAATCCAATAAAGTATTCTATCAACCCCTTATCTCAACATCTTGTTGACGCGTGATTATTCTACAGATTACAAACAAAACTAATCCCAAACAACAGGGAATAAGGACATAAATTCTATAACATTTGTTGACTAGAAGCTGTCACCAGCTATCCACCGCGGTGAAACAAAATATTTGGACTAAACTGAAATTCGATACAGATATTAAAGACAGCGTGTGATGTGATGAGGGACTGACGTGAAGGAGAATTCTATGTAATTGATTACGTAATTACCAAAGACTTCTAATAACTAGGTCTGCAAGGCGAATCGCTGCTTGCAATGTTGAGCTGAGTGAGACATCGTGATTTGAATTTATTCGGGAGTTTTGGACGACTGTTTTGGCGCCAAAACTTGTCCAATAGATTTGACCGCTATTGCGGAATCAGATTTTGAAAATTTTGAACAGTGATTATTCCTCCGTGGCAAGACCGATTTTGAAAATTCTTTTTGAAAGTCACAACTCTGGACATGCTTTCTGAGCGTATAAAGTTTGGTCACAGTGTCTCGAGCGGTTATTATGTAATTCCATCTGGAATTTTAGGTAGATTTCGATGAAATTGATCTACCTATTGGTTTCTTGACTACTGTCGAATTTAAAAAAAAATTCTTCATAGGAGGTCTAATTATGACCCCCTGAGTCCGAAATGACCACAGGTCAAAAAGTTTATATATATATATATATATATATATATATATATATATATATATATATATATGTATGTATGGTTCCACTTGCCAAAATTTGCGGCACTCTCACGGTCGCATTTTTGCCCCGATCGCTTTCAAACTGCGGTCAAAAATTGCTTGAGTGTAAACTTAGTTTAAGTTCGTGAACGGGTGGAATCCGGCCTAAGGGGACGGTAGGGCCTAGGGCATGCCGCAATAGCGGCGGTAAGGCCCATCATGGAGGATTGGCTAGAGAGGCGACACGGATGCCTCTCGTACCGACTGACGCAGGTGATCTCCGGGAAGGGGTGCTTCGGGGACCACCTGCATCGGATCAGGAAGGAGCCAACGCCTGAGTGTCATCACTGTGACGCGAGCGAGGACTCAGGGCTGCACACGCTGGCGGACTGCCCGGCGTGGGAGGTGCCGAGGCGTGACCTCGTGGCAGCCATCGGGGTGGGAGTCCTCTCGCTCGGCAGCATGATTGCGGCAATGGTGCGGAGCGCGAGCGCGTGGGCCGCCGCCACCTCCTTCTGCGAGCATGTGATGCTCGCGAAGGAGATGGCGGAGCGCGCCCGGGAGAGGTTCAGAACCCTCCCGGCCCGCCGAGCCCGCAACATGCTCGCGTCGCAGGCGACTCAGGCGCCAGAGGTCGCTTAACGACCTCCGTCCTCCATGAGCGCAGGCCTGGGGGTGGCAGGTGAGGCCGCCTGTCACCCCAGCAGAAGCAGGCCGGGACAGTGGGGCGACTAGCGCCCCTCCCCCAAACCGGGGCAAGACGGGGACACCGTGGTTCCCAAACCCGAGGGGGCCATTTTGAAACCGGAGATGGCCCAGGGTCAGTCGGGGTGCGAGGGATATGCTCTATGGGCAACCTTACACCCCGGCGTCTGCAGACCCGAGACGGCGTGCGGTTTTAGTCGGTTCAAGCCCGACATAACCGCCCCCGCTGGCCGGCGGGGGGGTATCCGAGGGGATTTCCGCACGATAAAAAAAAGGGGGGGGACGGTAGAGCCTCACTTTTTGTGAAATCAGTTTTTCCTCAAAATTTCACGTTTCATGAAAGATATTCGAACCGTTCTAATTTTATCCCATAGTATACATGAATACCAACAACTTTTAATTATAAACCTATAAGATTAAAACTTTAACTCAAAGTGGAGGGGGGAAAACCAAAATTTTTCGGGAAAAAAATCATAACTTCTAACCGGTGAACATTCTTGCCGTCGGAAACATTTTTAATCGATGGGCCATTTATAAGTCTAAGATAAATGTCTGAAAAGTTTTTCGCTAAAAATTACCGTTTTCGAGAAAAAAAATTAAACATGTTAAAAATGCGCTCGGCGTGGGTCATAGAAGAAGCATAGGTCATATTAGTTGCTTCACGAAATCTACCTGTGCGTTCCCCCTGCGGGAACGGATTTTTTTAAACGGTGATCATTCCTCTGTGGTAGCATTATTTTTTTTCAAAATATATCCATAAACCTTCCTCTGATTGACCTCCTTAATCATGCCAAATTTGGTTCTGATTGGATTAGTAGTTTAGGAGGAGACCTGTAACAAAGAAAATCCTGAAGTCTGGTATGAGGAGCTTTCGCTCGACTTCGTCTCACTCAGCTCAATGATATATACTAGAGCACCTGCACGGAACAAATAAATTTGTCAACTCAAGTAGGTATGTTCAGTTACAGATAATACACATAATACACCCGGTAAGATATGTACGTAAAAAAAATTAACAGATGGTTTTGGTGGTGGAGAACGAATCAAAAGTAATTCTAGAGCTGCATATTTGAATGTCAGGGTTACAGGTCGGGGTGGGGCGAGAGGGAGCACCACAGAAATAATATCGACCGTGGTTCCCAAACCCTGTCTGCCGTCTGTTGCTGTCTGGTCTGCCGGGGTGCGAGGGAATGCCTTATGGGCCCTTACACCCCAGCGTCCGAAGACCCGAGACAGCGTGCGGTTTTAGTCGGTTCCAATCCGACCCCGCTGATAGACGGAGGGGACTCTGAGTCGATTTCCGCACAAAATAAAAGGTTATATGAATTTACAGCGAACTTTAATTTTACCTATTACCAAAATGGAGCATATTTTTTCTGAAATACGTACTTCTATGGTTATGAGTGTTATGACATAAAATTTTATTAGGATAGATAGATAGGAGGTATTGAGCCCGACATAACCGCCCCCGCTGGCCGGCGGGGGCTGGGTATCCGAGGGGATTTCCACACGAAACAAAATTTAAAAAAGGCACTACCAGTGTGCTGTTGTCTATATATATAGGTTATAGCGCTTTAGTAGCACTGAAAGCGTACTCCTCAAATTTACCCTAAGACGCACGTGATGTCCTAATAATTCCTTCATAGGATCCTAGATATTTTATAAGGGGCTAATAATTCATCTTTCAAAATAAACGCATTTCTACAGCCATCACCACCTTTTATGACGTAAGTATCCGTTTATAAGAAAACGAAAGTATCCGTATCCGTCGAGAACTGGGCGCAAGAAACCCGTGAATCATGCGCAAACGCAACAATCGCTCACATCCGCGCATTCGCATACAACAAAGTATTGTGGTGCTTCTTATAACAATTATATCATGCTTTTTTATTGTACGGCATCTGTTATAGTAGTCAACACACTACTCACTTGTGTAATCCACACAAGATAGTAGTGTTTGTGCTTTTCGTAGTGTTTTAAATAGAATAATATATTAGATTTATGATTGTAACACCATTCATTGTTGCCGTAGTTCGCAAGAATTACGGTAGATGGCTCCAGCGTCGCCCCGAGACTATACTGGAAAATTTCGAATATCTTAGATGTGCCCAGATAGTTTAGTTGGCCAGAGTATTATCCCTGTAAGGGACTGGTCGCGACTTCAAGTCCCGTCCTGGATGTTCTGGGCCTGTAGACAAAGTCACATTCCACTAGTGGAATCGCTTCGAAGCGAACCTTCAAACGTTCAATATGTATGGGCGTGACATTATTTGTTACACGTGACATGTCGACAAATGTTGTCTATCCCATACATTTCGGTCTTTTGAAGGTTCGCTTCGTTGCGATTCCACTAGTTAGAATGTGACTTTGTCTACAGGCCCTGTTTTCTATAATATTATAGGCAGGTGAACAGTTGATTTCTGTACATATTCTTTAGATATATAATGCCATTATCATAGACCTGGAAAATATTATTTTCAAAACGGTTTTTTACTATGGTAACAGACGTAGCCAGAAATGAAGGCAAGAAGTTAGTGTCTTGGGCCACCGTGGTTCCCAAAATTGAGGGGACCATCTCGAAACCGGAGATGGCCCTGGGTCAGCCGGAGTGCGAGGAAAATGCCTTATGTGCCCCCTAACACCCCGGCGTTTGAAAACCCGAGACGGCGTGCGATTTTAGTCGGTTAAGTCCGACATAACCACCCCCACTGGCTGGCGGGGGGTATATTCGAAGGGATTTCCGCACGAAAAAAACATGGCTGCCTCGGCAGCAGGATTCCTTGATAACGAGCTTTCTAGTGTATTGAAGTCAGTATTTCACGAAATTTATGCATGAATATAATTCATCATTTACCATTTAGCTGCTGTGGTTCCCGAAGAAGATTTTAGTATATAATTTTGGTCGCGATAACCGTTATCCATGCGGGTGAAGCTACCGGTATTAGCTAGTACCATATATTCAAAACGATATAAAAATTGAAATGAAGTAAATTGGAAACACTGATCCACATGTAATTCCAATTGAGCTGATGGAATTTAAACCTGCCCTTTCTACTATCTGTGCAAATGACTGGCACTAAACACAACTATTTAGGTCGCATAGATAGTACCACTTTATATCTTAGGTCTTGGACCAAAACATATAATAAACATTATAATTGTTACTTGAAAATAATTAGAATGCAATACTATAACATGTATGTAAATTGAATTAACTGCAGATCTAGCGGAATTTTCATATCTGGGGGCCTTTTTTTTTTACGTGCGGAAATCCCTTCGGATACCCCCCCGCAGGGCAGCGGGGGTGGTTATGTCGTGTCTCGACTAAAACCGCACGGTGTCCTCCCCAAGTGTCCGTTGCTGGGCACCCCGGATAAGCCCTCGAAAGGATAACCCCAGGGTTGCCGGTGGACTTTGGCCACCACTGCGGCCTCGCCTGGTGGGGTCGGGTTTTATCCCGTTTCATATCTGGGGGCCTAGACAAAGTGACTTTCTACTAGTAGCTTCGATGTTAAACGTGATATATCGACAAATAATGTCACTCCCATACATTTCAGACTTTAGAAGGTTGCGATTACACTAGTAGAACGTCACTTTGTGTACAGAGGCCCTGCCTTACTGCCTCCTTCTGAATAGCTTAGACATGTGGGCGTACAGAGCTATCAATATCTTCGGGGCCTAAGTCAACCTGCTGCAAAACAGCGGAGGAGGCTCTGGGGCAGTCATTCCTCTCAGGGTTGGGAGCTAGGACGGCAGTCGAAGGGTAAACTGGGAAATCGCTAGGAGGATGATGGTAACTCATTTAGACATGGAGTGATAATGACATCGCTGTACAGATTTTATAGTTTTATCTTGTCCCTTTCTTTCAATTACTTTGATCTAAAATATTAGTGCTGTAAGACGATATAGCGAGTTCCAGATTTTATTGAGCTGAGAGTGAGACGAAGTCGAGCGAAAGCTCCTTTCACTCCACTCGATGTATTTCGTTTGTGTCCCTCTAGCGCCTAGTCCCTTCGACTGATTTTAATATTTTTTAGCATAATCATAGATGATAGTGATGTGACGGACATAGGCTATACAAATTTAAATTATGAAGTACCACGAAGGAATAATCACCGAACAAAAAATTCAAAAGCTGATTTCTCAAAAACGATAATTAGTAAAATCTCAGCTCAACATTGCAGTTACTGATGACATCTGCGAGTGCTACAGAGCCTGGTGGAATCGGAGTAAAGTTTGAAGTTTTGCCGATGGTATTGCCAGAGTTCTACTGAACAAGGTTGTAATAATTTACTGTTTCAAGGCAAGAAAAAAATGCACTACGGCCGCTGGTATTGCCCGTGAGCTACTGAGCAAAATTGTAATACAATACTAGGTATTGCATGGCAAGCCATTATTCTGATTTATTAAGACAGTCTTTCTTTCGTACATCATTTATTATACAGATCGTCCTTCAATAAATCACAGTCGTCGTTATTTTTCAAAACACCGCACTTCGGCAAGATCAAAAGCGTTGCGATACGTTATCAGTGGATGATAAGCTCAATTAATCATTCAATTTACGAGTTGAACCCGTCTACTGCGCATGTAAATAATGTTGTATTTGTAACCTGTGACATCTGGTTAAGTGATGATCTGGCTGAACTGATCTGTGGGTATTTATGCAGTACGTATATGAACTAAGCTGAGAGTCCTATGCGCTTAGCCACACTGTTTGCTTAAGGTTGTAGAGTCGGCCAACAGCCAAAACCCCACACAAAAAAACAAGTTGAATTCCTGAGACGAGCTCAGCCGAATACAAGGGATTTTCGATTTTGCGTTTTTTTTTTTTGCGATTTTTTGCGATTTTTTCTTTATCTTGCAATGGTTCACCCCAGCACGAATCAATTACCGAAAACAGCAACTCGATAGCTCATCTCCTTCATACCCAAAACCGTGACAGAAAATTGGCAACGACGACGTCGACGACAACTCGATAGCAATAGGGCTTTTCTAAAGAAAATCCCTAAAAACAGTGGCACTCCGCGAGTGCCAATAGAAGTAAAAAGACAAGAAAAAAATAAGGTACATTATCCTTGATGAACATCCATTCATCCATCCATCCCTTCCTCCCTCCCTGGGATGTAATGATAGAATTTAAAATATTTTAAAAATTGAACACGCAAGTTGGCAGGTAAACCATTCCAAAACATTAAGTCAGTGATAAGAGGCTGGTTCTAAACAGGAAATCGTACAGATAACACCATTGTAGGTACCTGTTTACTACACAGAATTTACGCCCATTCGTATTTAAAACAATACTGAGCTGGTAAGCGAATAAGAAGTAGTTTCTATTCAATAGAAATTTATGTATTACTAGCTCGCGGCCCCGCCCGCTTTGAATTATGATCCCGTTCCCGCAACCAATGGGAACATATTTCCCGGGATAAAAAGCATGCCTATATGTTATGCCGGACTATAATCTATCCCTGTGCCAAATTTCAGTCAGATCCGTTCAGCCGTTTTTGCGTGTAAGAGTAACAAACATCCATCCATCCATACTTACAAACTTTCAACATAACATAACATAACATAAACTCACGCCTATATCCCCGAAGGGGTAGGCAGAGGTGCTAGCACCCACATTTCGCCAGTTTATGTTTAGGTCCCAATGTAATAGGGGTGCTTGGTTGGGGACCTCCACGCGGTGCACCCTGGGCAACGGAGACGGCAGCGCCTCTCTCCTAGGGTGGGAGAGACGCTGCCGCCTACGGCCAACTCCGACCGAGGCGAGGACGGCCCTGTTGAGGGCTGTTCGGAAGCTTTCCACGTGTCCCTCTGATTAGCAGAGGGCACAGTGGAGAGCAAGTAAGGGGGCCATCTCGAAACCGGAGATGGCCCAGGGTCAGTCGGGGTGCGAGGGATATGCTCTATGGGTAACCTTACACCCCGGCGTCTTAAGACCCGAGACGGCGTGCGGTTTTAGTCGGTGCAAGCCCGACATAACCGCCCCCGCTGGAGACCCCCCGCTCTCCAGCGGGGGCGGTATCCGAAGGGATTTCCGCAAAAAAAAAAAAGGTCCCAATGTAATAGGTGGCGAGCCTATTGCCATTAACCGGGCACTTATAAACCTGCGATAAATACACACATAACTTCAAAAAGTATCGAAAAGTCATTGGGGTGTGCCATGGTAAAACCTGGGATCGAACCCGAGACCTCGTCTCAGCAGTCCATTACCCATACCACTAGGCTACCGCGGTAACTTTCGCGTTTATAATATTACTAGGTCTAGCTGATGCCCGAGGCTTCGCCTGCGTGAAAAAGTTACGCCATAAGACTCAGACGCCGGAGGTCGCTCAACGATCTCCTTCCTACATGAGTGCAGGCCTGTGGTAATAGTTGAGTATTAGTAGTACGTTTTAGTTTTTATCGTGCAGAAATTCCCTCGGATACCCCCCCCCCCGCCGACCAGCGGGGGTGGTTATGTCGGGATGGAACCGACTAAAACCGCACGCCGTTTCGGGTCTTCAGACGCCGCATTTCCCTCATACCCCGACTGATCCAGGGCCAATATCTCTTTATTGAACACCGAATATAAGTCAAAATGTAATAGAAGTAATACGTCATGGTTTTAGTAACATTTACTATAACCATCATTACTTCCCTGGGGTTATCCTTTCGAGGGCTTACCCGGGGTGCCCGGCAACGGACACTTGGGGAGGATACCGTGCGGTTTTAGTCCAGACACGACATAACCACCCCCGTTGGCCAGCGGGGGGGTATCCGAAGGGATTTCCGCACGTAAAAAAATAAATAAAACCATCATTACTTACTAGAATATTCTTTTATAACTCAGGTAGTAAACGAACGTTACCGGAGGGAGTACCACGAACCACATGCAGAGGGAGGAGAAATCAGAAGACAGATAGGTAAATAAAAGCAGATAGCTATTAATAGTGGCTAAAGTGCCGGACTTCTGGAGTCGAGAGGTCACGGGTTCAAATCCCGGCCAATACACTACGGACGTGATCGTGAACACACTACTAACATAAAACACACAAGGAATCTAAATTAGCTGAAGGGGTTAGCAAGAATACTAATAATATCGGTTACTAGTACTTAAAAAGCTAAACACTTTAAGCGTCGGTAGCTTAGTGGTTAAGGAGTCGACTCTACGATCGAGAGGTCCCGTGTTTGAATCTTGACCATTACAGTCCTAACAAAAGCAATTTAGTTTAGCTTAATTTAACTTAGCTGGAGGGGTTAGAGGAAATACTAGTAATCTCGGTTGCTAACATTCACGGCCTAGTAACTTCATGATATTGTCGGAAGTTTACGCGAATGCGATAGAATCCGTTAAAAAATAGTTTTATTTCAATAGTAACTTCATATTCGAAAAAGGATGAGGATGTTCGAGCATATACGCGCTACGGTTTCCCTTTGGAACAGGCAAAGGCAACAGTCTTCAATTTGCAAATGTCCTTACACATTTGTCAACCTTCATCTAGCTCGTGAGATCCAGCAAAACTGAACCATAAACGTCAAGATTTAGCAAATTGTAAGCATGTCACAAGAGCCACTTACGCAATGCCACAAAAACTAATATGACACAATTTCCACGGAGCCACCACCATATATGTGTGTTCATTACCGCACCAAACATGGGGTAAGCTAATAAATACTTCGGTAACGCATTTCAAATGAGCTATTAAATGACAGTTCAGCTATAACATCATTGTACGAGGGAACGTTTAACGTTTTTTAGGGATTTTCTTTAGAAAAGCCCTATTGCTATGGAGTTGTCGTCGACGTCGTCGTCGTTGTCAATTTTCTGTCACGGTTTTGGGTATGAAGGAGATGAGCTATCGAGTTGCTGTTTTCGGTAATAGATTCGTGCTGGGGTGAACCATTACAAGATAAAAAAAAATCGCAAAAAATCGCAAAAAAAAAAAAGAAATCGCAAAATCGAATATCCCTTGTATTCGGCTGAGCTCGTCTCAGGAATTCAACTTGTTTTTTGTAGTTGCTGTGCCGAATCCAAATCCTTATCATCTTATCTTGACCTCTGACAGAGCGACTGCTGGCTGAGGCTACGGTCCGTGGTCCTGCTTATCCTTTCCAAAATTTGGTTCAAGTCGGACGGTAGTTTGGAGCAACTACCGTCCGACTCCCATTCCAAGAGCACTCAGCTGGTGTACCGGCGTGCAGGTGACATTGATTTGCGCCCCAAAGATGTTGTTGGGACTCCATACTGGGGATCCAGTAGGGGGTGAATCTAGAGCCGTCAACCGGGCACTTTTTCACCGGCTGCATATTTACTATCGGATGAGGAACAGCTCTACCACTTGTCGCCTTTCGAACGGTTTCAGTGGTACGTATCAGGAATCAGCCCCAGCTGCCTATCAGGTTGTTACCAACCAAATAACGCTTTACCGAGCCGATGACCACGAGAAACACAACATTCCTCCCAAAAACCGACAGCAACTCTTTCTTAACACAATGTGTCAGCATTAGAAACGCAATCAGCGCTCACGTACCATAGGGTAAATTTATACTAACAGTATTACATGTGTGTGACTCATCGTCAAGACATTCGGCAAACGAAAATGGCCGCTTACTATATGGACCAGTTTGCGAACACGACTGGATTATTTTGTGCGCTACAAAAAACATCTTCATGTTAAGCATTATAGGAAGATCCTGGTGAAGATTTACATATTAAGAGTATTAATGGTCGATGGGAATCAATTTGTTAGCAATACACCTAGGATATATTTATCTATTTGTTAAAAGATGTTGTTAAATAAAGGATTTTTTAAACGAATTTAAAGTTAAGAGCGCAATGAAAAATTTACTAATATGTGATATGTATTATAATAAAAATATTTTACGACAGTAAATAATAACCCTTAAACTTCGTAATACACATTGTTAGCACACCCATAATGCAGACGGGATTTTGTATCTTGACCGAATGTATTTGGACCAACCCCTGAGGGAATTACCTCCCCCGCTGACCGGTAAGGGTATCGGAGGGGATTTCCTTACCAAAAAGGAAAAAGCTAAAAGCCAGCCTTCCCAAATGAGAAAAAAAAACAAAGAATAATTGAAACTGAATAAATATTTTCGGAGGAATTAATAACTTCCTTCTATTTTTTTAAGTAGCTTAATAGGAAAACCTTAAGGACCTTAATCTTTTAGGTAATTCAAACCAAAAAATCGTCAACATTGAGTCAATTGCAATACATTTTTTGTCAATAAAGTTTAAAGATATAAACAATGAAGAAATTAAACATATAAAGATACAAAAAAGAAAAAGAAATAGAAAACTGATAAACCATTCCGTACTCTTATAATATAATATGTAAATCTTCAACTAATTGAGCTGAGTGAGACGAAGTCGAGCGAAAGCTCCTCATACCAGACTTCAGGATTTTCTTTGTCACAGGTCTCCTCCTAAACTACTAATCCAATCAGAACCAAATTTGGCATGATTAAAGAGGTCAATCAGAGGAAGGTTTATGGATATATTTTGAAAAAATTAATGCTACCACAGAGGAATGATCACCGTTAAAAAAAATTACAGATGGAATTAAAATTCTTCAAAGTTCAAAATTTTCAAAATCTGATTCACGATGTCTCACTCAGCTCAACATTGCAAGCAGCGATTCGCCTTGCAGACCTAGTTAATTGTAATTAAATTAAAATAACGATATACAATGAACATTTATTCAATAACGTTATCATAAAAGTTCACAATCCCGACTCACGCGTCGATAGCGCGCATCTGTTCAAACGACGGACAAGGCCGCGCGAGGCCGCCTCTTAATTAATACACCATAACAACCTCAATTCCGTCTACTGCATCAGAATCTACTGTAATTATTAATATTACTGTAGACCCCATATTTGGAATCATTAATGGCATATTGAGATCTTAACGTTTATAACTCTGCGCCTATTGAAAATTGCATAGGTACATTTAATCATTGGAGCACTTACATAAAATAATATTCATAACATAACATAAGTACATGCCTGTATTCCCGAAGGGGTAGGCAGAGGTGTATTACACACTCACGATTCGCCAGTTATGTTTAGGTCCTAATGTAATAGGAGGCGAGCCTTAAATCTGTTATGTTATGTTATTTCTATCAAACCGGTACAAAATTCCACGTATCGAACAACCAATTCCCAAAGATGATATAATTAGTATATTAAGTACATGGCGACGGTAAACGTTATCTATCGCCCACATTACTACTTGACAATGTAAAGTAACCCTTAAATATTTTCATAAAAGTTGAAATTTGCTTTTGACGTACATGTAAACAGCGCATGAGTCATTGCTAACAGACGTTGTGTACGTTTATGGACTATACGTGACTGTGAAGTTGTCCTTATATGGGTATTGGTGTGTTTTGATATAATCTCGGTACGTACAGCATAAGCAGTAGTTACACGGCGAGTACATACTTTATAACCCGAGCAAATTATGAAGAAAAAATATTTTCGGTAATTACCAGGCAACTTCTGCAACCTCCGAATGCTTAGTAACACAATAATTACCTAACAGAAAAAGCTAAACCTAGGAATTGAAACGAAACCAAACCATGCGTAAACACTACATACGAGTAGGTGCTAGTCGTTACTGCTGCACCACTAATCTTGGCAAGTAACAAGTTTTTCAATCATAACCGCCCCCGCTGGCCGGCGGGGGGGGTATCCGAAGGGATTTCCGCACGAAAAAAAAAAAAAGATACTACGTACCTAACTAAAACTACTATTAAAAATTAACCTAAAGAAAATTTTGAAATACTAAATTATTTTCTTCCATGCACCTAACCTAACCTATATACAGAAACCAAATTTTAGCCACCTACTACTGGAGCAAAATTGTGCATCCATAAATCAGAATCTAACTAAGACATTAAAACTCAATCCCTATAATTATCTAATAACACCGCACAATAAACAACACGCTTCATTCAATCAAACGCTTATGTCAAATCTACGCTCAGTAAACTCAATTTAAATCAGCCAAAATTGCGCCGTGTTGTTGTTGATTTCGGATGTACGTGGGCGGTTCCTATTGTTGTGTATACTTAAGACACTATTGATCGAATGCTAGATCCTGATTAGATAACCCAATACTTTGTTTAGACAAAATTAAGAGTATCAAGTGACAATTTACCTAAGTTATGTAACTTATAATGGCTTTCGGATTACCATATCAAGATAAATGTCGATAAATTCCAAACCGTTACGGCGACAAGCAGGGAGGACGGTGTGATTAAAAATCTCTATAGAATTTCAAGTCTCCTTCTCTTTTCCCTCGCCTCTGGAGGTAGCAACCTGTTCAAAAATATTGCGTAGAACCAATACTACCTAAGTTCAAAATCTGGTAATCGGAATTGATTAGTAACACTATCCTCGAACCAACTCCAATAACTAAACCGCTCAGCTTATCATTTTTATTTACATATGTACATTAATATACGTTATTTACAGAGGAAATAACAGTGCTCTTTGTAATAAAAATATTACTTTCATAATTAGAATTGTTAAATACTTGGTGATAATTTTGTATACTTATCAAAATTGTTAGTGACGGTCATTCAACTGCGTACACGCAGGATATAGGCTCGTATCGTCGCTTCCGCTGCGATACAAGTTCGTTTTGTTCTTGCAGTGCAATTTTATTCTATTGTTGTTAAGACAATTGGTTCAACGACGTTGTTTACAACGTGTTTATATGAATGGTGATAAGTACATTCATAATCGTTCATTCAATCATTCATTCAGAGAAGTGATAACGGTAACTTGTCATCAAAATCGCGTTAATGTCAGATTTGCAAACGTTGTGTGTTATTGAAAGTTATTGTGAGTGTCATCGTTGACACACATGGATTAGTATCTATATATATAAAAATGAAACCCGTTTTCCGTTGTCACGACATAGCATGAAAACGGCTTGACCGATTTGGCAGATTATTTTTTTGTAGTTTTCTAATACTCTGTACAAGGTTCTTACGGAAAAAAATATTAAGAAAATCTCTCAGAAAGATTGAAAAATATAGATTTAATTTTGCATATTTTAAAAAAAGCGCGTTACGAATGTCAACGTCATTCAGATCAACGTCATAGATTCCAGTTCAAATTGAATAGGTACGCATACATAAGATAGGTCAGCTATACAAAATAAAGTAGTGCATCAAATTTACGCTAAGGCGGTACGAAGTTCGCCGGGTCAGCTAGTTTTTTATATAACTGCCTGTGCCGGGAAGGGGATGTCAAAATCACAATATTATGAATCCAAATTTCACTAGCTACAATTTTAGTTCTGGATGCTGTTAACAGGGCTTGTGCCTGATTCCATACTACTAGTAAGAATTGCTTTATAGAAAAGCCCAATAACACTGTTTGACCCGGGAATCAAAACCGAACATCTGACACACAGAGCTACACTCACTATAGCTACGAGCTACGCTACGGAAGAAGTATCAATCATGAAGTGAGTAAAGTTGCGAATAACCATAAATGGTTATTCGCAAGTGATGTTCGAAAGGACGATGAAATACAGTTAAAGAGCGACACAGCATGACAGGCGTTATATCGGTGAACAGAAGTAGTACAACCTCCATTTTTCTTTTTTGAAAAGCTCCTCATAATAATGCACTGCATTTCAAAGATATTCTTATTAGCCCAGTCGAATTTGGTTTTTTTTTTCTTTGTCCTCGTCTTTAACCCGTTACGCGCGGTCGGCTTTCTTAATCTTGAGGCGCCAGGTATGTCGCTGTAGGGGTGGCAGTTGAGGCCGCCTGTCACCCCAGCAGAATTAGGCCGGGACGGCGGGGCGACTAGCGCCCCTCCCCCAAGCGGGCACCAGCAAGGCGGGGACACTGTGGTTTCCAAACCCACGGGGGCCATCTCGAAACCAAAGATGGCCTAGGGCAACCTTACACCCCGGTGACTTAACACCCAAGACAGCGTGCGGTTTTAGTCGGTTCAAGCCCGACATAACCGCCCCTGCTGGCCGGCGAGTTGGTATCTGAAGGGATTTCCGTACAAAAAAAAGGTTTTGACATAAAAAAAAAACGATTAGTTCTTTGGAAATCTTCAAGGGTGGCCACTGGCAGTCTACATCTTGGACTATACCACCACTATAACCAACATAAGATACACTATTACAGCATACAACCAACGCGGGATAAAACTACTGGGATAAAAATACTGGTGGTAGAAATTTGATGACACAAATTTGTCACAAAATTCGGCCGGGTATATACCATCGTGCACGATTGCGAAAAACCCTCCATAGTAATCCAATTTCGGTTTAAAAACCTTCCTCGAGAACCACTCTATCCATTGGTGAAAACAGCATGAAAATCGGTGCCGTCGTTTTTGCGGCGGTGGACTTTGTTTTATGGTACGTAGTTATAGTGATATATACGTAACATACGGCCAACCAACTACTGCATTAAATATTACGAAAGTCTCGAGGTTTATAACGGTTCGGCCAGCTGTTGCTTGTAAAAATAAATGTTACATACATCATTTGCGTTTCATCCGGTCCTAATACAAGGTTTGTTTGAAGACCTGAGCGTAATGAAGGTCTGTAGGCCTACCATGAAACGTACATCCCCAGTCGCGCGCCCGCACGGCACGTGAACGAAAGAAGTGTCATTTATATACCATTGCCAAGCCGTGTGCTTGTCTGCCACCTTAGTGGTATAAAAAAAATCAAGTAAATTCGGATTTCGTTCTTTTGGTCGGGACCATAAAGTATGTTCGGGAGTGAATTAAACATGCAAGGAGGTTTTCGTTTACAATATTCAAAAAAGACTATTTTAAACCAACATATTAAAAAGTACATTCCTTCGAATTGATGACAAAACAGGGATAATATGTTCCCAAACATATCCCTGTTTTTTCAGAATACTGTCTTGAATGTCATCAAATCATTTGGTAAAGGAACTGCAATGTGTTACCATGCGTAAAGCCGAATTGCGACACAAACACAAATAGCCTTATGTTTAAAACCACGTCCATTGTCAAACAATCAATATGTAATGTCTTGAAATATAGATAGAAGATGATGTAATCGCGTTTGTAAAGCTATTGCAGTGACGTCAGCTGCGTAACGAGACCTGCGAGATTATTCTATTTGACATCGAGTTGTAATCACATTTGTAACGTGAGAAGTCGGTGGATTTCAACTGGCGTAAAAGTAAACCAACGTAAATCTGTCGAAGTACGAAGACCGACATGACTTGGAAATCCCAAGTCAAGTCGGAGTCTTACCTCCGTTGCTTGTGTCCTTGAGCCTAAGAGTTATCCTGCCCCAAAATGCATTTACCTATAAAGAACTTTTTTACCTTTACCTTACCTTTACCGGTAAGTACCTTTTTTGAAGTGAAAACTTCTTCAGCGGCGTTGTGCACTGTTTTTCATCATGGGTAAAAAAGGTTAAACTCGCGTCAGTAAACACGTGACCTGATGGTAAGACAACAAATATAGAAGCGCTAATTTCACACTGTACTTAACAACCTTGGTGGGGCGTTCGTCTAATGAGTGGTCGTTGACTTCGTCAAGACTGAGATCGATTCCGACCGAGGCCCAAGAAACACTTTTTGTCATCATATAACTTTGTAATATTTATTCTATTTTCTGCCATAAATGTATTGATATAAAATGGAAATTAAACAATTAATGAAAGAAGTGACGAAGAAATAGCGAAAGAAAATGAGTGAGTACTTTATAAATATATTGGCGATGATGGTTCTGGTAATAATGATGGTGAAAAAGTCGTTGAAATTATAGAGATAAACTTTTTAATGTAATATAATTGTAATAGTTCTGAAGTCTTAAATTTTTAATGTAATATCAAATTGTCATGTTTGTGTACGATAGCAACGAATATTCTATGTTACCAAATAAATGATAGTACGTTTATACTGATAATTAAAGCAATTCGTGCAAAATTATTCCCTAACCATTCCAAAATATCAAAAATGCACAAAGTTAATATTCAAGTTTCCACTTCTGCCGGCACTCCCGGAGTGCAACCCGTCGTTTTTTTTTACGTGTGGAAACCCCCGTCTTGGCCTGCTTTCTGTAAGGACGGCGAGTAGGGCGACTGCCGTCCACAAGCCCCGATCATGGAGGTCGGTAGTCCTGGGTACCTTTACCCTTTTTTTTTTTTTTTTTTTTTTTTTTTCGTGCGGAAATCCCTTCGGATACCCCCCCGCGTGCCAGCGGGGGCGGTTATGTCGGGCTTGAACCGACTAAAACCGCACGCCGTCTCGGGTCTACAGACGCCGGGGTGTAAGGTTGCCCATAGAGCATATCCCTCGCACCCCGACTGACCCTGGGCCATCTCCGGTTTCGAGATGGCCCCCTCGGGTTTGGGAACCACGGTGTCCCCGTCTTGCCCCGGTTTGGGGGAGGGGCGCTAGTCGCCCCACCGCGCTAGTCGCCCCACCGTGGGTACCTTTACCCTTACATAGAACTATTTAACATTATGACACATACATTATTCGCATAACGAGCGAACGTTAACATGTAGAAATTACTTCCACATATTTCCAGTAGCAAGGGCGTCCACTTAACTAATTAATGTCCCTCTAGTTCAATAGGAGTGGCTTACGGGTTAAGTCCATTAGGTAATTATAACACCTTTACTAATAGTTAGTTCTGTAACAAACGGATATTTATCTGCAGCTGTTCAGTGAATGAGTACAATAATGTAACTACTTTACCTTTTAAGTATCACGTATGTTTTTTTGTCTCTTGGTTAACCGTCCACTTTGCCCAACTTTTCGACCTACCTCTGCTCCTAAAATCCTGTACATTCATACTTAGAACCTGTATGATAACATTACTTTCATCTCTTCTCATGATATGCACATACCATGACAGTCGCTAACTTCTCAATTAATCATTCACTGCTGCAACTTTTAAACTTCCTCTAATACAATAGACTCGCCCCCTATTACATTGGGACCTTAACATAACTGGCGAATCGTGGGTGTATAATACACCTCTGCCTACCCCTTCGGGGATACAGGCGTGACGTTATGTTATGTAATACAAAAGTATCGCTATACATTTACACCGTACTATATGGCTGAAGAGTTAAAGCCAATTTATGGAGTAGACTAAATGTTCCAAAAGGCATCAGGACTCTAGGACCGTTTATAACAAAACAAATCCTTTATTTCGCCCTGTGCCACTGGATTTGCCACTGGGGTCACAAAACGGAAAAAATCTTCCGGTTTGTGCCACTGTTCTAAGAATAGAGCATAATCTAATTACGTATGATGCATTGGCCACTTATGTTGAAGGAGGTTCTTTTGTAAATATAAAAATAAATAAAAATATTGTTATGTAATAAAATATTATATAAATATTGTTTTTCAATGTAAGTATCGTTAGAATCATTCATTATCCATACCTATTTCATGTTTTTAACAATAAAGGGTTGGTAGTTAAATGCATAGGAATCTTCATAAATCGGCACTGCGCTATTACCTGTATTGAATGTTACAAAAGTTGCAAATTCAAAGTGTATAACAGGAGTATGTTTCTACAAAAAGTGGCACAAACCGGAATGATTTTTTCCGTTTTGTGACCCTAGTAGCAAATCCAGTGGCACAGGGCGGAATAAACCAAACAAATTATATAATACAAACTCAATTAGACAATGTTCTCTCTATCGCGATGTAGATTTATATATTAATTAGCAGTTGCCTGCGGCTCTGCCCGCGTGGATGTCGGTTATCGCGACCAAACATAGCCTCTTCACTTTCCCAAGCTGTAGTCCATCTCTGTACCAAATTTCATTAGTCGGTTCAGTGGTTTTGTCACCCCAGCAGAAGCAGGCCGGGACGGTGGGGCGACTAGCGAAACCGGGGAAAGACGGGGACACCGTGGTTCCCAAACCTGAGGGGGCCATCTCGAAACCGGAGATGGCCCAGGGTTAGTCGGGGTGCGAGGGATATGCTCTATGGGCAACCTAACACCCCGGCGTGTTAAGACCTGAGACGGCGTGCGGTTTTAGTCGGTTCAAGCCCGACATAACCACCACCGCTGGACGGCGGGGGGGTACCGGAATGTGACTTTCCGCACGAAAAAAAAATGGCGTCAAAGGGTAACAAACAGACAGCTCTTTCGCCTTTAGAATGCTACATTATCCCTGAGTAACAGGCTACTTTTATCCCAATATTCCCACAGGATCAGGACTTCCGCGGGTGAAACCGCGGGGCGATGCTAGTAATTATTATAAACAATAGCATACACATTGAGAACAACCAAACACCACTCCAACTCTATAAAAGGATCATACAGCACACTCTGTTACTCTTCGAGAGGACAAAAAAAAACATATTTATTTACCTCTTGAACATGACTTTCACGTAAGCCTATAATCTCAGACGGGAGGGTCGAGGGGCAATGCACCTGCCCCTGCGACCGGAGGGCCGGGGGAGGTACAGGGGGGAGAGGTGTACCACCTGCCGCTTTGTTGAATTATAAATTCGGAGATACTTCAATATTAAATTGGATTCGTATTAAATGGTTTCGGACGGGGCGTTCTGACTTTGGGAAGGACGAATAAGGTTCTTATTGGATTTGTAGGGAAGCTATAATAATATTCTAGGACATATTTACGGAGCGTCATTCAAACCCAGACTAAGCATAATTAGGGTTCCGTTGCCAAATGGCAAATAACGGAACCCTTATAGATTCGTCATGTCTGTCTGTCTGTCCGTCCGTATGTCACAGCCACTTTTCTCCGAAACTATAAGAACTATGCTGTTGAAACTTGGTAAGTAGATGTATTCTGTGAAACGCATTAAGATTATCACCCAAAAATAGAAAAAAAAACAATAAATTTTGGGGGGCTCCCCATACTTAGAACTGAAACACAAAAATGTTTTTTTTCATCAAACCCGTGGTATCTAAGGATAGGTCTTCAAAAATGATATTGAGGTTTCTAATATCATTTTTCTCTAAACTGAATAGTCGAAGTGGTAAAATGTGTCCCCCCCCCCCCTGTAACTTCTAAAATAAGAGAATGATAAAACTAAAAAAAATATATGATGTACATTACCATGTAAACTTCCACCGAAAATTGGTTTGAACGAGATCTAGTTAGTAGTTTTTTTTTAATACGTCATAAATCGTAAACCGCAATTTTCCTTACATTCAATCAACTCAAATATAAAATTTAAAAAAAAGCATTGTTATGTTACTTGCTGCTACCCTGCCCATGAAGGGTTCCTTCATGGGTGAGTCCGACTCGCACTTGGCCGCTTTTTTGTAATATGGGTACCTACTTTGGGGTATGTGGTTAAAATTGCTGATATTTTTTTTTGTAGATATAATAAATGTACATATGTTATGTTTGTGTATGTATATGCATTTATAAATTTAAAAAGTCGGTTCACTCATTGGATGTATGTTCCTCATTTTAATTATGTTGTTTAATTTTTGGAGAGCGCTGTTAGTTGAGCTGAGTGAGACGAAGTCGAGCTAAAGCTCCTCATACCAGACTTCAGGATTTTCTTTGTCACAGATCTCCTAAACTACTAATCCAATCAGAACCAAATTTGGCATGATTAAAGAGGTCAATCAGAGGAAGGTTTATGGATATATTTTGAAAAAATTTATGCTACCACAGAGGAATGATCACCGTTAAAAAAAATCCAGATGGAATTACATAATAACCGCACGAGACACTGTGACCAAACTTTACACGCTCAGAAAGCATGTCCAGAGTTGTGCCTTTCAAAAACAATTTTCAAAATCGGACTTGTCACGGAGGAATGATCACTGTTCAAAATTTTCAAAATCTGATTCCGCAATAGCGGTCAAATCTATTGGACAAGAATCACGATGTCTCACTCAGCTCAACCTTGCAAGCAGCGATTCGCCTTGCACACCTAGTTACACATATACTGTATCTCTGTCTTTAAGACTATTGTTTGTAATTGAATTGTGTATCTGTTTGCTGTCCTGAAAATAAATAAATGATTTGTAAATACATAACCTCCCAGACAAATATTATACCTACTTATATTCTTGTCTACGGATATTGCACTGAGTGGGAACCGAAATCTTAACCTCTGATGTTTACAGCTGCAGGCTGTACACTATAGTTTTGAGCCGTCAATAATAAATATTCTACGACATTCTACACAGCGCTTTCTAGACCCAAAGTAAGCATAGTTTAACTAGCTTGTGTTATGGGTTGGTTCTGGAGAATGCGGATAAACATACTTATATACTATTTTTTTTTCTAAATACATACATATTATACATAGAAACAATGCAAATAGACATATTCATGCATACAAATATTTGCACTGAGCGGGAATCGAAACCGCGCCCCCTGTCGTAGCAGTCGAATGCACTACCGCTACGCCACAGAGGCTTATCTTACTAATATAACATAACACATAATATAACTTCACGCCTGTATCCCCGAAGGGGTAGGCAGAGGTGTATTACACACCCCACGATTCGCCAGTTATGTTAAGGTCCCAATGTAATAGAGGGCGAGCCTATTGCCATCTACCGGGCACATTATTAAGCGTGCGATAATTAACATATATTAATGCACACATAATTACGAAAAGTCAGAGGTGTGTGTCCAGGGCGACTTGAGATCGAACTGGAGACCTCGTCTCAGCAGTCCGTTACGTATGTCACAGGACTATAGCTGCTTTTTAGGGTTCCGTTGCCAAATGGCAAAAAACGGAACCCTTATAGATTCGTCATGTCTGTCTGTCTGTCCGTCCGCATGTCACAGCCACTTTTCTCCGAAACTATAAGAACTATGCTGTTGAAACTTGGTAAGTAGATGTATTCTGTGAAACGCATTAAGATTTTCACAAAAATAGAAAAAAAAAACAATAAATTTTGGGGGTTCCCCATACTTAGAGCTGAAACTAAAAAATTTTTTTTCGCCAAACCTATACGTGTGGGGTATCAATGGATAGGTCTACAAAAATGATATTGAGGTTTCTAATATCATTTTTTTCTAAACTGAATAGTTTGCGCGAGAGACACTTCCAAAGTAGTAAAATGTGTGTCCCTCCCCTGTAACTTCTAAAATAAGAGAATGATAAATCTAAAAAAAATATATGATGTACTTTACCATGTACACTTCCAACGATAATAGGTTTGAACGAGATCTAGTAAGTAGTTTTTTTTAATACGTCATAGATCGTAAACTGCAATTTACGTTTCATTCAGTCAACTCAAATATAAAAAAAAAGCATTATTATGTTACTTGCTGCTACGGAACCCTTAATGGGCGAGTTCAATTCGCACTTGGCAGCTTTTTATTATTATTTATTATAATTAGTTAGGCTATTCATTGAATCTTAAACCTCGTTCAATGAGGCTGCCAAGTTTTATATTCACACACGACTTCTCATTACAATCAATTAAAGGAGATAATATTCGTGTAACATACTGATTAAATGTTAATTTATTCAACATTTAAATCAATCTGTTAATGGATGTTTAAATCTGTAGAAGCTTTAATTCTAATAGATGTAAATCAGGTTTATTAAGATAGATAACGAACGGTTATCGCAACACCATCAATATTTGACTAAGAACGTATTGGTACTCAGTGTCTAGGGTCAGTCGGGGTGCGAGGGAAATGCCTCATGTGTCACCTTACACCCCAGCGTCTGAAGACCCGAGACGGCGTGCGGTTTTAGTCGGTTCAAACCCGACATAAGTTATGTCGGCGGTTATGTCACATAACCGTCCCCGCTGGCAGGTGGGGGAGGGGGATATTCGATGGGATTTCCGCACGAAAAAAGTATATATATATTATACATAGAAACACCCAGACCAAACAACACCAGAACATATATAAGGTGTGGTGGGAGGTGGTCTCTGAATTTGGTGAGATGACTTGGTATCGACAAAATATGTATTTGAAACAAAAAAAAAATATCGGGTAACATTCCGCTTGGCGAATACTGCGAGGATACTTTCCGCGATACCAATCCGCGAAACTAAATCGCGACCAGCGTCACGTGTGCTCGTCGCGTCACGTGACACTGGTCGCTGGTGGTGTTTCTTTTTTATTTATTTTTTTAATATATTTTTTTATTTTACCCGATTTTTTTTTTTTGTTTCAAATACATATTTTGTCGATACCAAGTCATCTCACCAAATTCAAAGACCTCATTTTGTGACACCTTATATATTATACGTCTAGCTTAACGCTTCAAAACTCTATTAATAGTAAATTTAAAACCCACAGCTCAACCACCAGATGCGTCATGGCATTCGAAAACGGTTAACTTCGACAAACACTCAATATTCTCAATAAAAACTGCGTCACAAATATTACATGGGTCACGTACATCAACATCGCTGATTTACCAGCCGGAATCTGGTATATGACTAACAAGACCAGAAGCTGTTATTGCAAGAGAAACTTGTTACTTGAGTAGTATGTTAGTCATCAACTGGGTGCAACTAAAGAAGCCACTTGTCGAATTGAAGGTAGGTACTATTTGTCTTTGCCTACAATGTATGTTGTGTGGAGTGGCGGCAGAGCATTTGATTATTTATTGTCAGAGCTTCACTTCAACTCGAACACTTTAAGTGGGGTAAAGCTCTGTTCTTAGAATAAAACGAATCACGTACTCCATTAGAACCGAAGATATAGAGAAAGAAAGTTATAACAGCATAAGAAATGTACAAAAGGAAATCGCATTTGAGTATAATTCATAACATAATTACTCATTATCACACTAGATTAAAATATAGATTGAGTTCGGAAAAAGAGAACATCTAGGACGGGACTTGAACCCGCGACCAGTCTCTTACAGGGGGAATGCTCTGACCAACTACCAACCAACCTAGACACGTCCCAGATATTCGAAATTCTCCCGCACGGAGAAGAAAAGAAAGGGTTCCGTTCTCCTAATCCCTCCTTCGTTTATTTGGTTTGGATTATCTTCATTTGGAATTTACCAACCCCCCAACTTCGATAGAAAAGACTGCGTTAAAACTTACTCCGTCAATTGGCAGGTTATTTATCCCATCAGGGTTATACAGAAAAGCGGCGATAGCCCAGTGGCGTACGTAACGGACTGCTGAGACGAGTACTCGAGTTCGATCCCCAGTCGCCCCGGGCACACACCTCTGACTTTTCATAGTTATGTGTGTATTAATAAATGTTAATTATCGCTCGCTTAATAATGTGCCCGGTAGATGGCAATAGGCTCGCCCCCTATTACATTGGGACCTAAACATAACTGGCGAATCGTGGGTGTGTAATACACCTCTGCCTACCACTTCGGGGATACAGGCGTAAAGTTATGTTATGTTATGGTTATACAGATATGCTAGTTTCAAAGTTGAAATTCTAAAAACACATTCGTGAATAACATCACGTGCAAGTGTCCAAAGTACAACACGTGCATGGCTGAGGTATCACCCTCACATGCTACAAACAATTCCATCAAGAACCAAGAAGACTTGGAATTCTTTACCAGCACACGGGTTTCCTTCTTCCTACAGTCCCGGGTGCTTTACGCGGGACGTGAGAAAGCATCACATGAGGGGGCAAGACGGGGACGTCTTGCCCTCTCATACGTCATACCCCCGCTTGACGGGTTCCCAAACCCGAGGGGGCCATCTCGAAACCGGAGATGGCCCAGGGTCAGTCGGGGTGCGAGGGATATGCTCTATGGGCAACCTTACAACCCGGCGTCTGTAGACCCGAGACGGCGTGCGGTTTTAGTCGGTTCAAGCCTGATATAACCACCCCCGCTGGTACGCGGGGGGGTATCCGAAGGGATTTCCGCACGATAAAAAACAAAAAAGGCAGCCTAACTGAGGGCCACCATTGTTGCATCATCCGTGTCTGTAATGGTGACCCCCATTCCTGAGACCTTACCTTTAGCTTACCATCAGGCGAGCTAAAGTCATATTGACGTGTCCTAGATGGCTAATGACAATAATAAACACCCGAGGGGGACAATCTCGAAACCGGAGATGGCCCAGGGTCAGTCGGGGTGCGAGGGAAATGCCTTACGGGCAACCTTACACTCCGGCGTCTGAAGACCCGAAACGGAGTACGGTTTAGTCGGTTCAAGTCCGACATAACCTCCCCCGCATTCCGGCGGGGGTATCCGACAGGATTTCGAACGAAAAAAAAGGTATCAGGCAAACAAGATTTCTTAAGACAAGTACATAATTCCATCAACGATGCAGTGTCATAATCATTAGTAGGGTCAAACGCCCTTTCGCAAAATGATTCACCTCAAATTATCCACGTATCATTCGGGTCAAGAATCCATCTTGACTCACCGCAGGTACGCGCCTTCTCGAAACCTTTCCCCAGAGTGATTTAAGTCGATAAATATTTACAAGTTTACTCATATATGTAACTAGCTGATGCCCGCGGCTCCGCCCGCACGGAGGTCGGTTAACGTGTTTTGGTCATATCTCCGGTTCTACTTAACCAATTGCAATCAAATATACGGCAGATTTAAAGTCTGACCAAGGCCTTTCTAATAGAAAAAATCGCATCAAACTGCGTTCAGTAGTTTCTGCGTCCATCACGAATAAATTGAAAAGATTGCAAAGAAACATTTTTGCCTTCAGAATCCTTAATTTAACAAAACCAAAGCTTTTTTTAACATCTCCAATATACAGATACAACTAAATTACAATTTTATTATAGTACCTATAGATATAAACTAGCTTTGCTTGCGACTTCGTCCGTGTGGATTTAGATTTTTAGAGTTTTAGTTCTTTTGCGCGGAACCCGATTTTTTTTCTGAAATAAAACTAGCCTATGTTACGTATTATAATATTACCTATATACCAGTGAAAATCCCGTCAAAATCGGCCTTGCCGTTCCAGAGTAAATCAGATTTTATTCACAATTTTGTCAGTTTTATTTTTTACGCGGATCCCTAATTATTTGTCTATAATTAAAGAAGCCTATGTTACGCGTTGTAACATTGCCTATCTGCCAGTAAAGTCCCGTCGAAATCGGCCTTGCCGTTCCAGAGATTACCTCTTTCAACCAGACAGAAAGACAGAGACAATTTTTTTAAATTGTATTTTTGTTATAAGTATCGTGTTTACATTCATATGCATACATAACATAACATAAACTCACGCCTATATCCCCGAAGGGGTAGGCAGAGGTGCTAGCACCCACATTTCGCCAGTTTATGTTTAGGTCCCAATGTAATAGGTGGCGGGCCAATTGCCATTAACCGGGCACTTATAAGCCTGCGATAAATACACAGATAACTTCGAAAAGCATCGAAAAGTCATTGGTGTGTGCCATGGTAAATCCTGGGATCGAACCCGAGACCTCGTCTCAGCAGTCCATTACCCATACCACTAGGCTTAAAATCTGTTATTTTAATGTTACAAACATACACTTCAATTTTATTTATTTGTATAAGTATATAGACATTATGAAAAATGCTATGACTCAAGCGATATAAAAAATAACAGGAATAGCTCGAACTAGAGCAGTGATTTATAGCTACCGTACTTGAGATTTGTTGAAAGTTGGCCTCATATGAATCTGCTAACATCCATTGCTGATTGTAGTCATTCATCACATCAGACCTAAATAACATAACATAAACTCACGCCTATATCCCCGAAGGGGTAGGCAGAGGTGCTAGCACCCACATTTCGCCAGTTTATGTTTAGGTCCCAATAAGGGAAATATAATAAAAATAGGTGGCGAGCCTATTGCCATCAACCGGGCACTTATAAACCTGCGATAAATACACACATAACTTCGAAAAGCATCGAAAAGTCATTGGTGTGTGCCATGGTAAAACCTGGGATCGAACCCGAGACCTCGTCTCAGCAGTCCATTACCCATACCACTAGGCTACCTAAATAATAGATAGTACAAACACATCACGTATGTAAACCGTCCCAAGTCACAATGAAAGAATTAAACGTTCAGAGGTTTTTAGGGTTCCGTTGCCAAATGGCAAAAGACGGAACCCTTATAGATTCGTCATGTCTGTCTGTCTGTCCGTCCGTATGTCACAGCCACTTTTTTCCGAAACTATAAGTACTATGATGTTGAAAGTTGGTAAGTAGATGTATTCTGTGAACCGCATTAAGATTTTCACACAAAAATTAAAAAAAAACAATAATTTTTAGGGGTATACTTAGAACTGAAACTCAATTTTTTTTTCATTTAACCCATACGTGTGTGGCATCTACGGATACCTTTTTTTTTTTTTTTTTTTATCGTGCGGAAATCCCTTCGGATACCCCCCCGCCGGCCAGCGGGGGCGGTTATGTCGGGCTTGCACCGACTAAAACCGCACGCCGTCTCGGGTTTACAGACGCCGGGGTGTAAGGTTACCCATAGAGCATATCCCTCGCACCCCGGCTGACCCTGGGCCATCTCACCACTAACAGCATCGCTCATCCTGTCTCCTCTGAAAGCAGAGGAGTACGGAGAGCGATGTGCTCCCGCCACGTTGGGTATTGGCCGACGATCAATGCCAACCCTATGAAGGGGTGAAGGGGAAGCCATTGACCGCCGCCCAGGGTGTACCGGCCGCTCCGATTCCGTTCCCCCCGGACTGCAGCGGGATCGGAATCGGAGCGACACTCGAGGAGGTTACCCAACACACACCCCCATCTACGGATACCTAATTATTTTTGTGGTATCTATGGATAGGTCTTCAAAAATGATATTGAGGTTTCTAATATAATTTTTCTCTATACTGAATAGTTTGCGCGAGAGACACTTCCAAAGTGGCAAAATGTGTGGGGAAAAAAATAAGAATGATAAAACTAAAAAAAAAAATGATGTACCTATATTACCATGTAAACTTCCACCGAAAATTGGTTGGAACGAGATCTAGTTAGTCGTTTTTTTTAATACGTCATAAATCGTAAAACGCAATTTTCCTTTCATTCAATCAACTCAAATTTAAAATTTAAAATTTTTTTTATTATTATGTTACTTGCTGCTACGAAACCCTTCATGGGTGAGTCCGACTTGCACTTGGCCGCTTTATTTAATGTGGAAACCCCCACCCACGGGCTCCACCCAATCGGTGCCATCGATAAACCCTACATGTTCAGCATCCTACCGCTGATCCAGTAAACCAGCAAATCGCCAAGGTCAGGTGAGAAGCATCCGAAACAGCTGTACATTTGACGGCCTCTGTGCCGTAGCGGTACTGCTACGACAGGGACGCGGGTTCGATTCCCGCTTAGTGCAAATATTTGTATGCATGAATATGTCTATTTGCATTGGCCTGGGTATTTCTATGTATAATTTACAAAAAAAAAAGAAAAGTATATAAGTATGTTTATACGCATTCTGGAAGCCATAACACAAGATAGTTAAACTATGCTTACTTTGGGTCTAGAAAGCACTTTGTGGAATTTCTTAGAATTTTTATTTATTTATATAAAACGTCTAATGCCGAGAAGGCTCGAGAGACAATTTAAGGATAGAAACAATTTAAGAGCTGTTCGTGTGTCTCTGTTCACCCCGGAGGGGAAATGCCGTAAGCATATGTATAACACAAATTGCCTAAAGATACGTTCAGGATATTAAGTGAACTTGTAATATAGACTATAATATCCATGTATTTATACCAAATTGTATCCGATTTATCAAATTTCGTATACATAATTCATCTTTTTGAAAATGGCGAAAAAAAAAAAGCCAAGTGAACGAAGCTGCGAGTTAATCGTTGGCAATAAGTAATCGTCATTTATCTTTTCCTTTAATTGATATCAGAAACGGTACTATTGTTCCGAGTACTTACTCTGTCTATTAATGCTAGGTACACACCACCCGAACGGAAACGGATGAATATTGATGGATGTGATTCCCACGTTGCGGAGCGTACCACCATTAGATAGATACACCAATCAGAATAAGCATAATATTGTAAACTTAATTAACATACGTACAAATGGCGGCCTTATCGCTAAAAGTAATATCTTACAGGCAACCTTTGGATGGACATGAATCCTAAATGAGATAAATCGTACATAGGGTAGTTATTGGTGTAACATCGCTCATACTAACTAACAAAATTAACACAAATTTTAAACAGAACTTGTGGAATACTTGTCTTTGTTTCAAAATTGTTATTGGTACAAAAAATATTTTCTATGATACAAATTTTGACTCCATCAAGTATACAACTTGATGCTACAGCTTGAATAGAATGAGTAGAATAAATACACCTGTTCCGAGTATACGAGGGGTAGTATTTACAAATCCTACTCGCTTTCGCCGTAACTTCCTACTGTTTCAGTCGCGTTCGTTCGTTAGCTATACATAGCCTACTTTCGCTTAGTGTGTACCCGGCCTTAGAAGTTTTTTAAACGACTCAAGAGTACGAAAACCGACACCTTTGTTGGGGTTTGGTCCCGAAACAATCATACTTATTAACATTCGCAAACTTGTTTCCCCGAAGTTCCACAACTTCAGTATACAGTGAGTCATGGACAACCATTCTTCATTTCCTTAGCGACGATTTTTACACATATTTCGACGAAATTCGGAATACGTCATTATTTAGTTACATACATACCCAGCTTTGTCCCAGTAGGGTAGGTAAGGACACGAGCCTGCCATGAGCTTCTTCAACTGTTATTAGGTCGTTACATATGAAATTGCCGTTTTTCTTGAAGAAATTGGAGGAAACCCAATTTTCAGTACTAACATATTTGCATTTTTTTAGGAATGACAAATCCAAATTTTATGTTTTCTTTTGTGTATGAATGAGACAACATTAAGTTAACAAACAGCAACGTTTATTACATTTTTGAAAAGTGACAGCTGTTAAGTAATACGAAATTTATCATCAAAATGGATAGCATTTAGGAAGTACTGTTTTTGAAGATCGAATTATTTTATCAAGCGGCCAATAAAAACAAAATTTAATACAGAGTTCTAAAATCTTGAAATCAACTTTCAAACAAAATATAAATAATGGAAATAGCTATTAAATTACAGGAATAACGAATTTGTAAGAAAATTTCGGCAATTTCATAGGTAAAGACCTATTATTAAGCCTACAGCACAGAATAAATAATAGTACAAGTACAGAAGACCCTCTGTTTTGATGTTCACGAATGCCGCCTTTTTACCTGCCTATTAATTATTATTAACAACGGACCGCACGCCAGCCGCGCCGTCATTGAGTTCTATTGCCCGGCGCGAAGGTCGACATTACTCCGCACCTTGCCGAAGATAGGGTTGTCATTTTTTGAAACTTCGTCGGTGGCAAACGAGCGTACGGTCCGCCTGATCGTAAGCGGATACGGTAGCTTTGCACTATTGTCTATTCTGTGGCGCAAGCATCGACTATGTCAGAATAAGGTACCCGTCTAGCACAACTATGCTTATTGCTTGGCAACTCTCGTTGCAGGACATAACGACACCCGTCACTTTTTCACAGTAGTGCCAGGCCTCCTTCACTCCATATACTTGCGCGCTATAATTACCTACCGCCCGGCCGAGCGGCCTCGGGCCGTTTGCGGACCAAATTCAGTGCGGTTTTCGCTAGCGAAGCGCACGCACGCTGTTTAATTTTAATCGCTCCGTTCGTACGCGTACCTACGATGCCGTCTGGTGTCTTATGTGCTGTAGATGGGTGCAAATCAAGTAAAAGAAGGGATAAACACCTAACATTTTTCCATTTACCTGTCAATGAAGAAAGGTAAGTGATAAACTATTACTGTTTTTTGTCGTTTCAAAATTATTTTTAATAGGTCTAGTCTAGATGATACATGATTAGCTTGCCTTTCAGACACAGATTTACATATTTTTGTTACATAGAAACGTCATACTTACCTTAAACACTATTTTAACAACGTTTAAAATGCTATTATTATTAAAATAAAATTGTGATAATATTTGACGGACAGTCGCGCAAACCTACCTACGAAACTTCCAACACAAGTCGCGCGGCGCGGCAACCTGTCTCAACTTGTCGCGCGCTGTTAGCGTACAAACAAACAAACAAGGATGATTCGGTTATATGCGATTTGTAAAAAATATATAAGTAAATGTTTACGTAAAGAAAAATTAATTTAAAGGGGTTTGAAATTATATTGCAAAGGGTTCATTTTCCATGATATCGTCAAATAATTCTTGAGCTCGCCCCGTGTTATAGTTATTAATAAATTGATAAATGTTAATAATCATTCATTGTAGTGTTAGGCGTGAAACATGGGCTGAATTGATTGGCAGGCCCGATTTAGTAAGGCTAGACACCAAGCCAAGAAGTCATTATGTGTGTTGTCTTCCTTTTGAAAAGTCGGTGATTATGCATAAACTACAATTACGATTTGACGCTTTGCCTACAAAACTGCTGCCATCTCTAGTGCCAGTACTGAACCAGAATCTAAGGAAATATCGACACAAACAAAATATTCGAATATTAATATACTATCAGCCATTACCATCAAAGGCGCAGATACAAAATTTATTAGATTCAGGATTTTTTCTACATTAAAATTTCATAACCGAGAATTTAGAAAGGGTAAGAAATTTATAAAAAATTATATAAAATAAAACACATGAAACTTTTAAAGATTTTTTATTTATTTTACCTACACACTGACCTCTATAATTATGTTTTACCTAGATGTATTGCACAGTCAGCACCAATTTATAAAAGAATATTTTATAAACGATACAATTTTAAACTAGGTACCACCTATAGTCAGAAGTAGTTAGAGTATATTCACAGATATCAATAACATAGACACAAAAAGTTTTGTTAATTAATTTTATCAAAGAGGCAGCCCTGCGATTGCTGTGGGATCCCGCGGTGCGAAGCAATCTCAACTGTACGCTTAAGCATTTAGGCACATTTTAGCATGCAGTGGTTGCTGACGCGACGGAGTAGTCTATTATAGCAGTAGGTTTTGGAATTTTTCTACTGAGTAAAGTATCTGTTACGTAGTAACTATTTAGTAATCTGTGGTAGTGCACAAAAAGAGATAGGTACCTTTTTTTTTATGTGCGGAAATCCCTTCGGATACCCCCCCGCCGGCCAGCGGGGGCGGTTATGTCGGGCTTGAACCGACTAAAACCGCACGCCGTCTCAATATAATTTCTCGCTCGAGAAAGAGTCACGTGTCACAGTTGGTTTAGACCGGCTGATAAGCGTTTTATAGTCTTTAGCTCCTGCTAGCAACCAAATTCATTAAAAAAAATACAATATATTTACTTACTGATTATTTTTTATTGGTTTACGTAAGTAAATACTAAACCTTTAAATCCTTTAAAGGTAACGCGGGCGTGACCTGTATTTATTGCTTACTTAACTGCAAATGCTTTACTTTTATATACTTTTTTTTTACCATCTTTAAATTGCCGGTTGTTAAATTTAATTGTTGCATATATGCGAAACCTACAAAACAATTTTAATACATATTCCACTGGGAAACATGCACATGGTGATTGTGGAGGTATATTTCTAAAAAGTTCTATAAGTTTGCTGCCTTGATTACTTTGATCACAATTTTCAAAATTTTCTATGAAAGTGGTTTCTAAATTTTGTACATACTCTATAAAATCTTTTGGTGGCATTTTTAAGCTGCCATAAATACTAGATTGGTTGTTGAATGCTTTGTATCTAGTAAATCGATTAGTCTCGTCTAAGCCTGGAACTGATCTTGAAATTTCATCTATTAAATCATTTGAAATTTCATCTATTAAAAACGTATAATCCGAATTTTGATCATTGTTTCTGCAACCCGCAGCAATGCAATATTTCATTGCCCTTATTTTATACATCGTATACAATATGCGCTTGCGACGTTGGTATACGGGAGACAAGCGCGCGAGTGTCGCGGCCCACGGCGGGCAACCACTGAATAAGCAACCCCGGGGATGCCGCCGGCATGTACTTATAATTTCTCGCAGATCGGCGGAGTGACACCCCCCTGCCTACAGGCCTACCGGTTCCAGTGCTTCTGAAGTGGTTTGGATACATAGAACGAATGGTAATGAGTGAATGAAACACTAAATTAGAAAGAAACATGTCAGTGTCAGAACAATTCAACCCACCATAATAAAGTTGCAGAATGCTGTATGCCTTAGTTCAAAGCGTATACTTAGGAACCTGGGGTATGTTCCTACTCTGGATTTGGCTTAACGGGAGCCAATGTCGTCTGACCCCCCATTCCCATGAAGAAAGTCTGCGCCAGCAGGTTAGTTTGGCTTGGGCACCGAAGATCTTGATGGGGTACACACAGTAACAATAGCAATAATTAATGTAATCTACCATATTCGTAGGCAAAGATATTTAAATTCGAATAACAGGTAACTCGATTTTTAATTACGGAAAAAGTAATTCTATTTGAAGAATCACCTGAGCGTGATAAATTCTCTTTAATTACAAACGGTTAAGTCATCGTTTCTTGCTAAAGTATCACCAAACTAGGTAAGGTATTAATCATTGACCTGAATACATTAATTCTATATAAAAACAATTACGCAAACAGTACTCCAATGAGGTATTGTGTGCGTAAACAAAACTCATTTTATGTCGAACATCAACTTTTTATCGCACTGGCACATTACAATTATTTAATTTGAAAATTCGAACGAGTGCGCGCTTAAACGACAATTGATGATGTGGAATTGATGCCACTGCTGTGCTACGTTACTAATTGAAAAAAATACAAAAGAATCGTGCTAATCTCTAGTTTTGAAAGGCAATATAAAGAAAAAACGATTGCGAATTAACTAAATTGCTTTTTTTTTCGAGTTTCGAAATTATTCGGATGGGGCAAGACGGGGACACCGTGGTTCCCAAACCCGAGGGGGCCATCTCGAAACCGGAGATGGCCCAGGGTCAGTCGGGGTGCGAGGGATATGCTCTATGGACAACCTTACACCCTGGCGTCTGTAGACCCGAGACGGCGTGCGGTTTTAGTCGGTTCAAGTCCGGCATAACCGCCCCCGCTGGCCGGCGGGGGGGTATCCGAGGGGATTTCCGCACGAAAAAAAAAACCTATAATTTGTTACGTGGTGCAAGACAGGAGAATAATAAAGTCATGTCCCTCCCATGTCTTCCCCTGGGTGTCGCAGAAGACTACTAAGGGATGTATCTACTCCTTCCGACAGTTAATATGCAGCCCATAAAAAAGTCACTGGGTTAGGTGACAGCAATGGGCTCACCTATTACGCGGGACCAAAAAAAATTTAACACATGCCTAGTTATTTTTCTACCTTTTGATTACTTTTTCTAATCATATTAGGTATTTTGTGTTAGTGTCTGCCAAGAAGCCCGTTCCTATTTTAGGGATTTTCTTTAGAAAAGCCCTATTGCTAAGGAGTTGTCGTCGACGTCGTCGTAGTCGTTGCCAATTTTCTGTCACGGTTTTGGGTATGAAGGAGATGAGCTATCGAGTTGCTGTTTTCGGTAATAGATTCGTGCTGGGGTGAACCATTGCAAGATAAAAAACCAAGTTGAATTCCTGAGACGAGCTCAGCCGAATACAAGGGATTGTCGATTTTGCGTTTTATTTTATTTTTGCGATTTTTTTTATCTTGCAATGGTTCACCCCAGCACGAATCTATTACCGAAAACAGCAACTCGGTAGCTCATCTCCTTCATACCCAAAACCGTGACAGAAAATTGGCAACGACGACGACGTCGACGACAACTCCTTAGCAATAGGGCTTTTCTAAAGAAAATCCCTAAAAATCGCAAAAAATCGCAAAAAAAAAAAAAAAACGCAAAATCGAAAATCCATTGTATTCGGCTGAGCTCGTCTCAGGAATTCAACTTGTTTCTTAAATCCAAATAAAATATTCATAATTAGCTGTGCCTGCGACTTCGCCCCGCTGCAATAATAGCACCTTACCCGTGAACTTTCCTAAATTTTCTTTCATACAAATCTTGTCCTGGCAATAATGAACACAATAAGATATAATATATCCAATTTGGTGCAGTTGTTTAGTAGTTATGCGCGTACATTTCGGCGATTCTTTTTTTATTTACATATAAGATTTCTTTTCTAACTGAACACATCTCAGTGTCACATTTTTCGTAAATTTCGTATTGTTTCACACAACTTCCATAACAGTTAATTTATAAACAAGAAAGAACTGTCAGAATATAGATACGGATTTTGCTTGTGTAATTACACCACGACCTTTATATTTATATGATTACCATTTAAAAATGTAAGGCCAGCGTTCTGAGACGATGACATCACCGTTATCAGTAAAAAATATTAGAAGCCATATAGGTATATATAAATACCCGCGGTAGCCTAGTGGTATGGGTAATGGACTGCTGAGACGAGAGACCTCCCAGGTTTTACCATGGCACACACCAATGACTTTTCGATGCTTTTCGAAGTTATGTGTGTATTTATCGCAGGTTTATAAGTGCCCGGTTAATGGCAATAGGCTCGCCACCTATTACATTGGGACCTAAACATTAACTGGCGAAATGTGGGTGCTAGCACCTCTGCCTACCCCTTCGGGGATATAGGCGTGAGTTTATGTTATGTTATGTTATAAATTAAACAAAGATAAAAACAGTCATTAATTGTTTTTAATTCCTTTAAAAGCCAATAGCGAAGTGTGAGAAACATCGCCTACCCCAATCTGGTGCAATTAACACGGAACACAAACGTTACCACGTGTTCCGTTGTAAAATCAGCATTGTTTTGACGTTTGCGCGAGCAATGACCCACCGGCCACCACTGCACCAATGTAACCTCACTGTCAAAAGTACTACGTCCTTGTAAAAATGTATGGACAACATAGTATCAAATTTATTTGGCTTGTCGTCAATCCTCAATTTTAGATATATTTACTAAGAAATAAATAGACTTTTAATGATTTGATAAAATCTCAATAAAATAACCAATTAGTCAATCTATTGCGGACTATACGTTAAAAATATATTAAGGACAGTAATCTACAAAATAAATTTGATTTGTCACTTTGACAGAGACAAATTGGATAATCTATCAAAAAGTAATTTAAAAAAAAACCGTTCCCGCAGGGGGAACGCACAGGTAGATTTCGTGAAGCAATTAATATTATTTTTTAACATGTTTAATTTTTTTTTCTCGAAAACGGTAACTTTTAGCGAAAAACTTTTCAGACATATATTTTAGACTTAAAAATGGCCTATCGATAAAAAATGTTCCGACATCAAGAATGTTCACCGGTTAGAAGTTATGATTTTTTTCCCGAAAAATTTTGGTTTTTCCACCCTCCACTTTTAGTTAAAGTTTTAATCTTATAGGTTTATAATTCAAAATTGTTGGTATCCATGTATACTATGGGATAAAATTAGAACGGTTCGAATATCTTTCATGGAACGTGAAATTTTGAGGAAAAACTGATTTCACAAAAAGTGAGGCCCTACCGTCCCCTTGGGCCGGATTCCACCCGTTCACGAACTTAAACTAAGTTTACACCCAAGCAATTTTTGACCGCAGTTTGAAAGCGATCGGGGCAAAAAATGGAACCATACATACATATCTATATATATAAACTTTTTGACCAGTGGTCATTTCGGACTCACGGGGTCATAACTAGACCTCCTATGAAGATTTTTTTTTTCAAATTCGACAGTAGTCAAGAAACCAATAGGTAGATCGATTTCATCGAAATCTACCTAATACACATCAAATTCTTGAAATTTGTGTGACTAAAATGCCTTCTTTATAAAAGTACATAGTATTCAAACACCTACTTAAGAAATAGAATTAAAGCGTCAACTTTCGTAGGTTTTTCACTATAATACAATTATGATTTTGTTGATGGCTGTACCTCATATAAAGCATTGTACAAGTGTATTGACCGCCAAATCTGTGGAGTAGCCAACGTTAATAAACTTTGTATTTCAGGAGACAACTATATTGGTCGATATTTTTACAATATTTGCGTTTTCGTTCGTAAAGAAATAATTATCTAAGCAATATTTTACATAACATAACAACTTCACGCCTGTATCCCAGAAGGGGTAGGCAGAGGTGTATAACACACCCACGATTCGCCAGTAAGCAAGTATTTTAAGGACCAAGGACAATATAATAGAGGGCGAGCCTAATATTTTTCTTTTCTTAAAAAGAATATTAGTAACCGAAATTACTAATATTCCCCCTAACCCCTCCAGCTAAGCTTAATTGCTTGTGTTAGGAGTGGGTTCACGTCGGTGGTGTAATGGCCAGGATTCGAACCCGGGACCTCACGATCGTAGGGTCGACTCCTTAACCACTAAGCTACCGACGCTTCTGTGCAGGTTAAACACATATTTGAGTAGGATGTCTACAAACAACCGGTCGCTGCATCGAATTAACTTGCTACACGTCTCTATAAGGTCTACATAGAGTAGGCAAATTACTCAAGATTGATTAGCGATAGAGTCCTCCTAAAGCGCAGGCCTGGGGGTGACAGGTGAGGCCGCCTGTCATCCCAGCAGAAGCAGGCCGGGACGGTGGGGCGACTAGCGCCCCTCCCCCAAACCGGGGCAAGACGGGGACACCGTGGTTCCCAAACCCGAGGGGGCCATCTCGAAACCGGAGATGGCCCAGGGTCAGTCGGGGCGCGAGGGATATGCTCTATGGGCAACCTTACACCCCGGCGTCTGTAGACCCGAGACGGCGTGGGGTTTTAGTCGGTTCAAGTCCCACATAACCGCCCCCGCTGACCGGCGGGGGGGTATCCGAAGGGATTTCCGCACGAAAAAAAAAAAAAGTACTGAACATAAAGTAGGAAAATTACTCAATAGTGATTAGCGACTCAAGGATTTTCAGCGCTGCGTAAATACCCCGATACTTCGTCTAGGACCACCTTTTTTTTTTTTACGTGCGGAAATCCCTTCGGATACCCCCCGTCAGCCAGCGGGGGCGGTTATATCGGGCTTGAACCGACTAAAACCGCACACCGTCTCGGGTCTTAAGACGCCGGGGAGGACCACCTTTTTTTTTTTTTTTTTTTTTATCGTGCGGAAATCCCTTCGGATACCCCGGTTCTTGTTTTGTTCATTCAAATACGTCTTAACTCTGTACCTATCGGCGCTTCGAGGGGGTGAGTTAATTAGGTCACAACGTAACACTTATGAACGTCATGATGAGACGACTGCAGACCCACAGAACAACAGATTCAACACCTTTCATTTAAACTGCGAATACAATACTTCAGCAAACGACCTATCTTTTTATTTAAAATATTTATAGTTATCAAATAACACTTCGTATGGGTGCTATTCGTGTGATAAAACTCATATTTTGCACAAATCTTGTTGTGCAAAATACGAGTTTTATCACATAAATAGTTCCTTTGTCTGGGAGTCCGGTTAGGCATGACTCGTGCGTTAATTGACCAATCCTACTTTTTTTTTATCAAGCCGCGGTAGCCTAGTGGTATGGGTAATGGACTGCTGAGACGAGGTCTCGGGTTCGATCCCAGGTTTTACCATGGCACACACCAATGACTTTTCGATGCTTTTCGAAGTTATGTGTGTATTTATCGCAGGTTTATAAGTGCCCGGTTAATGGCAATAGGCTCGCCACCTATTACATTGGGACCTAGACATAAACTGGCGAAATGTGGGTGCTAGCACCTCTGCCTACCCCTTCGGGGATATAGGCATGAGTTTATGTTATGTCTACTTTTTTATGATGAGTATTTATTTCTAAGCGTCATACGCATTGAAAATCTTTATCTCTACAATCAATATACAGATACTTTGTTAAAGGCTGAGATTTCCGCACGAAAAAAAAAAAAAAAAGGTACAATAAATTTAAATTGGAAAAATTACATATACATGACGAGAGAATGGTGAGTTTTCTGTCACCTATGTATGCGTGTATTCTAAACACTTGCTTCAACTATCTAGGCCTTTCGTTAGGTAATTCCCTAATGGGGTGACTCCAAATTTGATCAGGTAATTCTCCTAGATTGCTCACGAAATGTATTCAGAATGCAATGTTCTAGCAGAATTTACTGTGTGTGTGTGTTTGTGGTAACATAACTTTTCACTTTGAAAGCAACAGTGTGCATTCCGGATCGGCCAAATTGTTTCTTAGACTTGTTTTGAGGAAATTAAAAGTAGCATCAGCACAAAATCTGGAAATGTGCCTGATAAGACTGCAATATCCATAAAAATGTGCCTGATAAGACTGCAATATCCATAAAAATGTGCCTGATAAGACTGCAATATCCATAAAAATGTGCCTGATAAGACTGCAATATCCATAAAAATGTGCCTGATAAGACTGCAATATCCATAAAAATACACATAAATACACCTCTGCGGATCCCTTCAGGAACATACAGCCGTCAGTATGCAAAGGGAATTTGATTTCCTTTTTCATTTCGTGTTAAACATTGACGCCAGGCCAAAATTAGCACGATACCAACGGAAACAATTCAAACTCGGCGTGTAATGATTCACAGATCGGCACACATGCTGTGTATAGTTCATTAGTTTTTGTCTAAAAACTGGACAAACTCGGCGGCGAGACGGTTAATATGACTCACGACGAGAAGCTAAATAAGTCGCACAAGTTTTGCGTACGGCACTGCCCATGTTTAGCTAAGGTCAATCGTCTAGTAAATTGTTATAACATAACATAACTTCACGCCTGTATCCCCGAAGAGGTAGGCAGAGGTGTATTACACACTCACGATTCGCCAGTTATGTTTAGGTCCCAATGTAATAGGGGGATGAGCCTATTGCCATCTACCAGGCACATTACTAAGCGAGCGATAATAAACATTTTAAATACACACATATCTACGAAAAGTCAGAGGTGTGTGTTATTTAGACAGATATTTGAGTTTTACTAGCTGCGCATCATCCGGGTTTTATGTTTTGTTTTGATTAGGATCAGAAGCCATTGTTATATCCATTCAAAATTACACTAGAATCCGTTCAGCAGTTACTGTGTGAAGAAGTTAACCCACACAGTCCCTTAATTATTTTGTAATGATTTCTGCTAATTAAACTCTTCAAAGCTCTGCATGATATCATTTCGCATCGCCGAGTACGGCGTCTGAGAACGTATTTCGTAGACGGCAAAGCTGTTAATCCTATTATTTCGTAGGCTAGTGTTTGCAGATAGTATAACTATACATATTAAAACTGTCTAGGGATATTTGACATTAATGGATGTAATTAAAAAAAAAACAATTCTTGAATTGCCACGTTCTACAAATTTTTTTTAAATTTAAATTTGATATCAAAAATAAAAATGTAATTGTACTTTTTTTTGTTTTATCATTCTCTTATTTTAAAAGTTACAGGCTCAGTATAATTTTTGAAGACCTATCCATAGATACACGTATGGGTTCGATAAAAATTTTTTTTTGAGTTTCAGTTCTAAGTATGGGGAACCCCCAAAATTTATTGTTTTTTTTTCTATTTCTTTGTACACTTACCAAGTGGCTGTGATAAACGGACGGACAGACAGACAGACATGAGGAATCTATAAGGGTTCCGTTTTTTGCCATTTGGCAACGGAACCCTAAAAATATAATATGTACGGAACTTGAGCACTTGTCGAAGTTGGTTAAATCCGATTTCACAGATTTGTTCACACACTAGTTCCAAGTTAGGCTAATAAATAGATGTTATTAAAGTCGTGTAGAACTATTAGGGGATCGGTTACTGAGCAAGGCGGTACCTTAAAAGCTTAGCCGTCGATAGTTGGACGTGCGCCAGAGTCGAACTTGTCGAATAAATAGACATGGCGCTGTCTCGTGTACGTCTTTAACTGCTCAGTGAAATCATGTCTTGATAGTGTTTATGTGATGCTAGATTTCATTAGATTTACCTTTGTTTTTTTTTATACCACTCAGGTGGCAGACAAGCTCATGGCCCACCTGATGGGAAGCGGTCACCGTGGCCTATGGACGTATGCAACACCAGGGGCGTCACACTCGCTCTGCAGACCATAAAAAAAGAAATTGCAAAGCAGGAATAGCCTTTAGTCTTTCGGGAAGACCAAAGGCTACTCCCGCCTCTCCCTTCTTTTTTAGTTTTTGTGCTGTCAGAAAGAAGACTCTTCCCTCTGACAGCACAAAAACTCTCAGTGAGCTCTGGCTACCCTACTCACCGCCGGGAACACAACACGAGGTTAATATGGCCGCGGTATTCTGTAGGGCGGAGGTACTTCCCCAGTCGGACTGCTCAGTTGGACGGGAATACCGTCATGTCCTACCTCTTTTCTTTGTGGTGACTATTAGACGACCTCTGTGGTGTAGCGGTACTTAGTGCATTCGAATGCTAAGTCAGAGGTCGCGGGTTCGATTCCCACTCAATGCAAACATATATATTTGCATTGGTCTGGGTGTTTCTATATATAATATGTCTTTATTTACAAAAAAAAGTTTTAAAGTATGTTTATCCGCATTCTAGAACCAATATGGCAAGCTCTGCTTAGTTTGGGTCTCGGGTCTAGATGTGTACTTTGTCCTACAATATTTATTATAACATGTTGCACAACGAGCATTCACATTCTGACAAAGGTGAGCAAGTGCGGTGTCTCTTAAAAAATATTATCTATAAATAATATTTATACGCGAAGAGCAAACTACTTTACATCCCTTTTATCGAAAATTGTGCTGACGGAGGAGCGTGAATAAATACTAGGTCTGCAAGGCGAATCGCTGCTTGCAATGTTGAGCTGAGTGAGAAATCGTGAATCAGATTTTGAAAATTTTGAACAGTGATCATTCTTCCGTGGCAAGTCCGATTTTGAAAATTCTTTTTGAAAGTCACAACTCTGGACATACTTTCTGAGCGTGTAAAGTTTGGTCACTGTCTCGAGCGGTTATTATGTAATTCCATCTGGGATTTTTTTAACGGTGATCATTCCTCTGTGGTAGCATTAATTTTTCCAAAATATATCCATAAACCTTCCTCTGATTGACCTCTTTAATCATGCCAAATTTGGTTCTGATTGGATTAGTAGTTTAGGAGGAGACCTGTGACAAAGAAAATCCTGAAGTCTGGTATGAGGAGCTTTCGCTCGACTTCGTCTCACTCAGCTCAATTATTAATAATCTCGTTGCTGTTGCGATAATTTTCGCACAACGGTATTTAGCTCAATGGCGATTATCAGAAACATTAGTAATGTAATAATATCAATCAGGATTCTTCGAAATGGGATGATAGAAAACAATTTAAGCAACATATGCATTACTGATACTTCTAGCCAGAATCTTTTCTCACAGTACGATCGATTGCATTGCGAATCTGGCTATAAATCCAGATATGAAACCTACTAGTCTACTAGTAACCTTTGTTTTTTTGTTTTTATTGTATTTGTTTTCATTTGATTTTTTTTGTTGATATTTCAGTGTGTAGTGTTTGTAGAATAAACGTTTTCTTTCTTTCTAGTCATGAAAATATCTTATCACTGTCACTACATATTTTAAAACAAAGTTATGCGCCGCGTATGTCTGTTCGCGATAAACTAAAAAATCTCCTGTGCTGATTTTCACGCTGGATGCCAATGGATAGAGTGGTTCTCGAGGAAGGTTTTAGTATATAATTTGGCAAGTTATATATATATATACATTGGCTTGAAAAAATTATATTTGTTAGAGGTGTCGAAAAAAAATAAGCCGTCTGGGAGCTTTCAACGAAAACGCTGTATGGTGGAATTGTGTATCTTATATAGGTGTATATATGTGGTGGTGGAATCGTCAAAGAGTCGGTAGCTTAGTGGTTAAGGAGACGACCCTACGATCGAGAGGTCCCGGGTTCGAATCCTGGCCAATTACACTACCGAGGTGAACCCACTCCTAACACAAGCAATTAAGCTTAGCTGGAGGGGTTAGGGGGAATATTAGTAATTTCGGTTACTAAGATACTTAAATAAAAAGTATAGTACAGTCAAATACAGTCTAATTTACAATAACTTCTTTATTATTATGAAATTGTAAACTAGTTGTGTCTTTACATTGGAGATATTAAAAAAAACTGCACACAATAATATTTTTTCAGGAATTCTTGTCTTTTTATCTGTTTGTTCGCGGTAGCCTAGTGGTATGGGTAATGGACTGCTGAGACGAGGTCTCGGGTTCGATCCCCGGTTTTACCATGGCACACGCCAATGACTTTTCGATGCTTTTCGAAGTTATGTGTGTATTTACCGCAGGTTTATAAGTGCCCGGTTAATGGCAATAGGCTCGCCACCTATTACATTGGGACCTAGCTGGCGAAATGTGGGTGCTAGCACCTCTGCCTACCCCTTCGGGGATATAGGCGTGAGTTTATGTTATGTTATGTTAAGTTATGTTCGCGATGGACGTAAAAATTACTGAACGGATTTGATCTGATTTTTTTCTTTCAGAAAGGGTCGGTCAACTTAAAATCTGCCGTATGTTTGATTGCAATTGGTTATATGACCAAACCATGACCCAAAACGGCCTCCGCGCGGGCGGAGCCGCGGTCATCAGCTAGTACTATTATAAAATTGTTAATTAGTTGTGTGTAATGTACAGAACATTGGATATATTTATTTGGTTTATGCCAAATGAAAGATTCTGAACATTTTTTTGGAATTCTTCTCTGTTCGCGATGAACGCAAAAACTACTGAACGGATTTTTTTTATTTGAAAGGTAGTCAGACTTAAAATCTGCCGTATGTTTTATTGCAATTGGTAAAGTAGAACCGGAGATATGATCAAAACACGATAACCGACCTCCGCGCGGGCGGAGCCGCGGGCTTCAGTTAGTAAATACTTTGCAATAATATAAATTGACAAGTCAAGTAACAAACGGAAACACGTAACAAATTATAACAAGCTTTAATTAAACCACAACATGAAGTATTCAGGCCAATACGGGCAGGTTTCAAGGAAACTGAATCCAAAACTACAGATATCTACCTAATTAGTTGACTTCAAATTAACTGAGTAAACATTGTTAGAAGCAAATAACAATGTAGGAAAAAAAAAAAAAAAACAAATTATATAAGTTTTTTTTCCTTAACAAGTGTAGGTACTTACTAGAACCGGAGATGGCCCAGGGTCAGTCGGGGTGCGAGGGATATGCTCTACGGGCAACCTTACACCCCCGGCGTCTGTAGACCCGAGACGGCGTGCGGTTTTAGTCGGTTCAAGCCCGACATAACCGCCCCCGCTGGCCGGCGGAGGGGTATCCGAAGGGATTTCCGCACGAAAAAAAAAAAAAAGGTACTTACTAGAACCGAATAACCGAAATTACAAGTATTCTCGCTATCCCCTCCAGCTAAGCTAAATTGCTTGTGTTAGGAGTGGATTCAAGTCCCGAAGGGGCCATCTCGAAAACGGAGATGGCCATGGGCAGCTGTGGTGCGAGGGAAATGCCTTATGGGCCAACTTACACCCCGGCATCTGTAGACCCGAGACGGCGTACGGTTTTCGTATGTTCGAATCCGACATAATCACCCCCCGCTGGCCGGTGGGAGGGTATTCGTGCTTTCCGCATGGAAAAATCACCTCACCCCGGGCGGCTGCATCCTTCGCCAGAGCCCTCACGCGCATGATGGCATCAACGGTGGAGCGCCTCTGGCGGAAGCCACATTGGCTATCCGCCAGGCCCGGCCCCACTCTTGAGAGGTGCTCGACGAGGCGCTTCTCAATTACTCTTATTAGTTATATATATATCTAATTAGTTTTCACACCTCGTCGAGAAATACTATGGGCCGGTAGGCAGACGGCGAGTCCGCCGGGCGCCCCTCGTTTCGGACGAGGACGAGTTTCCCCGTCTTCCACAATTTCGGAAACTGGGCCCGCTCCAAACATGCGCTGAGAAGCCCTCTCAGTCGGGGCTCGAGAGCGTCGTCGACTAGAGCTAGGATACCTACCTGCTCGTACCTCATTAAATGACGATGTGCTCGTATAATATTTACAGACGTAATTAACTATCGTAATGCGCGACAATAGACAATTGTCATGAAGTTTGGTTTTCATTAACCCTCCGTGAGAAAATCAACAACAACACACCAGAAGGAAATCTGTATCTACTGTTTCCGGGAAAAAATGCATTGTTTCAGTGAATCGTATCGCATGTAGGTCGACGTTTGTCGGCAAAGTTTAGTAGTTCCAGTTTCAGTGTTTTACCGGGCTGCCCAATAGCCCTCGTCTCGTAAATCATAAATCTGTTCCGTTCCATACAATATGACTTCTGGAATTAATTGGACACCATCAACTTGATCTGATAATAAAACCATGGTGTGGATAGCGACACTCTTAAAAACTACTAGTTAAACCTCTCGAATTGGATCCGTTTTTTTCGTGCGGAAATCCCTTCGGATACCCCCCGCCGGCCAGCTGGGGTGGTTATGTCGGGTTTGAACCGACTAAAACCGCACGCCGTCTCGGGTCTTCAGACGACGGGGTGTAAGGTTGCCCATATAGCATATCCCTCGCACTCCGACTGAGCCTGGGCCATCTCCGGTATCGAGATGGCCCCCTCGGGTTTGGGAACCACGGTGTCCCCGTCTTGACCCGGTTTGGGGGAGGGGCGCTAGTCGCCCCGCCGTCCCGGCCTGTCTCGAATTAGGGTCTATTTGGTTTGTTTCGAAGAGTCCTACACATTTGGTAACAATGTATAGGGTATGGGGCCTTGCCAAGCAGGACCCCAGTCAACTTCATCTGCAAACCAGGACATCTACTGATATTCGGACGAGGCTCTGGCGCAGGCTTTCCTATTGAGGTTGGACGGTCAGACGGTAGTCTCTCCCTTCAAAGCCAGGACTAGGCATATCAAGAGGAAGAGTAGGAGAGAGAACCGCGGTGGTTTTTTGGCAATATCTCCGGTTCTACTTAGCCAATTGCAATGAAACATACGGCACATTTAAGTCTGGTAAAGACCTTTCTAATAGAAAAAACGGGACCAAAATCCGTTCAGTAGTCTTTGCGTCTATCGCGAATAAACATACAGAAAAGAACTCCAAAAAAAAAAATTGTGTTTAGAATCGCTCATTTAACGTAACCCAAGTATATTTTTTTAATATCTCCAATGTACATACACAGTTACTTTAAAATTTTATAATAGTATAGAAGTAACACAAGGACAAGACCCAGCTACACATGGCAAGCGGTTTTAACTTGTGGAAACCCCCACGGGCTTCACCACATCGGTGCCAACGATGGGATGGGCTTGGGCGTGTCGGAATCGGGCCGGCTAATACCACACGGTATCCTCCCCAAGAGTCCATTGCCGGGCACCCCGGGTAAGCCCTCGAAAGGATAACCCCAGGGTTACCGGCGGACTTTAGACGCCACCGCGGCCTCGCCGTAACCAACCGTAACCAAAAGAATCATTCATCAGTAAAACCCAGGCCACAGAAGCAAATAATTCAAGTATTGAACGTTGACATAACGACAAGAGATATTTGTAATATGTGTCGATCAGCCACAATAGTTGTAATTACTTTTCAACCGCGAGCCGCAGGGCATTTGGGTCACGTCGCGACGCGGGCGCCACTATTGTCTCCGGCCGGCTATGGCCATTGAGAAACACTTCGGCTGGCTTTGATTATGTTTTGATTTGGATTGCTGAGAGTTATGACGGCCTGGTATTTAGGTTACTAACCGACTTCAGATAAAGGAGGTTCTTAAGTCTTTGATTTTTTATCGCTGTTCACTGCGGGACATAGGCTTCGAATAATGTGTGTATATGCATACAGTCCTCCGCCTTCCACATCTAGTCTATCCCTGACACCATTTTCAGGTTTTCAGTCCATCTGGTTAGGGTGTTGGAAGGTTAAACATTGCTGCTGATATGAAAACAATCTTAGAACACGATTGCAGCCCCACCTTCCTTGTTATTTTTTTTTATTTGTGCATTTTTTTTTATGGATATGGATAGGATAGGCTCACGTTTGACCTCTATCTCACCTGATCGTAAGTGACGATGTGGTCTACGATGGATCACGTTTGCCTATTCACTCGAGACTTGAAGATTCCAAGGTTATAGCTTTCCGGAAACACAGACTCAGGCAGGCAATTCCACTCCTTAGGTGTACGCATAATAAATGTGTCGCCGAAACGTTTCGTGCGTATGAGTGGAATATCCACCATGCAGCGGTGGCGCGTCGCTGTGCGTCTGGTCGTTCGTTGGTGGAAAGGGCTTGGAGGTATCAAGTTGTGCAATTCCAGCGCACACTCTCCGATGTGTATTATTGTGTGTGGCATTTAAACCATCAAGGGCCCTACTCCATACACACAAATCAAGTCAAACATATATAAGGTGTCAAGAAATTAGGTCTCTGAATTTGGTGAGATGACTTGGTATCGACAAAATATGTATTTGAAACAAAAAAAAAATCAGGTAAAGTAAATAAAAAAAATAAAAAAAAAATATAAAAATTAAAAAAACACCACCAGCGACCAGCGTCACGTGACGCGACGAGCCCGTGAAGCACGTGGTAGGCGTGCAGTCCTTCTTCTCGCAGTATTCTCCAAGCGGATGTGTGGGAAATACCTTTTTTTTTCTTTTTTTTTTTTTTTTTCGTGCGGAAATCCCTTCGGATACCCCCCCGCGTGCCAGCGGGGGCGGTTATGTCGGGCTTGAACCGACTAAAACCGCACGCCGTCTCGGGTCTACAGACGCCGGGGTGTAAGGTTGCCCATAGAGCATATCCCTCGCACCCCGACTGACCCTGGGCCATCTCCGGTTTCGAGATGGCCCCCTCGGGTTTGGGAACCACGGTGTCCCCGTCTTGCCCCGGTTTGGGGGAGGGGCGCTAGTCGCCCCACCGTCCCGGCCTGCTTCTGCTGGGGTGACAGGTGGCCTCACCCGCCACCCCCAGGCCTGCGCTCATGGAGGACGGAGGTCGTTAAGCGACCTCCGGCGCCTGAGTTGCCTGCGACGCGCGGCGAGCAAGTTGCGGGCTCGGCGGACCGGGAGAGTTCTAAGTCTCTCCCGGGCGCGCTCCGCCACCTCCTTCGCGAGCATTACATGCTCGCAGAAGGAGGCGGCGGCGGCCCACGCGCTCGCGCCCCGCACCATTGCCGCAATCATGCTGCCGAGCGAGAGGACTCCCACCCCGATGGCTGCCACGAGGTCACGCCTCGGCGCCTCCCACGCCGGGCAGTCCGCCAGCGTGTGCAGCCCTGAGTCCTCGCTCGCGTCGCAGTGATGACACTCAGGCGTTGGCTCCTTCCTGATCCGATGCAGGTGGTCCCCGAAGCATCCCTTCCCGGAGATCACCTGCGTCAGTCGGTAGGAGAAGCTTCCGTGTCGCCTCTCCAGCCAATCCTCCATGATGGGCCTTATGGAGGATTGGCTGGAGACACAATCGCGACCAGCGACACGTGTGGTCGTCGCGTCACGTGACGCTAATCGTTGCTGGTGTTTTTTTTTTCATTTTTATATCTATTTTTTTATACCTGTATATTTTTTTTATTTTATCCGATATTTTTTTTTGTTTCAAATACATATTTTGTCGATCCCAAGTCATCTCACCAAATTCGGAGACCTAATTTTGTGACACCTTATATAAAGACAAACAGTATGTGTTTACTGAAAAGCTGTTATTTTAATTTATTTGTATAGAAAATGTATAGGTAAAATAAATCTCGATTTCTCGATACATTCCGTTAAAATAGCTTAATTACAATATGAAACATGATTGGTGTTATGTACCGGAAAATATAATATTAGTGAACAATATATTTTAAAATAATTATCCTGTTATTGTGATGTCGCGTTTGTACAATGACATTCGTACATAACAGCACGGACGTTGAACCAGCGAGCGGCGCCGGCGCATAGTGGGTGGGCCCCTGCTAATATTCACTCATAATAATACACATCGTTATATTTAACATAACATAACTTCACGCCTGTATATCCGAAGGGGTAGGCAGAGGTGTAGACACACTCACGGTTCGCCAGTTATGTTTAGGTCCCAATGTAATAGGGGATGAGCCTTTTTTTTTCGTGCGGAAATTCCTTCGGATACCCCCCCGCCGGCCAGCGGGGGCGGTTATGTCGGGCTTGAACCGACTAAAACCGCACGCCGTCTCGGGTCTACAGACGCCGGGGTGTAAGGTTGCCCATGGAGCATATACCTCGCACCCCGACTGACCCTGGGCCATCTCCGGTTTCGAGATGGCCCCCTCGGGTTTGGGAACCCCGGCGTCCCCGTTTCGCCCCGGTTTGGGGGAGGGGCGCTAGTCTCCCCACCCTCCCGGTCTGCTTCTGCTGGGGTGACAGGCGGCCTCACCTGCCACCCCCAGGCCTGCGCTCATGGAGGACGGCGGAGGCGTACCTTGTGTGTCCTATACACGCCTGCCAACTCACCGACGCGGGATAAAACCCGACCCCAAGGGCGAGGCCGCGATGGCAGCCGAGGTCAGCTGGGAACCCTGGGGTTATCCTTTCGAGGGCGTACCCGGTGTTCCCAGCAATGGACGCTTAGGAAGGACCACTGTGGTTTTAGTTGGTCCGATTTCGACATACCCACTTCATCGCCGGGACCGGTTTGGAGGAACCCGTGGAGGTTTCCACATATAAAAAAAAGGTACATGCTAGGATCGTAGTAAGTATCTATCTTGGTCACTAGATCTTCAATCATACCACAACGTTCCCTTATCACGCTATTCCTCACTCGGTCCACCAAGGTCACTCCAACTTTTCAGACTTCTCATTTCTATCGCGTTCAATTTACTTTTATGCTTCTTCTGCCACACTCATTCGTGTTCTGTAGTTTAAACGATTTTTTCGTGCGGAAAAAGCAAAGTTTAAACTACACAATATGAATGCGCCAGCGGGGCCAGCGGGAGCGAATGGATTTCCGCAAGAAAAAAAAAGTTTAAACTACAGAATATGAATGAGCGGGTGGGATTCGAACCGACTAAAATCGCACGCGGTCTCGGGTCTTCAGACAGTTGTGAGGTGGCCCATAAGGCATTTCCCTCGCACCCCGGCAAGTTTAAACCTATCAAACGGGTTACAGTTTAAAACTAGTCTATGGTTAAAAACTAAACCTCAACTTCAATCTTTCACTGTTTTGGAATTCTTGAAATCGGGTTTATTGCGTGTCCACGCTTTGTAATAACCTAATACTTTATGCACATACTCAACTTAATCTATGCATCACTCCAAGGTTAACTGGTACAAAAAACCTTTAGCATTAATTCCGTATTTGTACCAAAACAGAAAAAAAAAAAAATTGTGTACGAAGTTTGGTTAATAAAATCTAATTTATAAAAAAATATCGTTTGTTCGTGTCTTATATTGTAGCGTTCATATTACGATCAGGGACTTAAATTATATGGGTTACACTATGTAAAGGTTACAGAATCAAAGTGTTACACTTATAAATGTGGTATTGAATCTGTTAATCATTACCACTTTCAATTATGTAACAGTTATATATCTAACAGATATTAATCTGTTAACAGTGTTAATAAGTGTTAACCGAAATGCTATGTTGCCAAATTTACTATCCTATTATATTTATAATCTAAATTTTTAAATAAAGGTATTTTGTACACCCCCGAAGTACTTTAGCTTTAGTAGTACTTTACCAAGTACTAGAATATTGATTCTAGTGGGACTTCATATAAAAAAAAGTACTTGAGCACGTTATTTCTGTTACACTTATTAACACATAAAACGTACCACTTTGAATATGGTACACTTTCGTATCTGTTACATTTATAAATGGTTTTCTTCTAAAACAGTTTCAAAAAACAGTGTTAAAACACTTTATTACGGTTACAGTTTTGGTCCCTAATTACGATAAAACTTTGTCAATTTATAGCTTGCACTTGAGCGATGGTTATAGGCACAGTACAACTATTGGTCTCGGTAGGGAGAGCATTGCAATTGAATTATAGTTTTTTTTTTGTGAAATTTTCCAGAGGCGACGCTAGGACGAGTTCACTAGTCTAATATAAATATAAACACAATAATGTGTGCAGAAGCAATCGGGTTTTATGCTACTTTTACGATGTAGACTTACCTAGTTGCATTTCTTGCCAAACAACATTTTTTACGTCTGGTTTTTTTTTAATGAGCTGGACCTGTCTTGCTGTTATGGCATTCGTTACGCCATAGATTTTAAGATAATAGTTTTAAAAACATTTAACCGTGATATCAAATAAATTTCTACAGACGCAATATGTTATTTTTGACACCACGATAAGTACAATCCCCCTTAAAACTTGCTGAACCCTACCTTTCCATTGAAATGCATGATTTAATAATTGATGCATAATTTTGTAATCTTCAGAGGACAAGTTTAATTATATTTCAAGTTGAGTTCATTATTATATGAAAGGTGAACGATAACAAGTAATGTTAAGTTAGTTCTAAGGGCGACTGTACCTACGTTATTGTAAGAACATCGAGCATATAACCGGAATATGCTCGATGTGTAAGAATTAATTAAATCGTACACCAATGCAAATTAGTCGTCCAATTAGTGAACCATAATTGAACCGAAAACAACAATAATAAGTCAGCAATTATTATTTACGCTGATAAGATTAATATATTAATCATTTTATTTCATTGTGCCTACAAAACGAGTGACAGATCGTTGTTAAAACTAAATAAGGGAATTTTCCATTTACAAAGACGGCCTATTTCCACTCATCCTTATTTATGGACTTAGATCGGAAAAAGAGAACATCTAGGACGGAACTTGAACCCGTGACCAGTCCCTTACAGGCAGAATGCTCTGACCAACTAACTGACTGTCTAGGTGGCTCAGTTGGTCACAGCATTCCTCCTGTAAGGGACTGGTCACGGGCGCAAGTCCCGTCCTAGATGTTCGCCTTTTCCGATCTAAATCTATAAGTAAGGATGATTGGAAATAGGCCATTTTTGTAAATGGAAATTTATTCTGATGGGAAGTAAAATGTTTCATTCCTGAGACCCGGTGACTGGTAAATCCCGGGAAATACGAAATTTTCAGCAGGGTCGTCTAATATAATTCTATAACATATTTAGGCGTTCTGAAAACTGGATAACCCTAGAATCACTTAGAAGTGGAACACTTATTCAAGGCATTATTAAAATCGTTAATAAGGGTACTCGACCACTATGGACTTGATTTAAATATCTCTTTGGTAATCGGACACTAAATTTGGAACAGCTTACAATGCTCTAAGAACGATCATGTGTACTTCTACAGAAAGTCAACGTACAATTTCTATATCGGGAAATTTCGCAACCAAAATTACGAGCCGATCGAGCGGTAAATCGCTAAATTCTTTGTTTCTAAAGCATTACTTTAAGCACGAGTGCATCGAATTACTTGGAGAATGAAGCTGATTTTTAAATAATTGAGAAAGTTTAAGTTCAATAATTAATATTTATACAAAGACTGACGCGTGCTGGAAATTTCGTAAAAATATGCTAAAACCTTAAACTTTGGTACATATTAAAAAACAAGTAAGTTATTAAAATATCACACAATTCTCGAGAATTCCATAGGACCTAATTTCCGAAAAAGGAAATATCTGGAGAAATAAAACACTTTTTTTTTCTTCGATCGAAAATAAATAAATATTCTACGACATTCTACACAGCGCTTTCTAGAGCCAAAGTAAGCATAGTTCAACTGGTTTGTATCATGTGTTCCAGAATGCGGATAAACATAGGTACTTATATACTTTTTTTTGTAAATACATATATTATACATAGAAATACCTAGACCAATGCAAATAGGAAATTCATGCATACAAATATTTGCACTGAGCGGGAATTGAACCTGCTCCCCCGTCGTAGCAGTCGAATGCAATACCGCGCTACGCCAAAGAGCCGTCGATCCCCTCGGATACCAAGACCCCCCCCCCCGCTGGGAAGGTTATGTCGTACTCGAACCGACTAAAACCGTACACCGTCTCGGATCTACAGATTTCCTGTAATGACGAATGTAATGTACGAAATAAATATTTACTGTCAAGTGTAACAAATAATGTCACTTCCATACATTTTGGACTTTTGCGAATTCGCTTTGTAGCGGTTCCACTTAAGAATGTCACTTTGTCTGCAGGCCCAGTTCTATATTGAAACAGCTAACTTATAAAAGGGCTCATAACACGTGAAAATCCCAACGAACAAGTTACAATCGACCAGTAACCGCTATAATGGCGTCAGGCATTCCCACAAACACGCGTGACCAATTACTATCAAAATTCAATTAAAGAACAAAAACATACGTCACGCCAAATAAATCCAGCAAGCATTCCATAACAACATTAATTTATTTAGACAATAGGAGGAAAACTCTAAAATTTAGCGAATCGTTACAGGCGTACGATACATCCGGTAAACTAACCAGTGTGCCATATTGTCATTCGGTATTCAAAATTCGAGGAGGTGCGCTTGCGCCGGCCGTCGTACGATGAGGACGCTGCGAGGTGCGGGCGGGGTGTGTTAGGGCTGTCGCTGAAGGTGTACAGACTGTACATGTACACTTTCGTCCAAAGAATGTCAATGAACAGTGTAATTAACTGCAATTGCGTCAAATTTGAACTTTAAGACAGAGATATATTTGAAATGACACGTTCTCAGACTCCGTACTGCTGAAAATGTCTTCACAGAAAACCTCAAATATATTTTACCGGGAATCGAACCCGAGACCACACGCAGAGCAGCAGCACTTATTGTCGTAGCGTTACCACTAAAAAGAAGTAAAGCGCTACTATTTCTTGAAAGTAAATTTTATTTTTAAGTTCTTATAGCGCATCAGCGTTTATGTAAATGGTAGGTTAAGCTACTTTCGCTCGTACCTGTCTATACACTCTTTAATCCTCACTTCACTTTATCAACCCTAGCTCTAAGACACGAACTGGTTAAAAAAAAGTTGAAACAACCGCAGTCAAACGTCAAGTGATGTCCTTGACGCACCTTGCTACATTTCCAGTTAGATCACGACTTAAACCGCAATTAATTCTTAAAGCCGTTGTTACAGAGTTCAAATTTCAATGGGGATTACCCGATAGTGAGTCGTTAAGTCTGGACATTAGAATTCAGACGGGTGGGTGCTTGGAATATGCTAGTTATTGGAATAGCAGCATTGACTTACAATTCATCATTGAAGTAAGTTTTCCAGTCAACCATATGGTGCTATTAACTATGAGTTGCCAGTACCACAGTCCATTTATTCGCATTAAAACGTAAGGTATAAAGGTTAACTTACAGAACAAAACATTCATGTCATGATGAAATCATGACAGGTCAAATGCACTCAAAACCGGCGGGCTTACATGAAAAGTTTAAGGAAGCTCGTGAGTTGTATAAGAACTAAGAACAGAAGAAGACTGGGCTCTCTGCCTACCTTGGAGGGGGAAAGGCGTGAGTGTGTATATGTGTGTGTGCGTTTAAAGCTAAATTGATTCACTGCTGTCTCTGCATACCTCAGATGGAAAGAGGGCGTACGGAAACAAGCAATCCCGCCTGAAGGAGCGATCTCCATAGCCAATGGACGTTAGCAATACACAGGTTATTATGCATACCTTGCTAACCCTGGAAATGCCAAAAATACCCTTTTCGAAGAGTCTTTCACCGTAGTCCCTTGGAAAAGTAATTGTCATTCCATTATTTGAGCGTCCGCAGATGGAGAGTTGCATTCAAATCAAACGTACCATTTTGCGTGTGGTAGAATTGGTGTAAAGATGATTAACCAAAATTTACGAAATATTAAGAAATACCTTTACTAACAACTACTAAATTGCTTTTATATCCTCAAAAGGCGGCCTCATGTGGTAGGATCGAGTCTGCTACCATAAACCAGGCATTTTGCAGACTTCCTACTGCTACTGAATGGCGTCATAACTTGGTCAAGCTTTCTATATTTAAAATTGTCATCCACATTCAACCATTAGGTAACTAACAATTTCCTTTCCTTAAAAAACAATGTCCAAGAAAGTAAGTGCCAGGGAAACAACAATAAAAAGTGTAACACCGAGTGGCCTCCGACCCGTTCCGACGACAATGACCGCCCGCTCAACGTAACGGTCCATTATAAGAGGAAACTACTCAATTAAGTAAAAACAAATAGATCATTTCGCAAAATATAATGACTTAAAATATTCTGAGGCCCCGTCCCGCTATCCCATCCAGTTAAATTGCTCGTTTTAGGAGTGGGTTGAAGACGGTAGTGTAATGGCCAGAATTCGAACCCAGGACCTCTCGTCAGAGTCGTCAGGCCGACTCCTTGACTACTAAGCTTCCGACGCTTATGAATTATGATTTAAAGTGTTTTTAGTCCACGTATTGTTCTTATAAGTTTAAAATAAGCAGTGTTGAAAAGTGAAGGTAGAATTGAGTCCAATTGACCTAAAAGGGTAAAAGTCATATCGTACAGGGTTATAAAAATAAATATCTAAATGCTGAACCTAGCTGTACCCAAATTCACAGTATGAATATAGAAAATCTAGCTGGGAAATTCTATATAAATCTGTAAATAATTATGTACACGTACTTCAGAAATAACAATCTCTTATGACTCGGCTACGGTGAAGCCAAATGGAGCGTATATATTCGTATATGGTATCAGCCTGTATGTATGTTTGTTCATATGATTTTATATTCCGTGCCTCTAGTTGCTACCAGACAGTAAAAAATAGTCCAGTTAATTTAAACATAGGGTGTTGTAGCCTCGGATAATAAATACGATGAGTTACAAAAGGAATTGGAAACTTTTCGGCGAGAATGTAAAGAACAAGTGTCCTACCTACATAAAATTACTAGAAAATAAGCTGGAAAACGTCGAAAAACAGTCTTGCGTGATCAACTTGAATTAAATTGAAAGAATTGTTCAATATCATAAATGAAATCTAAAAAGTCCTCATCGATCCGATACCTGGTTTTTTTTTAACTCTGGGTCAAGTCAAAGGTCACAAAAATGAAACAAAATTCTCGATCAGATAATTACCTATAAAAATATCAACATACTTTTTTCCCAAGAGCCACCGTTTCTGAGATATAACGATTCAAAAACTGCACTACCGCTACAACTACACTAACCTGAAGGTGGCGTGAAAACGTGTCCATATTATGACGATTACAACTCTTTCAACGTTTTGAATCATTTTGGTTTAATTTGGAGGGACTAAAAATAATTTACTGAAACAGGAAAACATTATAGCTTTATTCCAAATCACGTCGCGTCGTCTCGAGCGGGTTGGAACCCAGGACTAACGAAATGCCAACAACGGTAAAGCAACCGGTTCCGATCGTTCGCTCACCACATTATAATGTTATCTCGATTTTATGAGGAAAAGATCATATATATACCTATATACCACCATTATTGAGCATAGAAACTATCGAAAGTGTTTTTATAGGTCATTGATTTATTAAAGTTGATCAAATTAATCTAATACTTCCATATGATGTGCAGAACCAAAACAGCAACTTACCTGAAAAGATATTACAAAATTATTATTTAATTTATAAAAAATTGTAATCATGATCGTAGCTGAGGTTCTCAGAACATATATTTCGTATTCATATCACCAGAACATAATGAATTGAACATATGGGTAAGTACTTAAAATAAATTAACTAGCACTTATGAATATGTTCTGAGACCTTAGCCAAGAAAAGTTGTCCAAAATATAGGGAATAAACTCAGCTGATATACTTAAAAGTTTTCCTTGTTAATTCCTGAGATGTCAGTGCATGATTTCCAAAACAGAATGAGGTCCAAGGAATGGAGTATCTTTTGCCAAAAAAGTAAACAAAACAGAACAAATTAAAGCAAAGGTTAATAACTAATCACATGAATAATATAAATCTTCCACGTCATAACCACTGGTAACGTTTTTAGAAGGCTGGAAGCATTGCCATATTATGTGTAAGAAAATATTCAGTTTCTGGTCACGTGAAGCGTTGTTCAGGCATTTTGGGCAATTTATTTTTTGTACAATTTAGTAAATGTACAGTCAACGACAAAAGTGGCTTCAAAATTCTAATTTATTGATCACTTTAGCTCTTAAACCTTTCATAAAATAATAAACGAAACATGAAATATATTAACATTGTCCTCTGAAGAATATAACACTAATTATACATTCATTATTAGATACATGTATTCCAATGGAAAAAACGTTTACTATTTTCTTTTTATTTATTCATGTTATACACAATACAAATATCGTTATACTTAAATGTAAATTTATCCTGTAAACCTAGATTTGGATTTTGTAGGATAAATAGTTCTCATTTTAGAATATTACAATTTATCATTTTAGAATATTACAATTTAATTACATACTACATAATCTACTATTTATGAATATCAAATGTTACAGAACAAAATATGGATGTAGGTGCTCACTAAAACAGGGCGCGTGATACGGCCACACGGCCGCCATTAACACACGATACATGTCGCCATACTATACGACACTTTAGTGTTAATCCACTTTTGTCGTTGACTGTACATAAATAGTAAAAACATTAAACGTAAACGTATAATTTAATCCAACTTCGTTGTACATTTAGTTGCCTACTCATACATGGAACGAACGTACCCTATCCATAATTTAATGTAAAACCATAGGAAGAGAGTGCAAGTATTCCGATAAGGATGTACAGCGCGTTGGACACAATCGATGACGAGCCACCGTATCATGATGTCACGCGCATAATAGTTGTTAACAATAGAAAGAATAACCACACCTGTTCAGATGGCATGCGGTTTGTTATAGGAGAACTAAGTACTCTGTATTTAAACTCATACACGCTTGTTTATAGCCATATATCGACATTTGAGAAGCAGGAGTGACAGGAAGATCATAGTGTAGAGCACTGCGTTCCCACCAGAAATGTGCGAGGATGCGTAGCAAGGAATCTGTTTTTAGGAACCAATAGAATCACTTCATTTACCTTGCTTTCAGTGCAGCGTAAATGAAGTAATTCTATTGGTTCTTGACAAACACATCCCTCGCACATCGCTGGTGGAAACTCAGCCTTTAGGGCTTGTAACATGATTCGGAACATTTTCTGTTTGAAATGTCGATGTCGCTTTACTCTTTACTGTTTTGTCTCTCAACCGTCTAACACTGTGCACTATGTTTTCAGTCTCACCCACATAATAGGGGGTGAATCTAGATATTGAACTAGGCCATTTTTTTGCGAACTGTATGTTTACTATCAGATGGAAAACCGGCCTTTCCAGATATGAAAGGGGCCCACTAAGATCTTTGAGGCCCAAATCAACCTTAGCTGCTGGTTGGTGCAACTGCTGATCGACGAATGAGCCTCTGTCGAAGCCTCTGCCCTTTTCAGGGTTGGGAAGTAAGACAGCCCTCGCTCCTACAATGTATTAACCTGGACCAAATTTGCCAAATTGTAGGCTCCGAGATGAGGTTCAGTTTCCACAAAATCTAATCGTAATATAGTCTTATGCAGGGACTTAAAAACACATTCATGAAGGTTACATAATTATTTGGGATACACTATGAAAAGGTGACAGAATGAAAGTGTTACACTTATAAATGTGGTATTGAATCTGTTAATCGTTACCACTTTCAATTGTGTAACAGTTATATAATATGTAACAGATATCAATCTGTTAACAGTGTTCATAAGTGTTAAACGAAATGCTACGATGCCAAATTTACTATCCTATTATATTTATAATCTAAATTTTTAAATAAAGGTATTTTGTACACCCCCATGTACTTTAGGACGTTATTTCTGTTACACTTATTAACAAATAAAACGTACCACTTTGAATATGGTACACTTTCGTATCTGTTACATTTATAAATGGTTTTCTTCTAAAACAGTTTCAAAAAACAGTGTTAAAACACTTTATTACGGTTACAGTTTGGGTCCCTAGTCTTGTGAGAGAGTTTTCTGAATAAAACGTTTTGGTCGAAGTAACAATTTCTTTAACAAGACGTAAAATATTAACAAGTACAAGAATTTAATTTGAAAGCCATTTGAAATATTTGTAACAACCATGACCCATCCGCTGTTGCCACCATGCTAAATCAATTCATTGTTGCCTCACTTCCACACATGTCAAACTGACGCTTATTCATACGTTATTGATGGCTATATTGATTTGTAATATGGCGAGTATACACGCTTATATTCCCGAAGGGGTGAGCAGATGTGTTATTACAAGTTACGACCATATTTCAGGAGCTTGTAAAGTCTACTGCAATCTCAATCTTATGGACACGTTTGCAGAGCATCTTAAAAGGAAACTTAAGAACACTGCCCAACCGTGGAATCGAAACGAAGAAAGTATTGCCATACTAGCGGTTTTTTGGATATAGCCCGCTTGATAGAAATGGATCTCATAGCGTAGCCTCATGACACTTGAAACACAAGGGCTTCCTGAGGGGGCCATCTCGAAACCGGAGATGGCCCAGGGTCAGTCGGGGTGCGAGGGATATGCTCTATGGGCAACCTTACACCCCGTTTTAAGACCCGAGACGGCGTGCGGTTTTAGTCAGTTCAAGCCCGACATAACCGCCCCCGCTGGCCGGCGCGGGGGGAGGTATCCGAAGTGATTTCCGCACGAAAAAAAAAACAAAAAAGGTACGAGTTGCCGGCCAGTCGGGGTGCGAGGGAAATGCCTTTTGGGGCACCTTACACCCCGGCCGGCGTCTGAAGATCCGGGACGGCGTGCGTTCTGCAGATTGCATAAAAAGCTCACAATTACCTACTTGCAAAAGTTTACATAATACTAGGGTTGCCCTCAATTCGGGCTTCTTGGGATTTGTCTTCGTTTGAAGGGCGTCTGGGGAGCGCCCGCGCCCGGGACACACTTTGTCATCCAAATTTCGAATTTGCGCAATGCGCTAGCATACAGTGGCATCATAATATTAATGTCTCTTCATTTTCTATTTATTATTTAATTACGAATAGATGTTTTCTTATGAGTTGACCGACCATTCGTTTTTATTTTTAAATGAGTAAAAAATGTTTAAATTCTAAGAGGTTCTTATTTATATTATATACTAGCTGATGCCCACAGCTCTGCCCGCTCGGAGTTCGATTATTGATTTTTGGTTATATCTTCGGTTCTACTTAACCAATTACAATCAAACAAACGGCAGATTTTAAGCCTGAGTGAAGACCTTTCCAATAGAAAAAACCACATCAAAACCCGTTCAGTATTTTTTGCGTCCATCGCGAAAAAACAGATAAACAGACTAAATCAATTCCGAATAGTTCATGTAACATAACCCAAGTTTCTTTTTAATATCTCCCATGTACAACTAATTTACAATTTTATAATAGTATAGATAATAAGGATATTTTGGTTTATAAATATAAATCAAGAACAATAATTTCTTCTTATTTTATTAAATGTGCAAAGTAGAAAAAAAAATCTGGGATTATTCACAAAAAGTCAGCGCTTTCGATCTCCTTGTCCTAGTTTAAAAATTAACAGATGGCAACCCTACATAATACCAGTATTTATAACGGGCTATCCAATGCAGTAATTTAACCAATCGTAAAAGGATCAAAACCGGAATGGAATACCGCCAGAATGTTAATTAGCTGGTGGTTCTCTCGCCAGGCTCACCGGTGCCGTTACGGTGGTATTACACCACGGTTGCATCGCGCCCTGTCTGACCAGATGGCATTAAATGCGACCCAGTTCTTGAAGGTCCCAGGCCTGTCTGACTTATACCATGTAAGGCACTACAGGGTTACGCAAGCCGCTTTTCTGCCTTAACTCTCGTATTGTTCATATTATATCACATGATTATTAAATGTTGGAAGTTTGCCATATTTGGTAAAGGATTTCGTTTGATTAAAACATAAATCTGGTTGTAAAATTCGAGAATGGTTAAAAGTTGTAAAGGGCGAGAAATCTCGAGATAACTATCGGCAAAGTAATAAAGATAATTCCAAAATATTATGTAAATTTTTGTCTTGTAATCTAGAGCAAGTGTAGTAAATTAACTTTTTAAATGTAAAAGGAAAAAATCACCATAATGACACTCCATACTTAGAATATAAGACATTGCATTTGCAAATAAATGCCGTTGCAAATTTAAAGGATGGAATGATTTCTCTTGGATCCCATCACCAAGTTTACGTTCTATTTATATGCAGTTAGTTAAACAGTTCCTAAGGAACAAGATATAGATAGAGGTACTTAAATCCTCGGTGGGGCGACTAGCGCCCCTCCCCCAAACCGGGGACACCGTGGTTCCCAAACCCGAGATGGCCAAGGGTCAGTCGGGGTGCGAGGGATATGCTCTATGGGCAACCTTACACCCCGGCGTTTTAAGACCCGAGACGGCGTGCGGTTTTAGTCGGTTCAAGCCCGACATAACCGCCCCCGCTGGCCGGCGGGGGGTATCCGAAAAAAAAAAGGTACTTAAATCCTACTCCTCCCATATTAAAAATGCGAAAGTTTGTTCGAGTGAACTTAGTATGTATGCTACGTTACTCCTTCGCGCTAAAATGGCAGGCTAATTTGGGTGTTTAAAATGGAGATATCTTGTAAATTTTAAATTAACACAGTAAGTAGTTACTGTCCCGAAAAAAAAGAACAGTACAAGGTATCAATGACGCAAATTATACCAAAATATGGTTCACAAGGTGTCGATACCGAGATGCTCTAACAAAACAGCAAAAACGATGGGAATGCGATAGTTGATTACGATTCAAAGCCGTTTACAGTTAATCAATGCACCATGTGTAATGAACTAATGACCAGTCGTGAGCTGGCCACGGTACTGCGGCACAGCAAGACATATGGCGGCTAAACCATGTCTATATAAGGCCGCACATATGGACGACACGGCTCATTCGACGAATTCAGAAGTACAAGCGATTGTAACAACTTTTACGGACATGATATATGGACGTGTCATAAGAATATCACGGGTAAAAAGGTTGACGGAGAATGTGTACAATGAGCTTTCAAAAAATATATTTGGAATAATATACGAAATGATGGATTAAGACATGTGACTTTCTGTACGGTGAATTATTTAAGGAAACATGGTCACATTACAGTTTAGGGAATACTTAACGGAGGACATATTTAACGGTATATAAATTGTTGCAGATAAGTTTTTTTTTTCAAGTAGGTACCTGAAGACCCGAGACGGCGTGCGGTTTTAGTCGGTACAAGCCCGACATAATCGGCCCCGCTGGCCGGCGGGGGGGGGGGGGGGTTACCGCACGATAAAAAAAAAAAAGGTACCGGAGCAAGACGGGGACACGGTGGTTCCCAAACCCGAGGGGGCTATCTCGAAACCAGAGATGACCCAGGGTCAGTCGGGGTACGAGGGAAATGCCCTATGGGCAACCTTACACCCCGCCTTCTGAAGACCCGAGACGGCTTGCGGTTTCAGTCGATTCAAGCCCGACATAACCGAATCCGAAGGAATTTCCGCACGAAAAAAAAAAGTTACGTACTGTAACATTCAATAGCATCCCGAATATGCGATTGCGAGGTGCTAGGTTTGGATTCCCGTATCGGGTATCAGGTCTTTTATATTAATACTACTGGTCCTCCGAGTCTTTCGCAACTGGAATGAGGTAGGCTTATCAGTCTCAGAAGCGACTATCATCGGATGTCCACAACACACTGGCGATATCGACGTTCTGTAGCTATCTACAGAACTTAGATATCGCCAGCGTGTTGCTTTACTTTCTAGGGCGCCAACTAACCGTAACAACTGCCATAGATGATCGTATGGTAACCGGGAGTGGTGTATTATATGACTAGGTCTGCAAGGCGAATCGCTGCTTGCAATGTAGCTGAGTGAGACATTGTGAATCAGATTTTGAAAATTTTGAACAGTCATCATTCCTCCGTGGCAAGTCCGATTTTGAAAATTCTTTTTGAAAGTCACAACTCTGGACATGCTTTCTGAGCGTGTAAAGTTTGGTCACAGTGTCTCGAGCGGTTATTATGTAATTCCATCTGGAATTTTTTTAACGGTGATCATTCTTCTGTGGTAGCATTAATTTTTTCAAAATATATTCATAAACCTTCCTCTGATTGATCTCTTTAATCATACCAAATTTGGTTCTGATTGGATTAGTAGTTTAGGAGGAGACCTGTGACAAAGAAAATCCTGAAGTCTGGTATGAGGAGCTTTCACTCGACTTCGTATCACTCAGCTCAATTACATTTTACAAGCTTTTTATGGTTTTTCAAAGAACGTGGAATAAAATTTCCCCTGTGAGAAGTCGGGTGGGTCTCTACTACTAGATATTATGCCATTCGTATGAAGCTATCGTAAAAGAAAACTATATTCCTCTCTCGATTAATGTTATGTCTCGCCTTTCAGTGCAATAAAATATCAATAAACCCTATATTGGAATTCTATCTTGTACCTACTCTGTGATAATCTAGCAGCCGTTTAATAACTTACTACAGTAAACGCTTTGATCTTTCTCCTACTTTATACTGTTATCGTTACGGAATGATAGAGTTCCATTAACATAATGTCCTGAGGGAACATACAAGGGCTGATTGTGTTACAGTATGTTTAAATAAGATATGGAACTTTATGTCAGGACAAATTAAAGTGGATATTCATTTGTATATCTTTTGTAATATTGTTAAGTCCGAACCGATAGCACGAATGCATCTAATTTAAGATGCTTTCCGGGGGCTACGTTCGCATGGAAACTTTGCTTCTGATTATTATAAACCAAAATTTAGCTAAATCGGTTCAGCAGTCGAAGCGTAAAGAGTAAGAGATAGACAATAACTGTGATATCTGTTTATTTTTTGATACCACTTAGGTGGAAGACAAGCACACGACCCACCTGATAGGAAGCGGTTACCGCTGCCTATGGAAGTGTGCAACACCAGGGGATCACACTCGCGCCGCCTACCCTATAAAAACCTTCTAAAGCCCTTGTTGAAGAACCAGAACAAGTGTTATGAATTATTATTTTGGTGTTTATTTGTGATGCAATATATCATCTGAATCATTAGACGTTTATATGTAAAACTTTGAATATTAAAGCAAAGTCTGTTTTACAAAAAAAATGGGATGATGGAATGCATTCCACAACATTCACTTTATACAAATTAATGCAAAGTTTCAATTAGTCTAACTCAATAACTTTGTAGGTAATAAATATTCAATGTAGTTCTATAAAACGTCTCCTTAACCTGATCAAAAGACCTTTAAACATGTGAAATAATCAACATTCTTATGTTAAAACAGTTACTTAACCGCACTCGTTACAGAATTAACACGAGGCTGCAAGTACTGGATTCCTTAAATTGTACAAATGATTAAATTACTTGAACTGAACCATGCACATTTTTTCCAATGGTTATGAAATAATTTGTAAGAGCCCTTCATTATGTATACGTATTAATTACTTGTCCCGACTGACTGATTCATCAACGCAGAGTGAAAACCGCTGGACCCGCAAACTTGAAATTTCGGCAATAGATGAAATAGAAAATTCCGGAGGATGTTTGGGCTTTCGTCATCTAGACCTGACATATTCCTTTATTCTAAGAGGTTAAAACATGTGGTTCTTGTGGAACTTACTGTACCGTGGGAAACAAATATACCGAAGGACCACACAATAAAGAAAAATAAATACTATCATCTCACAAACGAATTAATCAAAAACGGTTATGTGGTTAATTTGTATGCAGTGGAAGTGGGAGCGAGAGGTATGCCAGCAAAATCTCTCTATAACCTACTTAAAGATCTACGCCTATCGAGAGCTACAATAAGCTCATTACTAGGACGAATGTCTATAAAGCGGCACTAGTAGGTTCGTATCAAATTTGGTTAGGCAGGGAGGGGAACTTGGGTAGTGAAGGTGAGTGTTGATGTACATCAACAAAAGGGGCCCCTTCTAAACCTACACTTGGGTCGCAAACCCAGGCACTGTCCCGAGTTCCCAACTCAGCAACGCGATGGACCCGGCACCTGCACGGAGAATCCATAGATTGCTAAGAATATCGGTCTAGGGATCCACTAAGAAAGGATTTATTGAAAATTTCACTTCTAGTGTGGCAAATTAAGGCATGAACGTTTGTTAAGTCTGTCATTTTCAAAGTTAGAAACTCGAAATTTCTTACACCTGCTTCTGGTTACAAATGAATGAACACATGTATCAACGTTTTTCAAAATTTTACCCCTAAGAAGGTGAAATAGGGGTTGAAAGTTCATATGGGAAATGGGTCACCTTTGAAGTTAGAAGCATGAAATTTCATACAAGTATGTCTTTTCAGAAATAAATGAATGTGTTTTTTCAAAATTTGTTACTACCAAGGGGGTAAAATATGCGATGAACGGATTATATGGGAAGTTCGTTATTTTCGAAGTTAGAAACACGAAATTTCATATAACTGCTTCTGTATAACCGTTTTTCTTTTTTCAAATTTTGCTACTGAGGGGGTAAAATAAGGTATTAGTATGAAAGTCCGTCATTTTCAAATGAAGTAGTACGAAATTAAATTTTAAAACTTCTTTTAGCGATGGCTATAGCGTATAAGTCATTGTATACGAATTTATTCCCGGTTGGAGGTAGGGCCGCTATTTTGTACATGTCTGTAAATATATTGCAAAATGTGTTGTTCCAAGAAGGTAAAATGAAGAAAAATTGAATAAGGCAGCCGGAGTTGCGTTTCTCAATTACAATTGTATCCATCCGAATGAGTACTGAGCGAATGACATGCAGGCCGGGGTCGACCTCGCAGGACATACACTGATCCAATCAATGAGATACTGAAAAAATGACAGGTCAAAAGCACTCGAAACCGGCGGGCTTGCATGAAAGATTTAATGACAGTGAAGGAAGCTCCTGAAGAGCAGATGGCGGTCTGTTGTCAATACCTACCCCGGAGGGAAAAAGGCGTGAGTATATGTATGTATGTAATTGTGTCTATATTTGTATGTATATATATATATATTGTACCAACACCCTCAAGCCCTTGCAGTTGCGTAGAGATATTGCCTATTTGGCAGTATTTTAACGCCTCTACCCTTTTTTTTTTTTTTTTTTATCGTGCGGAAATCCCTTCGGATCCCCCGCCGGCCAGCGGGGGCGGTTATGTCGGGCTTGCACCGACTAAAACCGCACGCCGTCTCGGGTCTTCAGACGCCGGGGTGTAAGGTTACCCATAGAGCATATCCCTCGCACCCCGGCTGACCCTGGGCCATCTCATCACTAACAGCATCGCTCATCCTGTCTCCTCTGAAAGCAGAGGAGTACGGAGAGCGATGTGTTCCCGCCACGTTGGGTATTGGCCGACGATCAATGCCAACCCTATGAAGGGGTGAAGGGGAAGCCATTGACCGCCGCCCAGGGTGTACCGGCCGCTCCGATTCCGTTCCCCCCGGACTGCAGCGGGATCGGAATCGGAGCGACACTCGAGGAGGTTACCCAACACACACCCCTACCGCCTCTACCCTGGCGAGTGTTCCGATGAACTCTTCCAATTAGTTCCACGCTCAACTTTCCTAAACATGACAACACGTGCAAGACTGGGTATCACCCTCACACGGTACAAACAATTCCATCAGGTACCGGGCGGTTCGGCGCCTCTTTTATGCCTCACCATCGACTTGAAATCCTTGACTAGCACAAGTGTTTCTTCCTTTCCCACAGTCCTGGGTCCTTCAAGCGGGGCGTGAGGAAGCATCTGATGAGGCCGTCAAGCTGAGAGCCACCATTGTAACATTATCCTTGTCTGTAATGGTGATCCTCATTCCTAAGACTTTACCTTTAGCTTACCATCAGGCGAGGTGAAGTCATATTGACGTGACCATTATAAAAAAAACTTAAAAAAAAGAATATATCGTAATTACATAAACATAAACTCACGCCTATGTCCCCGAAGGGGTAGGCAGAGGTGCTAGCACCCACATTTCGCCAGTATGTTTAGGTCCCAATGTAATAGGTGGCGAGCCTATTGCCATTAACCGGGCACTTATAAACCTGCGATAAATACACACATAACTTCGAAAAGTCATTGGTGTGTGCCATGGTAAAACCTGGGATCGAACCCGAGACCTCGTCTCAGCAGTCCATTACCCATACCACTGGGCTAATTAAAACAATCATAAAAATGGCATAACTATATAAAATATGGAGTTTTATATCTCGTAATAACTAAAAACATATTTCTTTCTTAACAAACTCAATGTTCTAACCAAACTTTTATTTTTAACAATCATAAGTCTAGTTTTATGTCTAGAATGCCATGATTTAGACAAGAAAATACCAATACGGCAAATATCCAGAGAGAGGCTCGGGCGGAATACCGTTCCTCTTTGAAGGCAGAGGGCGAGGCGCCCGCCGGCATTGTAACTCTCGTTATGTCTAGGAGTTACGACTACTGTCTAGACTACACACACAACCAAATACAACCCTGTAAAAGTAACATAAATGAGTAATAACGTTATGGAATTGAACTGTCAGCGTCATAAGTTGCTGAACATTAACCAATTGATAAGACTTGATGAGACATTGATATATACCTTTTTTTTTTTTTTTTTTATATACCCTTCGGATACCCCCCCGCCGGCCAGCGGGGGCGGTTATGTCGGGCTTGCACCGACTAAAACCGCACGCCGTCTCGGGTCTTCAGACGCCGAGGTGTAAAGTTACCCATAGAGCATATCCCTGGCACCCCGGCTGACCCTGGGCCATCTCACCACTAACAGCATCGCTCATCCTGTCTCCTCTGAGAGCGATGTGTTCCCGCCACGTTGGGTATTGGCCGACGATCAATGCCAACCCTATGAAGGGGTGAAGGGGAAGCCATTGACCGCCGCCCAGGGTGTACCGGCCGCTCCGATTCCGTTCCCCCCGGACTGCAGCGGGATCGGAATCGGAGCGACACTCGAGGAGGTTACCCAACACACACCCCTTACCCAACACACACCCCACATTGATATATACCTCCTTCTTCCTACTAATACGACTTACTATTTTAATAATATTATAAATGTAAAGAGGCTCGCGTTAGGCAGTTGGGTCAAGGGCTTGATGCAGAAGGCAGTGCAGCTCCTCGACACGGCACTATTGTGAGGATATTCCTCTCTCTGGAGCCCTAACCACCGGTAGCTTGGTCCCTGTACCCGATGCCGGTGGGCCAATAATATTTATATTTTTAAATATATTTGTTTTTTTTTGTATAGAATGTATTTAAAAATATAATTGTTTAATGAAGGGAATTATAAATGTGAAAGATTCTGAAGATGTTTATCTCAATCAATCTCTAACGGTTGAACGGATCTGGCTGAAAGCTACAGGTATAGATTATATTCTCGAATAACAAATAGGTCACTTTTATCCCTGGAATAGGTATGTGAGCATAATCCCTGGAATAGTCCAGGGATTCCAAGCAGGAACGGAGGGCAACAGCTAGTATTATAAATGTGAAAGTTTGTGAAGATGTTTGTTAGGCTCGGCGCAGACAGAACGGAGCGCAGCTGAGAGGATTTTATTAACGCACTTGAAAATTAAGACTGCCATACTGAACTTCGAAGTTCAAAATAGCGATGAACTGTAGCCCTAAAGTACCGAAACGCGACTCACGGTAGTGCGAAAGTGCGCCACATCGATACTCATAATTTCGAATGTTTTCCACCGCGAAGCACGGTAGTGCGAAAGTATTCCACATCGATTAAAGAGAGTTTTCATTATTTTTTTTCATGTTATTTTTGTTATTTATCTGGCACTTGTTGTGGTCACAGTTCTAACCTAACCTAACCCTGCCGATTTCAGTGATTTAAGAAATCACAAAAACTCAAACGAAAAGTGAGTCGGGTACCAAGAATGTTACTTACTGGTGGTAGAAATTTGATGACACAAATTTGTCACAAAATTCGGCCGGGTAGGTACCACCGTGCACGATTGCGAAAAACCCTCCATAGTAATCCAATTTCGGTTTGATTGGGTTCAGGGGTCAGCAAGTGCATAGCCGGGCAGGGGGATTGTGGTCGCAGCACTAGTGGGACTGATGGGTTTCACGCGGTGCTGCGACGACAATCCTCTTCTGATGAGGCCGTCAAGCTGAGTGCCACCATTGTTAACATGGTACGTGTATGTAATGGTGACCCTCTTTCCTGAGACTTTACCTTCAGCTTACCATCAGGCGAGGTGAAGTCAAATTGACGTGTCCTAAATATAAAAAAAAAATAGAACAAGAAAAACCACAGATACTGCGTCCATAACCCGCAAGACATGTTATAGTAAAATTCTAATATTATTCAAATTTTCAAAATAAAGAACACAGGAATCAATGCGTTCCAGTTTTAAAACTATATGAATCAGAGCCAATTTATTGATTCATCGTAATCATTTACATGTGACATAGTAACCCAATTGACTGTCGATTTTAACAACGTTCGCATTTACTTTTAGCTTTATAATTAATTTAATCTTCTACAGTAACTCCCTCCCTCTACAGTAAGCCCTTTAAATTCATAATTATCGATAAATAATATCTATTTAGTCTATCTGTTAGTACCTACCTACTAAAAAAGACTAATTTGATATTATTTATCGAAAAAAATAATTACCTTTGCCTCTTTTCCCCTTTTTACCCTTGCCACTTTTCCCCTTTTTACCCTTTACACCTTCCCCCTTTTTCACATTTCCCGTTTTTTAACCCTGACTCATTTCGAACTTTTACCCTTGTCACATCTTCCTTTTTTACCCTTGCCACTTTCCCCTTTTTACCCTTTCTATATTTCCCGTTTTTACGCTTTCCACATTTCCCCTTTTTACCCTTTTTTCACTATTCCCGTTTTTACCCTTGCCACATTTCCCCTTTTTACCCTTTACACAATTCCCCTTTTTACCCTTTTATAGTGTGTGTGCAAGTCACACACGGTAGCAGAAAAGTCCCTGATTAAAAAAAACTAAGTCCCTGATTAAAAAAAAACTATGGACTTATTTTTTCGTTTCATCGAGTTTGAAATCACAACGATTCTAAAGAAGTTTCACTTCAAAAAAAAAAAGAATGCAGAGGGCTTTAGGAGTAAAGGTAGACCCAAGAAAAGATGGATGAATTGCGTGAAAACAAGGCTAGGGAAGAAGGCACTAAGAATATGACATCTGAAAGAAAAGCATGGAAAAGAATGACTGCTCCCAAATAATTGAGACAAGGAACAAATAATTATTTTGAAATAAAACTATTTTTAACGGATTCTATCGCGATTTATTTGATGTTAATTTATTATTTACATTGATCCCGACGTTTCTGTTGCTTTTCAGCAGCCATGGTCACGGGGAGACTAAAGATGGTTGTTGTCTTGTACTTTGAAATGTAAGTTATCTCAAAGTACCCGAACTATGCTGAATTGTTGGAGTTACTATTTACGCAGAATGAGCTCACAGTGTCATGAAGTCTTGTTGTATTTTGATTTTTCTTGGAATTAATTAAGTGAATGATTAGGTCCCAAGCTGGTGGTACGTTTTAACCATCTTCTCTATTAAAATTAGAATGTTTTTTAATTTCAATAGCTTCAATTCGACAATTATTTTTTTGAAAAAATACTTAATGTACTGTTTTCGCCTCGTTACGATTCTATTATATATGTTTAGATACTATCAACATACATTTCTACGAACTGGATAGTAACTTTGATCTTACACTGCATTCATTATACAACAATATGTTTTATTAGCGTTTGACACCGTTGCACACGTTCAAGTTTGAATTTTATTATCCATTATATGATTATAACATCGTATCTGTGTGAAATATTCATTATTTGTATGGTGAGTTTACAGATGATTGAGTCATGATGAGTAAAATAAGAGAACAAAGGAAGTACATATTTGCTAAACATAATGCGGTATTCAACAGGGTAATACTTTGGACCTGCACTTATTTTAAACATGTTACAACAAAATACCTAACATGCTTTTATAAATAACTAGCTGTTCCCTACGGCTCCGTCATTGTGAAATTCTGATTTCATTATCGCCTATGCCCAGGATAAAAAGTAGCCTATGTCCAATTCCAGACCATAATTTTCCTCTGCGCCAAATTTCATCCAGATTCGTTCAGGCGGTTTTACGTGAAAGAGTAACAAAAATCCATAAAAACTTATAAGTTTGTTTGTTTTCTAGTACTTTACATAACTAAAATCATATAAATTTTATTTTATTCGAAAAAAAAAGTACTTGTCAAACATTTGGAACCTTTAAACTCAGGATGGCAAACGATGTTTACAACTTATGTATTTCTAAATAAATAAGCTGTAATTCTCGTCAATTTCCCTTTTTAAAATGCTCACATTGCGGTACTGTATTACCAATTTCAATTACATCAATGTTAAATGAGCAAATAACTGAATTGGCCACGTCATTACCGTTCCAAACATATCCTATAACATACCAACGTGACTAGATCGAAAATAACTTGAAACATATGCACGGTAGGATAGTTGTGCATGATATACTCCTAGCGTAATAAACAGTTTCATTCATAGTCAATTATTTCAATAATAATCTTACATGCACGTGTGGTCGGTCGGTCGTGGATCACGATTGCTGGAAGGTCGGACAGATGGTTGAATGCTTACTTTTGAACGCATTTACATAAAACTCAAGTATTTTTCTATATCTCTTGTGTAGGATGGTATCCTTCACGTTTTCTATCCCATAACCGGGCACGTTTAAATGACTTTGTGTTACACAAGAATAACAATTTTCATGATCAGGACGCAACGAGGAGCGAATAATTTTCGATAATCAACAATAAGTCTTATTTACTAATTTCGCCAAATAAATACTTTAAGAGCCATACAATTACGGAAAAATTAAACAATAATTAAAACCATCATACATTTTTAAATAGCCAGATGCTGTACCGTAAATTGGATTCAGAAGGTTAACTTCACACAACCGAGTGGAAACGCACGCATACATTGACATATCTAAGTTCCAGTGCTTTGACGATACGCATATGCAAGTGTGTGAAGTTCGTTTTCTGTCCCTATTTATTTTGTGGTGTTACATATGATATTAGTTAGGCAAAATAACAAGCAATAGGATATCTTATATCTTCTTATCTGAAATCTTAAAGCAAACAAAAAAGTACAACATACAAGTACAGCATACCAAAGATTAATTGCGATGGGACAAATCTTATGGGAACTCGTAAGGAACACATCCAGTTTTTCATTCATAGCCCATTTTAGCCGGCGGGCTTGCATGAAAGGTTTAATGACAGTGAAGGAAGCTCGTGAAGTATGTAAGATGGCGGGCTGTTGTCTCTGCGTACCCCGGAGGGAAAAAGGCGTGAGTATATGTATGTAAGGAACACAAATAAAAACAGAACATTTATTTTTGTACACATTATGTAAATGTAGTTTATCAGGACTCACCCAGAGGATTTGTAAGCTAAACCAGTTGCTGGCGGTTTTAAAACAATTGCATACAAGGTTTTAGCGTTATGAGGCGAGGGATTAATATTAACAACACTGATAGCAGAGTCGGGGTAGCTTACCTAATTTACGACACCATAAACAGAGAAAGTTTTAATAAGAGTGTTTTCTTTTTAATGAGACCTTTTTTACCCGACTGCGCTAGAAGGAGGGTTATGTTTTTGTTTATGGCAGAAGGTTTTTTTATTATTATTTATTTAATTAGAAAGCAAAGAAAATGTCCGCAAACACAATTTACAGTTCAATTATAAATTGAACATCACAATAAAACCAGAAAAAAATAAACTAAATAGTTTGTTTTTGCTTTGTTGCCTTGTGACATATTTTTCTTGTATCAAAAGTAGGTAGAACCGATAATATTTTTTACAAAAGAAAAACAGACTTCAACATATAATGCAAATAATGGTTTTGATACATCAAGAAGTGTTCGCCCAAATTCAAGAGTTCGATAAATTTAGATCGGAAATAGAGAACATCTAGGACGGGACTTGAACCCGCGACCAGTCCCTTACAGGGGGAATGCTCTGACCAACTGAGCTACCTAGACACGTATACGACAAGAGTTCGATGTTTTTCTCATAAATCCTATCATCAGATCTTAATCAAATTTATATTATCAGTGTAATATATCCTACAATTTTCTTAAATGTACTTTTTTTTTAAATCTTAACGAGACCTAACGAGTATCGAATGGATATAAGTTTCAAATCAACTCAAACGCCATTTAAAGCTCTTCCATATTCAAACTACGGACGAGGCAAAAATTGTCGTTGAAATGGGACAAACCACTTCGTTATGCGGATACCTGGGCGTTGCGGCATCCGCACTGCAGGAGTCGAGCGTCGAGATCGCTTCATAGGAGGACCTATACCTTTACATTTAAAGCCTATATTTGAAATATTAGCTTGCATATGTGTAGTTTTTTGAGGACGAATTTTATGTACTACTAGCTGCAGCCCGCGGCTCCGCCCGCGTGAAATTCTATTCCCGGTCCCGCTTCCCATGGGAATATATTCCCGAGCCTAATACATATCTACCCCTATGCCAAATTTCATCCAGATCCATTCATCCGTTTTTGCGTGAAAAAGCAACAAAGATACATACATACATACTCACAAACTTTCGCGTGTATAATATTAGTAGGATTTGTTAAAAACTCAACCACAAAGCGATAGGCACATGTATTGACTTAAGTTTCCGATAGCTGAGGCAGAGGGAGATCAGTCAGATCATCATAGGTTTATTAGCACATTCAGCTATGTTTTAGACCCCACGTGATAAGGGACTATTACTAACAACCGGGAACGCCTGACTCCATGCTGCTGCTAAGGCTTTTGTACCTAAAAATCCAATAAGAATTTTTGGAGTGAAAACTTCTTTAACGGCGTAGTGCACTTTTTTGTAATGGGTAAAAAAAGGTTAAACTCGCGTCAGGACACGTGACCTGATCGAAAATTCCTAAGACGGAGGGAGAGTAGATCGCTGGCGCGGCGTAGGAGAGGGAGTATCCCCCTCTCTTTCTACTGCGCGGCGAAATTGTATGCCAGCGACTGCTGTTTCGTTTAGGTGGCGCAGGGCGCTTGCGCGAATGTTCGTGTGTGGTTATGTTATAGCGTGCCACGCGCTTTAATGGAAAATAATTGTAATAGTTATGAAGTGATAAATTTTTGATGTAATATAAATAGTCATGTTTGTGTACGATAGCGCAATGAATATTGTATGTTACCACATAAATAATGACACTTGGGGAGGACAACGTGTGGTTTTAGTGGGTCCGATTCCGACACGCCCACCCCATCGTCGGCACCGATGGGGTGAAGCCCGTGGGGGTTTCCACACGTAAAAAAAAATCACATAATGCAAAATTATTCCCTAACCATTCCAAAATATCAAAAATGCACAACGTTAATATTCAAGTTTTCACTTCTGCCGGCACTCCCAGAGTGCAACCCGGCGTTTTTTTTTTAAAGAATATTAGTAACCGAAATTACTTTTCATAGAAATTATCATCGGTACTTCAGCATGGTACCGCTGCGCAGCTGAAGCCTTCCTATCATCTACATTCTACTCTCATTAAAAAGCGTCGGTAGCTTAGTGGTTAAGGAGTCAACCTTACGATCGAGAGGTCCCGGGTTCGAATCCTGGCCATTACACTACCGACGTGAACCCACTCCTAACACAAGCAATTTAACTTAGCTGGAGGGGTTAGGGGGGATATTAGTAATTTCGGTTACTAATATTCTTTAAAAAAAAAAAATATCAAATCGACAACACACATTTTGATTTAAAGTTCTGCTTTTGACAATTTGTCTCTCCAAATTCAAAACTAAAGGCGAATAAGCTTATCTACTGTAAACATTTGAGCAAAAAGTTCTTGCAATATCATTCACAAGCCGCAGAGCATCAGTGTACGGTTTCAGCACATTACCGTGTTGTTTGCCTGCCAGAACAAATATTCTTTCCTTTTCATCGGTTGTAATGTTTTGACGGCCTCATAATGGATGGTTGATTTTTATAGTAGTATTAAATTTGTATATATATATTATACGTCTGCGGTTTGCATGCAGATGAGCTACTTTGGCGCCGAGGCCCCTACAAGGATGTCTACATAGTACGTGTATGACGTTATTATGTATTGAATGTTTAGAATGAGCGATCATAAGATTTTCTAAAAAAACCGGCCATGTGCGAGACAGACTCGCCCATGAAGAGTTCCCTAGCAGTAAGTAAAATTTTTGTATTTGACGAATGAAAGGTGACGCGGTTTACGATTTATGACGTTTTAAAAAAAAAACTACTTACTAGACCTCGTTCAAAGCAATTTTCGGTGGAAGGTTACATGGTAATGTACATCATATATTTTTTTTAGTTTTATCATTCTCTTATTTTAGAAGTTACAGGGGGGGGGGGAGGGGCACACACGCACACCACTTACAACTTTAGAAGTGCCTCTTACGCAAATCATTCAGTTCAGAAAAAATGATATTACAAACCTTAATATCATTTTTGAAGACTTATCCATTGATACGCCACACGTATGGGTACGATTTTGATACGTATTTTTGAGTTTCAGTTCAAAGTATGGGGAACCCCCAAAACTTTTTGTTTTTTTACTATTTTTGTGTGAAAATCTTAATGCGGTTCACAGAATACATCTACTTACCAAGTTTCAATAGCATAGGTCTTATAGTTTCGGAAAAAAGTGGCTGTGACATACGGACGGACAGACAGACAGACGTGACGAATCTATAAGGGTTCCGTTTTTAGCCATTTGGCTACGGAACCCTAAAAAGCTTTTAATTCTTCTCGAGCAAAGTACAAGGAACAGCTCATCGCTTCCCGTGGGTGTCGTATACTAACTGAAAGGAATCTTCTCTATTTAATAGTAAACTTATACAGTACAGCCCATGAAAAAGATCCGATTTTAGGGCAAAGGGCTCGCCCCTATTACATAGGCGAGTGTGTCGGTGGATGAAGAACCTTCCACAATCCACGGCTACCTCGCGCACTCGACGATGGAGGGCAAGCGTCACTGAGCCAGTCAGCCCGTGACCACAGCCAGGGCATCCTAGTCGAAGCGTCAGGCGATTCAAAGGTAAGCCCTACATGTATCTGTAGTATGATCGCGTTCTTGTATTTCATAGTATCATCATGGAAAACGAACGTTTAAATGTTAGTTATCAATTAGAATACTCTAATCTGGACCTTTAGGTATGTGACCTAGAATGAATACCTACAGATACGCCATTTTTTTAATCTACCACAGACTGAATCTGATTGTACAGTGAAATTACTTTTATCGTATTATATCGCGATTTTTTCGCTGTAGTGTGTAGTTATCGCAAAGTATACACTCCCAGACATAAAACGAACACAATATTAGTCTCCCCTTTACTATATTTGAAACCGAAAAGCAAACGAAACGTGAGGAATAATGCAAATACAAAAGCAACAATGCCTCATCGTAGTTTGTAGCTTATATTAACATAAACTTTCAAAGTATTATGAATATGTTCATGTTTTTTTTTTTGTTAACAGTATATCATCATCATCAAAATATGCTAGTCCACTGCTGGACATAGGTCTCCCCTAATGAGCGCCATAGCGCCCTGTCTTCAGCTTGCCGCATCCAGCATCTGCCCGCAGTCTTTAGTAACCGAAATTACTAATATTCCGCCGATACCCTCCAGCTAAGTTAAATTGCTTGCATTAGAAGTGGGTTTACGTCGTTAGTGGCCAGGATTCGAAGCCGGGACCTCTCGATCGTAGGGTCGACTCGTTAACCACCAAGCTACCGACGCATTCTTCTAGTTAGATATAAAATTTATTTTATTCTATCATCATATGAAGTATAATGACGGTATCATCATTATCTTGGAGTTGAGTCCCGGTCGCATCCGAGGTCTTCACCTCGAACCCCGGGTTTAAAGTCAATGATAGAATAGCTACTTTAAAAAAATTGGAGAAACCTATTTAATTTGTAGTACACGCAGCCAAGGAGTGAGACCTTTACATGTGAAGGTGTATGAAAACTTACGTACTTATTGCCTTGGCCGTGTGTACCTAGTTTCATGGGACAAAACCTATCGTCTGATTATGATTCTTAAGTTTCTCAGTTAAAACTTTTGTAGTCACAAATATTTGACATAAATATTGCACTTTAATCCCCAGCAGAAGCAGGCCGGGACGGCGGGGCGACTAGCGCCCCTCCCCCAAACCGAGGCAAGAGGGGAACACCGTGGTTCCCAAACTCGAGGGGGCCATCTCGAAACCGGAGATGGCCCAGGGTCAGTCGGGGTGCGAGGGATATGCTCTATGGGCAACCTTACAGCCCCGCCTTTAGACCCGAGACGGTGTGCGGTTTTAGTCGGTTCAAGCTCGGGCTTGAACCGACTAAAACCCCAGCCAGCGGGGGCGGTTATGTCGGCATAAACGCCCCCGCTGGCCGGCGGGGGGGTATCCGAAGGGATTTCCGCACGAAAAAAAATATGTATTGGTCATCTATCTATACTATTATAATATTGTAAATTAGTTTTGTCTGTACCTACATTGGAGATATTTATAAAAATACCTACTTGGGTTATGTTAAATTAACCATTCTGAACACAACATTTTTTTTCCCGATTTCTTCTATGCGGTTTTTTCTATTAGAAAGGTCTTGGCCAGATTTAAAATCTACCGTATGCTTAATTGCAATTGGTTCAATAGTATCGGTGATATGACCAAAAACTATAACCGACTACCGCGCGGCTGGGATCAGCTAGTTAAAAATATTTCAGCCTTTACGAAAAAAAACTATTACACTGTGTAAATCGTAAAACACAAAATAAACAACAATGCGTGCATTCACGTAACATCCCTTCACCTGTCTTGCAAACAAACCACCCTTTTACGGAAAATTGAAAGAAAAGCACCCAATATGTTACTCTGGCACCCCTATAAATTGCAGTGAGCCATATGTCGGGGGTATCTGCCGTCTGAAAGTTTCATAACCCCGTCTACACCCTTATAGGTATATGGTGTAGAGTGTCTGGTGGGGTGCGGCCAGACTTTAAAGTTGATTGCTTTGAGGGTATGCAACTAAATGGTTGACTAAGTGGAAACTGTAGCCGAATATTGTTCACGATGATTCAGTGTTCGAGTTGAGTCTTTAGGGATTAACTTGACCAAGTCTAACATTCTCGATTTGTCAATCAATTTTCTTTTTGTTTTGTTTAGTATCGGTAAAATGGGGTGAATAGAGTCAAGGGGTGAATATGAATAAAATGATCAGATAAATTGTGCAGTTATTATCTTCTAAGTTAAACTATGGACTATCTGAATGTAATAATTACTAGGACGGTTACCAGCTTCGCAATCAACCCTAACTTAAGCGTAGCGAGATTTGCCTATCCAACGATATGTCAACGTGACCGGTCGACTTTTTCCATTGATTTGGTTTTTCGGTGATTATTCCTCGATGGTAAGACCGATCTGGACATTCGACCCCTTACGACATTCAGTAATGTCTACTTGATCACCGTGGCAAATTTGGTCGAGATCGGTCAAACGGTCTTGGAGGAGTATCATTTGTTTGAAATGCAACTTTGAAACCAAAAAACCATATACAATGGTTAACTAGAACAATCAGATATTTTGTTTAGTACCTACTTAAAATTTTGCAGAAGAAAATATCCAAAAATTTCTAATGACCATTTTATTTCTATTCACCCCTTGATCTCTATTCCCCCCCTTTTACGGTAGTTATTGACGAGTGAGTGACGTGTGAATACAGTAGTAACACACGCACCGATATGGTAACATCTGTTCTTCTGGCTGTCGAACAGACCCTTTTTTTACAACACTAAAGACAAGCACACGGCCCACCTGATGGAAAGCAATTACCGCGGTATATGGACGTGTGCAACACTTAGGGGCGTCACAACGGCCGCCCCTGCAATTACCTTCTATGACCTTGAAGAACTCCATATTGTAGTCGCTGGGGAAAACCACAGCAGGAAGATCATTTTTAACTGTGTGACATCCTTCAATTTCAACTATTGATAGTGGCTATTGGGGGGAGACCACCACAATTTCGCCAATGTCATGTGTCAAAAAGACAAACTCTCAAAAGATAAGCATATATTGTGACATCCTTTATGTAAAACGGTTCTGAGTGCCTTAGGGCCACCTCACACCCCGGCGCGGCGGCGGCGTCTGAAGACCCGAGACGGCGTGCGGTTTTATTTGGTTCGAATCCGGCATAATCAACCCCGCAGGCCGGCGAGGGGGGGAACCGGTGGGATTTCTGCAGGAAAAAAAGATATCACCTAGTTGAACTAGGTAACTAGTAATAAACCGAACAGTTGATGACGAATATGCATTTTCCGCGAGGTGGTCAACAATATTCCCCTTATCGTCTATAAAACTTGGATTCATATAAGATTCGTGCGTTATCGCCGCGATAAGTGTTGCGATAACAAAATTAAAACCGATTGCTCGCGTCAAGACGACTTTATCGACACTCTGCAAGTTCCATTTGAGATACCCCACGCATGGAGGCCATCTCGAAACCGGAGATGGCCCAGAGTCAGTCGGGGTGCGAGGGAAATGCCTTATGGACCCCTTACACCACGGCGTCTGAAGACTCGAAACAGCGTGCGGTTTCAGTCGGTTCAAGCCCGCTGGCCGGTAGGGGGGCAATACGAGGGGTTTTCCGCACGAAAAAAAAAGATACCCCATGCATTATAGGAATAAATTAATGTTAAAAAGAATATAAATAACATAAACTACAGAGGAGAAAACAGTTTTATATTCAGCCCGTAAATTTTATTGACTGCACCGTTCTGAGGATTTGCGAGGATGAGGAAAAATAGTCGTGGAAGCTAGTGAAGTGTGTACGGACAGAAATAGATGGGCTGTTATCTCTGCCTACGCCGGAGAGAATGTACACCCATCGATGATTATTAAAACTGAAAGTTAATATTCCATTCGCAATTAAAAGGTGTTTTTTTTTACGTGCGGAAATCCCTTTGGATACCCCCCCGCTGGCCAGCGGGGGTGGTTATGTCGTGTCTCGACTAAAACCGCACAGTGTCCTCCCCAAGTGTCCGTTGCCGGGCACCCCGGGTAAGCCCTCGAAAGGATAACCCCAGGGTTGCCGGCGGACTTTGGCCGCCACCGCGGCCTCGCCTGGTGGGGTCAACAAAATTATTGCCGGAAGCTTACGCGAATGTCACACATTGAAATAAAAGTATGTTTAACGGATTCTATAGCGATTTATTTGATGACGTCAGGTCATGGGGAGACCTCCCCGTCTCCCCGTGACCATGGCTGCTGAAAAGCAACCGAAACGTCGGGATCAATGTAAAATATAAAATAACATCAAATAAATCGCGATAGAATCCGTTAAAAATAGTTTTATTTCAATGCACTGTTTCAACTTAGTTATACGTAATATTGCCCGCGTAGAATTCTGATCCCGTTCCCGCAACCCATGGGAACCTATTCGCGGGATAAAATAGAGCCTATGTGTTATTCCGGACTATAATCTATCCCTGTGCCAAATTTCAGTCAGGTCCGTTCAGCCGTTTTTGCGTGAAAGAGTAACAAACATCCATCCATACTCACAAACTTTCGCGTTTATAATACTAGGAATTCAGTGCAGGGTGCGACTGAAATAAATTGAGCTGAGCGAGCAGGACTCTTACTTGAAAAATAAGGCATCTTACTACGGTCGCGCGCATAGCTAAGGCCGCGCGCTCGTGAAACTGTTTTTCGATGATTATTCCTCAATGGTACATTGTATTTGAACAGTTGACCCCACTAAACACTCAGCGGTGTCTACACTATCACCATAGCAAATTTGGTCAAGATCGGTATTGTGGTTCCGGATGAGTCTCGACCAAACGGCTTAGCAGGATGTAATTCTTTCGTGGGTGTATGGGGGTCTATGGGGCCTAACCAATATCCTCGAGGCCCAAGCCAAACTCACCTGCTGAACATCGGACGAGGCCCTGGTACAGGCTTTCCTGTCAGGGTTCGGAGGTCGAAAGGCGGTCGCATCCGGAAAAGCCGACGTATCAATCAAAATCAATCAAAAGGTTTGATCCAATGTTCAAACTTTGGACACAACTTAGAAATCGCTATGATTACGATAAGTGATAGGATTTTGAACTAAATCCGATGTCAGCTTATCGAAGTAATAATATAGCCGAGCAGGGGGATTGTGGTGGCAGCACTAGTGGGACCGGTGGGTGTCACGCGGTGCTGCGACGACAATCCTCTTCTGATGAGGCCGTCAAGCTGAGTGCCACCATTGTTAACATGGTACGTGTATGTAATGGTGACCCTCTTTCCTGAGACTTTGCATTCAGCTTACCATCACGCGAGGTGAAGTCAAATATACGTGTCCTAAATTTGAAAAAAAAAAAAAATGCGTTATATATCCTGCACGTAATCATAACATAACTTCACGCCTGTATCCCCGAAGGGGTAGGCAGAGGTGTATTACACACTCACGATTCGCCAGTTATGTTAAGGCACGTAATCATGTTGGATTTAGTTGAGCTGATGTATTATCTACTAATAAATTGATATGCATAACTTTTTTTATTTTTTATTTTTTTAAAAAGGTATGCATATCAATTTATTAGTAGATAATACATCAGCTCAACTAAATCCAGATAACCAGATACAGAACATTGTTTAGTTATATACAGATGTTCAGGTAAATGATTAGCAAATTCGAGGCAAACAACGCAGATGCGTGAACCGGAGATGTCAATGACCTGACACTCAATGACATAAAGTCAACCACAAAATTAGCTTAACATGTTCTAATTTACAAATCACCTTAGCTCTTAAGCCTTACATAAAATTATTTTAAAGAAAAACTGGCACTCCGGGAGTGCCGACAAAAGTGAAAACCTTAACAATTACGTGTGTATTTTTTTAATAGTCATAATACCTTCCCCTCCCGCTCTCCGTCTATCCATTTTTGAATATGGAAAGCATGTGGTGACGATGACGCGAGTTCCGTTCCGAGGGCTTACCTGGGGTGCCCGGCAACGGACACTTGGGGAGGACACCGTGCGGTTTTAGTCGAGACACGACATAACCACCCCCGCTGGCCGGCGGGGGGGTATCCGAAGGGATCCGCACGTAAAAAAAAACCCAAGTGCTCAACGCTCCTAAAAAAGTTTTCTCTTCAAAATTGATATTATAACTTTGTCCTCTGGGTGTATGGGGCCCCACTAAGGTCTTTGGGGCCAAGCCAACCTCAGCTGTAACCTGTTGATTGATGAACGAGGTTCTGGTTCAGGTTTCCTCTCGGGGTTGACGGGTAAGACGGCAGTCGCTCCCATAAGAGCCGTATAAGTCAAACCAAAAGGAGGAGAAGAAGTAAGCAGACCCTGGGCTCTAAAAGCCTGGGATACAACTGGGACCACGCAAAGGTGAGGATGGATTTGAACTTTATCCTCTGAGTATTAGAAAACTAATTTCAATATACATATTAAAATAATATGTATTCGAATGTCTAAAAGGTTTGTAAATATTATGGTGTTACGCAAATTTTGTCGTTGACTGTATATTTACAATGTACAGTCAACGACACACTGTACATGGTCAATATTGTGATATCTACTAAATTAGGTATATCTCATTGATAAGTAGGGAAATTCCAATCTCCATAAAGTACACCGCGTCATCATTCGAAATGAAACGAACAGTCAAGTCATAGTATTCACACAAGTCGCTGACCTGAACGGTGCGCAGGCGTTGATAGGGCATGAATTAAGTCGCGTTAAATAATTAAATATTATACTATAAATATATCACTGCGCAGTGTTTGGAGTAATATTATTGAACAGTAAGAGGAATGAGATATACGAGAGCGGTAAAGAGTTATGTATGCGTTGGCAGTTTAGTGGTTACGGAGTCAGTCTTACGATTGAGAGTTCCCGGGTTCGAATCCTGGTCATTACACTACCGACGTCAACCCAATCCTAACAATTAGTTAAGCCTAGCTTACAGCAATTTCGGTTACTAGCACTAAAAGAAGTTAAATTTGATTGAAAAGGCTTTTGGGCTGGTCTCGGCACGTAGACAGATGAATATAAACGTGTTTAATTCAATGTAAACCGCGTTAGCCATAGACACCTTCAAATCCCATACACACCTCCAAATCTAGAAGGCTAAAATCCCGTTACCCATTCTTCTATGAATAGCTGGCACGTTAGCACTTACACACTGAATGTGCGAAATACACGTTTAAAATTAACCTACAAATATGGCATCATAAAAATAATTCTCATCATAAATTAACACTGAACTGTTTTTTCAATTTTCTTAATAAACAGCTCAAGCAGGAGTGTTTTGAGCAATATTTACAGTAAACTATAGTTACTATTGCTGCCTTGAGCAGATACAAGCGTAATTTCGACCATCGATTTTGGCAACCTTTCGTAAACATGAAGCTCATTGACGCTCTTGGTCAGTCAGGCAACACGTATTTTATAGGTATTGTTTGGCAAACAAACAAAAACCTTTCTTCCCATTGAACAAGTTTTTTAAGCTTTTCAACACGTTCTGCGTCATTAGATCATTACCGAATTCGAAATCAGGCTTGTATCCAAATATAAGAGGCAAAAAAAAAACGCAATTCCCTTTAAACAAGTTTAAAGTCTAAGCAGAACAGATTGTTTTTTATCTGCTCGTACACATCAATAACAAATAAAAAAAACACGAGAGTGAAAAGGACTAACAGTCAAGTTTTGCCACAAGTACCAGGACATTAGAACGCCAGTGGAGGTTGAATCGTAGCGTACATATTCGCGTGGGCCGTCCCCCTTCATACCCCCGCGCCCTCTCCGGGTCAATGACATCCGCGGCCGTTTCGGCCGGCGACGCGCCTCACCTTGACATTCATCTCGAGCACGACTGTTTAGCCAAACGTTTGAATTAACTCGAACGACTTTAGAACGGCGGTTAAAAATTAATCCTTGTATAGCACTAGACGACTATTTGAATCGGTCGCGTTACTTTTCGGAGACTAGATACAATCTACACGGTTGTATGTTGCCCTGGTACACGATGATCGTTCTAATGAAGAAATTGAAATTAAATATTGTTTTTTTTTATTATAAAACAATGTTTTGAGACAATCGGATGATGTTTCCTATCACTATTGTGTAAACGTGACTCACACCATTTAAATGATAAGTGACTAACAACGAGACAGCTTTGTTAAATATACTGCGTTATAAAAGAAATATTTTTATATAATGGAAAAACCTTCAAGGTACGGTTTAGCATACCAGTTATAACGTTTCTATACACACTGATAACTTCTTTAATCCTTTTCGCAGGGGTCAACAGACTCAAAAAGAAAATATTTTTGCATGTACTCTAAGTGGATATGTACACAAACATGTTATACGCGACATAATGAAGTATTCATGCTGTTGTCGTCTGTACGCCATTATTTGACAAACAATTGGACAGCCAAAGGAGGACCAGTTCAACGAAATAGTCGTGTACGTTGTAATTTTGGGACCGGCATTATCTAACTTAAAACAATTTCTTCAAGAACTTTAGTATATATCTTAAATGAAACTAAAGCCCACATTCTTACGAGCACTTCCATGCAGTTAATGAGCTCAAAAGTGATAAAACTTATAATAAAATTTCCCTGCCCATCCCAGACTTTCGGTCGAAATGTCTAGGTCGGGGTATTTTACATATTTAAGATCGACCTTCCGAAACGTTCGTAACGGTAACTCGACTAGCTAAATAGGTTCAATGTTGTATCATTGTTGAGTTAGTCATTTTAGGTACCGTCAACGACAAAAGTTAATATAAGTACACTAAAATTACAAACGTTTTTATGTTGATATACATGGACCAATAATTGACAATAAAGTTAATTTAAAATCCCCAGAGGATACAATTAATATATTTCATGTTTTGTTTATTATTTTATGAAAGGTTTAAGAGTTAAAGTGATCAATGAATTAGAATTTGTTAACCTACTATTGTTGTTGATTGTACTAAATAGGCTCAATTATGAATCGCGATTTTAGTTTGACAACTATAAACGGCTTAATCCCGCCCGCTCCACGATTTTGCTCCCAAGGGCTCCAAAACTAAACTTAAATATTTTTTGATTTTGTAAAATCGTTCACACAATAGATTTGGAGCGCATAAAGATAAGGAAGATAAGCATAAGGATAAGGAATAAGCCATAAAGATACAAACTTCCCTAATAATACAATTTCATCATGTATACGGAAATTAATACGATACTGCTGTAGGTATGTTGTACAAACTTTTGAACTGCCTGATGTTTCGGCCAGGTTGCACAGGCCGTGGTCAGCCTCCCACCATTCACCTACCTACACCATGATCGCGTTAATTCATATAAAAAATAACTCTGTTCACTTATTCTCTTCTTTTCAATCTCTGGCTTCGCAGGTCTGCTGGAAGAGATTAAGAAATAAGCAGAGCCTCTGTCCTACTTTTTCCATTTTTGTATTTTTATGTCTGATTGTGTGTGTACGTAAATAAACTAGGTCTGCAAGGCGAATCGCTGCTTGCAATGTTGAGCTGAGTGAGACATCGTGATTTGAATTTTGAAAATTTTGAACAGTGATCATACCTCCGTGGCAAGTCCGATTTTGAAAATTCTTTTTGAAAGTCACAACTCTGGACATGCTTTCTGACCGTGTAAAGTTTGGTCACAGTGTCTCGAGCGGTTATTATGTAATTCCATCTGGAATTTTTTAACGGTGATCATTCCTCTGTGGTAGCATTAATTTTTTCAAAATATATCCATAAACCTTCCTCTGATTGACCTCTTTAATCATGCCAAATTTGGTTCTGATTGGATTTGTAGTTTAGGAGGAGACCTGTGACAAAGAAAATCCTGAAGCTTGGTATGAGGAGCTTTCGCTCGACTTTGTCTCACTCAGCTCAATAAATGTATATTCTACTAAAACGACCATTGAGTCAAAATCGCTGCTAATTAAGGTCCTAGACTTAGTGAAGACCCGCATGACTAGAAAATTAAAAACCTTTCTTATCATTTAATATTCCACAATATGGTTCAAATATTTTAGTATAAAGGGAACTTTTTTATGGAAAATGCGTGTTTTTCACTACAGAAACTAGACTGCTGCCCAATAAATTAAATCCTTTAAAGGTAAACCCGACTTCAGCCAACCAAAACAGCTTTTCTTATGCAGATACCTTTAGCAATTTATATAGGTGGTTTAAGTTGACCAGGAAAATATGATGTAGTACAAGCATACAGTGCTGTATAAGCGTGATATTTATAATATCAGGAAAATTCTTTATATAACAAGTCACTAAACGAAGAAAACGAACAATGCATTGAAAAGCCACCATTGTTAATAATCACATGAGTCACATGCGAGCTATGTTCAAATTCGCGCTGCATAGCTTGGGGGAATTTCGCATGTCGAAACAAAATGACCCCGTGGACGAAATGTGTAAACACGTTTCTCATTTAAGATACGGAATAATTAGGTACAGAAAATCACAACACACACACAACACGCACAATATCACTGACAGTATTTCTATACTTACGAGGATTCCAAACTCACTGAAATCGCCTGGAGCCACTCCTCCTCCAAGAATTTTCCCATTTTACTCAATGAAATGATTCATAGATTCTTTTTATTTAAATTCCTTTTACGACATTGTGAAAATCGAAAGTTTTGCGAAACGGATAATTTAAATATGCGAGTCGAACTTTTTCCGTGCGATTTTTTTCTCGGCGGAGGTTTTCAAATCAGACGTTCCGCGTCTAAAAACATCATCGAAGTCAGATAAATACTTTACGTTATCCTTCATTATGCAAATTCCGATTTGAATTATCTATACCTATGCTTAGTTAGCGCAGTTTCACATAAAGTTGTTACAAGTTATATCGCACAGGGGGCCATCTAGGCCATTCATAAGTAATACCTTCGCAAACTGCGGGAGAGGGTTCACTCGGCGTAACGATGCTTTTTTATTAACATGTACATTATAGAAGCAATAAATATTTTCATCTCTCCTGTTCGGAAAGTTTAATTTTCATGGGTAGATAGCCGGGTGGAAAGTAGCTTATTTCATCCCTAGGGCGGAAAGTAATGTTTTTTTAATTTTAGGATTTGCCATGGAGTCCATGATAACTAAGTTACGTCATAATGCCTTGATATCATGACGTTTTTTTTTTCACATGGCCACCTAGATTCTCGATTACAATGTAACCAATAGATTCGATATTCAAAACTTTTCTAATGTTGGCAGAATGTACGTGAATTATAACTTTTTTTTTCAGAGTTAAAAAAAAACAATTTAAGTTTGCTAAATAATTAGCGGGAAAACGAGATTCAATATAAATAAATACCTTGTGTTAATTGTGGTTAAAAATGGTTTCGGAAAGTGATTCCAGTGACATGGATATTAATTTAACTCCCGATGAGATTTAAGAACAGGCAAAAGCTGTTGTTAATAATCTATTTTCAAATTGTTCTAATTTTAATTTTAGCTGATAATCAATATACCTGTTTCATTATTTTAATTTCCTCACATAGTCGAAATGAAAAGTAGAGTGTTTACCTCGGGTGAATGTCACCATTTCACCCTCGAACTATTGGCGCTCTCACTTCGTTCTAGCGCTAGAAATATCTCCAGTGAAATGGCTGACTTTCAACCCTTGTGTAACAATCTACTATTGAATACTCTTATTAATTGCAAACATGATAGTCTAGTTTTTGTGACGTAGAATGTAGAAGTTCTAGGTCGTAAAGACGTGCTTTTCCAAATATGAAGGGGCCGGCTTAACCGGGGTAGTACCTCTTTCGCATATAATAAATAGACATTTGGTAGCTCATGCTGCATTCTGACTGCAACAATTCTTGAGAGTGCCGGAGTTTATCTATTCACCTTTTTTCCTTTCCCCTTACCTTCTGAAGACACATCTGGTATTTGAAACGTTCACATACCATCAGCTGAACCAGGTATTTATTTCCTACCTTGGTAATGTTACAAAAGATCTGGTATTTATGACGTAAATATAGATAAGATACCGACCATATCTAAATAAACTGATAACCTGAATATTTTGGACGAATATAGATTTATTGCCTCGAGAAGACAAGTCAATGGCAATGAAAAAGAGAACATGCTATATATACGAAATTCGTGCATACTATTCGGATAATCGCCGGTGACCCTCTGACAGCGGACCGAGGTATCTTTTGTTATGTAGATAGTGGGATTTCATGCCTCATTAATATCGCGAACTGTCTAAATCAATGATACTTGAGGTTGCACGCTCTGCGGTACTTCAACTCACCAACAATGGTACCTACTTGAGATTTATATACCCAGGTCTGTATATCCAAAACGGGTATGCAGAGGTTTATTAATAGCAACACTTCGCACATTTATGGTTCCGCATAATAGAAATTGCACTGATTAACATCTAGGAAAATTATAATAATATTAAAATATTTTTATTAGCAGCTTTATGGTTTAAGTAGCGTGAAGTAACAGACATAAACCCGTGATAAAATTATGGCCAGACTGTAGATGTTCTTATTAGAAGTACTTATTAGATGCTCTCAATATTGTAACAGCGCGTGTACTTGTTGAATATACTGCTTCCGGGCTGTTTGGCCGTGGTCCATATGGAAACTTGTGACAGACGCAGAAAGGGCGCCGCCGACGAGAGGTCTACGCACTCGTCCCCGACCGTACCAATGAAGTTGTCGAACAGAGTGATCGCCGAAACGTTTGGAACACAAGTTTCATATGGACCACGGCCCAACAGCCCGGAAGCAGTATATTCTACATGCAGCGCCGGCCGTGAAAGCCTAAAGAATTATAAGCTCGTGTACTTTTTGCACCATTCCTGCAGATGCAGACAGAATCTCAAACAACAACAACGCATCTGCAAGAGATGTGTCGACACAAAGAAATTGCCTCACTGGCAATATTTTATTGCCTCTACGATGGCACACCAAGTGCCACCAGGTGCGAGGAAGCCTCGAAGTTCGTTACTTAGCGTAAATCTTCCGGACCTGGGAATCTTCAAATCAGGAGTGAATACATTGCTTCTAGACAAGTATGTTCCATCGTCGACCAAATCACCACTGAGCTGGTGAGATAGTGGCCTATCTATGATGAAAAAGACCAGATCAATATGATATAGGCTATGTCAAGAGAAGGCCACCCAATTACGTTCGCAACAAGCAGGTTCTGGAGCTGTCCGCACCCGGAGTAAGATCTAGAGAAAGGTCCTAGACCTCATGGACAGTGTCCAGGTACAGTGTTTCATATGACGACGTCAAACACAGAGCGAAGTAGGAATAGCATACATCAGTCAGCACCATCGTCAGGTGGGATGAATGGCTGGTGGGAGACAGATATGAAACTCGAGTAACACGTGGCGATTCGGCGCCAACGCAATTTTAACGGCAGCACTAATAAACACTTGACGTCAATAGCATAAATCTAGAACGTTTACACTATAGTATATTATTATATATTATATATCTCTTCAGTTATGGCGTTCATGCTGGTAAAAGCTTGCCTTTATTTTTCCGATGTAGGGATATTAATCGTGAGGACAAACACCTTTTAAAGGCCCCAATAAAATATATATAATATTGAAGTCAGTTCATAAATAACTAACAGCCATAAATATTCAATAGTCAATATCCAATAATAGTTAATATCCAATAGTTGCCTAATCTTTGTAGTAGCAAAACCGATTTCGTCCGTGCGTCCTGTTAACGGACAGTAATGACTAAATCGTGTGCCATAAAATAATTAGTTGAGTTTTAGTGGGCGATTTAGTTGATGACATTGACGGATGAGTTTCGATTAAGAGGAAGACAACTGAGTATTTTTTAAATTACTGTTACTAGGTAGTTTATTGATTCTTAGGGGAATAGAATATAACTGCAAAGCCCGTGCCTTGAAAGAACCTTCTATCGGTCAGAGTCGGTCCCGGTTACCATACGAGGCATACGTGCATAGTTGAAACCACAAAAGTTCGACAACCGTTTAACTACAGAACTTCGATATCGCCAGTGGGTTGTGGAAGTCAGATGGCAGTCAAAGTATCGAACTATGGCCATTTCGTGGTCAGACTGCAAGCCGAAAGTATCGAACTATGGCCGTTTCGTGGTCAGACTGCAAGCCGATCAACTGAGTTGGGGAAAGGTGTGTAGGATGATGAAGTCATCTCTTCTCGAGAGCCGTACTTTATCCATGGCTCAAAAAATAACTTAAATCTTTATAAGCTAAGCATTCTCTACAAAGTTCGCCGAAGCGCCTGCTTCAAATATTAAACGCAGACATAATTAATCACTACAAATGATCAATTTGACCGTCCTTATCATAGACGCCACGCGACACGGAGTCTCATTGGCTGAAAGGTGACTGACTACATCCGTTGTTCTAATTCGCCACTATCTTAAAACAACCGAACCGGTTCACGCGGTTCCAATTCTTCGAAGGTAGATAAGTTGCTTTGAAAATATAGATCAAGAGAATTTTCAATGTAATTCTTTTTTCTTTTGTAAGTAATAAAGGACTGACGACTTGTAGAGGGTGGCTGGTATAGACTGGATGCGCAAGGCCGAGGATCGGGAGGTATGGAGCACATTGCAAGAGTCCTATGTCCAGCAGTGGACTGTACATTAATTAATTGATTGATTGAAGCAATTAAGGTAATTTTTTCTTCTTTTCTCATTTTCATGTTATGGTAATGTGATATGAAAATGTTAGAGTGGTAGAGTCAAGCAACAGTCATTTTGGCCGTTGCATGAATGGGCCGACTCGACCGGGGAAGCACCACCCTCTCACAGAATATCGACGCCAAGTAACAGTATTTGAACTGTTGCGTTCCGTTTGGTGAGTGAGAGTGCCGGAGCCCAAACTCCTTTCCCATCCCCTCCCAAACTCCTTTCCCATCCTTTCCTTTACAGGGTCGACAGCGCGAGTGTGACGCCACTGGTGTTGCACACGTCCATAGGCCGCGGTAACCGCTTCCCATCAGGTGGGCCGTGTGCTTGTCTGCCACCTTAGTGGTATAAAAAAAAAATGAAAGAGACAGGCACTGTGGGCAGCCAGGGTATGCAATTCTGAGATACAGTGTTGTAAGTGCTAATGGAAATCCAATTTCTTGTAAGGGAGGTGATATGGCAAGTCATCTTCCTAGAGAAGCAGTGACAATAGTGCACAGTTACAGAACGCTATGGGCCGATAGATGGATGATTGTTACTCTTTAACGCAAAAACAGCTGAACGCATCTAGATGAAATTTGACTTTTAGATAAGCTGGAATTCGGAAATTCGTGTGACCGGGATCAGAATTTCACGCCAGCGGAGATTAGGAGTGGGATTGCTAGAGCCCATACCTTTTTTTTTTTATCGTGCGGAAATCCCTTCGGATACCCCCCCACCGGCCAGCGGGGGCGGTTATGTCGGGCTTGCACCGACTAAAACCGCACGCCGTCTCGGGTCTTCAGACGCCGGGGTGTAAGGTTACCCATAGAGCATATCCCTCGCACCCCGGCTGACCCTGGGCCATCTCACCACTAACAGCATCGCTCATCCTGTCTCCTCTGAAAGCAGAGGAGTACGGAGAGCGATGTGTTCCCGCCACGTTGGGTATTGGCCGACCCTATGAAAGGGTGAAGGGGAAGCCATTGACCGCCGCCCAGGGTGTACCGGCCGCTCCGATTCCGTTCCCCCCGGACTGCAGCGGGATCGGAATCGGAGCGACACTCGAGGAGGTTACCCAACACACACCCCCTAGAGCCCATACCTTCCTTTTCCTTATTCTCCTCCTTAACACTTTGCAACTGATGCAAACCTACATAGACAACGATATCCGCTATTATTATAGGTTTGCGATGGGCCGCGCATTTCGATGCTGCCTTATTGATATATTCAAAAACAAAAAAATACCACATAATTGTTTCTCCTAAAACTATAGCGTAATATCTAAGCTATAACAGGTTATTATTTGGCCATTACGTCTGGTTGCACTGAGTAAGTTGTTATCAGATAAGAGTAGTAAGAGACAGCTGAACAACGCGCAACTGCACAATGAACTACGTAAGGTCGCAGTTACGACATACGGCCAGTAACTTGAACCTCTGATTGTGCGAGTACACCTTTTGTACTACGTTTATCGAGTTTTGTAACAAGTACAATATGTAATTCTCTTTGTACGATATTTTAAAGACGTGTGTATGAACAAAAGAAGTTAAATTTTGACTGCGTTTAAGCTCAGCGGTAGAGAATGCAAGCTGTAGGTACATGAGGTACCGGATTTTCCGCACGGAAAAAAAAATAAAGGTACATGAGGTATCGGATTCTGTTCCCCGGCAATTTTTGTGTTGTAACAGCGTTGTTGGAGTGGGTTTTTTTTTAAAACCTGGCCAAGTGCGAGTCGGACTCGCCCATGAAGGGTTCCGTAGCAGCAAGTAAAATTTTAATATGAGTTGATTGAATGAAAGGTAAATTGTGGTTTACGATTTATAACGTATTAAAAAAAAACTACTTCTAGATCTCGTTCAAACCAATTTTCGGTGGAAGTTTACATGGTAGTGTGCCTCATATATTTTTTTTAGTTTTATCATTCTCTTATTTTAGAAGTTACATAGGGGGACGGAGGGACATTTTACCACTTTGGAAGTATCTCTCGCGCAAACTATTCCGTTTAGATTTTTTTTTTATTAAAATCTCAATATCATTTTTGAAGACCTATCCATAGATCACGGTTGAGTTTGATGAAAAAAAAAAAGTTCTAAGTATGGGGAAACCCTCAAAATTTATTGTTTTTTTTTTGTATTTTTGTGTCAAAATCTCAATGTGGTTCACAGAATACAGCTACTTACCAAGTTTCAACAGCATAGTTCTTAACTTCTTCGTTTCGGAAAAAAGTGGCTGTGACATACGGACGGACAGACACAAATATGACGAATCTATAAGGATTCCGTTTTTAACCATTTGGCTACGGAACCCTAAAAAGAATATTAGTAACCAAACTTACTAATATTCCCTCTAGCCCTTCCAGCTGAGCTTAATTGCTTGTGTTAGGAGTGGGTTCACGTCTGTGTAGGGTCGACACCTTAACCACTAAGCTAACAACGCTTTTGATCTTTTAATATGTCTATGCCTACCCCTTCGGGTATATATAGGCGTAATAAAATTACAATGGTAAATGGTAACGTTGACGGATGAGGAACTGTCGCAAGCTTTCCTCCTTGAGTTGGGGGGTCAGTTGTCAGTCGAGCCCGTAAAACCAAGATCAACCATTGGTGGAAAGGAGAAGCAGGAAAGCGAAACCTGAAACCCAATGTGCAAGCTTTGGATGCAGCCAGTGATGATGATAAAATTGATGAGAGACGCACACAGCATTCTATACCATAAGGGCCAACACAAAACTTCATAAACCAGGCCAAGGTAATGATACTCTCACAGATCTTTGACAATTAATTTTTAAAATGATTTAATAGTCTCCTCAAACATCAAGCTACGCAGCAGAAAGGGTAACCGTGATTGTTGCCTTATACATATGAGGTTGGAAATTGGCAGCTAAAATGGTAAGACAGCCAGTTGCGTGACCTGTACTTATTAGGAGATCTATAATGTGTCATAAGCTTACACTTTCATGAGTAGTTGTAGATACTTTTTGTGACGGATGGTGGACCATATGGTCGAGAATATAGGCATTTTAGTATAAATTGTGTTGCCATATGTGCAGTAATTTGATGGTTTCTTTATAGTGATATATTTTATAGTTCACCTTTGGTATGGGAAGGATAAATTTACAACCTGGAATAATATTGTTTGCAAAATAATTGTACAAATATGATAGCTGAACCTCGGTTTAGCATAAAAATAAATCATTTTTTCAATCGTTTTTTTCCCTAGGAAATATGACATTTAAAATTTTTTCTCCAAAGACCGAAACCTCATGATTCCTGCACGCTGTCCCGTGTCTAAAATTGATACCTCATAAGAATCATCTCAGCGGAAGATGTAATTTGTACTTATTAGCCTCTTTTAGCTATATTTTTTTGAAGTTATTAAACATCCACAGTCCAATATGCGTTAGATTTTGCTATTAGTCCAAAAAAACAATTCACTATGTTTTCTTTATAAACCACAATATTCTTACTGACAAATGGGATTAAACAGGGCAAATATTACTATGTAGGGCTTGGTTAACAAATGTAAATGGTACTTTAAATTTTTGAAAATACTTCAAAGATATCAAATAATATCAGATGTTGCTTCTATAATCAATTAAAGATAATGAAGTTATGACATTAGGTACACACTGAAAATATCTATTCCTGTAAATTATGTGACTCAGCAGCTGAATTACAATAGTGACATCACCTGCTTTAAGCACAGGCCACACTTGGCAAAAGTGAAATTTTAGTTTTAATTAGTAAGTCTAAACCTTAACTTCCGCTAAAGGCATTGACTGGAATTTATAATGAGGTGCTTCTACGAATAAAAACAAGTTGAATTCTTGAGACGAGCTCAGCCGAATACAAGGGATTTTCGATTTAGCAATATTTTTTTTTGCGATTTTTTGCCATTTTTTCTTTATCTTGCAATGCTTCACCCCAGCACGAATCTATTACCGAAAACAGCAACTCGATAGCTCATCTCCTTCATACCCAAAACCGTGACAGAAAATTGGCAACGACGACGTCGACGACGATAACTCGATAGCAATAAGGCTTTTCTAAAGAAAATCCCTAAAAATCCTTAGCACTATATTATAATTATGATGGATTCTGTTCATTGACTGTATTCCATTTTAGGTTAATTTTTGCTAATAACCAGTGAATATAAACTAACTGAAAAAAAACCATATATTTTGGTGTTTGCTCATTCATGTACATACTCTGACTGACTAGTACACATACATTTGGTTTATATATTTCTACTTAACATGCATATTATTGTAGGAATGTGTCAAATTTCTTCCAGATCCGTTCAGTTCCCTTTGCGTGATCTTTGGGAGAAGAAGAGAATTGTAACAAACATCCAGGCACCCATTTAAACTTTCACGTTTACAATATTAGTAGGAAGTAGGATATTCATATGGTACTTATTTATTTTCAAAATCTGACCAACATAATTGAAAGAAAAATATCTTAAGGAGAATTTCATATCATACACAACCAAGCCTTAATTTGTTAATGATAAAGTTTGTACAAATATGACCTCATATGTATTTATGTAAGAATGATTCATAGCAACCTTCGTTAAGTATTTAAATATGCCTATAGGTTTGAAGAATGAACTCATTAGAGTAATTTGGTATGTAATTATGTTACTTAATGGCAGATCATATCACTTGTCTTTGGATAATCATTGTTTAAGTTACTTATTTGTACTTTTTTAAACTTATCTTGCAGGTGAAGAGATGAGGTGTGTATTGTAATATTTGTTCAGTATTACGTACATTTTGTTGAATAGTCCTGCATGCTTTGAAGACTTATTTAAAGCTTTTGACTCACTCCACTAATCCAGTGGATATAAACCACCCTTATGATGTCCGTGGTAGATTACGGGACCATGTTGTGAATTTGTGGTAAGTTTTATGAAATAAGATAATTTCTTAATTCTAGTAATTTTATTTTTCTATTTGACGTTTTGTAAGTATGTTTTAAATGGTCTATGAAGAGTTAATTATTTTTTGCTATAAGTTTATTCTTATATAGAATACTGAAAAAATACACATGAAATACTGTGTGCAGTCCTGTTACCAAGGAACCTATTACCGGATAAACATATCCTATACCCTTTCCAGGTCATAGTCCATCTATGTGCAGTCAAATACATCTAAATGTTGTATGTGTATAATTAACAAATATTTTTTTTATATTCATAAAATCAAGTGCATGTATTTAAATGCATGATTTATTCCAAGTACACTTAATGAGAATAATATTAGATTTTCCTATTAGATTTCCCAAATAAGTTCCTGCTTTCCAAATAGTAAATATAATAACACCTAATATGCTGCCAGATTAAGAAAAATGTGTGCCTTGATTGTTCTTTGCACTAAGGTATTATACTTAATATATATATTTAAATCCCGCAAATGGTGCAATTGACAGTATCTTTAAATATTTACCTTTAATCTTATATACCTGACTAACAGGGTTGTCATTTCCATTATAAGACCCCCTTATAAGAGGGCTGTCTGCCTACCCCTGTGGGAAACAGGCGTGATTTTATGTATGTATGTATGTATGTTTGTTATCTAATAGACAAAACATAAGACAAGCTGAGTTCAAGATAAGTTATAGAATTAAAAATTAAATCATACTTACGTATATCAGTCCAGAGTAATATCTGTCTTTGATATTGTGCAGCACAGACGCCTCGTTCAAACAGGTCAACTCTGCCATATCCTCAACCTTGTCAAATTTTGGTGGATTCATCTTCTGTATATCATCTATGGGGACCAGAATTCTTTTCCCTGATTCTGCTATCTCCACCTCAACTTCGTCCCCCCGTTCTCCCTTTATCCCGGCCGCCACGAACCCTTGGGTTTCGTGGGGTACCCATACCAGCCTCTTCTGAGTCCATTCTGCCTGTGTAGCGGGATCATTGAAGCTGTTCCTATCCACCGACAAGTACCGGAGTTCCGGATCGTTCCTATCCATGTCCACCATCGTGCCGCCCAATCACGCCGCGCGGCCCGTACGATAACTCAACACCGACACTAGATACCACATTAAACGGTCACTCAGACCGACACACCACAACACACGTCCCTACTTATTGCTATACACACGGCGTTGTACTGTAACCTCGAGTATGCCGTGACCGCGCACGGCGTTGATACGTACAAAATGACGATACTCGATAGTGACTGACGGCAACTCGGCGACGGTTACGAGTAGGAGGGATGAACCGGTTGACGCCCGATTCACGTTGACTAACCAAAATAAGAACACAGATTTTCGTTGTTTTACTTAATTGTAAGCTCGATTTTTATCTTATTTGCATAATGTACACTCCAAAAGAATGTTTATGGTGCAAATAGCCTAGGAATATGGGTTTTGTTATAGAAAAACAACTAAAATAAGTTAACGACTTCTCGCCGACACTTCTTTCTTGTCGTTAAGGTACGATTTCGGTTACGCTAATAAATTGATGACCGTTATGTTGTCAAGACTCCTATTGGCAAAAATTGGCTTTGCTAACAAAAGTACGATATATAAACCAATGACAATCACTTTTTGGTCAGCTGTCATAGGGGTGGATGGAAATTGGAATAGACAAAGAGAACAAATTATGGATGCGTTCACTGATTCGTATAAATGTTCGGATACGCACAGAAAATAAAAAACTGTTTTAGACTATTGCAAACTGCAAAAGGTGACCATCCTTGATCATCTGACTGTAACACCAATTTGCAGCAATATCGAAAATCTTCTACAATATATGCCGCTAACGCTTACGGTTTAATAACATTAGGTGTTTTTTTAGAAAATAAATGTAAACTATTTTTTTAAATCATTGTAGTGATTTATATACTGATATACTCTTAGGAAATCGTAGATAAGTTTTGCTGCCGTAAACAAAACAATATTCCTAAATAGTTATTTTAGTTGAAGAACTAGGGGGAAAGAGTGAGGGCACTTAAGTCTGATAATAATAACACATCATCATCAACCTATTCTAGTCCACTGCTGGACATAGGTCCATATATAATAATCTATGCATAGGTCTCCCCTAATGAGCGCCATAGCGCCCTGTCTTCAGCTTGCCGCATCCATATCATAATAACACATAAGCTACCAATAATGTATCCTATTCGTAGCACATAAGACACCGATATTCTTAGCAATCCATGGATTCTCCATGCGGGTGCCGGGTGCATCGCGTTGCTGAGTTGGGAACTCGAGACACTGCTTGGGACTTGCGACCCAAGTGTAGGTTTAGAAGGGGTCCCTTTTGATGATGTACATCAACACTCACCTTCACTACCCAAGTTCCCCTCCAACCAAATTTAATGCGAACCTACTAGTGCAGCTTTAGACCTTCGTCCTAGTAATGAGCTTATTGTAGCTCTCGATAAGCCTAGATCTTTAAGTAGGTTATAGAGAGATTTTACTGGTATACCTCTCGCTCCCAATTCCATTGGATACAAATTAACCACATAACCGTTCTTGATTAATTCGTCTGTGAGATCATAGTTTTACATTCAAGAATATCACGATGAAATCCGTAAAAGTTTGTATTATTTCAAAACAGATATTGTTTTATTTGCAGCTAACTTTTTTGTGATTTTTTGATAATTCTTATAAACCACACACTTCCGAACATTTCCTATTTCTTTTGAAGAAAAATTTACCACCGCAATGTAGCTGAGATGGGGCCGAACCATAGAGTAATACTAACTGAGGCGGACAACTTTTACGAATGACTGCAAATGACTGCGTAACTGCTTATTATGCGTTTATAAAATTAATTGAGAAAGGTTAGAATATTTTGGATACTAAAATGTTTAATTTTAGTATCCAAAATATTCGCATTTATGCAGGCAGGTCACTGGAATTGAGTAGAAACTAGTAGGCTTGCTTAGTAGGACAGACAATTTTTTTTCATTTTTTTTTCACTGTAGTTATCATGTACACCAGTGTACACATTCATATGCAATCATTGAAAATCTGTTATTTTCAGATACCTCAATTTTAAAACAATAAAATAAAACACCTAAATATACATTTACTTATCAGTAATTACGGTCAGATTCAGTGTGAATATTAATTATTGATAATTTCGATTTCTATATTGCGATAGGTACTGTTGTAACCTCAACCTTAGCTTAAAAAATCTTCCAAAAAAAAAATACTGTCTATTACCTTCAATTACCTTGCTTGTAAAACTTGTCAATTCAATTCAATTCTTGATTATGGCCTTGTCGGTAAAACTTGTCAGTCGGCATTGACTTGTTATGTCATGATTAAAAATTACTTCTAACATAGATTATTATATATACTAGAAAACTTCTAACAATGTAGTTTATTTCAGGTACCTATTCCTTTGTCGATAGCGACTACCGTAATATTATTTGGAAACCTATACCAACACAGCAGACTTGTCTTGTCATTAGCTTCATTTTATATAAATCTTAAGGCTTTCACGGCCGGCGTTGCATTCGGCTGAGAGCCCTATGCGCTCAACACACTGTTCGCGTAAGGTTATAGAGGCCTGTCGGCCAACAACCCACACCCCAAACAAAAAAAAAAGGCCGGCGTTGCATGTAGAACATGCATGATCGATGAAACGTTTGGAATACAAGTTTCCGATGGACCACGGCCAAACAGCCCGGAAGAAGTATATTCTACACGCTTTATTTTGACACGGTTTTACCCACAAATCAATCTCTCAAATAAGAAATCATACGAATCTGAGCTGAGCTGAAGGATCAGAGGAAACATTACGAAAACTTCTGAATGATTACCTATAATATATTATGGGTAAAATTCATAGCTGGGGAATAAAAAAAACTGTCGCTCCTCTTTTTTTTTTTTAAAGAATGGCTCTGTGCTTTCAGCATCAATTTCGCCAATGTCCCGTAGTAGAGCTTTCGCTCTACCTCTCTCGTATACGCTGAAGCCAGTCTGTAGTTCATGATCGGTCTACGTTTACTGTCAGTCTGATACGTATCTACGAAACCGAAGTAAGTCGATATTAGCCGGACTATTCGAATAATATTATGTAATCTGTGGCCGGATTCTCCGTCATAACCTCCCCCGCTGGCCGGCAGGGGGGTATCCGAAGGGATCTCCACACGGAAAATAAAAAAAAAGGTAGACATTTGTAGCTCTTTAGAGTAAGTTTCTTGTAAATATTTATTTATAAGTAGAACGAACGAGTCAACGATTAAAGAGGTGGTTCTGGCAGTATCAACCGTAATTTGTCAAACTGTTAAAAATTGTGATTGTACTTATTTTATATAACGTTACGGCGTACTGGCTAGCAGATGATCTTGGACCCCGAAGATCTTGGTGGCACCTCACACACATCCCTATAGAAGTCTATAGTCATCATCATCATAACAGCGTCGGTAGCTTAGTGGTTAAGGAGTCAACCCTACGATCAAGGGGTCCGAATCCTGGCCATTACACTACTGAATGACGTGAACCCACTCCTAACACAAGCAATTAAGCTTAGCTGGAGGGGTTAGTGGGAATATTAGTAGTTTCGGTTACTAATATGCATTTAGAAGAAAAAAAACAGCGTTGTGTCCTGATTACATCATTTGAAGCCCGTGTCCAACATCAGAGGCCCTCACTTTGGAGCTCGGGGTCCGCCTTTCTTCTATAGAAATCTATAGTATTATTGAGCTGAGTGAGACGAAGTCGAGCGAAAGCTCCTCATACCAGACTTCAGGATTTTCTTTGTCACAGGTCTCCTCCTAAACTACTAATCCAATCAGAACCAAATTTGGCATGATTAAATAGGTCAATCAGAGGAAGGTTTATGGATATATTTTGAAAAAATTAATGCTACCACAGAGGAATGATCATCACCGTTTGAAAAATTCCAGATGGAATTACATAATAACCGCTCGAGACACTGTGACCAAACTTTACACGCTCAGAAAGCATGTCCAGAGTTGTGACTTTCAAAAAGAATTTTCAAAATCGGACTTGTCACGGAGGAATGATCACTGTTCAAAATTTTCAAAATCTGATTCCAATCCAATCCAATTCAAATCTATTGGACAAGTTTTGGCGCAAAAACAGTCCAAAACTCCCGAATAACTATCAAAAAAATATTTCAAATCACGATGTCTCACGCAGCTCAACATTGCAAGCAGCGATTCGCCTTGCAGACCTAGTTTTGATATCTTTCATAGGTTTAAGTACAACAAAGAAGTTTACCATTTACTCTTGTAAAATAAAACTCTAGTTAACATAATAGTTTTTTTTTTAATTTGAACATTAAAGGTAACGCAGTTACCAGAGAGCCCCGGCACAAGAGAGCTTATCTTAGTTAAAATATATATATATACATACTTAATAAGATTATCTTATGGTTATGGTCATAACTTCACACACTGATAAGACCACGAAGAGTCACAGTCGAGATGTTTTCTCGATGGTCTCAGTTAACACAATTTCTTTATGATCAAATATAAGCTACACATTGATGTGTGATATTAATTATCAACAAATGTTTGATCGGAATTGAAATTACATGAATTATACATATAGTCCTGCCATGCATATCAAAACGGAAACAAAGTCAAGAGATACCTAGATAATACACGTTAGCATGAAAAACTAGTTCAATTAAATTTTTAAGCATTTTGTATGCTTGTTTTTACTATAGATTTGGATCGGAAAAAGAGAACATCTAGGACGGGACTTGAACCCGCGACCATTCTACGCACTTACGCGTATAAGGGACTGGTCGCGGGTTCAACTCGCGTCCTAGATGTTCTCTTTTTCCGATCTAAATCTATAATAAAAAAAGTGGGCAAGTGCGAGTCGGACTCGCCCATTAAGGGTTCCGTAGCAGCAAGTAACATAATAATATTTTATTTTTATTTTTATATTTGAGTTGATTGAATGAAAGGTAAATTGCAGTTCACGATTTATGACGTATTAAAAAAAAACTACTTACTAGATCTCGTTGAAACCAATTATCGGTGGAAGTTTACATGGTAATGTACATCATATATTTTATTTAGTTTTATCATTCTCTTATTTAAGAAGTTACAGGGGGGGGGGGCACACATTTTACCACTTAAGTGTCTCTCGCGCAAACTATTCCGTTTAAAAAAAAAATGATATTAGAAACCTCAATATCATTTTTGAAGGCCTATCCATAGATACCACACATGTATGGGTTTGATGAATAATTTTTTTTTGAGTTTCAGTTCTAAGTATGGGGACCCCAAAATTTTATTGTTTTTTTTCTCATCATCATCTACTTACCAAGTTTCAACAGCATAGATCTTATAGTTTAGGAAAAAAGTGACTGTGACATACGGACGGACAGACAGACAGACATGACGAATCTATAAGGGTTCCGTTTTTTGCCATTTGGCAACGGAACCCTAAAAACTAGTGTCGCCAAAATTTCACAAATTATGAACAACAACGTCACACAAAAAAAATTACAAATGTAAATAGTAATGTATCTTAGCTATGTCGGAGGGCGACATAGCTAAGAGCACTCACGACTAATTAACCCTTCATTCAAAAAAAAAAACAAAATAAACATCGGTTCATCCGTTTAGGAGCTACGATACCAAAGGCAGACACAGACGATTCAAACTTTTAACACCCCGTCGATTTTGAGTCGAGGATTTAAAATGCCTTTGGTTATAAATTTCAATCAGGAACCAGCCTAAGGGTCAATTCACACTTGCCCACGCCCAAAGGTAAAGGAAGCTCGCAGCTACTTCTACAGTTGAAATAATCTAAGAAGTGCATTTTGACAGCTTTCGTTTAGTGTTGGGTGTCTACAAATCGATTGTGAGAATAACCGATTGCAGCAGATTTGCCTCCGTCAAACTTAAGGAGCCGGCGGTTGCGCGCCACTTCAACCTTATTTTCATAACGTTAACGTATGAAATTGCGTGTATATCGTTAACGAATGGATTTGGAATGAGCTATACTATAAGCCATAAGAACGCTCGTGGTTTCCCCTTGCGAACTTACGATTTGTCATATGAACCGATTAATCTTTACCACTGTAACGATTAAAATGTAACAACACTAAAATTCCATAATGCAAATAGTCGAACGTAACCTTTTAGGACGTCTCGCAGAAATAAAGAATCCCGTCATATTTTGAATTAATTGTAGAAATTTTATCAACTCAATATTATAAATTAATATTCATTTAAAAAATATTTAATTTTTAACTGTATTATTTTCGTTCAAATCGTGCAAGATTTTACGTTCTGTGTCTCATCATCAACCTTTATTCGTCTACTGCTGGACATAGGTCCCCCTCTCCCAATTAGCGCCATAGCGCCCTGTCTTCAGCTTGTCGCATCCAGCACCTGCCCGCAGTCTTTCGCAGATCGTCATCCTACCTGGCCGGAGGGCGTCCTACGTTTGCCGAGTCGCGGGTCTCCACTCAAGAACACGTTTGCCCCAGCGGTTTTCGGTTCTTCGCGAGATATGGCCGGCCCACTGCCACTTCAGCTTGCTAATTCTTTGTGTGCATGAATATGTATTTTTGCATTAGTCTGAGTGTTACTGTGTATAATTTGTATATACATACTATCTGTTGCCCGCGGCTCCACCCGCGTGGAATTCTGATCCCGTTCCCGCTTCCCATAGCGTATCCAGCGTTAAAAATAGTCATAAGTATAATATGTGTTATTCCATACTATAATCTATCCGTGTACCAAATTTCAGCCAGATACGTTCAGACGTTTTTGCATGAAAGAGTACCAAACATCCATACATACATATTACAAACTTTCACGTTTATAATATTAGTAGGATTTACAAAAGAAAATTTATCTATGTATGTTTATCTGCGTTCTAGAACCCATATTATAAACTAGTTAACTGACACCTCTAAGGATATCTACGCACTTCCATCTAGCTCCCTAAACACGAAGGTGATCTTCATAATGGCGAGCCATAGGTCCTCGTCGTTGATGTCCCGGTGCAGCGTGAAGCGGACTGTCTTGCAGTTGAACTGTATTGCTTTCACTATCACGCCTTCGTCGTTTGGAGTCTTGCAGTCACCCTGAGGATAATATTACAGTTTATTTTATTTAATTTTAGTAAGGCATATTATTCCGGCCTCTGTGGCGTAGCGGTAGTGCATTCCACTGCTACGACAGGGTTCGATTCCCGCTGAGTGCAAATATTTATATGCATGAATATGTCTATTTGCATTGTTCTGGGTGTTTCAATGTATAATATGTATATATTTACAAAAAAAAATATAAGTATGTTTATCCGCAGTCTAGAACAGTTTTACTGGTGGTAGAAATTTGATGACACAAATTTGTCACAAAATTCGGCCGGGTGGGTACGACTGTGCACGATTGCGAAAAACCCTCCATAGTAATCCAATTTCGATTTGGTTGCGTTCAGGGGTCAGCAAGTGCATAGCCGGGCAGGGGGGTTGTGGTCGCAGCACTAGTGGGACCGGTGGGTGTCACGCGGTGCTGCGACGACAATCCTCTTCTGATGAGGCCGTCAAGCTGAGTGCCACCATTGTTAACATGGTACGTGTATGTAATGGTGACCTTCTTTCCTGAGACTTTACCTTCAGCTTACCATCAAGCGGGGTGAAGTCAAATTGACGTGTCCTAAATATATAAAAAAAAAAAAAAAAAAAGAAATATTTATTATTATTATACGATTTCGGAAACTTACACCTAGCAGAAGAATGTAAGTTTATATGATGGCCAATTAAAAGTTATCATATACGTATAACAAAGTTAACCAACAGGAATCTACGAGATGTAATGTTAACACAACAATGGCGGGCATGTATGAATACAAATTATGAAAGTAGAAAAAGCAGAAGGTGTGTGCCAAGTGATAAGATGTGGTCTCTGCCTACCCTTCTTGTCCCGAACAACACGTGCAGGACTTAGGTGTCATCCTCATACAGTGCAATCGATACCATCGCGAACCAAGCGGTTTGGTGACTCCTTTTTTTGTCGGACCATAAAGCACTGGAACGCTTTACCCACTCACGTGTTCCCTTCTACCTACAATCCTGGGCTCTTCAAGCGGGGCGTGAAAGAACATCTGTTGAGGCCGTCTAGGTAGGGGCCACCATTCTAGGGACAATCTCTGGAAATGGTGGCCACTACTTTTTGGACTTCACCTCAGCTTACCATCAGGCGGGGTGCAGTCAATTTGACGGACTAAATATAACATAGCTTCACGCCTCTATCCCCGAACGGGTAGGCAGTGGTGTATTACACACCCATGATTCGCCAGTTATGTTTAGGTCCCGATGTAATAGGGGGCGAGCCTATAGCCATCCACCGGGCACATTACTAAGTGAGCGATAATTAACATTGAACAATACACACATAACTACGAAAAGGCAGAGGTGTGTGCCCGGGGCGACTGGGGATCGAACTCGAGACCTTGTCGCGGCAGTCCGTTAGGTATGCCACCGGGCTATATAAAAAAGAAAAATCCCCTAGCAAGGTGACCTGACTGTATGTATAACATTTAATAAACAACTGTGTTGATTGACCACGTAACTCATATATGACAACTCGTTCCTAATTTTTGAAGTTTTTGAAGTGAAAACTTGTTTTGGCGCGTTGACCACTTTTTGGGTGAACAAAAATCATGGAACTGGCATCGTCGTCGTCACCATGAGGTGACGATTCCCATATTTTTATAATAACGAAATCTTTGTTTTACCTGATGAACTATTTTGCTATGACCTCGATGAAGTTTCGAACTGATACATAGTGAACAACATAGATGGCTCTGTAAATATTTTTTTTTTGTGTTTTCACTTCTGTCAGCACTCCCGGAGTGCAACTGTTTTTTTTCATAGATAAGAAACAGTAAACGGCCGCTGACGCAAGCAAATCCTAGAGTTGAGACCGCGAATCGGTAAATGGAAGGGGGTACCTTTTTTTTTTTTCGTGCGGAAATCCCTTCGGATACCCCCCCGCCGGCCAGCGGGGGCGGTTATGTCGGGCTTGAACCGACTAAAACCGCACGCCGTCTCGGGTCTTAAGACGCCGGGGTGTAAGGTTACCCATAGAGCATATCCCTCGCACCCCGACTGACCCCGGGCCATCTCCGGTTTTGAGATGACCCCCTTACTTGCTCTCCACTGTGCCATCTGCTAATCAGAGGGACACGTGGAAAGCTTCCGAACAGCCCTCAACAGGGCCGGCCTCGCCTCGGTCGGAGTTGGCCGTAGGCGGCAGCGTCTCTCCTGCCCTAGGAGAGAGGCACTGCTATCACCGTTGCCCAGGGTGCACCGCGTGGAGGTCCCCAACCAAGCACCCCTGGAAGGTGGTACCTCAAGCGCGACGGACTGACGACCTAAAAAAGATAACTGGGGCAAACTGGATGCGGAGGGCAACTGAATGCTGAAGGTGAAAAACCGGGTGCTATAGCTAGATCGGGTATCCAACAGTGGGCTGCAATAGGCTCAGAAGGACAGCCCTTGACTTCGTGACCGTCTAAGGGTTAACGCAGATTAGACACAAGGCAGTCTTAAGACAGATTTTAAATCTTGTAGGTAATATTGTCGGAAGTTTACGCGAATGTTACACATTGAAATAACAGCATATGTTAGAGATTCTTACCATTTTGTTAGTGAAATTAAACACCTACATCTCACTAATAATGAAACAATGGTCAGTTTTGATGTACAGTCCTTATTTACGTGCATACCTGTTCATGACTGTATAGACATAGTTAGGAGAAAGTTAATAGAGAACACCATGCCTGAGGAATATGCAGAAATACTAAATCACTGCTTAACAACTGGCTACCTGTTGTGGGATAACAAGTTCTACATACAAATCGATGGCGTGGCAATGGGCTCCCCAGTATCGCCTGTTGTTGCTGACATATATATGGAGGCCTTCGAGGCGCGAGCTATGCAGACGGCTGCCATTACACCTAGATTTTATAAACGGTATGTAGATGACACCTTCACAATACTACCAACAGATAGTATAAATACATTTTTAACACACCTTAATTCCATTAATAACAACATACAATTCACTATGGAATTAGAGGCAAATAATTCATTAGCTTTCCTAGATGTTCTTGTAATCAGAAACTCTAATAATACTTTGAGCCATACTGTGTATAGGAAAAAGACCCATACTGATAGGTACTTAAACGGTGAATCTCACCACCACCCTAAACAGTTAGCTACCGTGGGAATGTCTTTGTTTCAGAGAGCCCGTGGGATCTGTGACAAGAAACACCTGGACGCTGAGCTACAACATGTCAAACAAGTTCTGTATGACAACAAGCTCAAACAACCGCGCATCAGTCACAGATCCCGAGAAAAGCCAGCCACTGTCGAGCGCCAGCCTGCAGTCCTACCATACATACAAGGGGTCACTGACAAGATTGGCTACATCTTGAAGCGAGCTTCAATTAACACATACTACAAGCCGCCAACGAAGATATGTCAATTTTTACCATCTGTCAAGTGCCAATTGCCTCTACAAGATGCAGGGGTCTATAAAATAGATTGTGACTGTGGGCTCTCTTATATTGGTCAAACCAAGCGAAGCATTGGCACTCGCGTCAAAGAACACATAGCTGACATAAAACACCAACGCTCAAAAAAGTCTGCTGTATGTGAACACGTGCAACAGGGGACCAAACATTACTTAAGATTTGATAAACCTCAGATACTCGCCAAAGAAAATCGATTCCTACCTAGGATGCTCCGCGAAGCTATTGAAATTAAAAAACATCCTAATTTTAATAGAGAAGATGGTTGGAATGTACCACCAGCTTGGGACCCAGTCATTCACTTAATTAATTCCAAGAAAAAACAAAATACAACAAGACTTCATGACACTGTGAGCTCATTCTGCGTAAATAGTAACACCAACAATTCAACATAGTTCGGGTACTTTGAGATAACTTCCACTTCAAACTTCAAGACAACAACCATCTTTAGTCTACCCGTGACCATGGCTGCTGAAAAGCAACCGAAACGTCGGGTTCAATGTAAAATATAAAATAACATCAAATAAACCGCGATAGAATCCGTTAAAAATAGTTTTATTTCAATCTTGTAGGTAAATTTGACAGCGGGGTGCGACTGGTTGGATCACCTCCAAGTTTGGTGCACCCTGGGCAACGTGGGCGATGACGCATCATTGATTGCTCCTCTGGAGTAGCTGACGTCAACGGCCAAGAGTCTGACCAACCGGCCGACCGGGTCAGTCGGAGTGCGAGGGATATGCTCTATGGGTAACCTTACACCCCGGCGTCTGTAGACCCGAGACGGCGTGCGGTTTTAGTCGGTTCAAGCACGACATAACCGCTCCCGCTGGCCGGCGGGCGGTATCCGAAAGGATTTCCGCACAATAAAAAAAAAATGTATTTGACAGCTTTGTTTATGAAACAGTTTTGTTCGAAGTGTGCGCACTTTCATATGTTTCTGTAGCGTAATACTGCGTCTTGTCTCTAATGAGCGCTCAGCCTGACAGTAGAAGGTTGCTCAGCCCTCAGAGCTAGCTGTACAATGCCCAGCTTTTGATGTAACACGTCGGGAAGAAGATTGAGTCTAGCTAATTCACGGCCTCTGTGGCGTAGCGATAGTGCATTCGACTGGTACGACAGGGGCGCGGGTTCGATTCCCGCTCAGTGCAAATATTTGTATGCATGAATATGTCTATTTGCATTGGTTTGGATGTTTCTATGTATAATATGTATGTTTTTACAAAAAAAAATACAAGTATGTTTATCCGCATTCTAGAACCCATAACACAAGCTAGTTAAACTATGCTTACTTTGGGTCTAGAAAGCGCTGTGTAGAATGTCGTAGAATATTTATTTATTTATGGCTAATATCGGAAGGCTTCGGTTTTGAATCCCGCTCCCCCCAACTAAGTTGAGAAAAAGTTTTGAGGATGGTTTAAGGTAGAAGTATGATTAATTCACTGTGTCTCTTGGTTGGTGATAACGTAAATGTTTATCATCGCTAGCCGTACCTGTGTCTCCGCCAGGCTGACTTGTGCTAGCCTCTGCAGCAGCTGGTCTGCAGTGACGTCACTTTGCTCGCATATCTTGACAAGGACTATGTTAGTCTGCACGCTCTCCGCGTTCACTGTGAAGGTCTTCAGGAACAAGCCATCGATGACTGGGGACAATAATACGTAAGGTTAAAACGAAGTATCTTCAATTCAGCCAATATGGTAGTTGACTGTTACATCAAGTCTACAGGCCTGCCATGAAACGTACATTCGAAATTGCGGGCCAAACGTTTCAGGACATTAGTACCAAGAAATGTCTATTATTGGGTTCGAAAAGGGCACGTAACATTACATTCGGCCTAAACCCCATCGAAATTTTTTTTTCTTCTAATGGCCACGTCAATTTACCTCCACCTTGCCTGATGGTAAGCTATAGTGTAGAAGTCCTATTCTATCTGGGAAGGTAAATAAAAGGGGATGTTCTGCACTGGTTGATTTATTTCACTGTTCACAATATTACTTGATTTCACGACATGTGGTCCTTAAGCTAATCACATTTGACCTTGTTCACTAATGTATAACATTAACGCGAGCCAGGGTACACGACCGATGTGTATCGGGAACGTGGTCTGACTAACTGCTAGCGGCGCGCACGCAGTACAATATGATTATTTGCTGACGCAACATGGCTGCTACAGTACTCCTCCTATGTGTTTTGGTCCATAATGCTGAGGCGATGGTTCGACGGCGGTGCACAAGACTCGCCCACTTCTTGTACCGCTACTCGTTTCCCACCTTTTTCTTGTTCCAGCTGCATGGCTCCTGGCATATAGTTGCGTGATCTCGAAACCGGAAATGGTAGTGACACAAACAATCTGGATCCGATGGAGTGCGCCTGCGGGATGAAGTGCGCCCTTGGGAGCTGTCCCTTGATCTGGGCCCCCCTCTACTGCTGTACTTCGGCTTGGGCTGCCGGTATTCTAGACCTCGTAATAGTTCACTTATGTTTCTAATTTCTTCCACTAAACTTGGAGGCTCTCTTCCTGAGCTCTCTGGCGGTGGGTCTACTCTGCTCACACTTTCCCTGTGCGCTGTGGTTTCCAGTATTCTATCGGCGACACTACCGAGTATCCCGATGTCCTTGGATTGCGTGGCTGCCAATACTCCTCTGACAGTAGCTGGCAGGTGAGTCTGCCATAATACTGTCAGGGTCTCGTCGCTAAGGGTAGGGGGGTCACGATTACAGACAGCGACAATGTTACAATGGTGGTAAACTTGACAGCGACATCAGATGCTTTTTCACGCCGTGCTACGTCTTTCGCTCGTGTTTCGTACGGGTTCGAAATTTCGGATATACATTTCATGGTAGCCCCCCATTTTTAGGGTTCCGGTGTCAAATGGCAAAAAACGGAACCCTTATAGATTCATCATGTCTGTCTGTCTGTCCGTCCGTATGTCACAGCCACTTTTTTCCGAAACTATAAGAACTATGCTGTTAAAACTTGGTAAGTAGATGTATTCTGTGAACCGCATTAAGATTTTCACACAAAAATAGAAAAAAAACAATAAATTTTGGGGGTTCCCAGAAGAACTGAAACTCAATTTTTTTTTTCAACAAACCCATATGGCATGCGGGCATTAGGCGTATCAATGGATAGGTCTTCAGAAATGATATTGAGGTTTCTAGTATCATTTTTTCTAAACTGAATAGTTTGCGCGAGGGACACTTCCAAAGTGGTAAAATGTGCCCCTAACTTCTAAAATAAGAGAATAATAAAACTAAAAACAATATATGATATACATTACTATGTAAACTTCCACCGAAAATTGGTTTGAACGAGATCTAGTAAGTAGTTTTTTTAATACGTCATAAATCGTAAATCGCATTTTCCCTTCATTCAATCAACTCAAATTTAAAAATTTTACTTGCTGCTACGGAACCCTTCATGGGCAAGTCCGGCTCGCACTTGGCCGGTTTATTCTATGTAAACACACTAAGTTCCATGTAAACTTGTATCACTATGTGAAATATCAATGTATAACTTCAATCATTGCCAAACGGAACACATAGTTGACGAAATTGAGGTATTATCGACCTCTGTGGTATAGCGGTACAGCTTTGACTGCTAAGTCAGAGGTCGCGGGCTCGATTCTCGCTCAATGCAAATACGTATATTTGCATTGGTCTGCATGTTTCTATGTATAGTATGTATTTATTTACAAAAAAATGTAACTCAGTATGTTTATCCGCATTCTAGAACCCATATGACAAGCTCTGCTTAGTTTGGGTCTAGATGGCGTTGTATAATATGGGCTAGAATATTTATTATTAATACACCTCTGCCTACACCTATACAGTGCATATGGTACGGAGGCTGGCTTATTGGCTTACTATTAAACTGATTATCATCCACCAAAACTAGGGTTGAAAGTTTTTTTTTTGGTCATAATTTACCTTTAGCAAGAATCTGTGCTCGCTTGTGGTCAAGGCTCAGTAAAGGGACCACCTCGTCCAGGGCTACGATGGCGGCTGCGGCCAGCACCCCCACCTGACGCATCCCGCCACCCAACATCTTGCGTATGCGACGAGCTCTGGAGGAGAAGCGAACAACAAGATTAATAAGTAGTAACAATTCAATGAGTCAATATCACTTGCCCCAAGGCGTATAATATATCGGAGATCGAATATCTAGGACGTGTCTAGGTGGCTCAGTTGGTCAGAGTATTCCTCCTGTAAGGGACTGGTGGCGGGTCATAGATGTTCACTTTTCCGGACTAAATCTATAAGTAAGAATAGCGGCGATAACCCAGTGGCGTGCGTAACGGACTGCTGAGACGAGCTAAGTCTCGAGTTCGATACCCAGTCGCCCCGGGCACACACCTCTGACATTTCGTAGTTATGTGTGCATTAATAAATGTAAATTATCGCTCGCTTAATAATGTGCCCGGTAGATGGCAATAGGCTCGCCCCTATTACATTGGGACCTTAACATAACTGTTGAAACGTGGGTGTGTAATACACTTCTGCCTACCCCTTCAGGGATACAGGCATGAAGTTATGTTATGTTAAATCTATAAGTCGTACGAAATTCAGAACGAATCATCGAAACTTATTGGACAGCTGGAATTAAAACAAGTTAAATTCCTGAGACGAGCTCAGCCGAATACAAGGGATTTTCGATTTTGCCTTCTTTTTTTGTGATTTTTTCTTTATCTTGCAATGGTTCACCCCAGCACGAATCTATTACCGAAAACAGCAACTCGATAGCTCATCTCCTTCATACCCAAAACCGTGACAGAAAATTGGCAACGACGACGTCGACGACAACTCCTTAGCAATAGGGCTTTTCTAAAGAAAATCCCTAAAAATTGTATGAGATTGGCGGAAGTTTACGCGTAATATCACATTGAAATAAAACGTTTGCTGCTACTGCGATGAAGCAACTGAAACTTCAGGATCAGTGTAAATAATATCATAACACCAAATAAAATCGCAATAGAATCCGCTTAACATAATTTTATTGCAAACTAGCTTTCGCCCGCGGCTCCGCCCGCGTAGATGTCGGTTATCGCGACAAAACATAGCCTATGTCCCTTCCCAAGGTCTAATCTACCTCTGTACCAAATTTCAGCAAAATAGGTTCAGTGGTTTAGGCGTGAAAGCGTAACAGACAGACAGACAGAGTTACTTTCACATTTATATATTAGTAAGGATTGTATGAGATTAATAATCGTAGAATGTCTTAGAATGTGTGTCTTAGTGATGACTAAGACACACAAAAAACAAACTCCTCCGCCGCATCTGTCTGTCTGTGTGTTCGCGATAAACTCAAAAACTACTGTACCAATTTTCACCCAAGGATAGAGTATTACTCGAGAAAAGGTTTTAGTATATAATTTGTCAAGTTTTTTTTATATATTGGCTAAAATTAAATGATCTGTTGGAGCTGTCAAAAATTAAGCTTTCAACGAAAACGCTGCTTAACACTTTGAGATATAACATGTATGATGGAATTGTCTATCTTATATAGGTTGTGGTGGTGGAATAGAGTCCCATGGGTAGCTTGAACGGGATTAAAATTCCACGCGGGTGAAGCCGCGGGCAACAGCAAGTATAGATTTAATTAAAAATTTTAAAAATCCTCGACCGTTTTTCATCAAACATCTCATTCAACAACATCAAACTCCCAACTGATTCACTTTTAAAACAAAAAAAACAAAATCGGTTCATCCGTTCGAGAGCTATGATGCCACAGACACATCAAACTTATAACACCCGATTATTTTTGCGTCGGAGGTTGTAAAAAGGTTTTTCATCACAGCGACAATCTCGGTTGCATCCTAATCCAGCACTTCAGAGCCCGCTCTTACTCCTCGTTGCCATGAATTGGCTGCCTCCCACTGCCCCCAACTTGCCCACCCCGAGAAGAAAGCCTGCGCCAGAGCCTTATCCATCGATAATTAGCAGGTGTACCGACATGGAGGTAGGTTGACTTGAGTCCCTAAGACCTTGGCGGGCCCTATACACTAAAGGGTCGGTCAGTGTAATATCCGTAAAACATCTATATACTAGGGGTGCAATGCATTCTGCTGTTGTAATGTTGAGCTGAGAGTGCACTACATGACTACCTACAATTCACGCGCAATTTTTTATTTACCACGTTTTTCTTAGTTTCACTTCGTGACTGTGTTTGTGTTTCTTTCCCTCTGAAGCCAAAAATTTACACTTAATTTTCGACCACTTCTGATCACCCTTTTTTTTTTTTTTTTTATCGTGCGGAAATCCCTTCGGATACCCCCCCCGCCGGCCAGCGGGGGCGGTTATGTCGGGCTTGCACCGACTAAAACCGCACGCCGTCTCGGGTCTTCAGACGCCGGGGTGTAAGGTTACCCATAGAGCATATCCCTCGCACCCCGGCTGACCCTGGGCCATCTCACCACTAACAGCATCGCTCATCGTGTCTCCTCTGAAAGCAGAGGAGTACGGAGAGCGATGTGTTCCCGCCACGTTGGGTATTGGCCGACGATCAATGCCAACCCCATGAAGGGGTGAAGGGGAAGCCATTGACCGCCGCCCAGGGTGTACCGGCCGCTCCGATTCCGTTCCCCCCGGACTGCAGCGGGATCGGAATCGGAGCGACACACGAGGAGGTTACCCAACACACACCCCCACTTCTGATCACCCTAAAGCTCTGAAATTTTTTATGTAGACTAATGCCACCTTACATTTTCATATTTAATCATCAGAAAAAACTTTTTTAAAAACCACGTTTTCAACACTAAAAAACGTGGGGCGGGCACTATAATCGTTTAATGTATCGTTTTCCTTAGATATTCAAAGTCAAAGTCAAAGTCAAAGTCTTTATTTTTCAAAATAGTGCAACGTAATTACATCTTTTTGACGTCAATAATTGCTTAATACTAAGTTTACCACCGCTTCCTAGGCGCTAGTGGAGAAGAAACGGCGCAACAAACTCCACTGCGGCATTTTCGAGACGTCAGCTTATAATAGTGATTTCTTAAGACTAAATATGGACGAATGTACATTTTTGTCTCGTGTCAAAATAAATAAAGGTATATAATAAAAAAACGTTATAATAAAATTTAACCCAAGTTAATCGTTCAAATAATTGAAAAAAGTTAAAATATGGTAAAATGTCGCGTGCCTACTACAATACTATGCTGTAGTTGTAACATTTTAGCATTTTAGGAGGAGCCTGCACCATGCTCAAACCAGACATTTTTGTCTTTAAGATAATCATCTGTCCTATAGTATGCTTTTTTACATAAGGTGGTCTTAACAAAGGTTTTAAATTTATTGTCAGGCATACCAATAATCAATAATCAATCAATAATTTAAAAATTTCAAAGCGGCCGCCCCACGTTTTTTAGTGTTGAAAACGTGGTTTTTAAAAAGTTTTTTTTTTTTTCAACTGAATACCATTGAATTGTTTTTTCAGTGATTATTCCTCCGTTGCTAGACCGATTTTCAATATTATTTTTCTGTCTTAAGCCAATAGTTAAGTTGCACATATTGGCGCCAAAATCGTGGTCTCAACATTGATCATTTTGGAGAAATCAGATTTTGAAATTTTTGAAGGGTGAGTATTCCTCCATGGTATGTTCGATTTTCAATTTTATTTTTTCTAAGCGTATCAAGTTGTATTTACATGCCAAGTTTGGTCAAAATTGGTCGATTAGTTTAGGAGGAGTAGCGTCACAACCGAAAAACTACTGGTGGTAGAAATTTGATGACACAAATTTGTCACAAAATTCGTCGGGGTGGGGGCCATCTCGCAACTGGAGATGGCCCAGGGTCATTCGGGGTGCGAGGGATATGCTCTATGGGCAACCTTACACCCCGGCGTCTGTAGACCCGAGACGGCGTGCGGTTTTAGTCGGTTCAAGCCCGACATAACCCCCATACCGGCAGGGGGGTAACCGAAAGGATTTCCGCATGAAAAAAAAAAAAAAAAAACCACCCCGACATAACCGCCCCCGCTGGCCGGCGGGGCTATCCGAAGGGATTTCCGCACGAAAAAAAAGGTACCACCGTGCACGATTCCGAAAAACCCTCCATTGTAATCCAATTTCGGTTTGGTTGCGTTCAGGGGTCAGCAAGTGCATAGCCGGGCAGGTGGATTGTGGTCGCAGCACTAGTGGGACCGGTGGGTGTCACGCGGTGCTGCGACGACAATCCTCTTCTGACGAGGCCGTCAAGCTGAGTGCCACCATTGTTAACATGGTACGTGTATGTAATGGTGACCCTCTTTCCTGAGACTTTACCTTCAGCTTACCATCAGGCGAGGTGAAGTCAAATTGACGTGTCCTAAATATTAAAAAAGAAAAAAAAATACACCGAGTGGAGTATAGAGAGCCTTTCGCTCGACTTCGTCTCACTCTCAGCTCAATAAAACAAAGTCGTGTTAGTGATCACCGGGACTAACTCAAGAACGGGTGAACAGATTTTCATGATCTTTAATTTTTTACATTTGTCTCCGTCTATACTACTTTTTTTTTGCTGATATCGCCGTTAACCCCGTTACCGCACCGGCCAGCGGGAATGGTTATGTTGGACACGAACCGACCAAAACTTCACGTCGTCTCGAGTCTTTAATGCCGGGATGCAAGGAGACATTCACGAAATAAACTCAGCTGATAAGGTAACCAGCATAACTTGATTCTAAGGCAGAACGAAGTTTGCGGGCTCAGATTAGTTATTGTATAAAATACCTACTGTCCAATAAAGTGGCAGGATCCAACTAGGGCTGACCCAACCGGAGTGGATAGCCCTTTGCTGAAGCAGACAGACACGCTGTCGCAATCTCGTACGAGTCTCGCCGGTGTTTGCTTAGACGCCTCCGCTGCGTTGAACAGCCGGGCACCGTCCATATGAATAGGAAGGGAATGTTTCTTGCACAGAACTGCTAGGTCGTCTAGAAATTGAAGTGGCAGGACCTGAAAATCGAAGTTAGGCATTCAATATTGTGAAGTCAAAGTCAAAAACCATTTATTCTGTATAGACCATTAATACGGCAATTAAACTAATGTTTGGCAAATGGACCACCGGTTCGAAACGCGGCCCTGTCCTGAGAACACTCCGGCAAGAAACTCAGCGGGATGTTTTTTTATTTTTTGGTCTATTTACAAACATGTTTACTTAATCTGATTACAATATTTCGTTTGAGTAGCATAGTGAGAGAGCAAACAGTTCATATCCAAGCTTGTTTGTCGTCTAAATAGTCTTGAATTTTAAAACAGCCTTTTTGGCAGAGTTTACTTTTAATTTGGCTTTTAAATTTATGAAGGGTAGATTCTTCATTTCACTAGGAATCTTGTTAAAGCTAAGATACTCCGACCTCTGTGGCGTAACGTTAGAACATGTAACTGCTACGTGGGAGGTGCTTCATTCCCGGTCATTGCAAATATGTATATCTGCGTATTTCTTTGTACAATACTTATTTACAAAAAATGTATTTGAGAATGTTTATTCACACAGCGAGCTATGGAAACGGGCTATGCTTGGGGTTTCTCTACGAGATCGAATCAGAAATGGGGAGATCCGTAGACGAACTAGAGTTACAGAGCGAGTCAGCAAGCTGAAGTAGCAGTGGGCAGGGCACATAGCTCGGAGAACCGATGACAGGTGGGGCAGAAAGGTTCTTGAGTGGAGACCACGTGACGGCAAGCGCAGCGTAGGAAGGCCTCCCGCAAGATGGACAGACGACCTGGTACAGAGCGCAGGGACTCGGTAGATGCAGGCCGCTATAGACCGGTCGAAATGGAAGTCGATGGGGGAGGCCTATGGTCAGCAGTGGATTTCCTACGGCTGATATGATGATTTACAAACTCTGCTTAGTTTTGGTTTAGGTGGCGCTGTGTAATATATCCTAGACTATTTATTATTATTGCGTAATTGGGACTACAGAACAGATTATTCAGGGTGTACTGCGTACAGAGCCCTACTAACAGAGAGGTCCCGGGTTCGAATCCTGGCCATTACACTACCGACGTGAACCCACTCCTAACACAAGCATTTAAGCTTAGCTGGAGGGTTAGGGGGAATATTAGTAATTTCGGTTACTAAGATTCTTTAAAAAAAAAACATTCTTTAAGCCCAAGACAACCTTATCTTTAAGTCACCTACAAAATAACAGATGCCTTTCCAAGGCGCCGGACAAACGGAACGGATGCGCGTCCTAGACGTGTCTTTGCAACGCCCCCACTTACCTGTTAAAAAGACACGTCTATCTGTTCTATTTGTCCAGCGCCCAAGGGGTTGGCAGATCAGGCGGCAGTTGTTTCCGGAAAAGGCAAAAATACTAGAAATTGGCTTTTATACTAGAAATTGACGGTCTCTGTGGCGTAGCGGTAGTGCATTCGACTGCTACGACAGGGGGCGCGGGTTCAATTCCTGCTCAGTGCAAATATTTGTATGCATTAATATGTCTATTTGCATTGGTCTGGGTGTTTCTATGTATAATATGTGTGCACGACACAAATAGACAATGGACACATGTGCCAGTGACATGTAGATTAGTAAGCGTGAAGGTAATGAACAAATTGTGAAAAATGTTAGGTTTACGTAAATTCAAACGTAATTATGTGATTATTTTAATATGAAGCTAAGATGAATAGCTTACTACTGTTATGAGTTAGTTTTCTGAGTAACTAAGTATGTTAGAGTCAAATTTAATAAAGAAAGTCCACTCCCAGAAAATCATAAGTAGCAAATATAATTACGACTATGCATTACTCAGATTCTAACATAACTTCGTAGAAATAGGAAAGACGACATTGTACACTAGTATGTAACCTTAATTACGCCCCGCGACTGCCTCCCACGACGTAAAAAGCGAATATGCGCTCCCCCGGCTTTTGCCATTTTATTATATAGTAGCTCGCGGGAGGCAGGGGCCATATATAACGCTGAGGGATCATTCCACCCGTCATTCAGCGGCCCGACCTCGCGCGGTACAGGCGTAAATACCTATTGTCGTGCAACTCTTATTGCTACAGGTATACATATATAGTATATGATTAATATGTATGAGTTTTATGAATAAATGGAAATGCGGGGGTAAGGTAGTTTGGATCGCGGGCCAGCACTATCAAAGACTATAAAAGCAGGGACGATTTGTTAGGAAATTACTCTCTCTCAGTACGCGGTCAAGAACAAGGAAGCTCAACAGGAAATAGTACATCAAGGGTAGTGCTGGGCCAAGACCATCCAATGCCTCGCTGACGTCATTCAAGCCACCCATCCAAAGTGTTTTCAGTCTTCGACCAACATCTCAACATACAGTCCACTGAAGTCAAGTCAAGTAGTGTCAGTCTATTCGGAACCGTACTAGGGGTAGGCTGTCATGAACGACGGTCATTAACAATATGTATGTATTTACAATAAAAAAGTATATAACTATATGTTTATCCGCATTCTGGAACCCATAACACAAGCTAGTTAAGCTATGCTTACTTTGGGTCTAGACAGCGCTGTGTAGAATGTCGTAGAATATTTATTATATTCAATTAACAATAATTCGTGTTAACTCGTTATATATTATTTACTATTCGCTAAAGAATGTTTTTCATGCGATTATGCTAATAAAACGATAAGTGCTATTTAATTAATAGGTCATTATAAGAGTTTTACTGGGACCGGGTTATCATGCAATGATCCCTGATATCTATAATGCACTTTAATGATCTCCGACGAGCGTGTCAACATCTTGTCACTGCTAGATCGTATAAAACGATTTTCGATCCCTACGAGCGCCCAAGTAAATATGTAAATAGCATTTACAGCCAAAGTCAAAAACCATTTATTCTGTATAGACCATTAATACGCCACTTACAAAACGTCAAAAAAAAAAAAAGATTGTTTGGCAAATGGACCACCGGTTCGAAACGCGGCCCCGTCCTGAGAAGACTCCGGCAAGAAACTCTGCGGGCTGTTTTTTTTTGGTCTATTTACAAACATGTTTACTTAACCTAATTACAATATTTCGTTTGAGTAGCATAGAGAGAGAGAGCAAACAGTTCATATCCAAGCTTGTTTGTCATCTAAATAGTCTTGAATTTTATATTAGCCTGTTTGGCAGAGTTTACTTTTAATTTGGCTTTTAAATTTATGAAGAGGTAGATTCTTCATTTCACTAGGAAGCTTGTTGTAGAAGCGTAAATGTAGAAGCGTAAGTGATCCAGGAATTCTCTTCCCGTTCCCGCCACACAATGGAATCGATTCCAGGGATAAAGAGTACCTTATGTGGTATGTGTGTGTCCAGACCGTAATCTATGCCTGTACCAAATTTCAGCCTGATCCGTTTAGCCGTTGGAGTGTGATTGGGTAACAAAAATCTTCATAAACTTTCACTTTTATAATATTAGTAGGATAGGAAGTAGCATAGTATGTGAGGTTGACTTAATAGGAATCACGCGCCCCACGATTTAATAGTTTTATCTAATCTATGCGTTCAGTGACTTTTGTTAATACATGCATCATACAAACGTCTACTAAAATTTTGTCTCAAAGATACGACATACTAAATTACGTAATGGTCCAACTAAACAATCAGGTCTTAGTCATAAACCAGTTATGCAAAAAAATATAAGACCGGTTAGTTAATACCTGCGTTTGTAACGTAAACTAATAAATCGAATTAATTCGTAAATTATATACCTATAGTCATAAACTTAGATGTACATAAATTTAAGTGCATTCAGAAGTTTAAAAGGCAGTTGACAAGCGCGATTTCTATAACATCAGAAATATTTACTGCCTTTTTTGTGGGTGGCGATATAGAGCAAGAAAATTTCAGAATTGGCCAAAAAGAGGAATTTTCGAGCTACCGCATTCATTGTCGCTCGACTCGACCTATGGTGGTATCATGGTATGGTATCACGGGCTGGTATCCGCAACTCCACGACAAGGCGCGGTTTTTGCGTGAACACATGACTCGACCTATAATAATAACAAAGATTTTTTTCTTATATCGCTTAGCGCTTGAAGTAAACAAACAAACTCTTCAGCTTTATAAAGCTGAAGAGTTTGTTTGTTTACTTCAAGCGCTAATCTCAGGAACTACTGGATCGAATTGAATTTTTTTATGTTGAACATGTAAGCATGGGTTAAATAGCAGGATTGTAGGATCGTAGTATAACAGCTAGTTAATAATATAATCAAAAATAAATCAAGATTCTTCAGTTTATTTTAGTAATTTTGAAAATTATGAGGCCGTACCTTTTCGTGCGGAAATCCCTTCGGATACCCCCCCCCCCCCCCGCCGGCCAGCGAGGGCGGTTATGTCGGGCTTGAACCGACTAAAACCGCACGCCGTCTCGGGTCTACAGACGCCGGGGTGTAAGGTTGCCCATAGAGCATATCCCTCGCACCCCGACTGACCCTGGGCCATCTCCGGTTTCAAACCCCCTCGGGTTTGGGAACCACGATGTCCCCGTCCTGCCCCGGTTTGGGGGAGGGGCGCTAGTCGCCCCACCGTCCCGGTTTCATTTTTTCGTGCGGAAATCCCCCCGGAACCCCGCCAGCGGGGGTGGTTATGTCGGATTCGAACCGCCTACTTATAAATTAATATAATAAAGGCAATCCATGGAAAAGCGATAGCTAAGCTAATAGTATAATGTAATAATAAGTGTTCGGTGTATCTTACAAGACGCTCATTCGTGTATGAAGTGGCAAGTGGCAGTTAGTGAAATTCATGGAGTTGATACTACAGCGTACCTTGCCACCGCACACGTTGTGCGTATTCTCCACAGCGATTAGCGACGTGATGGGGTCGTGCGGTCGAAGAGGCCGCCCCTTCAATACCAAACACGACCATCATGTAGAAATAATAAGAATTACTTTTGCTTGGAGTACCTATGTCTAGCTGACAAAATTGTAAGTAACATCAAATCTGTCATGTCCAATCGAAAATCTGATCAATGTTGCCCCCTAAAATTAAATTACACGATCCGATCGACCACCTTTTTTTATTCGCGCCGAAATTATTCCCCCAGGCCAGATCGACCACCTGATCTCGCGGGGGGTGGACACACGGAAATAAATTTACTGGTATAGACATCGTGGCTCTGTTAGAATTTCTTGGTAAACTTGACATTAGCGTATCCGCCATTAATAATTTTATAAACATTTATTATATTTTAGTTGAGTTTAGGTAAATTGCGGCGATTCTTTCGATTGCAGAAGCCATTCATTAAAAGAAGATCTATGTTGGGGTTAGGTTTGCAAAATTTTAAACAACAACAAATCCATACGATAAGGACTATACTTTTAATACTGACCTTGCCACCGCAAACATTGTGTGTATTCTCCACGGCCACCAGCGAAGTAGCAGGTTCGTGGATATCTGTGCCTCTGATTCGAGTCTCGAGCTCGTCCAGGTCGAAAGTGCCGTCGGGCTTGTTCTGCAGGGTAGAGATAAGAACTCCACCAATGTGTGCAGCTCCACCTGATATATTGAATTCAGTTGAGTAGATCTGTTTTAGTGCGGTTACAGAGGTGGGAAGAAGGGGTTCGGCAGTGACGGAACGGGTCCTGGCTTCTGCCTAAATGATGTGATATTTAGTCACTGTCTGCTGCTTTTTAAGGAAGACATTAGAAAAGATGACATAACATAAGATAACCTCACGCCTGTATCCTCGAAGGGGTAGGCAGAGGTGTATTACACACCCACGATTCACCAGTTATGTTTAGGTCCCAATGTAATAGGGGGCGAGCCTATTGGTATCTAACGGGCACATTACTAAGCGAGCGATAATCAACATTTTTAATACACACATAACTAGGAAAAGTCAGAGGTGTGTGCCCTCGTCTCGGCAGTTCGCTACGTACACCACTGAGCTATCGCCGCTTTCTGAATCAGAATCGCTTTCAGAAAAGATGAATGAACTGAATTAAAGACGAAAAGGTCAGAAAAGGAGTGAATGTTCAAGGATTGCGCCAACTCCAAGTACTTATAAAGAATTAATAATCTCCCTTATTAGAGCAGCACTCCAGCTAGATAACAGAATGGTTTAATTGCTATGTTGTATCCTTGGATTTATGTCTTTCTTTGGTTTCGGGATGTTAGCCAGATTGACAGACGACCTGAAAAAAGATGTGGAGGACTGGTGGTATGGCGCACATTGAATCTAACTATGTCCAGCAGTGGACTGCAATAGGCTAACTGATTGGATTAAGACAAAAATAGCAGTCTGATTTTTTAGATAGATTTCGATGAAATCGATCTACCTATTGGTTTCTTGACTACTGTCGAATTTAAAAAAAAAATCTTCATAGGAGGGATAGTTATGACCCCCTGAGTTCGAAATGACCACTGGTCAAAAAGTTTATATATATATATATGTATGTATGGTTCCACTTCCCAAAATTTGCGGCACTCTCACGGTCGCAATTTTTCCCCGATCGCTTTCAAACTGCGGTCAAAAATTGCTTGGGTGTAAACTTAGTTTAAGATCGTGAATGGGTGGAAATCGGCCTAAGGGGACGGTAGGGCCTCACTTTTTGTGAAATCAGTTTTTCCTCAAAATTTCACGTTCCATGAAAGATATTTGAACCGTTCTAATTTTATCCCATAGTATACATGAATACCAACAACTTTTAATTATAAACCTATAAGATTAAAACTAACTAAAAGTGGAGGGGAGAAAAACCAAATTTTTTCGGAAAAAAAATCGAAACTTCTAACCGGTGAACATTCTTGCTGTAGGAAACATTTTTAATCGATAGCCCATTTTTAAGTCTAAAATAAATGTCTGAAAAGTTTTCCGCTAAAAGTTACCGTTTCCGAGAAAAAAAAATTAAACTGTTTAAAGTCCATAGTTCTCTATATAAAATAATATTATTCGCTTCACGAAACCTACCTGTGCGTTCCTCCTGCGGGAACGGATTTTTTTAAAATATTTATATTCCGTCAATTGACTGCACCCCACTGGATGGTGAGAAGCTAGGGTGAAGTCCAGAAGATATGGGCCACCATCCCAGATGCTGACGATCCTAAAATGGTGGCCTCTACATTGACGGCCTAAAAATATGCTTTTTCACGCCCCGCTTGAAGAACCCGGGATTGTAAGAAGGAGGAAACACGTGCGCGGGCAGAGCATTCCAGCCCAAACGACAAAGAAAGGAAGCACGGAACTGCTGAGTTCGGGACCGCATGGTTTCCACCGTGTGAGGGTGGCATCACAGTCCAGCACGTGTTGTTCTATGATGAGTAAGTTTCAACTAGTGACATACATAGGTACAGAAAAGGAAATATATCTTACAGTGACATCTATTATTGGAATACCGACATTATAATATCCAAGTACCGTCATCTGTTAGAGAATTGCACTACTGACTACTGCTCGCAACTAAACCACTATTTCATCCTCACACGTAATGTTATATGTGGTTGAATACATACTGTAAGGGACTGCTGCGCACGAGGTCGACGGTTCAAATCCAAGTTTGTCAACAACGAATTTTTATTTGAATAAATTTAGTTTATAATAAAATTCTGATTCGATAATGAATACTCCAAGTACTCCAACCAAGAACGAAGTCGAAAATATGAGTGATAATGTCACAGTTAGAAAACGATTGATTTCTACGACACTAGATTGGACCAACTCATTTCAATATAATGATAACATTGTAGGCCATACGCCGCAACAGAATAGTAGTGACAATATGTTTGAAATAAAGGACAAAATAAACACACTGACTATAGAATTACAATGTGCGCGCAGCGAAATAGACAAATTGGTATATGAAAATAGGCAACTAAAAACTGAACTCCAAAAGGCAAACAATATAAATAATATCTACAAAAAACTGGCTGCGAATGACACAATTAGTCGTACTCCATCGGTGCAAGTAAACAAAAAGATAACTACAAATAGCTATGTATCTACGCCAACACGCCAAGTACAAGTGCCTATACCAATAACTGAGCCTATACATTACACGAGTACTCCATCTACAACATTAGGACTGCAAAACAGCATCGAAACTCCTATGATAAGGAAAAATAAGCGGCCTGCTAAAATAATCAATACGGAGACAAACATGACACATCTGTACAATAGTGAAAGGAAGGTGGCCGCAAAGGGACCACCCGGTTTGGAACGTCTTCTAAAGGTACTTGTTATTGCTGACCAACAAGGGAAGAACGTTCAAATAACACTCCAAAAACTATTAGGTAGTAAATTTCAAGTTATAACTTTCTGGAAAACTGGAGCAAAAATGATGGACATACTTAGTTCGTATAACACAGCAGATCTAACGAGGTTTGATTTTATTGTAATATTAGCCGGCACAAACGACACGAATCCCTTAGACTTCCAAATAGAACTTGGTATATGGTTAAAAAATGTAAAAAATGTAAATGTAATTGTATCAGAAATACCACGTAACAATCATATGAGCGAACATAAACTAAATAGCCTATTGAGTCATATATGTACCAGGTATAATGCGATATTTCTGGATATGGGCTATAGGCAATTTATACCCAGTAACCATAACTTTACTGCTAATATTTGTAGGTATATATTGAAAGAAATATTACGAATGGACTACAAAAATAAATTTGATAGTTTTAACAAAGCAGAGCAATTAATACCGGTGGAAAAAGTTAACAAATCAACCCAAACATGTCAGTTACTACATGATGCATCAAGTTCTGATCTATTACCAAATCCTAACAATGTTATCGGTACTAGGAAGAGTGATTTATTTCGTTTATAATTGTATTTATATACTTCATCAAAATATCGATGGACTGATTAATAAGTCTGATCTATTAACTGTACACTTGGAGGATTTTTCAAAAAATGGTCAGGATATAGATGTCATAGGCATAACGGAACACAATATGATGGAGGGCGACCATCTACATCTACACATACCAAATTATCAATTAGCCACGTTTTCAACTAGAGGTACCAGAGATGGTGGGACTTGTATAATGATTGGTAATAATATGTCTGAATATAAAGTAATCGATCTTCAAAGATATCATATTCCTAACATTATTGAATGCTGCGGTATAGAATTTACGTCACATAATCTGTTAGTGATATGTATATATAGACCTCCGAAGTCTGATAGGGAGAGTTTTAATATTTTTTTCAATAATTTAGATAGTATCCTAAGTACGTGCTGTAGGAATATAAAAAATAAAATAGTCGTATGTGGTGACTTCAACATCGACACACTCCAGAACTCAAAATCGGCCAAGGAATTTCAGCATCTACTCTGGAGCTATAACTTGAAACTCAGTATAAACCAACCAACTAGATTAGTTAGTGGTAAATGTATTGACAATATAGTCCATAACATAAACGGTGCTAATACTAATGTACACGATCTGGGCTTGTCCGACCACACCGCCCAAACTATGAAGTGCCCTATAAAAAAAACATGCACTATCAAGCACTGGTTTGTCTTACGGCGAGACTACTGCTCGAATAACACTAAAAAGTTTTTTAACTGTATAGAAAGTCTTAGCTTTGGTGATGTCTATGAAGATTCCGACCCTGAAAATGCTTTTAACTCATTCCATGACATGTTTAAGTTTTTCTATGATCTCTGTTTTCCCTTGAAACGAATAAAAATCTCTCTACGACGGAAATCTAGTTGGATTACTAAAGGTATTAGATTGTGTTGCAAACGAAAGAGAGTAATGCTTTGGAAATATAGATGTTCCCCGAATAGTAATAATAAACACATACTTAATCAATATTCGAGTCGCTTAAGAAAAATTATTCGCTTGACTCAGCATTCGCGGAACACTTATAACGTAAATACAGCTAAAAATAAAATGAAGAAAGCTACTTGGGACATCATAAATAGAAATAAACTACAATACCCAAAAGTTGACTTGCCTAACAGTTTAATAGTTGATAGAAAGGAAGTAAATGACCCACAAATAATTGCCCAAATTTTTAATGACTACCTTATAGACAGCATAGAAAGTAAAAATTGTGACATAAATCCTACTGTATATGAAAATATAGATAGAAATCCAAAATCGATATTCATGAGGCCAACACCTCCCTCTGAAATCCTTAGCAGAATAAATTCTTTAAACAATACCAATAGCTATGGTTTTGATGGTATTATTACAAAAATAATTAAAATAGTAGCAGTACTGATCGCACCACCGTTAAGCCATATTATAAATCTGTGTATTGAACATGGTTACTTTCCTGAAAGGCTAAAAATTACTACCATAAAGCCTGTATATAAAAAAGGTGATCAACAAACTGTTAGCAACTACAGGCCAATAGCACTAATCCCTATCTTTGCAAAAATTATTGAGAAGATTATTCATAGTAGACTTTACTCCTTTTTTGAAAATAACAATATATTTACTAAGGAACAATATGGATTTAGAAAAGGTAAGTCCATGAATATGGCAGTATTTGACGTTATGAGTAAAATAATTAGTAATGTTGACACTAAAACGCCGGTTGCTGCTGTTCTAATGGACATGACCAAAGCTTTTGATCATGTGGACCACAGTATACTACTTCTTAAATTGGAAAGATACGGAATTCGGGGAAATGTACTTGATCTTATGAAATCATACCTGACCAATCGTACTCAGATGACATGTATCAGTAGATTGTGTAAAGAATCTATAACAGAGACTACATTTACATCGCAGACTAGGAAGATGCCTTGTTCCGTTCCCCAGGGTTCCATATTGGGCCCGCTATTATTCATTGTGTACATTAACGATATGCCCAAATATTCAAATCATCAGATGGTTTTGTTTGCCGATGACAGTACTCTTATATGTACAGGACAAAACCTCAACAGTTATCAAGGCGAAATAAACAACTCTCTGAATGGTATAATTCAATGGCTGATTAGGAACAATTTACAAATTAATTTGAGTAAGACAAAAATTATACAGTTCAACCAAAAAACTAATACCCCTAAAATTTGTGTACAATATGGAAGTACAACCATAGCCGATACTGATAATGCTAAGTTTCTAGGCCTATATATCGATAGTCAACTGACATGGAAATTACACATAGAAACCCTCTGTAAAAAGCTAAGACAATATGCATATGCTTTGTATCAACTATCAAAAACAGCGAACCGCTTCACGGTCTTGACTGCCTATAACGCATACGTGGCTAACAATATAAGATATGGCATTATTTTTTGGGGCAATTCCACAGACCGAGATGACGTTTTCTTGGCCCAAAAAAGATGTGTGCGAGCTTTTTGTAAACTCCGTCCGACAGATAGCTGTAGACCATATTTTGTAGAACTAAATTTACTGACATTCCCCTGTATGTATATCTACGAAGTAGCAGTATTTGTAAAAAGCAATTTTAATTGTTATGAGACGCTTCAATCTAAGCGGCACTCTGGCACTATTTGTATACCGAGACACAAAACTGCATTGTGTGCAAAAAGTATTATTGTCATGGGTCCAAAGATCTATAACGCTGTACCGGGGTCTATAAGGAGCGAAAAGCAAATAATTACATTTAAGAAATGCCTGTATAAATTCTTAGTTCAAAAGTGTTATTACTCCGTTGTGGACTTTCTTAATGACAAATCTAAGTGACATAAAGAAAGTGTGATTAAAAAGTATAGAATGTTCGTTTGACTCAATTGTTTACCTGGGATGGCAATTTAATTATACCCACTTTTAAATATTATTATGGAATGTTGTAAAATCTATTGACATTTTATTTTGTGCAATTGTACTTATTTTATGCTATTATTATGCTATTATAATCGATATTAAAATTGTATTGACCTAGGTACTGACATTGAATATTGACTGAATAATTTGATTGACGTGATAAATTGACTAAGATAGAATCTATTGACATTTTGTTATATTGTGCCTAATTGTTATTGTATGATTATGTTACTCTTACTAATTAATAATATTTAAATTTCATATCGTTAAAAATATTGGACAGTAGAATACTGCATGGAACTGCTATTAGGTACTATGTTTTAATTAATGATATTTGCATGCCGCTTTGGCGGTCGAGTATGGTGATACTATTATTATAATGTATGACATCATGTAAACCCATATTTCGCAAAATAAATGATTTGATTTGAAAAAAAAAAAAAAAGCCATTGACCGCCGCCCAGGGTGTACCAGCCGCTCCGATTCCGTTCCCCCCGGACTGCAGCGGGATCGGAATCGGAGCGACACTCGAGGAGGTTACCCAACACACACCCCTAGTAACACTTGTACCTATATGAGACCCATATGACGTCTAGTAGTGTTAGTTCAAATCATAGAAAAAGCAAGCAAATGACGGAATATTTTTCCAAATCATCTGTTTTTAGGGTCCCGTAAACAAATGGCAAAAAAACGGAACCCTTATAGATTCTTCATGTCTGTCTGTACGTCCGTCCGACTAAAACCAGACGGTGTCCTCAAATGTCCATTGCCGAGCACCCCGGGTAAGCCCTCGAAAGGATAACCCCAGGAAAAAATAAGCCTTCTGGGAGCTTTCAACGAAAATGCTGCCTAAACCATTTGAGATATAACAAAATGATGTATAGTGGAATTGTGTTTCTCATAAAGGTTGTAATGGTGGAATAGGGTCCCATGGGTAGCAGGAACGGGATCAAAATTCCACGCGGGTGAAGCCGCGGGTAACAGCTAGTAGATACGCACAAAATTTTACACTCTTTAGGTGATAAAGTGATGAGTTTGTTTGCCTATATATTAAATATTCTTATTTATACTTACTAATTATTTTTGTATTGCGTATGTGGACACATTGTTTAGTAAAATGTATTTTTGTATTCACAATTTTTAAGTTCCGTGAGTATAAAATTTTGATTTCATCTATTACGTAGGTACATAAGTTATTTATACAATAATTAGAGGCTCATTAAGAAATCCTGTTCGAGCAAAACACAAAGTTCTGTTCGTAATTACTGAAGTCGATTTATGTTGCTGCGACAATAAAATGAATGACCAACGCTCAAAAAAGTCAGCTGTGTATGTCACATGTGCAACAGGGGACCAAACATTACTTAAGATTTGATAAACCACAGATACTCGCTAAAATAAAATCGATTAATACCCAGGATGCTCCGCGAAGCTATTGAAATTAAAAATCATCTTAATTTTAATAGAAAAGATGGTTGGAATGTACCACCAGCTTGGGACCCAGTCATTCACTTAATTAATTCCAAGAAAAAACAAAATACAACAAGACTTCATGACACTGTGAGCTCATTCTGCGTAAATAGTAACACCAACAATTCAACATAGTTCGGGTACTTTGAGATAACTTCCACTTCAAACTTCAAGACAACAACCATCTTTAGTCTACCCGTGACCATGGCTGCTGAAAAGCAACCGAAACGTCGGGTTCAATGTAAAATATAAAATAACATCAAATAAATCGCGTTGGAATGCGTTAAAAATAGTTTTATTTCAATGTGTAGCATTCGCATACTTCGAACTATCTCATGTAAAATGAATAAGTTCACCCAGAAAGTATAGACCCCCATTCGAGGTGCTATCAAATCTAAAATGATGTTTTTCCTTAATTTAACGCCTTCTACAGATGCTTCAAAGTACCCGAGATCATAGGAAGAAGGGAACACGTGTGTGGGTAAAGTATTCCAGTTAGCTATCGTGCGACACAGCAAGGAGGTACTTCGAACTCTCGAGATTTAGAATACTCCCGGCCCGCCGAGCCCGCAACATGCTCACCGCGCGTAGCTGGCGGCTCAGACGTCGGAGGTCGCAAACCGACCTCCGTCCTCCATGAGCGCAGGCCTGGGGGTGGCAGGTGAGGCCGCCTGTCACCCCTACAGAAGCAGGCCGGGACGGCGGGGCGACAAGCACCGCCCCCCTTTCTGGGGCAAAATGAGGACATCGTGGTTCCCAAACCCGAGGGGCCAGCTCGAAACCGGAGATGGCCCAGAGTCAGTCGGGGTGCGAAGGAAATGCCTTATGGGCCACCTTACACCCCGGTGTCTGAAGACCCGAAACGGCGTGCGGCTTTAGTCGAGTCAAGCCCTACATAACCTCCTCCGCTGGCCGGCGGGGTATCCGAGGGAATGTGCGCACGAAAACAAAAAAGGTAAGAAGCTTACTCCGAACAGTTTGGTTCGAGCGAACAAAGAACCGAGGACTGAACAGTATGGTTCGATTTTTTTAACTGTCGGAGTCACCGCATGAGGGTAATATCAGTCCAGCACGTGTTGGTCTGAACAGGACAGAGCTTAAAGGTTAAACGAGCCTGACTTGTCTCGAAGCCCAGTTGGTTCTGAAATCAGTCTATCGTTTCGAAGCGCTTCATTATCTTATCTTTACCGAGCTGTAGCCCGCGACTTCATCTGCGTTATATTTTGGAATGGATCAAGGTATGTTTACTTCTGCAGTTTCGAACTCAACATGCACTAGGATACCTGTGGCGATACCACATACACCCAGTGCCATCTAGTGACAACAAGTTGAACAACTTCGATACTACTACGTCACTACCAATCCTGAATCGCGAAAGTGAAGTTCGCGCGCTGGTATAACATATATACAACATCCCGATGAGAACCGTTGGGATTTCGGCTGAGAGCCCTATGCGCTCGCCACACTGTTCGCGTAAGGTTGTAGAGGCCTGTCGGCCAACAACCCACACCCCACACAAAAACAAAACAAAAAAAAAAACAACCGTTGGGCCGCGGCCCGCAAGGCGTGATCACCTTACCTCCCTTTGTGTTGGAGGAACATCACACCCTGACACACACACAGAAGCAGGCCGTGGCGGAGGCGTGTCGTGTGTGCCCTACACACGCCTGCCAACTCACCGAAGCGGGATAAAACCCGACCCCACCAGGCGAGGCCGCGGTGGCGGCCAAAGTCCGCCGGCAACCCTGGGGTTATCCTTTCGAGGGCTTACCCGGGGTGCCCGGCAACGGACACTTGGGGAGGACACCGTGCGGTTTTAGTCGAGACACGACATAACCACCCCCGCAGGCCGGCGGGGGGGTATCCGAAGGGATTTCCGCACGTAAAAAAAAAAAAAAAAAAAAAACACCCTGTTCATCCACAGTAACTATTTCATCGCTTTTCAATCATTTATCATGAAGACATAGATGTTTATTATGTACTTAACATCGAAATTAATTCTACCCGGTTCCCTAATATAATAGCGTGATGATATTCATTATCAAAGGTTGAGTCTCTAATCAACTATCTTTCACACGTAACTATGTTGTATTTATACTACTCTGTGTAAAAAGTATCTGGAATATGTCAATAAAAAGACCCGCGTAAAAGAGGTCGTTCTAATTTTTTTACTGCATGTTGGTAGCACTGTACTGATTTAGCGCGCAAAATTTGAGCGGGATCTGTCATTCAATTTGTTTTAAACTACACTTTTTGTTGGTCATAGTTTTGAGTCCTCGGCGATTTTTACAATGGAAAATATTGTTGAACAAAGAGTGTGCCTTAAATTTTGTGTTTCTAATGATATTTCATGTGGTGAATCACTAAAAATGTTGCGAAATACCTACGGCGAATCGTGTATATCGAAAACAAGGGCTTATGAATGGTATAAGGCTTTTAAAGAAGGCCGAGAAGTAGTAGTAGACTTGCCTCGTTCTGGTAGACCTTCAACCGCTACGACCAAAGAAAACATCGACAGAATCAAGAAGCTAGTGCTCGAAAATCGACGTATGAGTCTGAGAGAGTTGGCTAGTGAGGTGAACATATCTTTTAAGTCCGTCCACAATATTCTCATTGACATTTTAGGCATGAAACGCGTCGCCGCTCGACTAGTTCCAAAAGAGCTCAATTTTGTTCAAAAAGCGCAGGGAAAGCATGTCGCTGAAGACATGGTTTCCCGAGCTTCTACGGATCCGACCTTTATGAAACGTATAATTACTGGCGACGAGACATGGGTTTATGAGTATGACATGCAAACAAGCCAACAGCCTTCAGAATGGCGTCTCGAAAACGAGCCGAAACCCAATAAACCGCGGCAAAGTCGCTCCAAAATCAAGGTGATGCTGACAGTTTTTTTTGACTACCGTGGTGTGGTTCACTCCGAATTCCTTCCAGAGGGAGAAACAGTGAATAAAGAATATTATATAGGCGTCATGAAGCGTTTGCGTGAGAGTATCCGCCGAAAACGTCCAGATTTGTGGCGACTGGCGACACAACTCATGGATGCTGCACCATGATAATGCACCATCACACACAGCCATTATAGTGAAAGAGTTTTTAGCGAAAAATTCAACAAAAGTTCTCGACCAAGCACCGTATTCACCTGATATGGCTGATTAATTAATTATGATGAATAATTTGTATTTTTTGTTTTATTGACAAATTCCCGATACTTAGTATACAGAATGTATGTCACTGCTCATCACTTTTCAGCTATAGCGTGATGATATTAGTCCGAACCTTGGCCTTGTCCGAGTTCTATCAAACTGCAAAATTACGTGATAATCTGCTTTGTAATAATAAAGCAATGATCAATAATAGATTTGATCGATTTTACCCTGCTACTCCTATCACGGTTATAATAGCGTGATGATATATTGCGCAGTTTATGAACATACCGTAGAATAATGTTCATGCAAAATTTCACCTAATCTGTTCAGCCGTTTTCAAGTGATGCTTGGGCATCGATAATAAAAAAGCGGCAAAGTGAGAGTCGGACTCGTCCATGAAGGGTTCCGTAGCAGCAAGTAACATAGTAATGTTTTTTTTTAATATTTATATTTGAGTTGATTGAATGAAAGGTAAATAGCGGTTTACGATTTATGACGTATTCAAAAATCTACTTACTAGATCTCGTTCAAACCAATTTTTGTTAGAAGTTTACATGGTAATGTACAACATATATTTTTTTTACTTTTATCATTCTCTTATTTTAAGTTCCAAAGGGGACATACACATTTTACCACTTTGGAAGTGTCTCTCTTGCAAACTATTCAGTTTAGAAAAAAATTGTATCAGAAACCTTAATATAATTTTTGAAGACCTATCCATAGATACCACACACGTATGGGTTTGATGAAAAAAAAATTTTTGAGTTTCAGTTCTAAGTATGGGGAACCCCCAAAATGTAATGTTTTATTCTATTTTTGTGTGAAAATCTTAATGCGGTTCACAGAAAACATCTACTTACCAAGTTTCAACAACATAGTTATTAGAAAAAAGTGGCTGTGACATACGGACGGACGGACAGACAGACAGACATGACGAATCTATAAGGGTTCCGTTTTTGCCATTTGGTAACGGAACTCTAAAAAGCAAACAAACAAATAAACAAACACACAAAAATTCTAAGAATCACATTTTTGGCATCGTTATCGTTCCTAAAACACAGAAATGATTTTTTTATAATAATAAGAATAATGAACAGATAGAATAATTTTTGAATGTTTCAATTTTCTTTATTGAGAATAGTTACTTCATAAAGTGCATACCTTTATTTTTTTTGCTGGCCAGCGGGGGCGGTTATGTCGGGCTTGAACCGACTAAAACCGCACGCCGTCTCGGGTCTACAGACGCCGGGGTGTAAGGTTGCCCATAGAGCATATCCCTCGCACCCCGACTGACCCTGGGCCATCTCCGGTATCGAGATGGCCCCCTCGGGTTTGGGAACCACGGTGTCCCCGTCTTGCCCCGGTTTGGGGGAGGGGCGCTATTCACCCCACCGTCCCGGCCTGCTTCTGCTGGGGTGACAGCATACCTACTTCAATTTTAACGTCGATCAGGAGAAGATATAAGCAACACTATTTTAGGATCGTCAGCATCTGGAATGGTGGCCTGTGTCTTCTGGACTTCACCCTAGCTTGTTACCATCCAGTGGGGTGCTGTGAATGGACGGACAGTATAAAAAAAAAATTGCGTACCTTGCTCATACTTGTATATGTGAGCCTTATCGCCGCAGAACACTTCCGAACCACGCTTGTTGCAATGCACCATAACTGAAAAATAAATCCAATTATTTTTTTACGCTTTATACAAAAAGCTAAAGGCTGACTTTGGGAACACTTGCAGTAGGTACTCTGTAAGGCGTGCCCTTACAGAGTCACGAATGACGAGCGCCTCGGCTGGTTGGATAAGAGCCAGTATCGAATTTCTAGATTACAGAATAGCATTACTGGAGCAAAAAAAAAAGCGCCGGTAGCTTAGCGGTTAAGGAGTCGACTGCGACCCTACGATCGAAAGGTCCCGGGTTCGAATCCAGGCCTGGCCATTACCCTACCGACGTGAACCCACTCCTAACACAAGCAATTTAGCTTAGCTGGAGGGGTTAGGGGGAATATTAGTAATTTCGGTTACTAATATATATATAAAAAAAAAAAAACAAACGTGGTGGATCTGGCAAAAAATCATTACACAGAGGGAACGTGTTGAACGATGACTTTCTTGTAAAGAGGAGAGGAACAAGAAGATCAGGGCGAAGCTTTTTGTGAATATTTTAGACCGATTTTGCTCTACTGCTCCTATCATATCAATAATAGCGTGATGATACATAGCGCAGTCTATGACCATGCCCTAGAAGAATGTTCATGCAAAATTTCAGCTGAATCTGTTCAGCGGTTTTCAAGTGATACTCGGACATCGATAAACATCACATTTTCGGCATCGGTATCGATCCTAGAACACACATCAATAATTTTTTTTGGAAAAATATTAAATGTACCTACAGTTTTCATCTCGTTACGATTTTTAGGGATTTTCTTTAGAAAAGCCCTATTGCAATCGAGTTGTCGTCGACGTCGTCGACGTCGTCGACGTCGTCGTTGCCAATTTTCTGTGACGTTTTTGGGTATGAAGGAGATGAGCTATCGAGTTGCTGTTTTCGGTAATAGATTCGTGCTGGGGTGAACCATTGCAAGATAAAGTCAAATCGCAAAAAATCGCAAAAATAAATAAATCGCAAAATCGAAAATCCCTTGTAAGTATTCGGCTGAGCTCGTCTCAGGAATTCAACTTGTTTTATATGTATAGATAGAAACACCCAGACCAGTGCCTATATACATATTCATGATCACAAATATTCGCATTGAGCGGGAATCGAACCCGCGACCTCTGACTTAGCAGTCGAACGCTCTACCGGTACGCCACAGAGATAATATTCAAGTGAATTTAGCAATGCAAAGTGCTTGACCATTTTAACTTATCAATTTCGTAGCCAAGATAGATTTCATAATACATAATCTTATCAAATTTTATTTAAAAATAGGGCTCTCGATTTGCCTGCAAAGGTTGTAACTGCGTTATCACGTTTATGCTCGATGAAATACATATACATCAGAGCCGTTAGGTTAAAACATGACCAATTTAGTTTTAAATGATCTCGGTTCCTATCATTAGTAAAAATTTAAAATCCGGTCTTAGTTTCCACTAGTAAAATCCGACCTAAAAAAACTTCTTTTAATTAATCTGACAAGACACAACTTCCTTTGTGGTTACATTATATTGATCACAAACAGCTCGTTACAGAAGGTCAGCTTCTTCGTTTGCCCTTGATGGAAGACAGCTAGGGTCCTCAACTATATCAGTAGCGCTGAGATCTAGAAAATGCAGTTTTACTTTATACACCACGCCTAGCGGACCGCGGCCCTACGGTTGATGTTGGGATGTCGTTAAGCGGGATAACTTTAATTGCGCGATGCAGAATTATTAGTTCTTGAGAAGTTTAGCTCGACTTCGTTATATGGCGCTGAATTTATCACAGTTATAAAAAAGAAATTACAAACAAGCTAACTACGTTAATTTTATAGGGTTGTTTACATTTTTTCTATTAGGTTACACAATACAATACATTCGTACGCCTAGCCAGCAACATGCTCGTCGCGCGTCGCAGGCGCCTCAGGCGCCGGAGGTCGCTTAACAACCTCCGTCCTCCATGAGCGCAGGCCTGGCGGTGGCAGGTGAGGCCGCCTATCACACCAGCAGAAGCAGGCCGGGACGCCCCTCCCCCAAACCGGGGCAAGACGGGTTCCCAAGCCCGAGGGGGCCATCTCGAAACCAGAGATGGCCCAGGGTCAGTCGGGGTGCGAGGGATATGCTCTATGGGCAACCTTACACCCCGGCGTTTTAAGACCCGAGACGGCGTGCGGTTTTAGTCGGTGCAAGCCCGACATAACCGCCCCCGCTGGCCGGCTCGGAAAGGAAGGAAAAAGGATTTCCGCACGGAAAAAAAGACGTACTTATACTTGAAAAAAGTCAAAAGAGTACGTAACAAGAGTCTATTCTCCTAGTAAGTTAAATGTCTATGGAACAAACGTTTTAAAAACAATAAATACAAAACATTATATTTGCTACATGCTAATGCTGATTATACGTGAACAGAATGACGGATGAGACTCTTGCGCAACCATCCTGTCCAATTAGCTCATACATTTGGCCGTTACGACGACCGCCGGTGCTACTTGATACCGTGTTGTTTATTATAAGACTCAATTGCACAGAGCTTCTCCCACGATACTTATCAAGTTTTATGTCGAATTATGTTTCTATGGAAGAACAAAGGAGAAGGTGGGGTGGAGTAACTTGACAATGATTTTTTAAAAGAATATCAGTAACCTTAATTACTAATATTCCCCCTAACCCCTCCAGCTAAGCTAAATTGCTGTGTTAGGAGTGGGTTCACGTCGGTAGTGTAATGGCCAGGATTCGAACCCAGGACCTCTCGATCTGAGGGCCGACTCCTTAACCACTAAGCTACCGACGCTTTATTTATTTATTTACTAATACATCGAACAATTCACTAGCTCTAAAAAGCCCGACAACTGGTCTAACTGTAGCCATTTGATATCACCAATGGGTTGCGAAGCTCAGATGGTAGTCCGAAAAATACCGAAGTTCAGCAACCGTGTTGGGTTAAGGCTCGGATGATAATGATTGAACTATTTACTACAGGAATACAGTTTATTAATCTCGTTGCGGTACTGGACGTGGATGTCCGTCGACGTCTCCGACGGGAGCAAGTGGCACGGCGCGCCGCCTCTTTCTGCGAGCAGGATAAGCGCGCGAAAGAGACGGCGGAGAGGGAGCGGGAGAGAACCCTGCCCCCCGAGTTCCGAAGTCTGCGGCGAGGACGCCACAGACTCGTCTACGCACGGGACTACCGACCTCCATGTTCGGGGCCTGAGGACGGCAGTTGGCCGACGCGCCGTCCTTATAGAAGCAGGCCGTGGCGGAGGCGTGTCGTGTGTGTCCTACACACGCCTGCCTACTCACTGACGCGGGATAAAACCCGACCCCACCAGGCGAGGCCAAGGTCAATCGGTAACCCTGGGGTTATCCTTTCGAGGGCTTACCCGGGGTGCCCGGCAATGGACACTTGGGCAGGACACCGTGCGATTTTAGTCGATGCACGACATAACCGCCCCCGCTGGCCGGCGGGTGGGTAACCGAAGGGATTTCCGCACGTAAAAAAAAACAGGAATACAGTTTATTAGACTGTACCCCAACCAATTTCTGACGAATCTCATGAGGTTAGCGATGAACTACTTGTCGTCTTAATCGCATCGATTAAAACAACACTGGGGCATGATTCTGTTTGACGAAGAGTTCTAATCACAATTGTAACGTGAGTAGTCGGTAGATTTCAATTGGTTATACTTGATTTTCTGCAAGATAGAGCCGCCCATACTACGTACTCCAATGTACTGTACAGTGCTACGCAAATCATTAGGTATCAGTTGACAGGGGTGTGTGTTGGGTGACCTCCTCGAGTGTCGCTCCGATTCCGATCCCGCTGCAGTCCGGGGGGAACGGAATCGGAGCGGCCGGTACACCCTGGGCGGCGGTCAGTGGCTTCCCCTTCACCCCTTCATGGGGTTGGCATTGATCGTCGGCCGGTACCCAACGTGGCGGGAACACATCGCTCTCCGTACTCCTCTGCTTTCGGAGGAGACAGGATGGGCGATGCTGTTGGTGGTGAGATGGCCCAGGGTCAGCCGGGGTGCGAGGGATATGCTCTATGGGTAACCTTACACCCCGGCGTCTGAAGACCCGAGACGGCGTGCGGTTTTAGTCGGTGCAAGCCCGACATAACCGCCCCCGCTGGCCGGCGGGGGGGTATCCGAAGGGATTTCCGCACGATAAAAATAAAAAAAAATAAAAAAAAAGGTATCAGTTGACAAATTAATCAATTATAAGTGATTTTGCGCGCGTCTGTTATTTAATCGAAATGATAATCTCGACAGTTTTATATCGTGGATGACCGTCAAATCAAAGTACCGCTCTTGATATCAAAGCGTAAAAAAGTAATTAAAATCGAATCAATGATCGAAATGAGGAGGTGGATAGGAGACCAGACCCCAACTCCAAGGTGTAAACTTTGGCAGTAACCGGTATTGACGCTACTGATGATGATGATGAATGAAAAAGTAATTTTTCAGCCAGGAAAAGTGCTGTCTTGGATGGCTTAAGACTAAATGGACCGGTGCAATTGCTGCTTTTACTGTGGACGTTCACGTCAGATTCGAACATCCTGCACTGAAATCAAATTGTGGCCTGACAGATCAGAGCAGATCTAGTCCGGATGTCGGACAAGGCAGGCAGCAAGTAACTCTCCTGTCTTGTCCAGAACCACCATTAGCTATAAGCAGAGACTGAGTGGACGTTTGTTGTGGGTGATTTTAAAATCAGCATAATATCCAAACGCCAGAGTCGAATCCAAGAGTGCTCGGACGCGGTCTTCTATATGGTACGTCCAAAGCGTACACTTTGGATCCTGAGGTTTGCTCTCGTACAACTCCATTATTTGGTTTAATTTGGCAGCTACGGGAGCAACTGCCATCTGATCTATTTCGAGAGGAAAGCGTGCACCAGAGCCTCGTCTATCAGCAGGTGTACAGGTTTGCAGGTCAGGTTGGACCTTCAGACACCCAAATTACTTATAGTTATGTAGATAGGATATAACTATTCGAGTGTTTACCCGGGGTGCCTGGCAATGGGCACTTGGGGAGGACACCGTGTGGTTTTAGACGGTCCCATTCCGACACTCCCACCCCATCGTTGGCACGGATGAGGTGAAGACCGTGGGAACCCCCACGGTCTTTAAAAGCACACTTTAAAAAAAAAAGCTATTCATACATGCAAGCAAAATTGATTTAATTTTTTGAGGTTGTATTTTAGAACCTAATTCACTGAATTTGTTATTCATAGACCTTGAAAATAAGGTTCGAGTTCAACAATTAACTAGGTTGTTGTTGTAATTATGCTGCCGTCTACAACCTCTCTGGTTTGAAAATATTTGAAATTCAGTGACCTTGTAGTTGGCAACATCAATTGACACTCAAATTGTTGATCTAGTAAAAATGTTCCAAATAAAAGTTTAGCTATTAAAATAGACACTTTTTGTTTAACACTTTCAATGACAAAATGCATGTTTTTATAGACTGCTTTTTACATAGCACTATGCAACAAAAAAGTTATGTGAATAAAAAGTTAGATCCTGGATTAGGTCATTATCCTCAGTGATTGACATTTATTCATAAGGGTTGAATAAACCGATAGTCTGTGAAGTTTCTATAAAAGTATCATAGGTCTTTATTATACTATGGTACTAATAATAATCATATGGCACACATGATGGTAAGTGGTTATTGATATTCACAATCACAACCTTTAATACCAATCCCAATAGCGGTGCTGTGATAATCTTTCACACCTACTGAATATCCAGTTATTATCTGCTAGTATAAACTACTTCAAGTTATTTAAAATGGCAGTTACTTGGTCAAATGCTGTAGTAACATTTTTTTTTTAAGAATATAAGTAACCAAAATTACTGGGATTACCACTAGCCCCTCCAGCTAAGCAAATTGCTTCTGTTAGGAGTGGGTTCATATTGGTAGTGTAATAGCCAGAATTCGAACCCGGGACCTCTCGATCGTAAGGCCGACTCCTTAACCATGGCAAAAGAGGAGTGATTGAAAGTGTCCTGGACTCTTTTTTTTTTTAAAACGTTGTTCTTCAGCCCTAGTTTCAAAAGACTTACCTTTTAGGTGTGACATAACAGTCATTGCAAAAAACGAATAGTCGAGAATTAAAAAAAAATGAACTCACTTGCAATTAAATTGGCCATGGTACCCGAGGGCACGAACAAGGCCGCCTGCTTTCCCAGCAACGCTGCTAATTTCGTTTCTAAGGCATTCACCGTAGGGTCTTCGCCGAACACATCGTCACCCAGCGCGGAGTTCACCATAGCATGCTTCATAGATACAGTAGGTTTCGTAACAGTATCTGATCGCAAATCTACGATGTACGCCATATTTCTACACAAATTATGATTTAAAATTTCGACAGAAGAACCTAACAAATGACCGAACCGACTGAACGCCGGCAAAAGAATAAAATAAAGTAAAGAGCACTAAAATACTTGTGCTGTAAAGTTGAAATTGTTCTCACTTTTTTAGCACGACTGGTGAATTTATCAATATACCATTGTACTAAGATATCTGTAGATAACTCATAGTAATAACAGTACATTATAAGGATTTATTTAAACTTTGTTTCTGTTGCGTCAAATTTTTAATTGAAGTTATCATGCTTTCATAATGTTACATTCAACTATGTAATATAGACCGTAATTCGCAGAGGTAGTGAATATTTTTGAATAACTTAAACATGATTTCTCATTTTGACATTCTTGACAAAACTTTTTTTTTTTGGCCTAGTATAAGTTAGGGATGCACGTTACGATGCGATTTTTGTGAAGTTCGATTCAAGGGAATACGATATAGCGATTTTTTGAATCAATTCACTTCAATACGATCTTCATTCGAATCGATTCAAAAGTATAGTGAATCGAATCCTTTGGATCGTATTACCGACAATGTATTACTGTGAAGACTTATTATTTTTAATGAACAAAGTTCGATTACAAAGTAATGCCGACACCTTAAATTTATTTATGTTTCGCCATTCGTTTGTAATCTATCTTAATCATCATAGTCTGCAATGTTTATTTTATAACGGTACGAAGCGAAGCAAGCAAATCGATAGGCAAAATAATGAAATATGATGAAGGTAGTTCAGAAAAGTCATCGTTGATTTTATTTTGCTTTGGTCATGGTCATTTGTGCCGTACTAATTACCACGTATCACCGTATTATTTGTGCTATTGTGCTTTACCGATGGCTCCACCTATCAAATTCAGTGTGTGGTCTAATTTTGTCAAGACTGATAATGGTGGAAAATGCAAAATATGTCAATGTGTCGTAAAAACAAAAGGTAACACGACAAACCTTTCTAAACACATGAAAAGGCATCATCCTTTGTCTTCGCAAAATAATGGGTGACCATATCACTATTTTGGCCAATAAACTCAGTTCTGCTGCTTATGCTGTCAGACGGATTAGGCAGTTGAATACGGATTAGGCGGTATTAGTCTTGAATAGTTATTTTACACAACTTTAAATTTTATTAAATTTGTGTAAAATAATGTTTTATTTGTTAAAATTAATGCAAATTTTGATTCGATTTCTGAATCGATTTTCATGAAATCGATTCAAGACAATACGATCCGATCCACGAACCGATTCAAGGGCTTACGATCCATTACGATCCAAAAAATCGATTCAAAGAGAAAAATCGTGCATCACTAGTATAAGTCAAGAAGATTTTTTTTTTTTTTTTTTTTTGAAGATTTTTGGCTTGGTTACAAGACCTTTAAGCCATGTCTTTATTTAAGTCAAGAAGACAACATAACGCGATGTTGCCAACAATAATTAAAAAGAAACGTGCTGTAGTCATACCATAGACTTATTAAGAGATTCTTCCTATATCTATGAGTCATACACTCGTTAAAGTACTCAGAGTCGTCAATACACTCACTACTCGCAGCACTGACATTATAGGTGCCCCTTTTAACGTAGCACCTATCAACATATTTGAATCACAAAAACTCGCTTCGCTTCGATTTACTTATATAAGTTTTTAATCTCAAGCTATCGTAATATCCCTCGGGTATTCTATTCTATTTTTAGGTATGGCAAGCAGTGCTGATATTTATCCATTGGGGATAATGTGCCTTTCAAATGGTGAAAGATTTTTTCTAATAAGTGCAGTAATTTTGAAGATTACACCAAACATATTATAAACAAACTCATAAAATTCGGCCTATATCTTTATATTAGTAGGTGAAGTTCATATAGATTACACGGACGAACGCCAAAAATTCGGCCTCCTGCGTATTATAGGCATACTTTAATTGAGCTGAGCGAGCGAAGCTCTTATACGCGGCATAGCCGTTTGTTGGTGGCTGAACTCCTCCGTAACCACTAGCGCGATCTTGACCAAATTTACCACGGTGATAGTGTGGACACTGAGGAGTGTTTTGAAGCGAGATGGTTCATGTCAGATGTACCATTGAGGAAAAATCACCGAAAAACAGTTTCACGAAGTAAGATGTCTTATTTTCAAGTAAGAGTCCCTCGCTCAGCTTAATTTATTTCAGTCGCACCCTGCACTGAATTTCTAGTTATATAGATACCTTAGGATACATTTCATAACGTAACGAGTTTCTTTTATAATTTGCAACCACTCAAGATGGCATCACCACGTGAAGCGCTAACGTATAGGCCCCATTACACACTGGCTCAAGATGGCCCACGGCAAGCCATTACCCCCCCCCCCGCCGGCCAGCTAGGGAGGTTACGTCGGACTTGAACCGACTAAAACCGCATGCCGCCTCGGGTCTTCAGACGCCGGGGTGTAAGGTGGCCCATAAGGCATGTCCCTCGCACCCCAGCTGACCCAACTTGTCTTTATCATGCGCAAATTCCGACTCGCCGAGTCTTCCTAGCGGCTTGCGGCGCGGCGGTTCATTAACTTTGGTGACATGATATAAATAAATAAAATTGAAGTGTCTACAGGTTTTCAATTAATGCATAATGAATGTATACACGATAGGCATACTTTACAACTAAAAACCAATTTTTTAACGTTTTGTATACCTGTTTGTCTGAATTAGGTAATCTTGGGAACGGCTGGGCCGATTTTGACGGTACTTTCACTGGCAGATAGCTAATATTATAAGGCGTAACATAGGCGACTTTAATTCTCGAAAAAAAATTAGGGTTCCTATTAAGGGAACAGCTAACTCAAAGTCATCACCGTTGTGCTGTTCCAAGGTGGCGTCACCCGCATCACCCACCAGCCATGTCTGACACCTGCTGACGCAATCAATAGTTGTTTGTGTCAGCAGGTGGCACGGTTTTGATTTATTAATATATATATATAGCTGCTCGTGCTGATTCAATGACTCACTCACTCATTGATCACCTCTCCTGAACAATTTTGTATGAAAATTTTTTTTTCACTGATGGTTTCGTATAGAGGATAAAAATTCATTCGGAGGAAAAATATGGAGAGAGCTGATGATTGAGGATTTCGGAGACGAGTGAAGAGCACGCATAAGGTATTGAAGATAGGTTGGGGGTGCTTGAGCAAATGTCACTCGAAACGTCATTCAATTGCCAGTGACCTGAAAAAAAATTCAAAATGGCGAAAAAAAATGGCCGCCATACAAATTTCGTCGGTGTCCATCTCGGAGAGTATAAAAGATGGAAGAGTAGTTTCTTCGCAAAAGATGATCAGGATCCAAAGGTCTACTCGATAAATAGAAAAAAAATTCAAGATGGCGGAATTTATTTTTCTATAGAAAATGTATGGCGAATATTGAATAGACTTCAAGTTTTGAACTGTGCAAGACTTTGATTTATGGTTTTTTTTTTGGTAAAGTTATTCATTGTTTCCGTAGTTCGCAAGAATTACGGTAGATGGCTCCAACGTCGCCTTAAGACGGAGAATTTCGAATATCTGGGACGTGTCTAGGTGGCTCAGTTGGTCAGAGCAATCCCCCTGTAAGGGACTGGTCGCGGGTTCAAGTCCCGTCCTAGATGTTCTCTTTTTCCGATCTAAATCTTTGGAAAAAATGTAGAGAGAGTTGAGGTGACTAAAACTAAAAATCCGAAAAGTCAAAAAATTCAAGATGGCGGCCAACATGGTGGTCATTTCTCCGCCATCTTTGATGACATGGCAACATGGGTGTCATTTTTGAGTAAATCGAGGCTTCTGATTTTGAATTTTTGAAAAAAAAGTTGAAAAATCCAAGATGGCGGATCGATTTTTTTATTTAACACTCGCGAGCTGCTTGCAGCTCGCGCACCGCGCAAAATACTAGTTAATTATATTATTGATCAAATCATAACCGTGAAGAAAAACAGACTGGTTTAAATAAAGACAATAGTGTCTTTATTTAAACCAGTCTGTTTTTCTTCACGGTTATCTATATATTGCTAATAATAGATATAAATTTTATTGATGAGCTATCTGATATTGAAAGTAACAATATTGACAGAGGCTGCACTTGTGAAGGTTGTAAATATTTAAAAACAATTCAACTGGTTTAACCGAAATTTTATTAGAAACTAATTTTCCTTATAGTTATTTATGCAACTGTGGTATAATGAGGGGTATTAAAACATGTGGGTTTATCACACGAAGCGAAGCTGAGTGTGATAATAGTATCACATGAGTGTTTTAATACCTAATTATACACTTGCATACAAGACTTTATCTACACCCATGATGTGTCCTCTATAAAATATTCTGAAACCATGAGGCGATCTAAGAAGTTAAAATTCATGAAAAGTTTAATTACAGACTATATGTTTGTTAGAAATGTCCTTTGCTGCATTCGAAATGTCTGGAGGTCTGTTATCAAAACTTGAATCGCTCATTTTCATAAGTAAACAAAACAATTTGCAAAAATAATAGCGAAGAAAAATAGCGGGAATTCCAATTCGAACGAATAAGCTTTAATTTTTTTTTACGGCGCGCCGCCGATGTTGTAGTGCAATGCAACGCGCGTGAATGACAGTTATTTTTTTGAAACTCATACAGATTCCACGCATCGAGCGGTAAGAATTTGGCTGTCTGATGAGTAACCCTTTGCGCGGAAGAGATTGAAAAAGCGAAAGGAGTGTTATTATGAAATTTCATACAACATAATAACACCCGTTCGGATGATATTATGGTTATTAGGACATTGGATGTATTAATGTTGGCAATAAGCATGGGTGTAGATAAAATAAGTTATTCACTTCAATTAAATTTTTAAGCAATTTGTATGCTTACTTTTCCTATAGATTTAGATCGGATCTCCCTGTAAGGGACTGGTCGCGGGTCACAGTCCCGTCCTAGATATTCTCTTTTTCCGATCTTAATCTATAAGTTATTCACTTGTACAAACTTACAGTTTTTACATGGACGCTGAAACTAGCTCATAGCTTCATAAGATATCAAAATAATATAACAAAGATTGTGACATTCGAACTGAACAATAACACTGATATGATAACTTAAAATATATAAGTTACGGGGATATCACCGACCGCGCGCTCTATTCAAGTAGACTTCATCCACAAAAAAAAAAAAAAAAAAAATTTTTTTAGTCAATGGTTATTGACCATTGACTAATTGGGTAGATGATTAAACTCAATAAAAATATATAGAAATATTATAAACGCGAAAGTTTGTAAGTATGTTTGTTGCTCTTTCACGTAAAAACCGCTGAACGAATCTAGCTGAAATTTGGTACAGGGATAGACTATAGTCCGGAATAATACATAGGCTACTTTTCATCCCGGGAATAGGTTCCCATGGGTAGCGGGAACGGGATCAGAATCCCACGCGGGCGGAGCCGCTAGTATAGAATAAAGACATAAACAGGCTTCTAGATCCTAAACAGTTTATGTTAAATAATATTATTATTGTGTAGGGTACCTTTTTTTTTCGTGCGGAAATCCCTTCGGATACCCCCCCGCCGGCCATGTCGGGCTTGAACCGACTAAAACTGCACGCCGTCTCGGGTCTTAAGACGCCGGGGTGTAAGGTTGCCCATAGAGCATATCCCTCGCATCCCGACTGACCCTGGGCCATCTCCAGTTTCGAGATGGCCCGCTCGGGTTTGTGTTTCAGTTGTGGGTACCCCCAAATGTTTTGTTTTTTTTGTCTATTTTTGTAAGAAAATCTAAATGCGGTTTACAGAAAACAGCTACTTACCAAGTTTCAACAACATAGCTCTTATAGTTTCGGAAAAAAGTGGCTGTAACATACGGACGGACAAACAGACAGACATGACGAATCTATAAGGGTTCCGTTTCTTGCCATTTGGTAACGGAACCCTAAAAACACCTGAAGACATCCACATCAAAAGTATTGTATTGGAGTTAGATTTTTAGTATACTTAAATAAATATTGTAGGGCAAAGTACACAACGCCATCTAGACCCAAACTAAGCAGAGCTTGTCATATGGGTTCTAGAATGCGGATAAACATACTTAAATACTTTTTTTGTAAATAAATACATATTATACATAGAAACACCCAGACCAATGCAAATATACTTATAAATTTGCACTGAGCGGGTATCAAACCCGCGACCTCTGACTTAGCAGTCGGATGCACTACGCTACACCACAGAAGTCGTCATATATGTATAAATACTAATACTAAACGATACTAAATATTCAAACATATTCATCAAATACTTTGCGTGTTCCGGGTGGCTCCTCAATTCAGATGTTTAAATTGAGGAGCCGCTTTTACATTCATATAACTATGAATATAATAAGTCTTTACCTATGAAATTGCCGAAATTTTCTTACAAATTCTTGAGTTCATTATTCCTGTAATTTAATAGCTATTTCCATTATTTATATTTTGTTTGAAAGTTGATTTCAATATTTTACAACTCTGTATTGAATTTTGTTTTATTGGCCGCTTGATAAATTAATTCGATCTTCAAAAACAGTACTCCCTAAATGCTATCCATTTTGATGATAAACTTCGTATTACTTAACAGCTGTCACTTTTCAAAAATGAAATAAAAGTTGCTGTTTGTTAGCTTAATGTTCATTCATACACAAAAAAAAATCATAAAGTTTGGATTTGTCATTCCTAAAAAAAATGCAAAAATGTTAGTACCGAAAATTTGGTTTCCTCCAATTTCTTGAAGAAAAACGGCAATTTCATATGTAACGTGTATGTAACCTAATATTTTACTACAAATTTCAGAATTTGGCCTACAAAATTATTTACTTTACAACTAAATGAAAGGGTGAGTATCCTTTTAAAATTTGAAGTGGCTCCTCAATCCAAACGAACATTTTAATATACTACACTACTTTTCCAACATGACTACTTTATCACAACATATATCATACTATCTACTACTCGTGTACTTTTACAATTACTTATAAATATAACTAAGTTTATCTTAAAATCAGTAGGTATTTAACAAATGATAGAAGTGGATCTATAAAATCAAGAGGTGTTGCCAGGCAAAAGCTGTTTGTGTGCTTCAGTGCTGGGCCTCGATTCTGCTATTAGGTGTTAAAGCAAGCCACTAACATTCCACTGACGCTTTAAAAAAGCCATTTAATTTTAGACATCATACTCATGTCTTTAAAGTCTAAAATGCAATGGCATTTTCTAAGTGAATAAAAAAGTAAAGAACTTTTTTATTCAATTTTAGCCTTTAACAGTAAACAGACAAAATCTAAAATTAAATAGCATTTTCTAGAGACTGAAAAAAAAATTAATTTAATCAACTTTATTCATTAAATTTTAGGCTTAAACTGTAAACCGATAAAGTTTAAAATTTAAAAACATTTTCAACATGACAGTAGCTCCCTTTAACATCAAAGAGCAGAATCGAGGCCCTGTATGGCTGTGCAGTATTATTTGCAACGCCATTGACTATAGACCGATCGGTACCGCTGAACCGGCCACCACCGCGCGTTCCTAGGTTCCTAGGCGGAACCGGTCGATTTATACAAGCTAAAATTTACTTTTAGGCTGATAATTATTACTAATCAAGTGAATGTTTGGTGTGAAGTGATTGGTTGAAATATATGAGAGTTTAGTTTAAATAAATAAATATTCTAGGACATATTACATAGCGCCATCTAGACCCAAACTAAGCAGAGCTTGTCATATGGGTTCTAGATTGCGGATAAACATACTTAGATAATTGTAAATAAATACATATTATACATGTAAACACCCAGACTAAAGAAAAAATTTATATTTGCAATGAGCGGGAATCGAACCGGCGACCTCTGATTTCGCAGTCGAATGCTCTACCGCTACGCCACAGAGGTCGTCATAAAACTAATGAGCGTTACAGGCACTTCCCCTTGATTTTATGATAAGTAACTTGCGCTCTTATAGACTAGGACGAATTACAATATCTATTAGTATCACTATAAAATCATCTTCAGATTTTGATCTCTAGTATAAAAATAGAGTAGAAATTATACTAATAAAATTATTAAAGCGATACTCATGCGAATCACCACAGCGATTATCGCTACTACATCATACTATACAAACATTTTAATACAGAAACACAATATACAGGGTGAATTTTTCAACGGGGCGTAGATGGCCAAACCGAAACTATGAGGAACTCATATTTTCCAATAAGCTTGCCGTATGTTATTACTTCCCAGAATTTGTTCCTTGTTAGCGGCACTGTCAAATGGTGTAACTGGGACGGTTACCAGCTTGGCAATCAACCCAAACTTAAGCGTAGCGAGATTTGCCTATACAACAATAGGTCAACGTGACCGGTCGACTTTTTCCATTGATTTGGTTTTTCGGTGATTATTCCTCGATGGTAAGACCGATCTGGACATTCGACCCCTTACGACACTCAGTAATGTCTACTTGATCACCGTGGCAAATTTGGTCGAGATCGGTCAAACGGTCTCGGAGGAGTATCATTTGTTTGAAATGCAACTTTGAAACCAAAGACGCTTCGCTCGCCTTCGGCTCGCTACGCTTAATAATACAGGTTGTTTTTTTTTTCAAAATTAGTATTTTCGATTCCTGGCTAGGAGTACCTTTTTTTCGTGCGGAAATCCCCTCGGATACCCCCTGCCTACCAGCGGGGGTGATTATGTTGGGCTTGAACCGACTAAAATCACACGCCGTCTAGGGTCTTCAGACGCCGGGGTGTAAGATACCTTTTTTTTATTTTATTTTTTTCGTGCGGAAATCCCTTCGGATACCATAGACTTTTGAAAATCCTATGGATCCAATTCAGTTTTAGTTTTCATCAAAATCGGGCATTCCGATTTAGCTATCCATCAGTTGAAAAATGCACCATGTAGGTATATTATGCTATTTTTAACATCACTGTTTGGTTTTCGTTTTTGCAACCTTTCAATACTGCATAGCGATATTCTGACTGCGATCAAACTCTGCATCTAAGTCGCGCGTTTCAGCGATTGTATTGTTATTGTATCCCGTTTTGGTGTCTGTCACTTGTTTTAACGATAATATATTATCCGGCTTTTTATTTGGCATATCTGAAAGAGTGAGAGATTTTTAGAGCGCTCTCTTTATCGTACATATCGGTCGGACTGACAATTTAATACCTTTAAAGAGTACTGAAAACCGTTGTTTATAAACTATAGCTGGCCTTCCCCGACTTTGCTTGAGGCGTATTTCGAACCCCCGTTGCACCCCTTTAACCCATATATGCCTGTAATTTATAAGTTTGAAAGCGGCGATAGCCCAGTGTTGTGTATGTAACGGACTGCCGAGACGATGTCCCGAGTTCGATCCCAGTCACCCCGGGCACGCACCTCTGACTTTTCGTAGTTGTGTGTATTAAAAATGTAGATTATCGCTCGATAATAATGCGCCCGGTAGATGGCAATAGGCTCGCCCCCTATTACATTTGGACCTAAATATAACTGGCGAATCATGGGTGTGTAATACACCCCTGCCTACCCCTTCGGGGATACAGGCGTGAAGTTATGTTATGTTATTTATAAGTTTTCATATAATGTATGGGAATTTGCCGGATTTGTGGACATTTATGATTATTGCTCCGCTCCCTTAGATAGTAGCGTGACGATATATAGCATTTGGCACTCCCAAATAATGTGGCTTTCAATTGGTAAAAGAATTTTCAAAATCGGTTCGGTAGATACAGAGATTACCCTCTAAAACCTCACAAACTCTACCTCTTTATAATGTTAGTACAGATTGAGATTATAGCTTGGGTTTTAACGACTCTATAAATATTCAATTAAATTTTTAAGCATTTTGTATTCTTACTTTTATCTAAAGATTTAGATCGGAAAAAGAGAACATCCAGGACGGGACTTGAACCCGCGACCAGTCCCTTACAGGGGGAATGCTCTGACCAACTGAGCCACCTAGACACGTCCCAGATATTCGAAATTCTCCGATACTTTAATACGTCTTAAGGCGACGTTGGAGCCATCTACCGTAATTCTTGCGAACTGAGATAAGATTACGGTAGATGGCTCCAACGTCGCCTTAAGACGTATTAAAGTATCGGAGAATTTCGAATATCTGGGACGTGTCTAGGTGGCTCAGTTGGTCAGAGCATTCCCCCTGTAAGGGACTGGTCGCGGGTTCAAGTCCCGTCCTGGATTTTCTTTTTTTCCGATCTAAATCTTTAGACTCTATAAATATATCAAACTGTCAGCCTGATGTATGATAGAGAGAGCACTCTAGCAAATCGAAGTAAGCCGATCTTAGCCGAAGTCTCACACTTTTTCAGAACGCGTGCCAAATTAAAAACCAGGTAAGCAATTGTAAGCAATTGAATATCCTATCAACATATTGTACACTTACATAGTTTTATTACGTCTTCCAAAGTACTAAAAATATATAAACGTTTAAATAATATCAATTTATTGTACCTATGTTTCTTTTCAAATCACTTTAGTAATAATGTAATTGAGCTTTTTAAACATTATTAGGAACTCAAAAATCTGTACAAAAATATTTTCAAGACAAGTCGACACTCCCTAACGGCACGGTAAAGTTGGTGAAATGCAGTTACGATACTGTACGTGTACGTAGATGTTATGCCGCTGTACTTAAGAAAAGACATATTTAAATTTTAATAGAAGCATTAAAATACGAATTCCAAAACACGATTGAAAAGTTGGTCAAACGCAATTACGACGGGAATGTCGAAATGTCATTGGCGAAATTAGGACCAAAAAAACATGTTTCAAGAACCTAACTTGTATAAATGTTCTTTAAGTAAATACATTCTGCTCGTTCCACACTCTAATTAACTCATCATGGTCTCCATAACCATGGGATGCTATAACACTCTTATAGTCCCCTTTACTATACCTCTTTTTATAAAAGTGGAATTCCGGACAATGTGTCGGCGTAATACCGACCTTCTTAGCGACAATACCAAGATATATGTCATCAAAACGAAAATGTTTGACGAAAAAACTAGCTATATACATAACTTTCATAGTTTTGTTAGACAAAACGTACGCCATAGCGGTAACGTAAGGCGGCCATTTGCTCCAAGGATATTCGTCCAAAGAAACCCTCCATTTTGAAGTTCTGAATCGTTGAGGGGCAGATTCGAAAACGTAACCGGCAAACAGATATTCATTTCGCTGTATTTCTGTAGTTTCAATCGCAAATTCATCTTCCTCAATCTTAGAAACTGCATTCGATTTATGGACATCTGTCTTATCGTGAACATAATCTAGCAAGTTACGGACAGAAATGTACATATCATCGTCTGTGAATAGATAAAAGTCTGCTGTCGAACAATGTTCGTAGACCCATCTGAACGACATCATTGTTTTAATTGTGTTATTGAAATAATTGTCTATAAAGTCCATTTGTATTATATCGTTGTAATCGGCCATCTCTTGGTCTATCTTCTTTTGTAGGTCTGACTTTGGCTTGCCGTCTATTCCTAAGAAGAATAACGATTTGATTATTCTACCTGGGATGTTCTCCTGTCCAAAAGTTTCTCTTATAGCAGTTCTGTGGCCGAAATGGGACATCGCAGACTTGACTACGATGAACAGATCTAATTTCTCTACCGTCGAACATTTGCCCGAGTTGGTAAGAAACTTGTAGGTATAAAAGTTGATAGGTGTGACGCTAGACTTCCTTTCGGCCATTATATCGTCAACTATGTTCTTGATATTCACATTTAACGGATAATCAAAATTGTCTTCCAAGTATTTCGAGTTCAGATAGTCACTCACACCAAAGAAATAGTATATAAACACCAGTACACACGCGCACAAAATGTATTTAAGTTTTCTTCGCTTCATGACGGTTGCTAGTCGGCTTGATATTTCTACGACATTCATTTGATTCGAGGCAACCTGAAAACTGATAATAATTTAGGTATATTGTTTCAATACGGGTTATATTGCTGGTCTGCAACAGAGCAAAAAAGGGCCTTCGGGATACTTTTTATTGTAGGTACTGACTTTTTGACTTTTCTATTTCCTTATTCTGGACATATTTCTTCCTACTATCCTATCCTACTAATATTATAAATGTAAAAGTTTGTGAAGATGTTTGTATGTTCGGATGTTTGTGACTCGATCAATCATGCTCTAACGGCTCAACGGATCTGACTGAAATTTGGTACAGGGGTAGATCTTGACTACTTTTGATTCCTGGAATAGGTTCCCATGGGAAGCGCGAGCGAGATCAGGGCCCTTACCACGAGGCGTTCAAAACAATTCAGTTTGAGATGGAGGCTATACACGATATATAGCTGAGTGGCCCGAAAGTAAATTGTTTTAGCGCGTAGTGGTAAGGCCCCAGAATTCCGCGCGGGCGAAGCTACCGGCAACAGGTTATAATAAATAAATGGAATTAAATTACAGCCACGTGCATCACGCTAGGTACAGTAAGTGTCAAAAATAGATGATCTCGATATTAGGTACATATATATTCCTAAAAAATAGTTAATCTCGTTATTAGATATATCGTCCTAAAGTATAGATAGTCTCAATATTAGATAATATACCGTCAAAAAAAATTGATGATCTTGATATTAGATATTTTATCAACCCAAAAAAATTGATGATCTTGATATCAGATATTTTATCAACCCAAAAAAATTGATGATCTTGATATTAGATATTTTATCAACCCAAAAAAATTGATGATCTTGATATTAGATATTTTATAAACCCCAAAAAATTTATCATCTTGATATTAGATATTTTATCAACCCAAAAAAGTTGATGATCTTGATATTAGATATTTTATCAACCCAAAAAAATTGATGATCTTGATATTAGATATAATCAATCATCCTAAAAAATAGATGATCTCGATATTAGATATATCGTCCTAATAATAGATTATCTCGATACGATACATCAGTCTAAAAAAATTGTAGTTCAGAATTACTATATAACTAGGGGCGCAATGCATTCTGCTGTTGCAATGTTGAGCTGACAGTGCACTAAATGATTACCTACATTTCACGCGCAATTTTTTTTCAATTGAATATCATTGAATTGTTTTTTCGGTGATTATTCCTCCGTTCTAGACTGATTTTCAATTTTCTTTTTCTGTCTTAAGCCAATAGTTAAGTTGCACATTTTGGCTCCAAAATCGTGGTCTCAACATTGATGATTTTGGAGAAATCAGATTTAGAAATTTTAGAAGGGTGATTATTCCTTGTTCGATTTTGAATTTTATTTTCCTAAACCTTACGGGTACCAAGTAATCACTACAGGTACCAAGTTGTATTTACATGCCAAGTTTGGACAAAATTGGTCCATTACTTTAGGAGGAGTAGCGTCACAACCGAAATACACCGAGTGGAGTATAGAGAGCTTTTCGCTCGACTTCGTTTCACTCTCAGCTCAATTATGATACAGAATGTAATTAAGTGGTTAGCCAACACCTATTTTAAGTGTTATCAATTCAGTCACTATAAATACATTATGTAGATAAAATAATTTCTCAAGGATAACATTCTATCTTATCAATATTATTAATATTAATAACAAATATTGATATAATATAATTAATTACCCATACAAGAGGTGTGTCAGTGTACCTACCTACTCTAAATCTATCAAATCTACATCATAATCAAGCCTGTATAATATATGTACTATATCTCTTTGTTGCACAGAAAAACTGTATTCGCGCTATATATAAAATGAAATGGACAGAACCATGTAGGCCGGTTTTATATTTGTGAAATCTAACAAAGAACTATTTCAGGTACAAGACAATATAAAGAAGCGCAAAATTACTCAAATGCATCTAAAAATTCCAGTACCTCGACTTGAGGGGTGTGTGTTGGGTAACCTCCTCGAGTGTCGCTCCGATTCCGATCCCGCTGCAGTCCGGGGGGAACGGAATCGGAGCGGCTGGTACACCCTGAGCGGCGGTCAATGGCTTCCCCTTCACCCCTTCATAGGGTTGGCATTGATCGTCGGCCAATACCCAACGTGGCGGGAACACATCGCTCTCCGTACTCCTCTGCTTTCAGAGGAGACAGGATGAGCGATGCTGTTAGTGGTGAGATGGCCCAGGGTCAGCCGGGGTGCGAGGGATATGCTCTATGGGTAACCTTACACCCCGGCGTCTGAAGACCCGAGACGGCGTGCGGTTTTAGTCGGTGCAAGCCCGACATAACCGCCCCCGCTGGCCGGCGGGGGGGTATCCGAAGGGATTTCCGCACGATAAAAAAAAAAAAAAAAAAAGTACCTCGACTTGAGATGTTTAGAACAAGTTGCGTATAATGGCACCACTTATCTATAATGCTTTACCAGAGGAAATTATTAATCTCCCGCATCGAAAATTCTATCCCGACAATTTATATGGCACCACTTATGTATAATGCGTTACCAGAGGAAATTACTAATCTCCCGCATCGAAAATTCTATCCCGACAATTTATAATTATGCATGTGTTTCAATTTTAATTTTCGTATCATTTTTTAATTTATTGTCACAATAATTCAATTTCGTTTAATTTGATTTGATTTAATTTGGTTTGATTTAATTTGATTTAATATAATTTAATTTAGTTTAATTTAATTTGATTTGATTTAATTTGATATTATATGTACCTTCTTAATGTTTGCATGTCATGACAAGTGGCAAAATGTGTCTTTAGCTCATAAATTTTTTGTCACCTTTGTACTTACCACATTTTATGCAAATAAATCTATTCTATTCTATTCTTTAAAGAGGTAGAAATACGTGTATTAACTCCCACATTTATTCAAATATGTTTTTCAGTTCCACATAATATGGTGTCAACCAGGCTCATTTTCTAGAGCTGTATGTTTAATGTTTATTATCGGCTGGAGAACAGTTAGTCTGCCTCATGCTTTGTACCCACGGGAAAAGAAGGGATGACTATTGTACTTTGCCGGGTCGGAGGCGTATTAAGGTGTTCGACTTGGAATTGGTTGTGAGTTTAAACGCCACCCAGTATTTTTTTTTCGAGAGGTAGGACATGACGGTATTCCCGTCCAACTGAGCAGTCCGACTGGGGAAGTATTTCCGCCCTACAGAATACCGCGGCCATAATAACCTCGTGTTGTGTTCCCGGCGGTGAGTAGGGTAGCCAGAGCTCACTGAGAGTTTTTGTGCTGTCAGAGGGAAAAGTCTTCCTTCTGACAGCACAAAAACTAAAAAAGAAGGGAGAGGCGGGAGTAGCCTTTGGTCTTCCCGGAAGACTAAAGGCTATTCCTGCTTTGCAATTTCTTTTTTTTAGGGACGGCAGCGCGAGTGTGACGCCTCTGGTGTTGCACACGTCCATAGGCCACGGTGACCGCTTCCCATCAGGTGGGCCGTGAGCTTGTCTGCCACCTGAGTGGTATAAAAAAAAAAAATAAAGTATACCACTCCTAACACAATTTAGCCTAGCAAGAGAGGTAAACGAGATGGATGTATGGGGTCCCATCAAGAGTTTCTGATGACGGACGAGGCTCTGATGCAGGCTTCCTTTTCTAGGTTGCCGATGCTCACATCGTTAAAAGTCAATATAAACCAATTAAGCGTAGCAGGACGGACCCCAGACTTTGGAGCAAACGGCATTGCCGCTCCGATGAATAAGAAACAGATAGATGTAGGTACATTAAAAAAAAAAACAAATGCTACAAAAATCTAACTTCGTATGAGTGATATTACGTCGCATTATTCTGTTCATTCCACACTGTAACCAACTCAGAGTATTCTCCATAACCATGTGACGCTATTACATTCCTATAATCATCCTTATCATATTTTTTCTTATAATAATGAAAATGCGGACAATGTGTCGGTATGATACCGACCTTCTTGGCAATAATCCCAAGGTAAATATCATCAAAACGGAACTGTTCCACAAAGAAGCTAGCGATGTACATCATTTTTACAGCTTTATTACATATTACGTACGCCCTAGACGATACATAAGGCGGCCATCGATTCCAACGATATTCGGCTAATGAAACCCACCATTTTGAAGTTCTGAATCTTTGAGGGGCAGATTCAAAAACGTGTCCAGCATACAAATATTCACTACTATCTGTATCAGTAGATTTTATCGTAGATTCTTCTGTCGTGTCTCCTTCGGCGTAATCTAGCAAGTTACGGACAGAAATGTACATATCATCGTCTGTGAATAGGTAGAAGGCTGACGTCGAACAATGTTCGTAGACCCATCTGAACGACATCATTGTTTTAATTGTGTTATTGAAATAATTGTCTATAAAGTCCATTTGTATTATATCATTGAAAACGGCCGTTTCCTTGTCTATTTTTCTCTGTAATTCTGATTGAGGATTATTGTTCAATCCTAAGAAGAACAACGTTCTGACTATTCTGTATTCCATGTTATCCTGTCCATATGTTCGTCTAATAGCGTTTCTTTGGTTGAAATGGGGCATAGCTGATCTTACTACGATGAGCAGGTCTAAGTTTTCTACAGCAGTACATTTGCTTGTGTTAGTAAGAAATCTATAAGGATAATAATTAATCGCTGGTACAGTGGACATGTTTCCAGCCATTACACCGTCAACGATTTTTTTGATATCGACATTTAAAGGATATTCAAAGTTCTCGAAGTTATCCGAAAATAAATAGTCACTTAGGCCACAAAAAAAGTTGAGGAAAATTAACAGATACGCAAATTTAATGTATATTATTAAGTGTTTTCTTCGCATTATAATTAAGGCAATTGTTTTTAGTTTTCTGAACATATTAGATGTAGCCTGAAAAGTGATAAAGTTTTATAATAATAATATAAATAAATAAATGAATATTCTACGACATTCTACACAGCGCTTTCTAGACCTAAAGTAAGCATAGTTTAACTAGCTTGTGTTATGGGTTCCAGAATGCGGATAAACATACTTAGATACTTTTTTTTTTTTGTAAATACATACATATTATACATAGAAACACCCAGGTCAATGCAAATAGATATATTCATGCATACAAATATTTGCACTGAGCGGGAATCGAACCCGCGCCCCCTGTTGTAGCAGTCGAATGCTACGCCACAGAGGCCGTCAATAATATTACTCAAGAGCCGGTACTTTGCGACTCTAAAATGAAACGTTCATATGATTCTAGCTGATGGCCGATAGCGGAGGCCGGTTACCATTTTTTGGTCATATCTCCGGTTCTACTTAACCAATTGCTATCAAACATACGGCAGATTTTAAGTTTGATCAAGACTTTTCTTATAGTAAAAACCGCATCAAAATCCGTTCAGGAGTTTTTGCATTCATTGCAAACAAACAGACAAACGGAAAAACAGAAGAATACAAAAAAAAAATATTTTAGTGTTCAAAATCGCTCATGTAACATAACCCAAGTTTTTTTTTATATTTCCAATGTGCAGACACGGCTAATTTACAATTTTATAATAGTATAGAAGATGGAATTATTGGTATAGTCGTCCTTAGAAGTTGCTGAACATCAACACATTTACAAACGATAATGAAGTTACTTTTGAGGACGAATGTACATTTTACAAAACTCTGCGCTAAATAGGTATGAATGCGAAGTTTATTCCCAGACCCCATGCCCCATAGACAGTTTTACTCGAAGTGAAAGGGCCGGCTCACTAGAAAATGGAGAAGAGGAATAAATTGCTAGAAGTCGTGAATAAGTTGACAATTCATAAATCCTTACTTTTCAGGGCAGCTACTTGTGAAGTTTTATTGATGAATCTAATTTTACATTATTTTATGTTGTTCGTTAATATTTTCAAATGGTGTCCGAACATTCATCTATTTCTGTATTTGTTATTTTATATAATTCTATAACTTCGTGCAAGTCGACTTATCGACTTATTCACGGCTTGTACGGCATTTTTATGTAGTTTGTTTTATTGCCATTGTAAATTAAATAAATAAGTTCAATTAAGACTTCGTTAAAGAAACAGTTATTAATCCCTAGCCTAGCTCATAATATCCGAGGGTTCATCAATGAAACTTAATATTTACTGAACTAAATAGTTTATTTTAAAAAAGATTCCGACGTATAGAACCTTCCTCTTTTTGGAAGTCGGTTAAAAATAGAAATGCGTACGTATAGAACCTTCCTCTTTTTGGAAGTCGGTTAAAAATAGAAATGCGTATTTCATTAAAGCTTAGTATTTATTTAATACATTTATCGGTTATAAGTCTTCAGTTTCTATGTGCTTTCAACGAGGTTCATCGCTAGCTGCCTGTCGAGCTGCCGGCAGCGACCTAAAACAATTATTTCTTCGTGAGTAACATTTAGCGACTAAATTCGTTAAAAATATTTTGATGCTAATGTATTTTTAAAAAGGCGAGAGTATAACGTTTGTTTGTATTTTGATATTGAATCAGATCAGCGTATTTAAAGATGTACTCAGATAAAGGTGGCCTACACTCTCGTTGACCGGAGTCTGGAAGTACTTGGTAGACGGGAATAGTTTTGCCAGCTATTACGAGGAAGCAAAAAATAACTGCACAGTGGTTTAAATGTTCGCCCCCCCAACAAAGGCCGAGTCGAGTGGTTTGGTTTTATATGGTTTGGAGAGATTAAGAGTTAGCCAGATACCATAAGCCGTCCGACACAACGCGTTACCAAGCATGTGCTTTTCCCACTTTAGTCAACGTCAGTGGTAGCGAAGAATGACACGTTCCGTTTTTATACTGTCTTCCTACAGAAGCAGGCCAAGACGGAGGCGTGTCGTGTGTGTCCTACACACGCCTGCCAACTCACCGTCACGGGATCAAACTCGATCCCATAGGCGAGGCCGCGCTGGCGGCCAAAGTCCACCGGTATCCCTGAGGTTATCCTTATAAGAGCTTACCCGGGGTGCCCGGCAATGAACATTTGGGGAGGACACCGTGTGATTTGGTCGGTCCGATTCCGACACGCTCACCCCATCGTCGGCACCGATGAGGAGAAGCCCGTAGGGGTTTCCACACGTTAAAAAAATAGGGTCAAGATCGTAGCAACTTTAAAGATGTTGTCTTTACCTACCCCAATGGCTAAAAGACGTGACTTTATGCATGTTCCATACTAAACACGCAGTATCTAATCTAGAGTAATCTAAATCGTGGTTATATATTTTGGTGATTCTGGATGGATACACTTCATACATTGGCCTTAATTTATTTTTTTCTGAACCTCAGTTAAAAGCACATAGAATGACATATTAGTCAGGTCGGATGATGGGTGATGCGTTACACATCTTTATAATTCATAACAAACGCAAACGATATTAATAAATAAAAAATTCATTTGCATGACCCTCACGGGCAGATTAGTGTATTCCCATCGCCAGGCACCATACGGCAGTTTAAAATTTATCCCACTACTATTTATTAATGCGAACGTTTGGATGGACGGATATTTAGATGAATGGATATTTGGTCTAGATGAAATTTGGCACACAGATATTATCCCTGGAATACTTTCCTGTGGATTGTTAGCACGGAATCAGTATTTCCACGAGCGGGGGTAACAAGTAGTTTAATATAAAATCAACATCAATACCTACCCGATATCTACTATAACACAATTTCTATTGCCATCATTAAACCACACCATCACCAACCATTAAGTTTTAGGTCTAGCAAGCTACATATTTAGTGGAAATATAAATTCATAGCACCACCACGGGCAATATAAACCGTTATAGGTACAGGATATTATTGCTATTTAATTGCCTGTGTAATGTATGTAATATTTTTATATTTAGTTGGTAAATTTTATGACCTATTGTTGCTAACAGGTAAAACTAAACAATAATTTCTGGAATTTATTTTGGAAATTGATGAAGATCATGCTTTCTACAACTTTCAAGTCCAGAGTCTGCTCTTTTACAACTCCATTATTTGTTTCATTTTGGCTTTTACGGAGGCGACTTCTATATGACAATAGCATGCCATCGTGACGTCAGCATATACTCGCTCACTTTTAATAAAAATAATGTTTATTTGCGAGACACTTGGTATCAGGTTGATTACAGTAGTTATTGTGTACAGGGCCTCGATTCTGCTATTTTATTATAAAGCAAGCCACTTTCATACCCATTACTGTAAAAAATACCATTTAATTATAGACATTATCAATAACATTTAAAGTCTAAAATTAAATGAATAGAGTTCATTATACATTTTCATTTAGTCTACAAAATGCATTTTTTTTTACTTTATTCTTACGATGTTAACATCTAAAATTAAATGGCATTGTCTCAGTGTCAGTGGTATGACAGTGGCTTCCTTTAACACAAAATAGCAGAATTGAGGTCCAGTACAGCATTTCTCACCTATAATGATTGGCAAAATTACATACAAAAATTTAAATTACAACATCAAATTACACCAATTGATTTCAATTTACATGGGATCAGTTTTGATTACCTGTATAGATATTTTTCTTTTCGTGTCTCGTGCCTTTAAATCACTCACTTTGCTTAGAAGTCTATGTTAGAAACAATTCTAGACCACTTAGCTAGCTCGTTTTGAAATTGAAAGTCTTCACTTGCAGCAAAAAATAACTTGATGACTTGTTGAGATCCGATTCTCAGCACTCCATGGATTCACCGTGCGGTCGCCGGGTCCATAGCGTGGTACAGAGAGGAACACCATGACGGCGACTGGGACTTGCGACCCAGATGTAGGTTTAGGGTGGCTACCTTGTGATGCATCAGCGCTCACCTCCACCGTCAGTAGTGTTCCCCCCCCCTACCTATCCAAATTTGGTAAGATCCTAACAATGCCGCTTTTGATATACGTTTTAATAAAGAGCTTACTGAAGCTCTTGGCAATCCGAGGTCTTTAAGTAAGTTGTACAGGGATTTAGCTGGAATTCCCCTTGCTCCTACTTCTACGGCATAGAGTTTAACCACGTAGCGGTTTTTGGTTAACTCGTTTGTCAAATCAAAGTATTTGTTTGTCTTTATAGCGTGGTCTTTAGGTATATTAGTTTCCCACGGTACTGTGAGTTCTACAAGCACTGCACGCTTATGCGATCGTGAAAAAAGGAATATGTCGGGTCTGGATGATGAGGCACAGATATCCTCCGGTATCCTATAGTGCTTCTCATACGTGTCTACGAGTATTGTCCAGTCAACGGCAGCTATCAAAATTGAATATGGCTTTTGAGGTGATTTCTTTGAGCAGCCTTCCTTTACAAACGCAATGTCATTTCTTTGGTTTGTGGTTAATCCTTTTTTCGCTCTAGCTACCGCCAAACTTACAGCCTCACGTATGATTTCTAATACCTTATCATGACGGCGCGAGTAATGACCCCGGTCTAATAGCGTTTTACAACCCACTAGTAGGTGCCTAGCCGTACCAGTTGCTTCACCACATGAGTTACATGTGTATTCTGTTTTATCTGTGGCTATTCCCCATCTGACCAGATTGCTTTGGTTGGGGAGGGTCAACTGGAATGCATTTAGGTAAAATTTAAGTAAGGCCGGTGACCAGTCGTATATTATGGTACGCCATTTTAAGGCTATGGGAATACAAAATTCACCTAGGGTCAACCATTCGTTTTGCATTTCTAGGTTCATTGCGTGCACCTTATAGGTTGTTGAAAAATCTTACCGTAAATCACCTATGATGTGTTGTCTCTTCACAACGAGGTATCAACGGTGGAGCTGATGGAGACAGGTGGCAAGTAGTGGCTGCGGATCTGGGTGTGGAGGCGGGCTATTTCCCCATCGAGGCTCTCCATCTCGCGTACTAGCTGAGTAAACTGGACAATGCCTGGAAAAAGATTTTAGTCACCTTAGCATTTTATGAGAAAAGTGTCGCCGCAGGTCTGACGAAAATGACTGACTAAGGCCGAAGCATCTACCGTCGGGCGTAGTCAGTCATTTTGGAAGCAATTCAGATGCTTCGGTGTATAGGTTTGCTTGTTAAAGGTATTTAAACTATCATGGTCACTCAACCCAAATGGTATATGTCCCGTTGACTATAATACTTATAAATTTACAAACGATCTTTACATTGAAAGAAATGAATAAATTATTAATGTTTAATAATTTTTTTAATGTTCAGAGAAAATATTTAAAATTATTAAATTTTTCTTCATTATTCTATGTAGAGCTACGGTGGTCGGCAACTTAAAATGTGTTAAGCTAATACCTACAGATGGCGACTATAACAGAACTATTATAGTGGACAGTAGTATTTTGAGGTTTTTATAAGTACCAAGATATAAGTAAATGTGTCCAATTTGCCTAATAAACAGTTCATAAGGATGTCCTCAAATAAATGATTCAACAAACATATTGTCTTATTATCCTAATGGTTTTGGAACCTTTTTTTTTTTTTTTTTTTTTTATATTTTTATCGTGCGGAAATCCCTTCGGATACCCCCCCGCCGGCCAGCGGGGGCGGTTATGTCGGGCTTGCACCGACTAAAACCGCACGCCGTCTCGGGTCTTCAGACGCCGGGGTGTAAGGTTACCCATAGCGCATATCCCTCGCACCCCAGCTGACCCTGGACCATCTCACCACTAACAGCATCGCTCATCCTGTCTCCTCTGAAAGCAGAGGAGTACGGAGAGCGATGTGTTCCCGCCACGTTGGGTATTGGCCGACGATCAATGCCAACCCTATGAAGGGGGGAAGGGGAAGCCATTGACCGCCGCCCAGGGTGTACCGGTCGCTCCGATTCCGTTCCCCCCGGAACCGAATCGGAGCGACACTCGAGGAGGTTACCCAACACACACCCCAATGGTTTTGGAACCTCAATCGAAATGTACACAATAATGGGAAACCTACCAAGCTAAATCATAGATAGGAGAGCGTACTTTAATGGACTCCCATTCCTCCTGAGAGCTTGAGGATGAAGAAGAGTAGGTGTTGTATTGTGTATGACGGTAAATAATTTTTTTACCTTCTCTAGAATTGGTGAAACCATGACGCTTAATAGTCTCCATCTCAATTTGCACAACCATGGGGAATACAATCTGCATCATTTTGAGCATCTCATTTCCGGCAGCTTCCTTGGCTTCATCGAGCTTGGAGGCGTAGTCTGGAGATTCCAGGGCATCTATAACTTCATTGAGAATCAGCCTCATTTGGTCCACCGAGATGTTTTGTGGCGATGCCATGCTGATGTGAATAGCATTTAGTTCCTGAAATAAAATTTGTTAATAAGACAAAAGAAGTTGACATGATTTGTTAAAGACAGGGTTTTTTTTTTAAGAAATTATTAATGTGCTGAAGATTTAAAAAAAATGGTAGATTTCAATTTGTATGTCAATGTATATGTTTAATCAAAGATGGGGTTGGCATGGCTATTTAGACTGAAAGCTATATACTCAATAAAGCACTCCCCCTGTAACTGGTCACGGGTTCAAGTCCCGTCCTAGATGTTCTCTTTTTCCGATCTAAATCTATAAGGAAAAGTAAACATACAAAATGCTTAAAAATCTAATTGAATTAATTAGGCGGAGTCATCAAAAACAATGTTTAAAAATGACTGTAAAGTTATTCATTGTTTCCGTAGTTCGCAAGAATTACGGTAGATGGCTCCAGCGGGATTTGACGATTTAGGACGAGTTCTTTTAAAGTCCTTTGCTTTATCGGTCTATTTCTTAATCTATCCGCTTCTGCTTGTAACTACTTCTGTTTCTGACCTATTCTGTATTCGTCGACTTCTGGATTGGTCAACCCTCGGTACAGCCAGCATTGTATGGAAATGTCATAATTTTATAATTATTATTGCTATTTATTTTTAAAATCTAATGGATACTAATATAAATTCCAGCTATCTATTTTTAAAATCATACGAATACTAACATAAATTCCATTTTAATGAAAAGTAAGCATACAAAATGCTTAAAAATTTAATTGAAAAAATATTCAGGTTGGTTGAATATTTTTTCAATTATTTGTTGGTTTCTTATTAAACCCATGGAGAGAGGCTTATCCAAATAGGTGAAATTATGCATGATTCGTATCAAATTTGGTTAGGCAGGGAGGGGAACTTGGGTAGTGAAGGTGAGTGTTGATGTACATCAACAAAAGGGGCCCCTTCTAAACCTACACTTGGGTCGCAAGTCCCAGGCACTGTCCCGAGTTCCCAACTCAGCAACACGATGGACCCGGCACCCGCACGGAGAATCCATGGATTGCTAAGAATATTGGTCTCTATGAAAAATTCCTTATCATCAGTCCTTAGCCAGCAGAGAAGCAGGGGACTCACTGCCTTAAGACTCGTTAACTTAGATTTAATTCACCTAAGATCATGTATCTAAAAATAAGTGTAAAAATTTTCAGTTCGAATCTCTTCACTTGACCTATTACTGAACAAGGTCAGATTATTTGCACAGCTATTAATATAACTGCCTCATCTCTAACAATCTAAAATGACACTGTTGTGATGATGCTATTGTTTCAAATAATGATGCACAACACAACACGAGTTACTCATAATTCATAGAAGCTCTTACTCATTTGATTGGGTATAACGCAAAATAAATGTTGTGCTTGTAAATTGTATCAATTTATTTAACCATTTCTACATTCATTCTAAGTCTAGGTCAGGTATTTGGATCAATAAAAAATAAGTGCCCTCATCTCATTTAATATTGACTTTAAGAAGCAGTATGTTGCAATGTATATAATTTGTAACATTGCTTATGGCCTTACTTCATTTAACTTTTCTCTTTTTCGTTTCCTGTTGTAGTTGATAACAAATTTACACATATATATATACAGTATTGGAACTGTATTTGACCAACTTCTCCAAATTGGTCATTTGTTTATTTTTGATATTGTCGGAAGTTTACGCGAATGTCACACATTGAAATAAAATGGTTTATGGTTATGGAGACCATGGCTGCTGAAAAGCAACCAAAACATCAGGATCAATCTAAAATATAAAATAACATCAAATAAATCGCAATAGAATCCGTTAAAAATAGTTTTATTTCAATTGTTTATTTTTGTCCTACTTTGATATTAGTACTCACCAATATTAAAAAAAACTGAATGCATTAAATGCAATGCAATCGACAGTTCAGGAAACCTTGCGAGAACAATTAAAATACTTATATATGTTGCTGCATGCTGTCTTTAAGCTTAATTTTAAACAATTGTACAAATACCAACTTTATTCTCATAAATGCTCACAAAATATCCATCATCGGATATATGACAAAATAATTGCAATTTATAGAAAATACTAGCCAAGGTTTACAAATATGCCCTCATTTTTCAGCTCTAGAAGCTCTTTTGGAGCGGAATTTCTCACTAAGCTTTTCAGCTTGAGGTTGGCAGAATACTTCAAGGGAACCATGAGGTCATAGTTTGCAGTTCATATAAATTATAGTTAGGGTATCACAATCTATTTTGGAAGTTTACACTGTATTTTCAAACTTTAACACACAAGTTCTTCAAATTATTGATCCTTTTTTAGAATATTTGAAAGGCTTTCAGAATTGCCTGGAATTTTGTAGCAATGGACTTTTGAATTTTGGACTAACTTATGGACTTAGACTTAGGTAAGTTAGAAACTATAGTATTCAACGTATTGTATGTAGACAGTAAGCTTTTACTTGATGCGTATTTAACTAAAATCAACATATCGCTTTGTTATTTGGTTGGTGTTTAAATTAATAAAATAGTAACAAGTCGTTATGGCTGTGATATTATAACATCATTGCGGTGACTCGGGAGATTGGCACGAGGAAAGCAACTATTTATCGACGTTTTTACCTAATAGTCCAAATCACTCAAAATAACTCTAATATTGTGGAAGTTGGAATCGAAGCAGTTTTTAGTAGCATCGAGTTATTCATATTCGGAGATATTTAACAAGATTTATTATTAAAAATAAATACCCTCACCTGTTAGGTTTGCACATACGAGTATTGGTATGCAGGAACTGATTTACTGTAATAAAGTACTCTTTAACTAAGCCATAGGTAGCGAAATATTAATTTTGTCCTTATATAGAAATATTCGACTGCGTTAAACAAGGGAAATCAGCATCAGCAATCCAATCAGCCAGAAAGTTGCAGCAAGTGTTCCTCAAAACAAAAAGACAAATAATAAACAAAGTTGCCAGCTTTATAGAAGTATTTTATGTACCTCTAAATCACTCTAAATCCTACGTCAAAAACGCCTAAAGTACAATTATAGTTAAAGGTAAAATCTTGACAATGTACTCTAGATGCGAAGTAGTACTTTTTATTTTAGGTCATTTTCTTTGGCGGTAAGCACGGGGCACGGCACGACAGTGGTGGCGCACCAAGCACCAATCCAACACCAATCAAACAATCATCATAGATATTTAAAACTAATCACTTAGTTTTTTGATTGGCTAGTTAGTGTACATGCATGCATGCATGAATATTTATGCATCGAAGTATACCTGGGAAGGCCGTGGTCGTCTACGCAACGCCTAGTTCACTTGGATGGCCCGTCAATGGTGGACCACTACAGGTAATTACATTCTCACATGGTTCCCCAGAATATACACTTCTTGTAATTGTTGTTTTTTTCTTTTTAAAGAGAAACTTTTATTACATCGTCTCAAACTTTTTCGTCTGTGTGTTGCATGTCGCGTGACGGTCGGCCGCGGAGTAGGGATAACCTGAAAGGCGCTCGTCATAGCAGCCAAGGCCAATATGGTGGCGCCTATAGTTCGCAGCCGCTGACCGTGTAGTGTACTATTACTCATTTGTGCCAGTGCTCCACGCTATTTTGTTTGTTTTTGTCAGTGTTTAATGTAAATGTTGTTTGTCAGTGTTTAATGTAAATGTTGTTATTTTGACGTGACAACGTCTTATAATTCCATGGAGCCGGCTGCACGCACGAAAAAACATGACGTATGCGGCGTTACCTCGCTCTGAGGCGTTCCATTTATGGCTTGAAGTGCAAGCGAGAGCGCGGAACGAGCGACAAAGAGGCACAATCAGCCTCCGCGTTCGGCAGCGTTCGACAATGCAAATGCAAACATTCCATCAGTATTTTCTTATGACGTTGTCAAGTTCAACTATCGTCAGTAAACCGACTTTACAGACAACCGATTTTTTTTTAGTTAAATGTCTATAATGTGAAAAAAAGTTTCACTTTTACCGTGGTTTCATTAAACCACACAATCCTTTTTTAATATTTTTTGCCAGTTTATTTTTCACTTTTCTTTCCCTTGCCACAAGTTGCAACTTCGGTTTCGTTTCAACTCGCAAAACATACTTTGATATGGAAGTTCTGGGATGACTAGTTTCTTTAGTTTCAGGTTGGTTTTCACTTTTATTTAGGTGTTAACTAACTCATACTAAATATTCTTTGGCGTTATCATCGGGCAAGTCTGGCAACCCAGACCCTGTTGAAGGTTGAAAGTATACTCTTTGGTTGAAAGAATGGCTTAAAGGTCTTGTAACCAAGCTAAAAAACTTCAAAAAAAAAGTTGAAGGATTTATTTATTTTTTGTACATTTTTATTGTGTTTATTTACAACAGAAATTATTTAATTTACTGAATATATTGTTGATTTATATTCTCTTTGTTATTGAAGTGAATTACTTTTTACACTCTCTTCTGATATGTTCTAGCCTCAATTTGACTTGTTTGTGATATTATCAATTATTTTGTGTAAGGAGACAATTAGCTCTAGGGTAATTATTTTATTTATTTAACTAATTCAGTTGGAAAGGGTTATGTTTCTTTTAGAGAAGGCTCACTACAGAGGATTGTTGTTAATATGGGGTTAGAAATAATGATCTAAAACTTTCACCAGTCATTTTTGAAGTCTGCTCAAAGTTCCTTTATTTGATTGCACAAAATCTACCCTTTGCATTGCCAAAGTGTAGATTTTGTCCATGATCCTGGATACATTTCGGACAAGGGATGACCGCTCCTGAACATAGACCCCCAAAGACTTCCGTAAATGAGGCTTAAATACCCAATATACGCAATCTTCAACATTTAATTGATGATAAGACAAATTACCATTGATGTATGAGAGAATTTAGTTCATAATGCTGCATTTGGACTAACATAGTTCACTTTTTTATTACTTTCTTAGTTTTGAACCTATTCATGGCTCAACAGAACATTACCCCGGCCCATTAATCCTGGCCACTTACAATAGCTTGTCACCTGCCTAGCCAGCCTATATAGATGTTATATCTATTCCTATGAGAATTCCTGATGCATACTGATTATATCTTATCTTTAGTTACCTTAGATCTAACTTTTTTATCTATTGATTGGCATTGTTTGCTCTTTTCTGATTATCTCTGTTGATTTAGTCTATTGTTACAGTGCTATGTGTCATAAGTAAGCCTATATATCACTCATTACTTTGCATACTAGGTCTGTGACAGTGATGAGTCTATCGGTAAGTGATCTCATTTAGACAAAAACATAAGTAATATTTCTAGTTATATTACTGACTGAAGGCTGCCTGTTGCACAATTTAAACCAACTAAGGAGAAACCAGAACCAGCCACGGTAACCACTCACCATCAGGTGGGACTTGCTTGTTTACTACGTGGTATACAATAAAAAAAGTTGATAATAAATTCAAATCCCACTATTGCAAATATTCTCATAAAAACACCTTGTGTCCTACTGTGCTTGAAGGGCCTGGGTAGCAATCCATAGGTTATAATGTTTCCTCTTTCATTTCTATCTAAATATGTATGTACCATGTTACATATAGTTTGTCAACCAGGAGGCAGTTAGGGTGCGTGAGCAATTACGCATTTGTCTACAGATTTCCCTTTCTATGTAAGTACTCGACAAATGACTCCCAGAGAATGTTCCGAATTCTGAAAGCGTATGGAAGGAGGAACATATTCTACGTAGTTACATAAAGCGCTATGCTTAAATCCTAATAAGTAATTCCTAAATCTACGTCTTAGTTGCAAGGCCCAGTAACTGTCACAACTGTGTTACCTCTATCTACCATGCGATGGATCCAGTACCCACACAGTGAATCTATGGAAGGCTAAGATTGAGTTCGCCATCCGGCTTCTCAAAATTTCAGAAGTCTCAAGTAGTCGAAAAATTACCTTAGAGCTTGGATTGTTGCAGATAGACTTTACTATGGATGACGAGATCGAGGAGATGGAACAGAGGCCACCGAGTGTTCGTCGGACGTTCACCATGAGGAACAATGCTGCAAGGCAGGTGGCTCTCAACTTCATGCCGTCACGACAGCTTCCGTACAGTGAGTATTATAGCAGTTCTAGGTGTACACAGGTTGGTTTTCATTACTCGACAGCAAATTTTTCTTCACCCGAGCACCAATCGTAGTTGCATTAAAAGCTTGCACTTTGGAGCCCGGGGTTGCCCTCCTACTCGTGTTTTACATAAATATTAACATGCGTGAAGCCAAAGTAGTTATGCGAAACTAGCGAATCGTGGGTGTATATTTATTATACACCCACGATTCGCCAGTTATGTTTAGGCCCCAATGTAATAGGGGGCGAGCCTATTGCCATCTACCGGTCACATTATTTTGGTCTTCTTTTCTACGGGAATGAGTGCAATATGACCTGAAGAGGAAAGTTTGCACCAGTCTTAGTAACCTTGATACGGGTGATAATTATTGTGAGTCTGTAGCTCAGTGGCGTACGTAACGGACTGCTGAGACGAGGTCTCGAGTTCGATCCCCAGTCGCCCCGGGCACACACCTCGTGACTTTTCGTAGTTATGTGTGCATTAATAAATGTTAATTATCGCTCGCTTAATAATGTGCCCGGTAGATGGCAATAGGCTCGCCCACTATTACATTGGGACCTAAACATAACTGGCGAATCGTGGGTGTGTAATACACATGTCTGCCTACCCCTTCGGGGATACAGGCTTGAAGTTATGTTATGTTGTGTGCTACATAAGTAATTATGTAAGATAGACGAATAGTAAATAAATACGATCATTCGGCCGTGTGTACACAACTGCATGATTGAATGCAGTGAGAATGCAAGTGCATTCGTAATCATAGTAATTTCAAAGATGAATACACTTGTGACTTAATTGAGCGAAGCTCTGAAAGAGTGAAGCCCTCTTTTAGACGACTCATGTATTTCGTTAGACCATCTTCTCCTCTCAAAAAGCTGAACCGATTCTAATGAAATTTCACACAAGCAAAGATGTTACTGATGGGAAGGATATAGGCTAAGAAAATCAAAAATAAAAAGTACCACGGACGAATAATCACCGGAAAAAAATAATAAAAATCTGATTTCTCAATGAACAAAAAAGCCTCATTCACGCGATTGGTATTAAATTAAGTAATTTATTCATATACACAAGACAAAAAAAGAAAAACGAAAATCGGGCTAGCCATTGAGGAATTATCACCGTTAGAAAAAGTCCTGGTGAAATTGCTCGCTAAATTTTTGCAACAGCAGAATGAATTGCAGACCTAGCTTAGATTAATAACTCATGAAATTAGATTGATGATATCGATGCAGGCGCCACTCGTAACGGCTGCCACTGCGAGCAGAAACCAATTATAATTGATTAAGGGTTCATTGTTCATTGCATATTACAAACCACGCCGTTAGCTAATGACCTCTAATTATTGTAAACGTTGTTGTTCACTAGAGTGTAGAGTTTAGGTGCAGAAGGTCCAAGTTGCAAAATGTTCAACGTGTGCAAAATGTCCAGGTCGCAAAAGGTCCAGGTTGCAAAGGGTCCAGGTCGTAAAAGGTTCAGGTTGCAAAAGGTCCAGCTTGTTAAATGGTAATAATAGGACCGACGGACTATTGATTGAATTGAATTGATTGAAAGTGGGTTGGGTTAGGTTAGAACTGTGACCCCAACAGAGCGCAAGCCGAGCGAGCGTTCCGAGCGTGCCGCTCCAGCGGCCGGTGTAGCGCCGGAATTGATTTGTAGAATAACAATATAATTATTTTACAAATCCACTTCAATGAAAACCATTTAACAAACTGGACCTTTTGCAACCTGGACCTTTTGCGACCCGGACCTTTTACGACCTGGACCTTTTGCGACCTGGACATTTTGCACCCGCTGGACATTTTGCAACTTGGACCTTCTGCGCCTAAATGCTAATAGTATGTATTTTATATAGAGAAGAATAGCGACTCTTTTTGCAACCCCGTAATAAAGTGCAGTCTCGGATACAATTTTTGAAAACAAGTAACCAAACTATTGCAACCAAATTATTATTATAAGATTATTATTACTGTTAATTGCCTGATTATAATACTGACGAGTGTGCAGATCGATGTCTTTCATTCTACTTGATTCACATTAATTTAATAAAATACATAAAAATAAACTTGTTAATTGGTTTTCCTGCAGTTCAATTTTTTGTTTGTGTGACTTAAAAAAATGTAAATCGCTGTTACTTGTTACCAAAAACCAGTAGAACTACCATGTAATGTACAGTCAACGACAGAAGTCGCTTAACAAATTCTAATCTATTTGATCACCTTAGCTCCTTAGCTTTAAAAATTGTACTTACTACTTACCAATCATCCTGTATACGTCGTCTCATCGAGCGTAGGCAGCAACAACCGGTCAAACGCTCGAAAGATTTGTACCTACCCTGCAACTTCTATTTCTAATAGTGCTACCTACAAGTGAGATTTCGTAAACTTTATGTTGTTATTATTATGATTCTTTGTTCTATGTACCTAATATAAAAATGTAACAGAAAGAAATGAGGATGTACACACCCAAGATAAACCAATACAGGTTTTATGGGTGTATCAAGATTTATGTAAAACTGTTTTCTTACTTAAATAAAAAAAAGCTCTGAACCCTTTTATAAAATAATAAATAAAATATACAAACACGCATTTCTTTCGCAATCGGCTCCGAAGACGATACGTCCTAATAACAACCAAAAGAAATCCGAAGTAACTTCATTGTATCTAAACGCTATCTCTATACTTCATATTTCGTGCGGGCTCGAAGTTTGGTATGTATAAGCATTATGGTTGTTCTGTCGCGTGTAAAACGAACATACAGACTGCAATCAATATCAAAGTAATCAACTGGCGAATTTTATCTCCGATTGAACGTTATCTCGTCTGAATTGCAATTGTTAATTGTGCAGCCAGACCATTCTTTTTCATGAAATAATAATAATAATATAATAAATATTCTACGACATTTTACACAGCGCATTCTAGACCCAAAGTAAGCATAGTTTAACTAGCTTGTGTTATGGGTTCCAGACTGCGGATAAACATACTTAAATACTTTTTTTTTTGTAAATACATACATATTATACATAGAAACACCCAGACCAATGCAAATAGACATATTCATGCATACAAATATTTGCACTGAGCGGGAATCGAACCCGCGCCCCCTGACGTAGCAGTCGAATGCACTACCGCTACGCCACAGAGGCCGTCAAAAATGACCAAGTATTTCTTAACGTTACACTGTAGTGAACAACAACCCTAACATAAGAGTTAATAGTCACAATTATGCTTGTTTAGCTCCAGTATCTGTTTACCTCATGTCACATTATGCATTCGGTATCATTCTAGACTAGTTGGCATTGAAGAAAATCTCTATTTTATACTTATTTTTTGTTGAGATAGATAGTGAGTGCTCTTAGTGTATAAACGTTTGTTATGTAGTGAATGATGTCTGTGAGTTCTGATAATGATGAGATTGAGTGCCGGGCTCTCAGGGCTGGTATAGTATACTTTTTATACCCCTTTTTTTTTTTTTTTTAACGTGCGGAAATCCCTTCGGATACCCCCCCGCCGGCCAGCAGGGGTGGTTATGTCGTGTCTCGACTAAAACCGCACGGTGTCCTCCCCAAGTGTCCGTTTGGCGAAATGTGGGTGCTAGCACCTCTGCCTACCCCTTCGGGGATATAGGCGTGAGTTTATGTTATGCTATAACCCCTAAGTGTTAAAGCGTATTCAAACCAAAGCCGTATTCGCGGCCGCTATGGATAGAAAAACACATCGCGCTGGTTTCGCTCAGGTATTTATCTATACATATAAATAAAATTAGAGTGTCTGTTTGTAATATTGAAATAACCGTTTTTACTACATGCATATGAATATATATACGGTACATACACCAAAATAATTTTTTTTTTACAAATTTTGTCCGGCTGTCTGTTTGTTCCGGCTAATCCCTGAAATGGCTGGACCGATTTTGACGGGACTTTCACTGGCAGATAGGTAATGTTACAAGGCGTAACATCAGGCACTTTCATTTTAGAAAAACAATTAGGGTTCCGCGCAAAAGAACCAAAACCATAAAAATCGAAATCCACGCGGACGAAGTCGCGGGCACAGTTTAGTATATAAGTCCCGCGGCTAAAGCCGAATAGTTAGTGCCATAGTACCGCATAGGTAACTTCATATCTTCCGGAGCGAAACTCGCGCGGTATTCTATCCATATCGATAGCGAAATCCGCTTTAGCGTGAACAGTAGTGGTACAGCATACCTATATTTTTTATTTTTTTCGTGCGGAAATCTCTTCGGATACCCCCCCGCCGGCCAGCGGGGGCGGCTATGTCGGGCTTGAACCGACTAAAACCGCACGCCGTCTCGGGTCTTAAGACGCCGGGGTGTACAGCATACCTACTCTGTTTTCTTTACCGCAGACGGTAGCGAATACTGCTGAGGTGGGAAGAGGCCTTAGACAAGTACTGTACACCACAATTTAATAAATAATAATTCTATCTATACAATACTAATAAATAAAGTTGAAGTGTCTGTAACGTTAAAATAACAGTTTATAAATGACCGCACTTACAACATTAAACCATTTTTTTTTAACTTTTTTCTATCTGTCTATCTTTCGGTCTGTTTGAATGAGGTTATTTTTAGGACGGTTAGGCCGATTTTGACGGGACTTTCACTGGTAGATAGCTACTATTACAAGGCATAACATAGGCTACTTTAAGTTTGGGTAAAGAATTAGAGTTCTTATCTTACTCCCTGTTTTAAAACCGAAATTTCGCTAATTTCATTGATTTTGGTTCCACATAAGAAGTGAATCTACTTCACCTATAAATGTTTTGTTTTTTTGAACATAAACTCACGCCTATATCCCCGAAGGGATAGGCAGACGTGCTAGCACCCACATTTCGCCAGTTTATGTTTAGGTCCCAATGTAATAGGTGGCGAGCCTATTGCCATTAACCGGGCACTTATAAACCTGCGATAAATACACACATAACTTCGAAAAGTATCGAAAAGTCATTGGTGTGTGCCATGGTAAAACCTGGGATCGAACCCGAGACCTCGTCTCAGCAGTCCATTACCCATACCACTAGCCTACCGCGGTTTGAAATATTTTTGTTGGGCATTAATATTTTTTTTAAATTCATTAACGATCCAACTATCGATTAAAAATATTAAAAACAAGTTGAATTCCTGAGACGAGCTCAGCCGAATACAAGGGATTTTTTTTTCTTTATCTTGCAATGGTTCACTCCAGCACGAATCTATTACCGAAAACAGCAACTCCATAGCTCATCTCCTTCATACCCAAAACCGTGACAGAAAATTGGCAACGACGACGACGTCGACGACAACTCGATAGCAATAGGGCTTTTCTAAAGAAAATCCCTAAAAACTAGCGACCTGAGTCCCGAAATGTATTTGCAAAGAAAAATAAATCCTATAAATAATTGCAGCGCTACGCGGTACCGGCGCGACTCTACTAGACTAGACTGGTGGTAGAAATTTGATGACACAAATTTGTCACAAAATTCGGCCTGGTAGCAACGTGCCGGGAACACATCGCTCTCCGTACTCCTCTGCTTTCAGAGGAGACAGGATGAGCGATGCTGTTAGTGGTGAGATGGCCCAGGGTCAGCCGGGGTGCGAGGGATATGCTCTATGGGTAACCTTACACCCCGGCGACCCCGGCGTCTGAAGACCCGAGACGGCGTGCGGTTTTAGTCGGTGCAAGCCCGACATAACCGCCCCAGCTGGCCGGCGGGGGGTATCCGAAGGGATTTCCGCACGAAGGTACCACCGTGCACGATTGCGAAAAACCCTCCATAGTAATCCAATTTCGGTTTGATTGCGTTCAGGGGTCAGCAAGTGCATAGCCGGGCAGGGGGTTGTGGTCGCAGCACTAGTGGGACCGGTGGGTGTCACGCGGTGCTGCGACGACAATCCTCTTCTGATGAGTCCGACAAGCTGAGTGCCACCATTGTTAACATGGTAGGTGTATGTAATGGTGACCCTCTTTCCTGAGACTTTACCTTCAGCTTACCATCAGGCAAGGTGAAGTTAAATTGACGTGTCCTAAATAAAAAAATAAAAAAAATATTTTTTTTTTTTGCGTGAACGTTTTAATATTATGATATTTTAGAAGATATTCAATGAAATTGTGTAGTGTAAAAGGCAATTATTAGGTATGTATATGAGGGGTGTGTGTTGGGTAACCTCCTCGAGTGTCGCTCCGATTCCGATCCCGCTGCAGTCCGGGGGGAACGGAATCGGAGCGGCCGGTACACCCTGGGCGGCGGTCAATGGCTTCCCCTTCACCCCTTCATAGGGTTGGCATTGATCGTCGGCCAATACCCAACGTGGCGGGAACACATCGCTCTCCGTACTCCTCTGCTTTCAGAGGAGACAGGATGAGCGATGCTGTAAGTGGTGAGATGGCCCAGGGTCAGCCGGGGTGCGAGGGATATGCTCTATGGGTAACCTTACACCCCGGCGTCTGTAGACCCGAGACGGCGTGCGGTTTTAGTCGGTTCAAGCCCGACATAACCGCCCCCGCTGGCCAGCGGGGGGGTATCCGAAGGGATTTCCGCACGAAAAAAAAAAAAAAAAAAAAAGGTATGTATATGAAATGCTCAAAGCGTAATTAATAAATAGCTACATAAAGATTGATAGTGTATTCGTCTAAATAGCTTTCTAATTACTAAACTTAACTAAATGTGACCATTTTAGACCACCAACCAGGTGGACACCGAAGTCTTAAAATTACGCAAAAAAAAAACAAAATCTTACATCCACTTTTTATCACTTTTCTCGACGTTTCACATGATTCTAAGTATAATTAAGCAAAAAAAAATTTTGTGTCGGTCTGTCTGTTGGTCTGGATGTCTGTTTACGCAATAACTCAAGTACCACTTATCCGATTTAAAAAATTCTTTCGCCAATCATCTTGTTTGGTTAATTTGAAGAACTGATTAGATTTTGGGGTTTGTACGTTCAAGGTTTCGGGTACCTACCATACAAATTGTCCCTAAAAAATATCTAAGTTTGGCCCGAAGTTTTTTTTTTTTTTTTTTTTAACGTGCGGAAATCCCTTCGGATACCCCCCCGCCGGCCAGCGGGGGTGGTTATGTCGTGTCTCGACTAAAACCGCACGGTGTCCTCCCCAAGTGGCCGTTGCCGGGCACCCCGGGTAAGCCCTCGAAAGGATAACCCCAGGGTTGCCGGCGGGCTTTGGCCGCCACCGCGGCCTCGCCTGGTGGGGTCGGGTTTTATCCCGCTTCGGTGAGTTGGCAGGCGTGTGTAGGGCACACACGACACGCCTCCGCCACGGCCTGCTTCTGTAAGGACGGCGAGTCGGCCAACTGCCGTCCTCAGGCCCCGATCATGGAGGTCGGTAGTCCCGGGCGTAGATGAGTCTGCGGCGTCCTCGCCGCAGACTGCGAAACTCGGGGGGCAGGGTTCTCTCCCGCTCCCTCTCCGCCGTCTCTTTCGCGCGCATTACCTGCTCGCAGAAAGAGGCGGCGGCGTGCCACTTGCTCCCGTCGGAGACCACGGCCCTCACCATGGTCTCCAACGAGAGAACGTCCACGCCCAGGACCGCAACGAGATCCCGGCGTTGACTCGCCCACGCAGGGCACTCCACCAACGTGTGGAGCGCCGTGTCTTCGCCAGGATCCTCGCAGTGCTGGCACTGCGGCGTTGTCTCCCGGTGGATGCGCCACAGATACTTACCGAAGCACCCGTGTCCGGTAACCATCTGGCACATCCGGTAGGAGAGGTCCCCATGGTCCCTCTCCAACCACTCCTTCATGATCGGTCTCACCGCCGCAATGGTGGATTCCCCCCACCTTGGGTGCTCAAGTCGCACCCTCCATGTCTCCATGAGTTCCTGGCGGAGCAGGGACCGCTGAGCCCTGATTTCTCGGGGCTCCGGCCTATGGCCCCGCTCCAGCGCCTCCTTGCGCCACTGGTACAGCAGCGCAAGGGCTCTCGCTTCCAGGTCCCATGGAGGGGTCCCGGCTAGGAGACATGCCGCCTCGACGGAGATCGTGCGATACCCCCTGATGACTCTGACGGCCATCGCTTTTAACGGGCTGTTTAATACAGCCACGTTGCGGGCCGCCAGAGTCTCCGCCCATACTGGGGCCCCGTACAGGGCCATGCTTCGCACGATCCCCAGGTACAGTCTCCTAGTGGGGGCGTTGGGTCCCTTAACGTTGGGCATCAGCCGCGATAGCGCGGCCGCAGCCCCCCTCAGTTTCGGAACCAGACTTCGGAGATGAGGTCCGAAGTCCCATCGGCTATCGAGTACGAGCCCAAGGTACTTCATCGTGGGCTCGATGCCGATGCTTACGCCCCCTACGGTTATGCTGGTTCCCGCAGGTGGCCCCCTCCGAGGCCCGTGGAAACACATAGCCTCGGATTTGTGGAGAGCCACCTCGAGTCCCAGCCGCCGTATTCGACCCACGACTTGAGCAACCCCTGCCGTGGCCTTTAGTGCCGCGCTACGGTGCGTTGCTCCCCGCGCCATAACGAGGGTGTCGTCAGCATAACACGTTATGCTGACACCCTCGAGCAACGAACCGCGCAGCACCCAGTCGTATCCGATGTTCCACAGGAGTGGCCCTAGGACCGACCCCTGTGGAACACCGCACGACACTTCTCGCCGCCCTGGCCCTAGCCAGCTCGGGTAAACTATGGCCCTCTCGGATAGGTATGCCTCGACAATGCGGCGGAGGTAAGGAGGCACTCTGTGATACGCGAGCGCCTCCCTAACGCAGCTCCAGGGTAGGGTGTTGAAGGCGTTGGCGATGTCGAGAGACACCGCCACCACCACCCCACCCCGCGAGACTACTTCCTCCGCCAGGCGCCTAACGCGCATGATCGCTTCCACGGTGGAGCGCCCCCGGCGGAAACCAAACTGGTTGTCCGCCAGATCTGGCCCCACGTTCGTGAGATGCTCGACGAGGCGCTCTGCAATAATCCGCTCAAAGAGCTTGCACACCTCGTCGAGCAACACGATCGGCCGGTATCCGGATGGCTGGTCCGCCGGCCGCCCCGCCTTCCGGATAAGGACCAGTTTCCCCGTCTTCCAAGCCTTTGGAAACTGGCCCCTTTCGAGGCATGCGCTAAAGAGCGCCACCAGTCGAGGCCCTAGTTCCTCCAGGGCCAGGACCCATGCTCGGCCTGGAATGCCGTCGGGTCCAGGGGCAGTGCATTTCCGGGCTTTAAGCCGGAGCACTGCTACCCCCAGTTCACTCTCCCTGACTTCGGGCACATCGCTCTCGCTATTATCAGCGTCAGGCGCCTGAGGCGGAGCCATACGCGGAGGGACGTGCTCCTCCGCTCTCGCTGGGAACAAGGAGCCCAGTATCCCCTCCAGCCGCTCCGGCTGGAGGCTCTGGGTCAGTAGGGGCGCCCTTGGGCGGATTTTGCCCCTGACCGCAAGGTAAGGACGCCCCCATGGGTTCTGCTCCAGAGACTCCAGCAGCTCTTCGCGGGCCCGCCGTTTGGCCTGCTTAATGGCTACCTGGAGGGTCCTCTTGGCCCCCTTGTACGCCTCATATAGCTCCGCCTCTCGGGCTGCCGCATCGTCTGGGCGGCGACGCCTCCGGCGGAACCTGGTGTACTGGCGGCGAGCGGTCACGCACGCTGCTCGCAGCTGTGCGATCTCCGCTGACCACCAGTACACCTGTCTCTTTGCCGGGCCGGGCTTAACCCTAGGCATCGCCGCATCACAGATATGCGACATGGCTCTCCTGAACCATTCCGCCTCTGCGTCGACATCGGCAGGCCTGGCCAGTGACGGAATCCAGGCCTGCACTATTGATGCCTCCAGGAGAGCCTCCCGATCCAGGCGTCTGAGCGCCCAACGTGGATCCGGGGGATTCGCAATTGTCGGCGGCAGGTTAGTTGGAGGGGAGACGTCGAACCGAATATACTTATGGTCGGAATCCGTCTCCTCCTCCTCCACCACACGCCAACCCTGGACGCGGCGGGCGAGAGCAGGGGTCGCGAATGCGACATCCACGACCGAACTGAGCCCCCGCCGCTCCCAGGTGGCGACACTCCCCCGGTTGAGGACCTCTAGACCACGGGTGTTGGCCCAGTCCTCCAGTACTCGCCCCTTGTCATTGGTTTCCCGGGAGCCCCAGGCCTGAGACCAGGAGTTGAAGTCTCCCAGGACCAAGACAGGACGAGGACGGCACGCAGCGAGAACAATGTCCAGTTCAGCGAGCCTTAGCTCAAGCTCGTACTGGTCAAGGCTTGGCGAGAAGTAGACGGCCACGACAGCCAAGCCCTCATAGTCCGCCGCGACGCAGCCTCTGCACCTTGCAATGAGTGCAAGGCGCGAGGTGTCCGCGGCGGAACCCCCGAAGACGGTCGCTACGCCGTCCAGGTCCACCGGGCTTCCGGGGTGGACCCAGTACGGCTCAGCGACCACGACCACATTGATAGACCACTCCACGATGCTCTGGTACAGAAGATCCTGAGCACCGGTGCAGTGGTTTATGTTCGCCTGCAGGATGCGGATTGGTGTGTCCATTAATGGACGTCCATCTCCGCATCCCGCCTCGAATGTGGCCGCTCTTGAGCGGCACCCCCGCTACCCGTTGCGGACGAACGGGGCTTTGGCCTCGAGGCGGCGCAGGTTCTGCTGTCCGCCCGGTGCTCCGCCGCTTTGCCCTCCGCTACGCATTTGTAGCAGCGCGGCGGAGCATCACAAGCACTGGCCTTGTGCCCGGGCTGACTGCAGCGGAAGCACCGATCCCCCACGGTGTCTCCCGCTGTGCACTGCACTCCCACATGCCCCACAGCCAGGCACCTGAAGCACCTGGTCTCGCGGGGCTGCAGGAGTTGCACCCGCGCCTTTAGGAAGCCCCCAACGAGGAGGCTCCGTTCGTCCGCAATTTTTTGCGCCGCTGCGACGGGGCAGTTGACGACTGCTGTGCCGTGACCGGTGGAGCTGAAGCGGATTTCTCCAGCTCTCACCTGATCACGGGGGCAGCCGCCCGCCTCCACGACGGCGGAGATGACTTCCTCCGTCGTGGCCGCGTCATCTAGACCCGAAATGCGCAAACCTGCGCATTTGTTGGGTCTGGTGACGCGGACGGCTTCGGTATCCAGCGACTCCCTCAGCTTGGCCGCTAGGGCGTCGGCTTTGGGGCCGCTGGTGGCGCCGGAGACCTCGAGGAGGCGAGCTCCGGTGCGAGTTGTTTTGCACCGGAGCCCCCCCTCTATATCGAGGGCCTTGAGGTCCACTGAGGCTTTAACCTGCCTCAGGACCTGGGCGTACCCCACGCCCTTCTCCACACCCTCCGTCGTCACCGTCAGGACGACGGCAGTGGAGCGTGGGGCGCGGAGCCTCTTCGGCGCCTTCGCCGCAGCGGCTTTTGCCACCTTCTTAGCCGCCTTTTTGGCGGCTTTCTTCGCCTTTTTGGCGGCTCCCGCTACCACCCATTCCTCCCCTCTGGAGGAACGCTCGGGTGCAGCGGGAGTGGCGGGTATGGCGGGGGTGGGGGTGCCGCGCTTTTTCCCCTTCCCTTGTGGCGTTGGGGCCACTGGGGTGGCGGGGCCGGGCTTACCACCGGCAGCAGCTGCGAAAGACGCAGGCCGTGCCAGTGGGGGACGGTAAGCCCGGTCCTCCAGAACACCGAGCCGCCTCTCGATAGCCGCCAAGAGCTGCACCACACTAGGCGCAGTCTCTGGCGGCGGATTGGGCGCCGGCCTAGGCGCTGAATTCGGCGCCGTCTTAGGTGCCGACTTTGGCGCCGGCTTTTGCACAGAATTTGGCGCCGACGTTGACGTAGACGCCCCCCCTAGCGGCGCAAGAGCCCTCGGGTGGTCCGCCACCTCCTGGGCTCTTGGGGCCTTCTGGGCCTCCGGGGATCCCCTGACCATCTGGGTCAGTTGCCTGACCTCCTCCCGGAGGACCCGCTGTTGCTCCAAGGAGTTGGCCAGCTCAGTTTCCAGGCTTGTGACCCGGGCCCTGAGCTTCGCCTCCTCCTCGGAGACGCTCCTACCGAGGAGCTCCTCCAGCGCCGTCATGGCAACGGCGACATTTTCTGCCACCGTCTTCTTTTTGCCTGCCACATTTTTGGACCCCTTAATGGTGTCCGTAATGCGGGCAAGCGCTGCGAGGAGTTCCCTCGCCGCGGGGACGCCTTGGTCCCTGCCACTGGGTAGTGGAGGGACGTGCACCGGCTGCTTCAGCGTTCTGGTCGCCGCGGTGGCCAATATTTTGGCCGGCCGATCATCCTCACTCGAGGAGACCGTCCGTTGTCCGGAGCTTCTGCTCCGGTCAAGGGACGGTCCACCCGAGCGAGGCCGCTTACGTCGGAGACCCTCCTCGGTCTCCATACGGCTGGATACTGACTCGTTGTCAGTACCCGCCGTCGACGCCGCAGACGCAATGTCTGCGTCCGTTTCCCCACCTGTTGGTAACGGAGTAGCGGGTCTGGTGAAGACGGCCTTGACAGACCGCGAGTGAGGCCCCCGCCTCACCTCCTCTTCACCCCCCGCTACCTCCGTTTCATCATCTCGGATGCCGTTGTCCGCGCCAAGGTCGTTTTTATTTGTATCGTCCGGTTGTTGTTTTTTTTTATTTGTGATATTATTCATAGTATATCCCACGAGTATGGGGGAAAGATGGTCCATCCAGGCGGAGCCCCCTGCACCTGGATAAGCCTATATACTATGGAGGTCGGCTGGTATCCATAGGTTTTGACGACTTCGCTGTCGGGTGTTATAGACTTTTCCTTGTCGTGGGCCGGCCAATAAAGGCAAGCCCTCCGGTCGGCAAGTTCACAGCGTACCCTTCTGGAGCCACCAGTCAGGTCGTTGCTGATCACCTGCCGATTACGGAACGCGAGAGAATGGCTAGTCCTCTCTCACCGGCGGCGGCAAAAGTGCCCGTCGGCCCCTGCGTGAGCAGTGGGCCAACCCGCCCCTGGATCCCCCAGGATCCTACGGTGGCCTCCACCACTAACAGCATCGCTCATCCAGTCTCCTCTGAAAGCAGAGGAGTACGGAGAGCGATGTGTTCCCGCCACGTTGGGTATTGGCCGACGATCAATGCCAGCCCCATGAAGGGGAAGCCATTGACCGCCGCCCAGGGTGTACCGGCCGCTCCGATTCCGTTCCCCCCGGACTCCAGCGGGATCGGAATCGGAACGACACTCGAGGAGGTTACCCAACATACACCCCTTGGCCCGAAGTTTGACAATCACTGTGTGATTTCCGCCCCACTAGTTTTAGAACTTAAAATGGCTATAGTAAGCTATCCTTAACAGGTATATGCCATCGCGGACTTTTTTGTAGACCTATAAAATAGGAACAATCCCACGATGCATAGTTTTGTTATATCTCAAAGGGATCAGCGTATTCTATGAAAGCTCTCAGTCGGCTTGATTTTTTTAGTCATTTTGAAAAATTGTCGCCATATTTTAACACAAAATTCCGCTTGAATCACTATCTGTTGATGAAAACCACATCAAAATCGGTTAGGTCGTTTAGAAGTTCTTAGCGAACAGGGAATATGCATGTAAATATACATGCATATTCTCTGTTGTGTGAATTGTATCCCAAAAGTACCAGTCCCTTTCGGCCTTTTCAAGGTACTCTCCGCTTCAGACGAAACAATTCTGAACATAATGCGTTATTGGAGGAGGTCTGCGAAGCCGCCGATGCACCCGATGGACATGGAGTTGATAAGCAGGCTGCCATCATCGTTCGAGAGATGGAACAGCATCAGCAGCTCATGGAGGATTCTCCTGTCGCTGAGGAGTTGAGAAGGTACTCTTGCCGCGTAAACCATTACGGAGGAACAGGCAGTTATGTTTCTCCGACGCAAAGGGACTGCGGGACTGCTGCTGCTACTACTGTAGCTTAGTGGTTAGGAAGTCGGTTTTACGAACGAGAGGTCCCGGGTTCGAATCCTGGTCATTACAGTACCCACTCCTAACACAAGCAACTTAGCTCAGCTGGAGGAGTAGTAGTAGTCCCTTTTTTTTTTTTTTTTCGTGCAGGGCGGGCGGGCGGGGGTATCCGAAGGGATTTACCCTTCGGATACCCCCGCCCGCCGGCCAAATACTAGTAGTAGTAAATCTCTTTATTGTATGAACACAAGAATACTCCATACATAACATAAGCTGGTACAGGTATGAGGCATATACAATTGGCGGCCTTATCGCACAGTCTTTTAGAAAGAAGGTGATTAGCGTCAGTACAACAATTGCGCGATGCAGGATTAGTAGTGTCAAAATAGTCCAGCTTGCTTTCGCGAGATGGCGCTGGATACATGTGGTGTTACTACTACTACCACAACCTACTTAATTTGATGTTTGTGGGCAGCTTAGCAACTTCGTTCTTCTCTCCCTTCATATTTTTTTACCCTTCCCTTCCTATCTACTATATAGGAAGGGAAAGGTATAGATAGTGTAACGATTGAATGTTTTTGTGGAAGTTTTTTGATGAGTTTACGTAAAGTTTAAGGTGTGACTTATGGACTGTAATATTTAATAAAATAATTAATGTATTTGATGCTAACTACCGGTTAGGGCGAGCAGAGAGTTAAATAAAAGGTTGATTACAATGTATAGTATGAGATTATAATCGTGAATAGAATGTTACATAAATTTATATCTGGTATTTGAGTAAATGAACCTCAGGGGATGGATTCATAATAAATATTCTGCCGTGGCGTTGTTCGGTCCGTTGTGCAAGATGTTAGTATGCACTTAGCTAGTGGACACGTGGCTGGTGGTGTTGCCGGCGTGCCAGGGTCTCCGCTGGTGTGCCTCGCTACCGCTATGATGGTGCGAAGCCCGGTGCGAAGACCCTGGAATTAGAAAAAGTGCGGGTCAGTTTGTCACTAGGTAATTACGTCCAAGTGACCCGCTAAAATAGCAGGTGAAGAGAATCTCCCAGCGGCAATGCAGCGTAGCTAGAAGCTATAATAAAAAGAATATAATTAGGCAGCACAAGCTGGTGCCGCGACCTCTGACCGTAGGGGTCATCGGCCTCGTGGCACTAAATAGGTAGGCTGAAATAGCACACAGTATAAAATAAAATATAATAAGCCATGCATTTTAGCAGGCAATAAGCTGCACCGCTGGAAAGTCTTCACCTGTAGAAAGAAGTAGGAAATGTTGATCTCAAAACTTACCCGGAGCCGACAGCAGTTGGCCACGGGGTCAAAGTGACTTTCCCCGGCGAAGGTTACCAAGGAAAGGAACGATATAAGAGCCGTCAGTTGATGACTGGGCTAGTGCTGTCCAATCTCGCTTGCACAACCATAGATAATTAGTAATATATTATAGAAACATACTAAAATATCGATTAATTTACGGATATTGTTTTAATTAGATTTATACAGAATCCACAACGTTACAATAGTATCTAGCACAACAGTTACAGGTGTCCCCAGTGGCGTAGCAAAGGGGGGGCGTGGGGGCGGGCCGCACCGGGTGTCACCTTTTTTGGGGTGACACCCACCCGGTCTCTCAACTTTAAGAACAATGTACAAACAATAAAAAAAAATCGCTAGCACAAAAAATCTTTTTCGGGGATTCCTCCACTAGCACTAGCTCAGCTCTATGTATAATTCGGGGATTCCCGCAAAACAGTCTGACGCTATCGTGGGGGATTCCCCGTCCCATGCTCGCGATCTTTGACGTCTCATTTGCAAAATTTCTCATTTGTTTCGTTGGTTGGCGTGAATTGTTAAACGTGTATTATTCTATAGTTATAGATAATAAAAAAGTAGTGATAGATAATAGAAAATTTATAGCTTTTTACTTTCGATGGGGTGATACCACCAACTTCCGCACCGGGTGCCACCCAAGGTAGCTACGCCACTGGGTGTCTCCCTCATATAGTGCAACAATAGCTCAAAATGTATACGGAGAGAAGCAAATGGTGGGCTGTTCTCTCTGCCTACTTAAGAGGTAGAAAGACGTGAATATATATTTTTTATGGAATTTGTGTAAGCTTGAACTAAAGTAATGAAAAACTTTGCTATAGGGAGGCTCTAAGAGATCTTCCACAAGGTCTGACGATGAAACGGAATGTCCGCGCCAAGTTATCTGCGTCTGTAAGCCTCAGATCCAAGAGAAGGCCCATCTCGCTGTTCAAGACATTGAAGTATCGAATCAGCTTTGCGGTTAAAAGGGTAAGTGCGATCGCCACTGTTTACTAGGTCTGCAAGGCGAATCGCTGCTTACAATGTTGAGCTGAGTGAGACATCGTGAATCAGATTTTGAAAATTTTTAACAGTGATCATTCCTCCGTGGTAAGTCCGATTTTGAAAATTCTTTTTGAAAGTCACAACTGGACATGCTTTCTGAGCGTGTAAAGTTTGGTCACAGTGTCTCAGTGTCTAGAGCTTGCGTATTGGAAAGCGGAATTCGCAGCGGACCCCGGTTTCTAACTTCCAACTTGGAAATCTATGACCAAATGATGAAATGAATAAGTGGGACTGTGGACACACATTGCGAAGTTAGCAACACTAGCCAAGGCAGTCTTAGGACGTGTGATCGTGTAATTCCATCTGGAATTTTTTTAACGGTGATCATTCCTCTGTGGTAGCATTAATTTTTTCAAAATATATCCATAAACCTTCCTCTGATTGACCTCTTTAATCATGCCAAATTTGGTTCTGATTGGATTAGTAGTTTAGGAGGAGACCTGTGACAAAGAAAATCCTGAAGTCTGGTATGAGGAGCTTTCGCTCGACTTCATCTCACTCAGCTCAATAATTTAATTTAATAATATTTTTTTTAATAATTTATTTAACATAGTGAGTTACTGATACATAACAATTACATCACAAATGAAACAATCCGAGCTACACGTAGATTTGTAAGGTTGTCACCTGTACTAGTGATAATACACTGTATCACAGGTATCAGCGCCCTCCATAGTCAGGGAACAATGAACAGTAGACACTGGTAGGTATGATCTATAACGATTTTGTGGGATAGTTTTAAGTTTATAGATAGTTTTACTTTGTAGGTACTATGAAACGTAGGGTGCTTGGTTGGGGACCTCCACGCGGTGCACCCTGGGCAACGGAGACAGCAGCGCCTCTCTCCTAGGGCGGGAGAGACGCTGCCGCCTACGGCCAACTCCGACCGAGGCGAGGACGGCCCTGTTGAGGGCTGTTCGGAAGCTTTCCACGTGTCCCTCTGATTAGCAGATGGCACAGTGGAGAGCAAGTAAGGGGGCCATCTCGAAACCGGAGATGGCCCAGGGTCAGTCGGGGTGTGAGGGATATGCTCTATGGGTAACCTTACACCCCGGCGTCTTAAGACCCGAGACGGCGTGCGGTTTTAGTCGGTTCAAGCCCGACATAACCGCCCCCGCTAGAGACCCCCGCTCTCCAGCGGGGGCGGTATCCGAAGGGATTTCCGCACGAAAAAAAAAAAAAAAAGGTACTATGAAACGTAGTGTTATAGACTAAAATTTAAAAAGAAGTAATGTATTTGTCAAGACTGTCAATGATGACTTTTCGTCCCAGATTTTACGAGGTGGAACTATAATTTAGAATAAAGTAAAAACATTGTTAATTCGCGAGTATTTTGATTGCCATCCCCATAAAATTATTGGGGGTGCGACTGGTTGGATCACCTCCAAGTTTGGTACACCCTGGGCAACGTGGGCGATGACGCATCATTGATTGCTCCTTTGGAGTAGCTGGCGTCAACGTCGACGGCCAAGAGTCTGACCAACCGGCCCTTTTCAGGGCCAGCTGACCCCATTGCACGAGGAGGTCGGGGTATGGCGGGCCTGCAAGTCCGTTGCCGGGGGTGGTCGCTCCAGGTACCCCTCTGCTGTTATCAGAGGGGACACTGCGAATGGCCCAGGGTCAGTCGGAGTGCGAGGGATATGCTCTATGAGTAACCTTACACCCCGGCGTCTGTAGACCCGAGACGGCGTGCGGTTTTAGTCGGTCCGAGCCCGACATAACCGCCCCCGCTGGTGGCGGGGAGGTATCCGAAGGGATTTCCGCACGAAAAAAAAAAAAATACATAATACTCTTCAAACACAATAATTATAAAGGATTAACTTATTAGATAAAATTGAGAGTGAGTACCTATATGAGAGTGTAGTCTGTGAAGTGTGTGTGTTTTTAGGTATGTTTGTGATTGGGGTGTGTGTTGGGTAACCTCCTCGAGTGTCGCTCCGATTCCGATCCCGCTGCAGTCCGGGGGGAACGGAATCGGAGCGGCCGGTACACCCTGGGCGGCGGTCAATGGCTTCCCCTTCATAGGGTTGGCATTGATCGTCGGCCAATACCCAACGTGGCGGGAACACATCGCTCTCCGTACTCCTCTGCTTTCAGAGGAGACAGGATGAGCGATGCTGTTAGTGGTGAGATGGCCCAGGGTCAGTCGGGGTGCGAGGGATATGCTCTAATGGGTAACCTTACACCCCGGTGTCTGAAGACCCGAGACGGCGTGCGGTTTTAGTCGGTGCAAGCCCGACATAACCGCCCCCGCTGGCCGGCGGGGGGGTATCCGAAGGGATTTCCGCACAAAAAAAAAAAAAAAAGGTATGTTTGTGATTGTAGTGTATGTTGTAACAGGGATAGTTGAATTTTTGTGTTGATTATAAGTTACAAGTTATTAGAAGTTAGTAGTTGGTTTATAAGGTTATAGCAAATCAAACATGAGACTAGTTTTACCTTTCATATATTATTTTTTTATAAATGTTATCAACTGTATGTAATCTCAAGGGTGAGTACGCATAGTTCAATTAAGATTGAAGTTAAGGAAGTGAAGTTAAGAGATGTGAAGACGTGAAAGACGTGGAGGACGGCCCGCGGCAGCCAGGAATCTGCACTTAGCTCTGACGCAGTATCCGCCCGGCGTGTCGCGCTGGCACCAACCGCTCCGTGACTCGCTCGGCGGACCTGAAAAGAGAAGGCAAAGCTTTCAGTATGTGAATACATACTGCTAGTGCAGGCCGAGCATACCGAAGGCGTAAGAAAGGTGACAAGCTTCCCCAGGCACGTGATGCTTATGGTCATTATATTAAAGCAGGCAGGTCACAGCCTTTGCAAGCAGCAGGAATAGATGCACAGAAACATAGATGACACTGAAGGATTGTTCACCATGCGGTCACTGACCGCGTGGCCCGCACAGGTTATTGTCCTTTTGACAAGCGTAAAAAGGGAAAGCATGCCTTGCGTATAAGCTACACAATTAAAACAAATAGATACTGCTCACGTAAAAAGCAGCATCCCAATTAGAAAACTTTGCCACGACTACAGAGGTGTAGTGTGGCATGATAACATTCTATATAATTCCAATACATGGATAATGTTGGCAAGCCTCGTTCACGTAAAAACGAGGCGATGCCTGGAGTAGCTTAGCATAGCAGTGGGAACCTGACGTGGCACCATTGGTGAAGATGAAGAGGCCACGGGGAATATCCCTGGTGGGCCATTGGTACCACGTCACCCTCCAACACTAATGAGCTCTATGTAATAAAAATGATTAGCACACGTAATGTATAAATTGTAAAATTCTCACCAACGGCTCAGTACCAGAGCTATGCACTTGTGGTAGGTAGCGATGCAGAAAATTAGGGGCTCGCAAAACCGCTGCACCGTAATTTATAACGTCGGCTGAAAGAAGCGACTTGGTGGGAGTTCATAGATAATGAGCCACAGCCGATAGGGTTGACCACAGCTAACATAGACAGAGTCGATGAAAGAATACAGATAATATTAGTAGACTATGAATCGATATCAACTAAGGAATCGACTACATATTCCACTAATATTCTTAAAAGTACAATGTGCATTGTTACAATGTGTTGTATATGTATGTGTAAATGTGAGTGATAGTGTGAATGTAATGTCAGTAACGTCACAGATTAATAAATAGTTACTACGTGTAACGTGTCCTAAGATGGTGTTTTTTAAAAAACATTCGGTCGCCTCATAGTCTTCGCTTCGACGCCTCGCCTCAACGCCTTTTACCATTCTTATTTAGAGATTTCTCATTTCTTATTTTAACCATTTTTAGTTAGAGAATGGATGTAGACCTGTTTGTTGATACGGTTGTATAGCACCGGACTGAAAAAGTAAAAGCTACGACCGGCAAAAGACGTTCTGTGGGGTATATACTCGCAAATACTGTCCGTTATGAAAGGTACTTTAGCATACTTACGTATATTCTTCAAATTTTTACGACATCACAAAACAACGTGTAAAAGTATAGTATATAGTCTAACGAGCTCTTTATCCGAGCAACTATCCTGATTGCACATAGAGCTTGCGTATTGGAAAGCAGAGTTCGCAGCTGACCCCGGTTTCTAATTTCCAACTTGGAAATCTATGACCAAATGATGAAATGAATAAGTGGGACTGTGGACACACATTGCGAAGTTAGCAACACTAGCCAAGGCAGTCTTAGGACGTGTGATCTTTCTTCTGTCAAATTGAGGCCTCTCCGTGTCTCTGAGAGCACGTGAAGCCGTCACCGGTCCCACTAGTGCTGCGACCACAATCCCCCTGCCCGGCTATGCACTTGCTGACCCCTGAACGCAATCAAACCGAAATTGGATTACTATGGAGGGTTTTTCGCAATCGTGCACGGTGGTACCCACCCGGCCGAAATTTTGTGACAAGTTTGTGTCATCAAATTTCTACCACCAGGACACACATCTACTCACCAAGTTTCAACAGCATAGTTCTTATAGTTTCGGAAAAAAGCGGCTGTGACATACGGACGGACAGACAGACAGACATGACGAATCTATAAGGATTCCGTTTTTTGCCAATTGGGCACGAAACCCTAAAAAGGCAGTGGCACTCCGGGAGTGCCGACAGAAGTGAAAACTTGAACAATTACGTGCATTTTTTGAATCATCATCATTCATAATCTCTTCATCCCGCTCTCCATAATCCGTCACTAAAAATATCATTTAATCAAACTATTCTTTGCCCTAGATGCGAGAACGTCTCCGCAACCTGATCTTTTCGGTGGAGCTGTGGTACGAAGCCATCCGCAACATCGAGGGCCACTTCGGCTCTGCCGTGGGCTCGTATTTCTACTTCCTCCGCTGGCTGTTCGCGGTAGACCTGCTGCTGGCGGTGTTCGTCGTCGCTTTCGTGGTGATACCGCAGGCGATCTACGATGAGGAACAGACTTCTATCAAAATCGGCTTCTTGGATTTCATTAGTGGTACGGTTAGTATTAAGCCATTTATATATTCATTTTCATTTAATACTAGCTTTCCGGGCGTACAAGACGTGCACACCGTGGTTCCCAAATCTGAGGGGGCCCATCTTGAAACCGGCAATGGCCCTGGGTCAGCCGGGGTGCAAGGCAAGTGCCTTATGGGCCACCTTACACCCCGGCGTCTGAAGACCCGAAACGGCGTGAGGTTTTAGTCAGTTCGAATCCGACATGGCCCGCTGGCCGGTGGGAGGGTATCCGAGAGGACTTCCGCACGTAAAAAAAGAGGTCCTCCTAAACTGTTACTGTATGCTTACAATTTCAGGGCGGTCTAGAAAAGTCGATGTTGTTCTACGGGCACTATCATGACGGCAACGTGGCCGCCAGACGGAACCTCACGTACAACATGCCGTACGCCTACTTCTTCACCATGGTCTGCATCTACATCATATTCTTCGTGGCACTGTGCTATAGGTAAATATGATAATGTCGGAAGTTTACGCGAATGTCACACATTGAAATAAAACTATTTTTAACGGATATTATAGGGTGTGGTGAAGAGGGGTTGGACCCCCCCCCTCTTTATTTTCCATCTACCGGTCAATAGCGAAACTACTCACTTCATTCCACGTCAAAAATAGCCTTTATACTCTCTCTGGTAATTGGCGATTAGGCCTGTAGACAAAGTGACATTCTACTAGTGAAATCGCTTCCAAGTCCGGACCATATTATTTACATGTGACATGTCGACAAATAATGTGACATTATTTGTCGATATGTCCCATACATTTTGACGACCTCTGTGGCGTAGCGGTACTGTGTTCGACTGCTAAGCCAGAGGGTCGCGAGTTCGATTCCCGCTCAGTGCAAATATGTATATTTGCATTGGTCTGGGTGTTTCTATGTATAATATGTATGTATTTACAAAAAAAAGTATTTAAGTATGTTTATCCGCATTCTAGAACCCATATGACAAGCTCTGCTTAGTTTGGGTCTAGATGGCGTTGTGTAACTTTGTCCTACAATATTTATTTATTATTTATGTTTATTTCGGACTTTTACACTGGCCTGCCAACAGAATGTAAATTTGTGTAGGCCCTCAGGGTCTATAGACAAAGTGACATTGTATTAGTTGAATCGCTTCAAAGAGAATTCGCTAAAGCCCAAAATGTATGGGAGTGACATTATTTGTCGACAAGTCACGTGTCACAACTAATGTCACTTCCATACATTTCGGACTCTTGAAGGTTCCCACCGAAGCGATTCCACTAGTAGAATATCACTTTGTCTAGGCCTCCAGGGCCTGTGGTCAAAGTGATATTCTATTAGTTGAATCGCTCTAAAGAGAATTCGCAATAGTCCGAAATGTATAGCAGTCATATTATTTGCTACACGTGACGTGTCGACAAATAAAGTGTCACTGCCTTGCCTTTCCCCTAGCGTTATAGCCAATAGAACGTGACATGAGTTTGACGTATGACGTATAAGTTTTATGGACCATAACCTAGAGGCTTACCCCTAGGTTATGGTGCATAAAACTTTAGTTCAAGTGTGGCAGATTAAATTACATTTTTAAGCATTTAGTATGCTTTATACTATAGATTTAGATCGGAAAAAGAGAACATCTAGGACAGGGCATGAACCCGCGACCAGTCCCTTACAGGGGGACTGCTCTGACCAACTGAGCTACCTAGACACGTCCCAGATATTCGAAATTCTCTTCGAAATTGTGGCAGATTAGATTAAACTGAGGGGTTATAAAACCAGTCCTCATCAATTTTGGTAGTCGTCATGATCTCGGCGTTGTCCAAGTTTTCTTTTTTCTTTTCTTTTTTTTTATGATAAATATTTTACGACATTCTACACATCGCTTTCTAGACCCAAAGTAAGCATAGTTTAACTAGCTTGTTTTATGGACTCCAGAATGCTGATAAACATACTTTTTTTTTTATAAATAGATAAATATTATACATAGAAACACACAGACCAATGCAAATAGACATATTCATGCATACAAATATTTGCACTGAGCGGGAATCGAAACCGCGCCTCCTGTCGTAGCAGTCGAATGCACTACCGCTACGCCACAGAGGCCGTCAGTTGCATATAAAGCTTGTATTTTAGAGCCCGGTGTCTGCTCACCTACGCTTTCTCCTGATGTGGCTTATCTCGACCGTTCGTTTGACCCCCATCCCACGAGGAAACCCTGCACCAAAGCGCCGTTCGGTAATCAGCAGGTATACTGAGTCACAAGTCAGGTTCGAAGATCTTGGTGGCATCCTATATACCAAAAACCCATATCCCACCATATGCTCAAAGGTTATACTGATAAATTGGTATACTTTGATGTTCAGGACGGCGTACTCGTACCGGCAGAACTTCATCGAGACGTCGGGCGGGCTGAGCATCATGTTCGCCAACAAGGTGTTCTGCGGCTGGGACTTCGGCGTCGTGGCGCCGCAGGCCGCCGCGCTCAACGCCAACAGCCTGTACAACGAGTTCAAGGTAACATGTTTAAAAGACTCCCCGTGGCCATGGCTGCTGAAAAGCAACCGAAACGTCGGGATCAATGTAAAATATAAAATAACATCAAATAAATCGCGATAGAATCCGTTAAAAATAGTTTTATTTCAATTGTGACATTCGCGTAAACTTCTGACAATATCAAGGTAACATGGCTAAATAGATAAACAAGTTGAATTCCTGAGACGAGCTCAGCCGAATACAAGGGATTATCGATTTCGCGTTTTTTTTTTTTTTTTGCGATTTTTTGCGATTTTTTCTTTATCTTGCAATGGTTCACCCCAGCACGAATCTATTACCGAAAACAGTAACTCGATAGCTCATCTCCTTCATACCCAAAACCGTGACAGAAAATTGGCAACGACGACGTCGACGACGTCGACTACAACTCGATAGCAATAGGGCTTTTCTAAAGAAAATCCCTAAAAATAATCAAATAATCCAGGTGTATGGGGCCCCACCGAAACCTATTAAATGTGAGTTTACATTATTTACATTACCATGGCTGCTGAAAAGCAACCGAAACGTCGGGTACAATGTAAATAATAAAATAAACATCATATAATATAAATCTTTAGGCTTTCACGGCCGCGTTGCATGTAGAATATACTGCTTCATCATCAGTCGCCGCCGAGGAGAGTTCTACGCACTCGTCGCCGCCTGGACCTGTGCCACTGAAGATGTGGACCGCAGTGATCGACGAAACGTTTGAAACACAAGTTTCATATGGACCACGACCAAACAGCCCGGAAGCAGTATATTCTACATGACATCATATAAATCGCGATAGAATCCGTTAAAAATAGTTTAATTCAAGATGCTATTTTAGTTTTCATCAAAATTGAGCCCGAGACTCCTTTGAATACTTCTAGCTATTCCTCATAGTTTTGGATATGGCCATCCCCGCCCGCTTGAAAAATTCACCCTGCATGACCCGGGACTGGGCCCTTGAGATATCAATGACGGTCAGATGACGAGTTATCCTCATCACAGTTTCAGTCCCACTTAGAAAGAAAGAAAAATCTCTTTATTTCGGTGCAACGCAAATTATAAACTAAGACCATTATACACAGTTACAAAATCGAGCGTATACTCCGCATTGCACCAAAAAAGGAGCCAGTTCAGCATAATGCCAGGCACAAGTACCTTTTTTTTTATTTATTTTTTCGTGCGGAAGTCCCTTCGGATACCCCCCGGCGGCCAGCGGGGGTGGTTATGTCGGACTTGAACCGACTAAAACCGCACGCCGTCACGGGTCTACAGACGCCAGGGTGTAAGGTTGCCCATAGAGCATATCCCTCGCACCCCGACTGACCCTGGGCCATCTCCGGTTTCGAGATGGCCCCCTCGGGTTTGGGAACCACGCTGTCCCCGTCCTGCCCCGGTTTGGGGGACTGCTTCTGCTGGGGTGACAGGCGGCCTCACCTGTCACCCCCAGTCCTGCGCCCATGGAGGGGCCTGAGTCGCCTGCGACGCGCGGCGAGCAAGTTGCGGGCTCGGCGGGCCGGGAGAGTTCTGAACCTCTCCCGGGCGCGCTCCGCCATCTCCTTCGCGAGCATCACATGCTCGCAGAAGCCAGGCACAAGTACCTGGCGCTGGTTTTGAACTGACTCCTATGTGGAGGACATCGCACATAAACAAAAGAGTTCTTAAATTTACAAAAAGAAAAAAAGAAAAGAAACACAAAAACATCAATAGAACTAGATTCATGGGTAGATAACCGGGTGGAAAGTAGCTTATTTCATCCCTAGGGTGGATTTTTTTTTTGTTAATTTTAGTGTTTGCCATGGAGTCCATGATAATTATTACGCTTTTTTTTAGATGGCCGCCTAGATACTCGATTACAATGGAACCAATAGATTCGATTTTCAAAACTTTTCTAATGTTGGTTTAAAAAAATGTTATAATTCACGTACGTGAATTATACATTTTTTTTCAGTATTAAAAAAAACATTTAAGTTTGCTAAAGAATTAGCGGGAAAACGAGATTCAATATAAACGAATACCTTGTGTTAATTGTGGTTAAAAGGGTTTCGGAAACTTATTCCAGTGACATGGATATTAATTTAACTCCCGATGAAATTAAAGAACAGGCAAAAGCTGTTGTTAATAATCTATTTCCAATTTTACTTTAAATTTCAACTGATTATCAATATGCCTGTTTCATTAAATGTGTGTGTACTATTTTAATTTCCTCACATAGTCTAAATGAAAAGTAGAGTGTTTAACTCGGGTGAATGTCACCCATGTCACCCTCGAACTATTGGCGCTCTCACTTCGTTCGAGCGCCAGAAATATCTCGGGTGAAATGGCTGATTTTCAACCCTTCTTTCTTTTTTTTTTTACGTGCGGAAATCCCTTCGGATACCCCCCCGCCGGCCAGCGGGGATGGTCGTGTATGTCGTGTATCGACTAAAACCGCACAGTGTCCTCCCCAAGTGTCCGTTGCCGGGCACCCCGGGTAAGCCCTCGAAAGGATAACCCCACCTTGTGTAACAATCTACTATTTCATCTCTCCTGTTCGGAAAGTTTAATTTTCATGGGTAGATAGCCGGGTGGAAAGTAGCTTATTTCATCCCTAGGGTGGAAAGTAACTTTTTTAAATTTTAAGTTTTGTCATGGAGTCCATGATAATTTAATTACGTCATAATGCCTTGATATCATGACGCTTTTTTTTACATGGCCGCCTAAATGCACATCACGTGACCAACTCGATTACAATGTAACCAATAGATTCGATTTTCAAAACTTTTCTAATGTTGGCAGTATGTACGTGAATTGTAACTTTTTTTTCAGTACTAAAAAACACAATTCAAGTTTACTAAAGAATTAGCGGGAAAACGAGATTCTATATAAATAAATGCCTTCTGTTAATTGTGGTTAAAAATAGTTTCGGAAAGGGATCCAGTGACATGGATATTAATTTAACTCCCGATGAGATTTAAAAACAGGCAAAAGCCGTTGTTAATAATCTATTTTCAAATTGTTCTAATTTTACTTTTATTTTTAACTGATAATCAATATACCTGTTTCATTAAATGTGTGTGTAGTATTTTAATTTCCTCACATAGTTACAATGAAAAGTAGAGTTTTTACCTCGGGTGAATGTCATCATTTCACCCTCGAACTATTGGCGCTCTCACTTCTTTCGAGCGCCAGAAACATCTCGGGTGAAATTGCGGACTTCCAACCCTTGTGTAACAATCTACTATTACCTCACAGGAACTCTTGAGCGAACAGACGAAGAAGCGCGTGACCCTATCTGCGTGGCGGAGGCTCGGCCAGTACGCGGCGAACGTGGCCGTGACACTGCTGGTGCTGGCCATCATCGCTGGAGTGGAGTGCGCGCTGTGGCTGCTACTGGCTCAAGAGACTGCCCTGCCGCACTGGGAGCTCCTCGTGTCGTTTGTGGTCACTGGGGTGGTGACTCTGTGTCCTGTGTTCTTCCACGTTATTGTCAAGTAAGGAATTATGACCTCTATCATTATGCCGCGGTACACTCATTTTTTTGTGAAGGAATCCCTACGAATACTAGCAAGTCTAGCGTGGGTGGTTATGTCGGACTCGAACCGACTAAAACTGCACACCTTGTTGGGTCTCATATGCTGGGTGTAAGGTGACCCAATTAGGCAATTACTTCGCACCCTGGGCCGTCTATGGCTTCGAGATGGCCCCCTCGGGTACTAGCAATTAGGATAATTCAAAATATGAGACATTCACAATTATCAGCTGATAAGGTAGCCAACATAACTTGATTTTAAGGCGGCACGAAGTTTGCCTGGTCAGACATACACATACATACATATCTCACTCACACCTTTTTCCCTCTGGGATAGACAGAAACAACAGCCCGCCATCTGCTTCTGTCCTTACACACTTCACGAGCTTCCTCTACAGTCATTAAACCTTTCATGCAAGCCCGCCGGTTTCGAGTTCATTATTTAATAAAAGCTGGTGTTAAAAAAAGTGAGTGGTCCGTCGGCCCGCAGGCTGGAGTACTACAAGCCGCGCATGGCGCTGTACGTGAGCATCGCGCGCACGTGGCTGCTGGACGTGGGCACGCTCACGCTGCTGCTGGTCTACTGGGCGCGCTCGCAAGCCAAGGTCTGTCAAGCTCTCTCCTGGGTCATTAGCTAGAGCGTGCGCACCTTAACAGTGGCACCGTCACTATCTAGTGTCAAATTTTGTGGTATATTTGAATAGAGTTATATATTGTTACGTGCGCGGGGTACAAATTAAATGCCGTTTACACAACAAAGAGGTTTATTCGCTCACCACAAACTAGACAACTAAATAACTAGCACACACAGTACTCTTCAACAGTCGCTCCAGTCGCTCAGCAGTTCACAGTAGTCCACAGTAGTTCCTTAAGTCGCAGGTATAACTCTCTTGAATTGCTTCGGTAAGATGTGTTCGCTTTCGCTTCCGAAAATTAACTGACTCGTGTCGATCGCCGGGCGCCCTTTTATAGCTCTTAATAAAGAGGGTAGAATGTTCCGGAATCATCTAGAGATAAAGCACTAGAGCGTTCGAGAAGAGTAGGTATTTACTGGAGCTCTCGAGAAAACAAGTACCTACACAGTCGTGCTGACGATGGAGGTGAATGCCCTTGTTATCGCGATTTGTAGGTAAAGTAGGTATAGGTATTTAAAGGGCTTGTGATTTTGTATTGACTTTTCTGGATTTTTCTAAACGGATCGATAGAGTACCTCGACATTAACAATGCGTTTTCATTTCTAGAAGATTCGATCAGTAGTTTTCGAGATATCGATGATCGTTGTAACAATATTCAAACAATATTTTTTAACAACCTTCTTAAAATAGAGGCTGTGTGTCGTTTTATCTGCAAGTAAGATATTGGAAACTTGCAAAACGTTATTTAGAAGGTAAATTACGTGTATGCATTTTGATTTCTAACGTACTATGAACCTTCCACGTAATTTTACATAGTTAATTAAGAACATTTCAGAAACAAAACCACTTTCATTTTTCGTGCGGAAATCCCCTAGGATTAGGTAAGACTAGGCAGCCGGGCAGGTTATGTCGGGGTGGGTGTCTGGGGTGTAAGGTTGCTCATAAGGCATTTCACTCGCATCCTAACTGACCCCGGTCCATCTCTGGTTTTGGAACTCTCATGTTTGGGAACTACGGTGCCCTGTCTTGCCCACGGAAAAAGGGTGGGAGGCGCAACGAGCCGCCGCCCCGGCCTGCGTCTGCTAGCCTGTCACCCCCAGGCAGATATAAAACCCTGACACTAAATTGTGACTCTGCCACTCTTAAGGTGTGCTCTTAATAATAATCAATAGTAGGTTAAGGTTGGCTGGTTGGGAGGGCCCATTTTTTTTCTTTTTTCCGTGAGGAAATCCGAAAAAAAAATCCGGGAGTATCCGAAAGGATACCCCCGCCGGCCAGCGGTTATATCGGACTTGAACCGACTAAAACCACACGGTAAAGTAAGTAAGTAGTAATGGTTTTTTTTTCGTTCTTTCTTTTTCTTTTCTTTTTATTTGTCACACATAGTAGAACGAGCAACATTTTTTCAATTTTGCTGTACCTAAGATTAATTCCACCATTTTTTAAACACATTCTGATGATTTACCAATATACCTTTTTTTTTTTTTTTACCTCATTGATTTCAAGTTTAGAGAAATTGTACCGTATTTAATGTAATAATATTTTTTATTTGCATTTCAATCAATTAACAGAAGCATCAATGGCTTAGCGGTTAAAGAGTCGGCCTTACGATCTAGAGGTCCCGAGTTCAAATCTATGGCCCAAGAATTCCATTCCTCTTAACGGAGTAAAAACGCTTGCTCTGTGAATATTCTGACTTGACATATTATGTTTTTATTGCAGTGCTGGGAAACTTCGTTCGGTCAGGAGACTTACCGCCTAGTGTTGCTAGACACCGTCGTTTCACTGTTTGTGTTGCCATTGTTTGAGTTTACTAGAGCTTTAGTTCATAAGTGAGTTTACTTTTTTTTTATTACTTTATTTTGCTGAAAATAGCTTGATAAATTTTCACCTCCGATGTCTGTACATGAGATGTAATCTTTTGTAGACCCTTTTAACTGGTAATTTCGATTACTAGTACTATTTGCATACAAAAAGAAAATCTAAAATCTTATTTTTAGAGTTATCCGGATATTTAGCAAATGTTGCAAGCGCCATGATCACGGACGAACTGAACTGGCGGTTAACGGTGAACAGATTCAAGAGTAAATATATAATAAATAAATATTCTAGAACAAATTACACAACGCCATCTAGACCCAAACTAAGCAGAGTTTTTTCTAAAGATTTAGATCGGAAAGCAGAGCTGGTCATATGGGTTCTAGAATGCGGATAAACATACTTAAATCCTTTTTGAAGTGAAACTTCTTTAGAATCGTTGTGATTTCAAACTCGATGAAACGAAAAAATAAGTCCATAGTTTTTTTTTAATCTGGGACTTAGTTTTTTTTAATCAGGGACTTTTCAGAAGTTTCACTTCTACCGTGTGTGACTTGCACACGCACACACGCTATAAAAGGGCAAAAAGGGGAATTGTGTAAAGGGTAAAAAGGGGAAATGTGCCAAGGGTAAAAACGGGAAATGTGAAAAAGGGTAAATAGGGGAAATGTGGAAAGCGTAAAAACGGGAAATATAGAAAGGGTAAAAGGGGAAAAGTGGCACGGGTAAAAAAGGAAAATGTGACAAGGGTAAAAAGGAGAAAAGAGGCAGGGTTAGAAAACGGGAAGTGTGAAAAAGGGGGAAGGTGGAAAGGGTAAAAAGGGTAAATGTGGCAAGGCGAAAAGAGGCAAGGTTAATTTTTATTTTAAAACGAGCAAGTTCGCAATGACACGTTTTCATTGTCTAATTTAATAAAAAGGCTAAATTATCATATCATCATATGATTTATTAATTTCATATCATTCATTTTTGTAAATAATTACATTTATTATACATAGAAACATCCAGACCAGTGCAAATATACATATTTGCACTGCACGCGACCTCTGACTTAGCAGTCGAACGCACTACCGCTATGCCACAGAGGTCGTCTACCCGCGATCAATCGATCTACCCTCTTTTGTAATCGTTTGTGTTGCGTAGACCGATCACTCTTAAAACTGTTACCACCAATTACTAATGTTAGTGATGATGATAATTATGTGAAGGAAGGTATGACAACATTATAAACATACCTGAGGAAACCGCGTTTGAGTATAAGGGTGAAAGTTAGGTAGTTTAGAATGATAACAAATCTGTACATCGATAGTTTACATTAAAAAATTAAACAAAAAGTTTTGCTGATTCAGAATATATTTTAACCAACCATTACTAAAGATTTAATAAACCACAGATCAGTGCCGTAAATAGGGCGGTGCCACCGTTGCCCAGGCACAGGGCGTAGACTCTGGGGGGCGCAAGAATTAAATGGCCAGACCGCGGGCAGGACTATTATTTTTTCGGTTTGCTCCTGATAAGTTACCGCTGCTACCTTCCTTATTCAAAACTCTACCATACCAAATATTTAAAATTAAATTAATTTACAGTTTACTGAAACTTTGCAGGGAGTTATTTTATTATAGAAGTATGAAGACCATAGTGGCCCAAAAATTAAATCTTAAGCATCAGGGTGGGCAACGCATTTGCACTAGTGAACTTGCGTTGGAGTTTTAGTGAGTGAGACACAGTGGGTGGTATAATAGGCGAAGGGTCCACTTAACATCAGATGGCTCCTCCTTTGTTTGCCCACATCAGTTCTTTAAAAAAATAGATTTATCTTTCAAAATATAGATAATTGGTCCCCAACACCAAGTTCTTTGTGCTTTATTTTATCACCCTGAATGAAATAAAGTACATAGCATTGCTCTAGGGTACCTATAAAATCATCAGTTATAGAAGCTCGCACAGGGCGCGGAAAAGGCTATTTACGGCACTGCCACAGATACTCGCTAAAGAATGTCGATGCCTAGTGAGAATAATTCGTGCGGCTATTGAAATTAAAAATCATCAATTTTAATAGAAAAGATAGTTGCAATGTAGTTACAGCTTGCGATCCAGACATTTATTTAATTAAACCCAAGAAAACGCGAAATCCAACAATGACACTATGAGCTCATTGTGCGTAAATAGTAACACCAACAATTCAACATAGTTCGGGTACTTTGAGATAACTTACACTTCAAACTATAAGATAACCACCATCTTCAGTCTCCCCGTGACCATGGCTGCTGAAAAGCAACCGAAACGTCGGTATCAGTGTAAATAATAAAATAACACTATATAAGTTGCGATAGGCAGAGGTGTATTTCTTGCCGGAGTCTTCTCAGGACAGGGCCGCGTTTCGAACCGGTGGTCCATTTGCCAAATACTCGTTAAATTTTTTTTGACGTTTTGTAAGTGCCGCATTAATGGTCTATACAGAATAAATGATTTTTGACTTTGACTTTGTATTACACACCCACGATTCGCCAATTATGTTAAGGTCCCAATTTAATAGGGGGCGAGCCTATTGCCATCTACCGGGCACATTATACACCTCTGCCTACCCCTTCGGGGATACAGGCGTGAAGTTATGTTAAGTTGCGATAGAATCTGTTAAAAATAGTTCTATCTCAAGGTTTAATGACACAAAAACTTACCATGACGCTCTTATAGCAATTCAAAAGTATTGCAGGTTGGCTGAGGGAAAGAGATGGAGACATTGTTAGGCCCCAGATGTCACTCTCTCCTTGAGCGACAGTGCTTCTAGTTACCCCCATGTCCCCAGGTTCAGCCCTGGGAGCAGCGCGCCGCAATTCAACATCGCGTACAACTCGCTGACACTGATCTACAACCAGGCGGTGCTGTGGTTCGGCATGCTGTTCTGCCCGCTGCTGGTGGTGTGCGTGACGCTGAAGTTCTTCGTACTTTTCTACGTCAAGAGAGAGTGTGCTCTCAGAGCCTGCCAGCCAGCCACTAAGGTAAGGAGGAGGAAGTCGGAGTTACTCCAGTCTCTCGTTCGTAAAACTTGTATCAACTTAAGTTGGGTTTAGTACGAAAATGCCTTATTCCGGAAATGGCCACTGTGTCCGGAAAACACTTAATCCTGAAATGACCAATTTTTTAAAGGACTCCTTAAGAAAAGGACCTAGTCGGATTGGACTCATTCCTAAAATTACGTATTCTTAAAAGGACATGGCTTAAATCTCCAAAACTGGGTAAGGAAGAAAAAATATTTATTTTATTCACAAAAGTAAGTAAATCATCTTAAAATATATTTAAATTGGAAAAAATTAACATCCAGAACAGGTCTTGAACCTGCGACCTTAGTATTATAAATGTGAAAGCATGTGAAGATGTTTGGATGTGTATTACTCAATCACGCCCTAGCAGCTGGATGGATCTGGCTGAAATTTGGTACAGGAATAAATCGTAGTCTGGATTAGCGCATATGCTACTTTTATCCCTGGAATATGTTCCTATGGGTAGTAGCAACGGAATTTCCACGCGGGCGAAGCCGTGTGTACCAGCTAGTACTAGTATATTTTGTGAATTCTTTCTCAAAAAATTCAGTATAAAACAAATGCTTTTTTTTTACGTTCGGCAATCCCTTCGGATACCCCCCCGCCGGCCAGCGGGGGCGGTTATGTCGTGCATGTACCGACTAAAACCGCAAGGTGTCCTGCCCAAGTGTCCAATGCCGGGCACCCGGGGTAAGCCCTCGAAAGGATAACCCTAGGGCTACCGGCGCGGACCTTGACCGCCAGCGCGGCCTCACCTGGTGGGGTCGGGTTTAAACAAATGCTATACAAATTTTCCGCCACTTGGTGCTGATCCAATATCCTACAAGTCACAGCTCATTTTTAAAACGATCGATAAGATGAAATGGGTAGTATGGTTTGTCTTCGCTAGATAGCGCTGAATGAATGTGGCGATACCACACTAAAAGCATACATACATACACATACTCATGCCTTTTTCCCTCCGCAAAAGCCCGCCATCTGCTTCTGTCCTTACATACTTTACGAGCTTCTATAAATCTTAAGGCTTTCACGGCCGGCGTTGCATGTAGAATATACTGCTTCCGGGCTGTTTGGCTTAGGTCTATCGGAAACTTCGACTGATGTAGAGGCCCGAGTCACTGGCGTATTTAAAGGCGCAGTTGGGGGGGATCTAACTGCGCCTATAAATACGCTGCCGCCGAGGGGGGTTCTCTGCACTCGACGGCGTCCGGACCTATACCACTGAAGATGTCAACCGCAGTGATCGACGAAACGTCTGGAATACAAGTTTCCGATGGACCACGGCCAAACGGCCCGGAAGCAGTATATTCTACATTCACGAGCTTCCTTCACTGTCATTAAACCTGTCATGCAAGCTCGCCGGTTTCGAGTGCTTTTGACCTGCCCTTTTTTCAATACCTCATTAATTTGATCAGTGTATGTTCTGCGAGGTCCACCCCGGCTTGCCTGCCCACTTACATGTTCCTTACATTCTTGGTCTGTCATTCGCTCAGTACTCATTCGTTCCATGTTCCCAAACCACCTGAGCATACCCTTTTCAATTCTTGTTACAACATTAATCTGGGGGCGCAATGCATTCTGCTGTTGCAATGTTGAGCTGAGAGTGCACTACATTTTGGAGAAATCAGATTTTGAAATTTTTGAATGTGGATTATTCTTCCATGGTATGTTCGATTTTCAATTTTATTTTTTCTAAACCTTCCGGGTATCAAGTTGTATTTACGTGCCAAGTTTGGTCAAAATTAGTCTATTAGTTTACGAGGTCACATTCGAAATAAACCGAGTGGAGTATAGAGAGCTTTTGGCTCGACTTGGTCTCACTCTCAGCTCAAAAATCTTGCCATGTTTATTTGTCATCATTATCATTTAAGCGTAGATGCTGGTTGCATCCGAACTTTTACTTCGTAGCCCGGGGTCCGCTTGTTTAAAGACGACTAATTTGGTCAATGATTGAGCGAAGTTCGTCAGAGCTTTGCTCTCTTTTAGACGACTCATGTATTTCGTTAGACCGTGTTCTTCTCCCAAACGGCTGAATCGATTCTAATGAAATTTCACACAAGCTAAGATTACGTATTAATATATCGGAGAATTTCGAATATCTGGCACGTGTCTAGGTGGCTCAGTTGGTCAGAGCATTCCCCCTGTAAGGGACTGGTCGCGGGTTCAAGTCCCGTCCTAAATGTTCTCTTTTTCCGATCTAAATCTTTAGAGAAAAGTAAGCATACAAATGCTTAAAAATTTAATTGAACAAGCTAAGATGTTACTGATGGGAAGGACATAGGCTATGTAATTAAAAATTCATGTGTACCACGGAGGAATAATCACCGAACAAAATTTTCAAAATCTGATTCCGCAAATGATGGTCAAGGTTAGACACACTGTTTTGGCGCCAAAATGCGTAACTTATAAAGTGGAGTCGATCAAAAAAAGAAATTTTGAAATCCAACGTACTACGGAGGAGTAATCGCCGAACAAAATTTTCAAAATCTGATTCCGCAATATTGACAGTTCAATATTCAAGTCAAGTTACACTGGTGATGGTTATCAGTCGGGGAGCTTCGCTCAATTTTTGCAACAGCAGATTGTATTGCAGACCTAGTAATACATTGAGTGAGCGACTGCCTTTGTACATTTAAAGGCCACCCCGCCATTAAAAGGCCACCTTCGTCCTAACCTCCTCTATTGGTCAACAAGTGCACCAGCTAACAGGTCACCTGGTTAGCTGGTGGGGCCTGTCTACGCCAATAGATCGTAATTTATTTCTTGTTTAAACTTTCTAAATAATGTAAAACTTTATTAAATTAAAATATTCAAGAATTGTAGGTAGTTTACGTACACACACAAATCATACTCTCACACATACACATCCTTTTCTTTCACCGCTTCTTTGTATACGAACGAGCTGTCACCGTCACCGGTGACTGCACATCTCAGTTAAACCCACCGCACGGATTGAACTATTTTTCGATAATTGCTATTAAGTGAACTTGGTGGTTTTTTTTTTTAATATTTAGGACACGTCAATTTGACTTCACCTCGCCTGATAGTAAGCTGAAGGTAAAGTCTCAGGAAAGAGGGTCACCATTACATACACGTACCTTGTTAACAATGGTGGCACTCAGCTTGACGGCCTCATCAGAAGAGGATTGTCGTCGCAGCACCGCGTGACACCCACCGGTCCCACCAGTGCTGCGACCACAACCCCCCTGCCCGGCTATGCACTTGCTGACCCCTGAACGCAATCAAACCGAAATTGGATTACTATGGAGGGTTTTTCGCAATCGTGCACGGATGGTACCTACCCGGCCGAATTTTGTGACAAATTTGTGTCATCAAACTTCTACCACCAGTAACAGTACACAAAGAGGATTGCAGTGATTTTAAACAGTCTCCAGAAGAACCAGCGCCCAAGAGCATATCAAGTTACCCTTCACGTCCTTCCGCTTTTGCATACAGGGCCTTTTTAACACCCAGTTATGACAGATTGCATAACTACAATATTTTTCACGTAGCATGGGTACGGTGACGTTTGGGATTTGAAATTACTAGAGATGTAGTCAAGATAAAATCGCATGAAATAAAATCGATTATATATCTTATCGAGATCATTTATTAATGAAGAAGAAATCGATTCTATTAACTAATAATTTTGAAGAAAAAAAGTAAAACAAAATTGATAACCTGTTTAATTATTTATTAAAAATCAAACATGTTCATCATCTTCATCATCGTCATCTGACTCGTCGACGTGAATAATTATTTGGGAATCAATTATGCAGTCTATTCTAATGTCTCGCTCCCAGTCATGTAAGATTAGATTTTTGGTTTCTCCACTACTTTCTTCCAGTCATCGCCAGTGACATTTTTGCATCCCTCTTTCAATAACCCCATCATTTTTGTGGCTGTAAAAGGCGGAGCTGTATTTTTTCGTGCAGCGTATCCTGAAACAAGATAAAAAACAAATTGAGATAAAGAATTCAAGTAATAAACATAATCATATTTTTGTCAGTATGTAAATAGACTATGGTTAAACAAGTTACCTTTGATTTGGGCCCAAATTAATTCAATGGCATTGTACTGACAGTGGTACGGTGGAAGCCTCAGGACTTCGTGACCATATTCGTTTGCCATCATATCTAATTTGTATGTCGTTTGGGGCTTGTGCATTTTTACGAGCTTCACTAGCTCCACCTTTAATTTCGTCTCATCGGCTTCCACATTATTGGCTTGGAGCCACTCGATCAACTCGCTCTTCTTATTGGAAGAAGTCGGCGGTTTGTTCAATTGCACGGAGTGATATGGGGCATTGTCCATAATAATTGTGCTGGGTTCTTCTAAATTGCTAAGCATATTTTGAAACCACTCCGTGAATACTTCCGCATTCATATCTTCGTGATATTCTCCCGTCTTTTTCGATTTAAAAGCAAGTAGCCCATTTTCTACAAATCCTTTCGATGTGCCTGCGTGACAAATAATCAATCTCTCCCCTTTTCCTTCTGGCACTTTGGTCGAGGCATGAGGTGTATCGTCAGTCCACATTTTACCGACCGTATGATTGGCATTCAGCCAAGTTTCATCCAGGAAGACGACATTGCTCCAATCGGTAATCGCTTTAGCCTTTTTCAAAAAGGTAACCCGCGCAAGTGCTATATCGCTCCTCTCCATGACAATTTTTCTTTTGTTTACTTTTTTGAATTGGAAACCAATGTCCTTCAATACGCGCCACAAGGATGTAGGACTTCCAGTAAACAAATCAGCATCTTTTAAAGACTTGACCAGCTTTAGAAGCGTCGGTAATTCTTTATTCTGGTAATAGTTATAAATGTGGCTCCGTATAGCATCGGCCGCAAAACTTTCTACATCTGTTACAGATGCCTTTTTGGTTCGCTTTTTATTAGGGGTGGACAACTTATTTTCTTCTGTATCGTGAGCACCATATTTTTCTCGAGTGATTCGAGAAACCGTGTTCCGCCCAATGTCTAACGCATCTGCCACTCGATCCAAAACGTTGGACACAGGCAATAGCGTTCCGCCATTCTCACGTTCCCGCTCAAAGTAATCCCGCAATCGAACTACAAATTCACGGGCTTGACTACCAAGCACAGTCTTTTTCGTTCTTTTTGGCATTTTGCCAAAAAAAAAACAACAAAACAAAAGTCAATAACAAAAAACGGTAACGAAAACAACAAAGCACAACGATAGTCAATAACAAAAACAAGTAACAAAAACACCACGCAAGCTCAAAACAAAGAAAACAGACCGCATACAAGGCAGACGCACTCGTACTGAGTTGATATAACAAGATGGCTGCCAGCTCATGCTTAAGCAGTGTTGCTATATTATAATAAAGCTCCACAAAGACAAAAATGCTTTGTTTAAAGTTTATTATTACATAATTATATTTTATAATCGTATTTTAGTTAAAAAACCACTAACGATTTATGATACTTTATTCGACAATTTATCGATTATAACGATTTTACTATGTCAATCTCTAACGCAACCTGTTCCGATTCACGCATCAAGAATTATGTATTTGGAATGTTTATATTTAAAGTTTAAATAATTACGGAGAAATAAAAATAGTTTAAAGTTAAAAATGCAAAATAAAACAGTTTTCTTTTTATCTTCGTATTAAGTGTTGTTTCCTGTATTCCGCGTTAGGTAAATTGTTTCGAAATGAATCATGCATGAAATGGAATTAGTCAAATGTCACCGTACCCATGCTACGTCAAAAATATTATAGGCAACTTTGCCGCAGGTGTGGCGCGCTGCACAAACACAAACGATCCTGTACATGTTCGTGACGCTGTCGATGTTCACCACGCTGTTTGGCCTCGGAACTTTATTCTTCAGGTGAGTCCATTAGTACATAATTAGACGACCCCTGTGGCGTAGCGGTAGTGCGTAGAGCTGCGAAGCCAGAGGTCGCGGGTTCGATTCCCGCTTAGTGCAGATATGTATATTTGCATTGGTGTGGGTGTTTCCATGTATAATATGTATTTATTTACAAAAAAAAAAGTATTTAAGTATGTTTATCCGCATTCTATAACCCATATGACTTACTAACTCTGATTAGTTTGGGTCTAGATGGCGTTGTGTACTTTGTCCTACTACCTTATTTATTTATAACTAGCAGTGCCCGCGACTTCGTCTGCGTGGATTAAGATTTTTATGGTTTTAGTTCTTTTTGCGCGGAACCCTAATTATTTTTTTTCTAAAATTAAAGTAGCCTATGTTACTCCTTGTTATATTACCTATCTGCTAGTGAAAGTACCGTCAAAATCGGTCCAGCCATTTCAGAGATTAGCCGGAACAAACAGACAGACAGACAGACATACAGACAAAAATTGTAAAAAAATGTTATTTTGGTGTATGTACCGTATATATTCATATACATGTAGTAAAAAACGGTTATTTCAATATTACAAACCGACACTCCAATTTTATTTATATGTATAGATGTATAGATTTGTCAGATTTATAAAGTATGATACTGTCGGAAGTTTACGCGAATGTACTCCCACCAACTCAACACCATTTGAGGTGGAGTTCACGAACAATCGTGGACTCCATTCACACCTCATAGCCGTCGACCATCATCTAGAGGCGGTACGGCCAGCTTTGCCAGCTCTACGCCGGCTATGTGATAGAGGAAAACTTCCTGGGAAAAGCCGGGGTGTGTGTGTTTGTCAGGGCGGATGTTTACGCTGCCTGGAGGACTCGTCCTTTTGCGTTCTCTCGCTATACGTGAACCATAACTCGTCTAGCCAATTCCACGTGTGCGTGTACCGCTCCCATAAAGGATGAGATACGGAGACGACTCGACTCTTTAACCACCTGAGTCAGGCTGCAGACGTTACGCAGGAGCGGTTTCCGTTTTTTTTTTTTTTTTTTTATTTAGGACACGTCAATTTGACTTCACCTCGCCTGATGTTAAGCTGAAGGTAAAGTCTCCGGAAAGAGGCTCACCATTACATACACGTACCATGTTAACAATGGTGGCACTCAGCTTGACGGCCTCATCAGAAGAGCATTGTCGTCGCAGCACCGCGTGACACCGACCGGTCCCACTAGTGCTGCGACCACAATCCCCCTGCCCGGCTATGCACTTGCTGACCTCTGAACGCAATCAAACCGAAATTGGATTGGGATGGAGGGTTTTTCGCAATCGTGCATGACCCACTCGGCCGAATTTTGTGACAAATTTGTGTCATTAAATTTCTACTACCAGTCCGTCCGCTGAATTAGTATTTTTGTGAGAATTTAATGTCCACCACGTGGATTGGCTGGGATCTCTCAAAACGGGAACAGAATTCCACGCGGGCGGGCAACATCTAGTTTCGTATAAAGAAATTTATAACTTTTTTGTGAAATCGTGTACCGGTTGTCGCCAGGACGTCGTCGCACGCCTGCGGTCCGTTCCAGGGCTACGAGTTCGTGTTCAGCGTCGTGAGCACGGGGCTGCTGCGCCTGGACCAGAGGCCTACGGCCCGCGCCGTGCTCACCTTCGCGCTGCGGCCCGGCGTCATCGGCTTCGTCATGCTGTCGCTCTGGTAGGGCACGAGGACAGTACTGAGCTTGTAGATCCAGCTGGATAGCTGAATTGCATTATCCAGTATTGCAACATTTAAATAAGCTAGTACAGTCCGCGAGGCCTAAGCTGAGCTTTGCATTTGTGTGAGTGCACATAGATAGGGTAGGTGTGACGTGGGCCTAGAGCGCGGCGCGGCTTGTGCTTGGTTTAAACCGGTTTCAACAATCGGCTTGAGGCGCGGTGCATCTCCGCCGCGCACCTTCCACACTTCACCTCTTGTACTGTCAGCAGCGTGACGTGTTTCATTCTTAATATTTTGTTTTTGTGTTCGATTTACTAGGGAAATGGCTGCCAACACAAGCGAATAATAAGAAAACCTTTAAATAAGCAAGTAAAAGAAATATTGTGTAATTTAAATACTTATTTTAAAGACATAAACGATAAAGACATGTCAAGTGTCACTACATCAGCCCAATTGGTAGCGACATCGTCGGAAATCCCGCTGTCCACTGTCAAAAGAGTTTTATTGGAAGGCAAACGTCTTTTGGAAGACGAAAGCAAATTTGAATCTCCGAAAAAGACCAGATGCAGGAAAAATATAATTATCATTGACGATTTTGATAAAGCGGTAATCCGAAGAACTATTCATAACTTTCACATTACTGATAAAGAGGTGCCAACTATGAAGCGAATACATGAAAAGTTGAAGACGGAAATAAACTATCCAGGTTCAATTTGGTCATTGCGTAAAGAAGTGTCTCTTTTCATCAATGACATCACCAGTATCTTCAATCACAAATGCATCTTATATGCTGATGACATCTCGATTATTGTGACATCAAAAAAAGCAGGAAATGCAATTAAATATCACGAAGACGAAATAAATAATACTATTGACATGCTAATCGAATACTTAAATATAAATAATTTAAAAATTAATTTAAATAAATCAGTATACGTGCAGTTTAACCAATGCAATGTTACAATGAAAAGTATAATTCTGACTTGAATATACCAAAAATAAATGAAGTGAAGGAGACTAAATTTCTAGGAATAATGTTGGACCAGCATATGAGCTGGAAGACCCAAGTTGAGAGCGTATCAAATAAAATTAATAAATACGTATACGCTTTAAAACAAATAAAACATACAACTAACCGTGAAACTGCCATAACATCTTACCGTGCTTACGTAGAATCTGTATTACGATATGGCCTTATAATGTGGGGTAATAGTACAGATTGCAATAGGGCATTTATTGCTCAAAAGAAGTGCATTAGAGCTATATGTGGAATTAAGCCAGATGAGTCATGTCGACCGTTGTTTAAAAAACTTAGTCTGCTACCGTTGCCATCATTATATATTTACGAAATATGTCTGTTTGTGTGGCAGCATAGTGATCTATTTAAAGTAGCAAAAGATGTAAACTCACGTAGCCGGAGAGATCCCTATAGGCTTGTGCTGAGTGATATCCCGAAGTCCACCAAATATAATAAGAGTTGTCTTGCTATGTGTGTACGAATTTTCAATAAAATACCAATGTACCTCAAAGGAATAAGCACTAGAATATTTAAAAAAGAATTGTATAAATGGCTAAATGAGCATAGCTTCTATAGCATTAATGAATTTTTTGAACAAAGGTGTTGATACTGTTGATAGGAAAGAATTTTTGCGCGCTAGTACACCACTGGCAAAACATGCATGCTCAATTTTGTGAACTTTATAACTTATGTATACCATGTTTTTATGCAAATAAAATTTGATTTGATTTGATTTGATTTGATTTTAGGATTTAAATGGAAAAAGACACAAGATAATAGAAAAATTCTAATGGAAAAACATGAGATACGTTATCTACGTATAAATTTTTTGATTAAAATTTCTGAATATCGCATTCAGGGCCGGCCAGTCGTTTATACCGACGAAACATGTATAGACACGACTCACACTTCTTCGAAATCTTATTCAGATGGCAGCACTTCTGGTTTGAAGAAACCAATTTCTAAAGGAAATCGTTTAATTATAGTTCATGCCGGCGGAGAGGACGGTTTCATACCAAATGCACTACTGATGTTCAAAGCAAATCAAAAAAGTGGTGATTACCATAACAATATGAATGCAGAAAACTACACGAAATGGTTACAAACGCAATTAATTCCAAATTTAAAGCCCAATAGCGTTGTGGTGGTAGACAATGCATCTTACCACAATTCGTTAGAAAATCCCGCTCCCAACTCAAATAGTCGTAAACAAGATATGATTGACTGGCTCAAGTATCGCAATATCGATCACTCTACATCGATGCTTAAACCACAACTCTATCAATTGATACTGCAAAACAAACAAAGATTTATTGAATATAAAATTGACACTTTACTTAGAGAACATGGTCACAGCGTCCTTCGTCTACCACCCTACCACCCGGATTTCAACCCAATAGAAAATATATGGGCGATGATAAAAGGATACGTGGCGAAAAAAAAACGTTTCAATGAATATGGATACAATAATGAGGTTAGCGAAAGAAAAAGTTGACACTATCAGTGTACAAGTATGGAAAAATGTGTGCGATCACGCAATAAAAGAAAAAACAAAGTTTCATGGTCACGACGCCGCTCTTGATGATATAACGGAACGATTCATTATTAACACAAACGACACATCTGACGAGAGTGAAAATGATGACGAGAATGATAATGAAGATAATGAAAATGAATGCAATGTCCGGTGGAGAAGAATAATTATTATAGTTTTTATTTTATATTTGAATTTTATTTATTAATCTCTGATTTCTCAGTCACACAAGACTTACATATGTACACATACTCATCAGTCATACATAATTATCATAGCTGGCCTTTATTTTAACAATTGTTGCTTATTTAGTTTTATTTTATTTTTAAACTTGTATACCTTTTCCACTTATGTTATACGTACCAAAAACATCATAAAAAAAATTTTTAAAGTTTTTTGTCTGACTCTACTTTTGGTAATCACTCACACAAATGCAAAGCTCAGCTTAGGCCTCGCGGACTGTAAGTAGTAGCATGCCGGCTCACCCGTGCCAAGCCCCCCCCCCCCCACCCCCGCAGCGTGGCGCTGTACTACGCGCGGGCCCGTGCGCGCGCGCAGCGCTCCATGGTGCGGCTGCTGCGCCGCATGCTGGTGCTGCAGGCCAAGGACAAGGACTTCCTGCTCACCGCCATCTCCAAGGTGTCCAACGGAGGTATGTATACAACTGGCTGTTCGCGATAAACTCAAAACTACCGCACCGATTTTCATGCTATTTTCAGCACTGGATAGAATGTTTATTGAGTAAGGTCTTAGTATATCATTTGTCAAGGTTTTGTGTACATTGGCTAAAATATAACGATATTTGTTGGAGGTGTCAGAAAAAATAAGCCGTCTGGGAGCTTTCAACGAAAACGCTGCCTAAAACCCTTTGAGATATAACAAAACGATGTATGGTGGAATTTTGTATTATACGTTGTGATGGTGGAATAGGGCCCAATGGGTATCGGGAACGAGATAGTTCCACGCGGGTGAAACCGCGAGCAACAGCTACTCTATCATATAATAATCTTTTTTTTCAGAATGGCTTTACAGCCCAAGACCAGAAACCGAAGATGAAGGCCCAGACAGTCACACATGGAAATACCTTCAGGATGTCCGGAAACCCTCAAACGCTGGCTTCCACTTCGACGCCTCAAGGCTCAGCCATTCTCTTATAGAAGGCAGACCGCGGTCGTATGCTAAAGAGAACAGAGCCTCGGTTCTGGAGACGAAACCAGAGGATGGAGACACGGATAGCTCATTCAGTTGGCAAGGATCGAATAATTATTTGAACAAGAGTTTAGATTAATTTGATACTTCTAATATTGTCTTCCAACAAAAACTTATGTATACAATGACTTCCGTGTATTCTAGACTGTGACTGTGAAAAAAAAATGGATTAGATTTTTATAACATAACTTCTCGCCTGCATCTCTGAAGGGGTAGGCAGAGGTGTAGTACACACCCACGATTCGCCCAATGTAATAGGGGTCCACGGTCCCAATGTAATAGGGGGGGAGCCTATTGCCATCTACCGGGCACATTACTAAGCGAGCGTTAATTAACATTTTTAATGCACACATAACTACGAAAAGTCAGAGGTTGTGCCCGGGGCGACTGGGGATCGAACTCGAGACCTCGTCTCGGCAGTCCGTAGATTTTTATATTCTACAATAGTCGTCTTTGGTACCACTTTGTGTTGCTGTCATAGCCAGCACTTTTGACACAATTTCAATCCTAAGCTGCCAGTCTAGTAGTATTCTTAAGTCTGTCTTCCATAGATTATGTTTCTTACTATAAGTGAGATTGTAGTGTGAGTGAATAGTTTAAGTGTCCCACTAGATGGGTAAAGTCTTCCTATATATGTATAAAAAGTATCTCTGCTCAATCTGTTTTCGTATACATAGACTTGATGGTTTTAATCATCCCAGTAGTAGCACAAGATAGGTGCAGAAGGTCGGCTTCATACAGCGGGCGATAATTGTGACACGCACACATAAACCTACGTATAAGGATCTCGGAATAAGTCGGACGCAACGGTTGGTGCGAGACACGCTCTTTGATGACATGTATAGTAAATAATGTTTTTTTTTCTCTGTATTGTAGTAACCACTGTTGCTAGGTGCTTAGTCCAAGAGCGTGTCTTGCGACTTGTACATTCAATAAAACAAAATATTTGTACCTAATCGTGTACCAGTATTAATTTACCCAGTAGACTATACTATCGCTTTAACTTACCTTTATATGACTATGTTTTAATATAATAAATTAAGTTCTATTCACACCGAAATGTTAGCGACCAGCAGGCACTTGTTTCAGTCGGTTATGTTCCTAAGATGGCTGTACTATGACGTTGACGTGCCCATATGGGTAAAAACTTCTTCAACTGTAGATTAAAAAAAAGTTGCTGGACGCTAGGGCGCGGGTGAGGTATCGGCCCATTTGGCCTAGATTTCAACAAAGTTTTTCAAATATTAAGCGGAAAAAGATATCTAAAGGGCAGTTCACGCTTATGGAAAAGGAGGGGTGTCTTACTGTGACAAGTGAGTCTAAAGAAACGTGACGTCCGCACTACATCAAACTACTCTTTTAAAATTTTCCCTTATTATTGAAAGCCATGCGTTTCATATTTGTTTATATATCCAAACTAAATGAGCTCAACAAAAAAATCCGAAACATCATAGAAACAAAAAGATATTGTCGACGTCTGACAGGAATGTATGTTAGTAATTGAAACAATTGCAAGATGATGATGATGATGATAATGAATTGAATTAGAATTCCTCCAAGTTGTCGCATTTAAACTGGCCGCCGTTTCGCTGTCGGCCGCACTCGTTTCGGTGTGAATGAAACCTTAACATTACGCGTCAATAGACTGATTGTGGTAGATAATATAGCATAATATGAAATTATACATGACATTATACAACATCTCTTATACATCTTTATATATAAGTACAGGTGCAGACTAGTACATTAATGTATTGTAAATTTATCAAATCATGTAACTCACTTAAATTAGTATAAACTTCAGTGGGGATTCATAACAACGAACTTTTGTCAATTGGAAATAGGGCACTAGTTGCTTGCTTGGGTTTTCTTGTGAACAGTTCAATTTATTGCTGTCAATAATAATTAGATATTTTTTGAAATATTGATGTGAAAAATTATTTAGCTGCGGTGAGCACTTTTTGGTTGAACAAATTTCTTCGAACTCGTGTCATCGTCACGTCCTTTCACGCCTTCCATATTAAAAAATAGATGGATGGAGGGAGGGATGTATGATGATCATTCAAAAAATACACACGTTTAAAGTAAAAGTTAAAATTCAAGCGTATACTTAGGTCGGCACTCTCGGAGTGTCACTATTTTTTTTTATTAAATTTATCAATTTTGAATTTTGATGTTCAAAACATTGTTTCTTATCAATTGCTTTTAATCAAGCTACTTTATAATAATTATATTTAGTCAATGATAAGAATTAGCAAGCTGAAGTGGCAGTGGGCCGGCCACATCTCGCGAAGAACCGACAACCGCTGGGGCAAACGTATTTTTGAGTGGAGACCCGCGACTCGGCAAACGTAGGACGCCCTCCGGCCAGGTAGGATGACGATCTGCGAAAGACTGCGGGCAGATGCTGGATGCGGCAAGCTGAAGACAGGGCGCTATGGCGCTCATTGGGAGAGACCTATGTCCAGCAGTGGACTAGCATAGGTTGATGATGAATGATAAGAAAAATGGCATAATATTCTAATTAATTTGAATATTGAAGTAGATATAACACCTTAAATAAATCCGTTCATCATAGACAAACTAAATCGTGATTCCTTCTTAGATCTTTTTATCAAATTTCATTTAGATCTGTTTAATTAGGATGTCATGAAAAAAAGCAATACACAATATTACAGACAGATTACTATCGGATCTATAAGTATTTATTTCCAAACAAGTATTTTGTATAATAATATTAATCAATGTAGTACTATCATAGGTTTATACCTAGTTTAAGCATAATTTTCAACTGTTGTATTAAAGTGATAATATCTTGCAATCAGTGGTGCTAAACGCATTTAAGTATTGTGATAAAAAATTAACTATCTTTTTAGTGCTCACTAAAATGTACATGTTCTTATCTTAGATAGATCGTTGAGTTCCTACCATGACACGTAAGTCGATATAGTTAACTATACCAATCGAATTACTAATCGATAGTGGTATTATAAGAAAGATAATTTAATTACAAACCTATCGAGGCATATTTCCGAATGAATAATATGAATTATATTAGGTCGTTACATATGAAATTGCCGTTTTTCTTGAAGAAATTGGAGGAAACCTAATTTTCAGTACATTTTAACATTTTTTTTAGGAATGATAAATCCAAATTTTATGATTTTTTTTGTGTATGAATGAGCCAACATTAAGCTACAAACAGCAACTTTTATTACATTTTTGTAAAGTGACAGCTGTTAAGTAATACAAAATTTATCATCAAAATAAATTAAATAAATAATAATAAAAATAAATAATTCAAATTTTTATGAAGTACTGTTTTTGAAGATCGAATTAATTTACAAAGCGGCCAATAAAAACAAAATTTAATACAGAGTTGTAAAATCTTGAAATCAAACAAAATGTAAATAAGCTATTAAATTACAGGAATAACGAACTCATGAATTTGTAAGAAAATTTCGGCAATTTCATAGGTAAAGACCTAATAAAAAATATATCCCATCTGGTTATCAGATTGAAGGTCGATCTTCACCGGCTCCTCTACTAAAACGTCTTCCGATTAAGCCGATGCAATATTGTTTGATTCGATTGAATAGTATTCAGCGACAATGTTTTTTTTTTGCATTATAGAGTAAATTTTTGAAGATATAAATTTGATATAATCAACTGAATAAGTGTGGTTTTGATAAAAAAAATTATTTACTAAGTATTATTATGCATTTATAAGTTTTATATAAAAGTATTTGTGAATGAATTGTATTAGGGATGAAAAGTTAATAATAAATTATTAATATTCCTAAGTATATGCTTTTTTTTTCAATTAAATTTTTAAGGAATCAGTATGGTTACTTTTCCCATAGATTTATCGTCGTGCATCAGACAATAAGTAGAAAAAAAGCATATATAGATCGAAAAAAAGAACATCTAGGACGGGAATTGAACCCGCGACCAGTCCCTTACAGGGGGAATGCTACCTAAATCTATATATGCTTTTTTTCTACTTATTGTCTGATGCACGATGAAGCAGCTTTTTTGGTGTCGATTCGATGAAAGCCACAATCTCTGATATCAGACCTATGCTGCGACATGTGGTATACCTGTCAGATCCGACATATCGCTGGGGGCACAGTGGGTAATGCGACCGGTACCGCTGTACGCTCCCTATGCGTGGACGGCGGATGCGCGACGTGGTGAGGGACGGGGTAGGAAACAACATGAGTCGATGAGATTGATATATCGTTATTGTTGGACAGATCTTACGATATCATTTAACAGTTTTAAGGCCTGATATTATCAAAAACTTTTGGCTTTACACTTCAGTCGTATAAATGTATTAAATTTTGATTTGGATAGCGAATTAGCTAAATGAGTATATCTAAATCATTCATTTAATCATGACAGACAGACGGACAACGAAGTGATCCTATAAAGGTTTCGTTTCCTTTTGAGGTACGGCGTCTGAAGACCCGAGACGGCGTGCGGTTTTAGTCGGTTCAAGTCTGACCGGGGGGTATAACATAACATATACGAGGGTACGACGCACAAATAAAAAAAAAGGTACGGAACCCTAAAAACGAAGTGCTTATATAATGGCTACTGACGACAGAACGACGACGATACTCGCCTACCGCCCTCCCCCCCCTAGTCTCTGGTATACATACCAAAGGTAGTACGGCGCGCGGCGGTCGCAGTCGGTCTGTGTAACGTCTACTGGATAATGGGCTATAAGTATACTGTCAGATGTAAACTAGCGTGTACGCAACAAAAGAGGAGGAGTAAACAAACCCGAGGGTCAGAGGTGGAAGACTCGGGTGCAACTGAAAGCAACGGTTGATAACGGATGATGGTGTAGACCACCGTAATCATAGTCTAACACACATCCAAGTAGATATGGGGGTAGGATATGAAGGCAACTCATACCGTGAATTAATGACTGATAGGTGAGTTATACTTTCCATATTACGTGGGACCGATAAAACAGTTCGGGGGAATGTTGGGTGCCAATACACTTCTACGGGTTCCTATAGGGAGCGGGAGAACTATACCACAGACGTGTCTGTCTAGTAATCTAGTAATATTATAAGTGTGAAAGTTTGTGAGGATGAATGTTTGTTACTCATACACAAAATCGACTGAATGGATCCTGATGAAATTTGGCACAGAGATAAACTTATATTTAGACCCCACGACACAGAGAATCCTAGCGTGGGATCTAGGAAGCCATTATATATTTTTATCTACACCCATGCTATAAATCCTCTATAAAAGATTCTGAAACAGTTAGCTTATTGCCAACATTAATACATCCAATGTCATAATAACCATAATATCATCCGAACGGGTGTTATAATGTTGTATGAAATTTCATAATAACACTCCTTTCGCTTTTTTAATCTCTTCCGCGCAAAGGGTTACTCATCAGACAGCCAAATTCTTACCGCCCGATGCGTGGAATCTGTATGAGTTTCAAAAAAAGAACTGTCATTCACGCGCGTTGCATAGCACCACCACAGCGGCGGCGGCGCGCCGTAAAAAAAAATTAAAGCTTATTCGTTCGAATTCGAATTCCCGCTATTTTTCTTCGCTATTATTTTTGCAAATTGTTTTGTTTACTTACTATTTTATAGAGGACACATCATGGGTGTAGATAAAGTCTTGTATGCAACTGTATAATTAGGTATTAAAACACTCATGTGATACTATTATCACACTCAGCTTCGCTTCGTGTGATAAACCCACATTCATGTTTTAATACCCCTCATTATACCACAGTTGCATAAATAACTATTATAATGTTTTGAGACAATAAATATTATTATTTCCTTTTAAAATTTACACAATAGTACCCTTTTTTTTTTTTTTTCGTGCGGAAATCCCCTCGGATACCCTCCCGCCGGCCAGCGGGGGCGGTTATGTCGGGCTTGAACCGACTAAAACCGCACGCCGTCTCGGGTCTGCAGACGCCGGGGTGTAAGGTTGCCCATAGAGCATATCCCTCGCACCCCGACTGACCCTGAGCCATCTCCGGTTTCGAGATGGCCCCCTATAGTACCCCACCGGCATCGGGTACAGGGACCAAGATATCGGTGGTTAGGGCTCCAGAGAGAGAGAGGAACCTCCTCACAATTCGTGCCGTGTCGGCTGCCTAACCCAACTGCCTAACGCGAGCCTCTTTTGATGTTGGTCGAGGCTCTTGACAATCATTCCATGAACCGATACGACTATCAGAACAATAATTGCTGAATCCACATCCCACATGTCGACAATCTCGTGAGCCAAGTCCAAATATTTTATTTGTTTGTCACGAGATTGTCATCATGGGGGATAGTGATGTCAACAATTATTACGAGACGCTCTGATCGATCAATCACCACTATATCAGGCTTATTAGCTACAATAGTCTTGTCAGTGATGATCCCAGTACCTAGTTAGTACAGCGTGACACGACCATTATCGAGAACTGGGTCGGGCGGGCACATACCTGTAATCCGGTACCACCGAATCTACAAGATCGTACTTCAGAGCTAGTTGCTGATGAACGATTCTGGCCACTTGGTTGTGTCTATGCAAATACTCTCCGTTATTATTATTAATTACGGAAATAGGTTCCTACAGGTCACAGTAACGGGAGAATGGTTGAATTTTTATATCAAAAAGCATATACTTACCGGAATTTTAAACAGAGATAGAAAAACCTATACAGTTTCAATGATGCAGGCCGAATCCTCTATCTGGCGTCTCCATAGCAACGCGTCCTTGGTAACGTGTATTTATCGTTTGACACGTCAAAGTAATAATTTATATAAGAAACGATACATACAAATAGCAGTAATTTATTTATTTTCTGTTAACTTAATTAGTGAATATATTATTTATAATTTTTGTTGTAGGAGATTTTAGTGAAGGTAACTAACGTAGGTGAGTTTTAATTTTTTTTATATGAGTATTCACTTGTTTGATAGTCGTAACTAAGTGGATGTAGACGAAGTGTGAGAAACTGCGCGAAAATGCGTCATTTAATGTGTTTAGAAATTACTAGGAGGCAGCTTTCCTTAAGATAATTAAATCTAAACCCAGGGTGCCCGGCAATGGACGCTTAGCAACGACACCGTGTGGTTTTAGTCGCTTCGATTCCGACATACCCAACTCATCGCTGGCATCGGTAGGGTAAAACCCGTGGGAGCTGCCCGTGCACATCTGACCGATTAGCGATCAACGCTGGGGTCCCTCAGGGGTCGGTACTCTCGGCTACATTATTCTTGCTGCACATTAACGACCTGCTCAAGCCCGGTTCTTTTGGGTACGTAAACGACAGCACAGTAGTCGAGAGTTACGAGTCCAATCCCCGAGCCAGCGTGGGACAGATTCGATCTCTCCGAGAGGCTATGGTTGAGCGTTTGAATTTGTCCTTGAAGGCGGTCTCCGATTGGGGTGATGCTAACTTGGTCAAGTTCAACGCTACGAAGACCCAGGCAGAGAAGTCAATTTCAGCCAAACCCCACCATTCCGAAATGCATCCGTGCCGATAACCGACCGCCTCGAGCTTCTTGGCGTTACCCTGACGTCCACCCTCAATTTTGGGTCTTACATTGAGGCTAAAGCTCAAGTGGCTGCTAAAAAGTTGGGTATTCTGTCGAAGGTGCGACAGTACTTCACACCGGAACAGTTGCTCAACTTGTACCAAGCGCAGGTTCGATCCTATATGGAGTACTGCTCGTACCTGTGTTATGGCTCAGCTAAATACCACCTGGAAGTGCTTGAGACAATAGAGGGACGGGCCAAGAGGCTCATCAAGAATTTTTTATTTTATTTATTTATTTATTTAGGTCCACCAACAACTGTTTACATTCACACCAGTATACATGACAATATAAATAGAGGACAAGTCTTAATGTAACAGTTACTTAAAGGTAGACACAACATGCAAAAAAGTGACATTGAAAGAGAAGCTTACCTACATTGCAAAGTCAGTAACAAAGGTTTTCAGAACAAAAATAGCTATGACAGGATTCTTTTTTGTACATATTCAGTGGTATCAGAAATAAATTAAGCCAGTTCTGGCAAGGAGCCGTAAACTGACTTTTGCAAGCGATATGAGTGGAAGTGGATATCAACAAGATGGCTGCAACTATTTATCACCCTGCACAACCTAGCATAAGGAGAATTAGCACCAAGAACAGTTCTTCTCAATGGTGGACACAGTGGTGTGACTGGCTTGCGTGGAATCCTCGAAGGTACGCGAAATTTGAAGAGGCCTAGTAGTGGGGAGCAGTCAAATTTGTGATTGAGAACTTTAGAAGCAAACACTGCATCGTTGAATTTGAACCTATTAGAAAGAGGTTTAATATTGAAGTGTTTTAGTCTGCTATCGTAGGAGCGGATACTCTTCGCCACGCCATTTCAAAACGCAAGGTGATAGAGAAAACGCTTTTGTACACGTTCTAATCTTAATGAGTGGGTGGCATAGTGTGGCCGCCAAACCACACTGCAGTATTCCAGGATGCTCCTAATAAGAGTGTTGTACAGTAACAATTTGGTTGAATTGTTGTGAAAGCTCTTGCAAGTTCTTAAAACGAAACCAAGCATCTTAGAAGCTTTTTTAATAATGTGGTCAATATGCGGCGTGAATGTTAATTTTGTATCAAAAATCACTCCAAGGTCTCTAATGGTGTCTAGTTCATCGATTTTGGTAGTTTTTATGTAGTAATCGAAGCTAACAGATTTATGGTTTCTAGTGTATTTTATGTGCTTGCATTTATCTGTATTTAATTGCATTCTGTTACATTCACACCATTCGACAAGTCTATTTAGATCAGTCTGAAGATGTCTAGCGTCATCAACAGACCGGATAGTCTTTGAAAATTTTAGATCATCAGCATACAAATAAACTTGGGAGTACTGGAAACAATTAGGAATGTCGTTAATGAAAAAATTAAACATAATTGGCCCCAAATGGGACCCTTGGGGCACCCCAGATGTGATGTGTTTTAAAATAGATTGATAGCCATTAACTACCACGAAAAATTCTCTGTCAGACAAGTAGGATGCCAGCCAACTTAGCAAAGATCCGCATATACCATGCGCTTGTAATTTAGCGATTAATATTTTATGTGGGACCTTATCGAAAGCTTTGCTAAAGTCAGTGTAGATGACATCAGCTTGATGGCCTGAGTCGATAGCACTGATCAAGGTCTCCGTGAAAGGCACCAAGTTCGTACTGGAGGATCGGTTTTTAACAAATCCATGCTGATTGACGCTTAAATATAATTTTAGATACATGCAGTGTAAGGGCAGATCAGAGTTTCAAATATTTTAGCAAACGATGATAAAATGGAAATGGGTCTGTAATTGGATATTAAGTCAACAGCGCTTGATTTATGTATTGGGACCACTTTAGCCATCTTCCACTCTGAGGGAAATACACCGCTCCGCAATGACGCGTTATAAATAGTCAAAAGTGGACGGACTAACTCATCGGCACACGCTGCGATGAAGAGGGGTGGAACTCCATCAGGACCGGCTCCCTTTGTAATATCTAAGTCTTTCAGAATTTTAATAAGAATATCATGTGTAATAGGTGGACTACTTAAGGACACACTGTGCTTTTGTAATGACTGTATATACTCCGTTTGATACTCAGCATCAGTGTGTTGGTCAGAATTGTATACTGAGGCAAAGTAATCTGCGAATAAATGGCAAATTTCCGTACCATCAGATGTCTTATTAAATCCATCCGTCATAGACCTGGGGTACACACTAGATCCTCCTCTTTTAGCTCTCACAAAAGTCCAGAAAATTTTAGGGTTTTTTTTTAATTCGTCTTCTGTGAGCTTGATATAATTTTTATAGCACTCAGTTGACATCTGTTCACAAGTTTTGCTAGTATATTTTAGTTCTATAGCATCAAGCGGGTTTCTGTATTTTTTATAACGAATCCTTAATTTGTTTTTATAATTTAATTGTTTAATTAGGTTACGACTGAACCAGGGTGGGTATTTACTGTTTTTTAGTACGTGCTTGGGTATGAATTTCTTTATCACGATGCACTCGTCGAGAAAAGGCATCAGAGCCTTGAACATCGACGCAAAGTTGCAGGCCTATCGGTTTTTTACCAGATGCATTTCGGAGAGTGTGCGCTGGAATTGCACAACTTGATACCTCCAAGCCCTTTCCACCAACGAACGACCAGACGCACAGAGCGACGCGCCACCGCTACATGGTGGATATTCCACTCATACGCACGAAACGTTTCGGCGACACATTTATTATGCGTACAGCTAAGGAGTGGAATTGCCTGCCTGAGTCTGTGTTTCCGGAAAGCTATAACCTTGGACTCTTCAAGTCTCGAGTGAATAGGTTCCTTCTAGACAAACGTGATCCATCGTAGACCACATCGTCACTTACGATAAGGTGAGATAGAGGTCAAACGTGAGCCTATCATCCATAAAAAAAAAACATCTAGGACGGGACTTGAACCCGCGACCAGCCCCTTACGGGGGAGTGCTCTGACCCACTGTGCCACTTAGGACACGTCCCAGACATTCGAAATTGATGGCTCCAGCGACGCCTTAAGACGTATATAATATATCGGAGAATTTCGAATGTCTGGGACATGTCTAGGTGGCTCAGTTGGTCAGAGCATTCCCCCTGTAAGGGACTGATCCCGGGTTCAAGTCCCGTCCTAGATGTTCTCTTTTTCCGATTTAAATCTATAGGAAAAGTAAGCACACTAATTGTTTAAAAATTTAATTGAACTAAATAAAATATCTTTAGGTGTACAACTGTATCATCTAAGAAATGGCTAGCGGTGATTCAAAACGTAAGAAAAAGCGCCCCGCGCCATCTGACGCAGTGCTGTGTCCATCCCGGTTCGTCACTCCAGCGAGGAAACCTAGGAAATTGCCATGGATGCCAAGAGCTGGATATGATGAGGAGTTGGAAAGAGATAGCGAGCTTCTCAGGGCAGCTAACAACTATTATCCGGAAGGTATATGAACTTTTGAGTTATTAGTACGATAATGCTGAATGCGGCAAGACAGGGCGCTATGGCGCTCATTGGGGGAGAGCTATGTCTAGCAGTGGACTAGAATAGGTTGATGATAATGTTTCTTGTGAATTTAAATCAGAAAAATGGTCAAAATCCAGTACGGGGAAAGGATGAATTTTGAATTTTTCTTATTTTAGGTAGGTACAAGATGTCAGTCATTTATTCTGTATATAAATTATAGGCCATTAAAACAGAACTTACAAAACGTGAAAAACATCAAAACTAGACCAAGGTTTAGCAAATGGACGACCGGTTGGCAACACTGCCGCCCCCGTCCGTCCTGAGAAGACTCCGGTAAGAAACTCGGCCGTGTTCGTCATGATGAAATGCAGTTAATCGGTACAACTACTACATGAGTTGTGTATAATGTACTCAGATGTTAATACTAAGCGTATATATGCTGAGTACCTACTAGTTTAAAACATTAAAAAAACTCTATTGTACTCTTTAAAAAACAAAAACAATATTCTACGACATTCTACACAGCGCTTTCTAGACTCTAAGTAAGCATAGTTTAACTAGCTTGTGTTGTGGGTTCTAGAATGCGGATAAACATACTTATATACTTTTTTTATTGTAAATACATACATATTATACATAGAAACACCCAGACCAATGCAAATAGACATATTCATGCATACAAATATTTGCACTGAGCGGGAATTGAACCCGCGCCCCCTGTCGTCGCAGTCGAATGCACTACTGCTACGCCATTTTACTTTACTTTATTCCTTTAATGGGCAGTCGTGTAAAATATATGCGAAATGGTAAATATATCCCTTTAGTTTTATGGTGCAATACTTAGAATAAATGTCTTATTATAAGTTGTAGACAAAGGTCCTATTAATATTGACAGTAAAAGTTTGCGAAAATGTTTGTATGTATGTTACTCAATCCAGCTGTAATGGCTGAATGGTTCCGGCTCAAATTTGATACAGGGACAGAATAAAGTCTGAAATAACATATAGGCTACCTTTTAGCCTGAACGGAACCAGAATATCACGCGGGCGAAGCTGCGGGCAACAGCTGGTAATTCATAATTCTGTTGTAGGGGAAGGCAGCGAAGGTTGCAGCGAGTACCCTCCATTGATGCTGGGCAAGTCCTGGACGAGAGGGGTACCGTACCGTGACGGCATCGATCACACCAGACCATCGGATTCAACTGGTAATACATTACTGCTACTACTTACATAATTTCTAAAGGCGGAAGTTTAGATAGATGTAAAGGTGAATGTTACTCAATCAAGGGAAAACCGCTGAACGGACTTGGATAAAATTAAGCGCAGAGATAGATTACAGTCTGGAATGGCATATGTGCTACTTTCTATCCCGGGAATAGGTTTCTGTTGGTCGCGGAAACGAGATCAGTATTTCGCGCGGGTGTAAATTTTATGAATTTACACCCGCGCGAAATGTATTAATATATATATATATATATCAATGTATAAAGATGTTATTATTTGTACATACATTGTCGGTAGCTTAGTGGTTAAGGAGTTCGCCTTACGACCGAGAGGTCCCGGGTTCGAATCCTGGCCATTACACTACCAACGTGAAAGTCCTAACACAAGCAATTTGGCTGGAGGCCTTAACGGCAATACTATTTTTTCAGTACTCTGTAAAAAAAAATTAAAATTAATTAAAAAAGAATTGTTGCTCATAAAATCAACACTGTATCACAATTATAATCGTCGCCAAAAAACTTGACAATTTGACCTTGATGCGCATCCAATCACGCAAGCCCTTTGACACAAAGAACTCGCGTGATTGATCACTATTATAAAATTGTAAATTAGTTATACTCGTAGTTGAGATATAAAAAAAAATATTGTTATGGTTTATGAACAATTCTGAACACAAAAATATTGTTTTTGGAACTCTTGTCTGTCTGTTTTTTTTTTTTTTTTATTCTTTATTGGATAAACAAACAACATCACAATAAAAAGGCAAATATAAGATAGTTAAGCGATAACATAATAATTGTGACATCCACAGCGTTTACCACAAGTATGATAAATACATAATTATCTTAAAGGTTAAGAGTAATACATCTGTTTGACGGTGGTAGTGTTAAATTACGTTAGATTAGATTAGGTTACACTAGAGTAGGTTACATTAGATTAGATTAGATTAAGTTAGATAAAATTAGTGACTGAAAGACCTCACGACCCGAGGGCTGCCCTCATGTCATGAAGCCTCTCAATCACCAATCTTCTATAGATACTGTAACTATTTGCATTTATATCAAATTCGCTGAAATTATTGTTATGAGAGTTAAGTATGCGATGAAGAGGTGCGCGCACGCCTGCGTTATTACGCGGGTTGCGGGTGAAAAATAGAGGGGTTTTACGACAGCTTCGCGTGTGTGACCTAAGTGGCACTCCATAGCTGATTTGATTGACAATGTCAACACAGTCGTACCGGTTGTGGCAAATATCATATAAGAACATTGCTAGTAGTTGCTTTCTCCTTGACTTCAAATCTAAAAGATCATATGTTTCCAATAACCTGGGATAAGATTGGCGGCTGTGATAGCACTTATAATGCAAACAGCGCAAGAATTTTTTTTGTACTCTTTCAAGGGCATTACAGTATTTCTCATACAGCGGGTCCCAAATACAAACAGCATATTCCAATTGTGAGCGGATTAAGGTCTTATAAAGATGCAGATATGTAACTGGACGAGTGAAATCATTACTAGCTCGCAAAACAAAGCCGTACATCCTGTAAGCTTTACTGCAAATATTATCTACATGTGCATCCAGTGTCAGTTTGGCATCCAGTGTAACACCCAAATCGCAAATATGTTGTACTCTGTCGAGATAGTGACCACCTATTGTATAGCTATATGTACTGAACGAGCGTTTTCTAGTAAATGTGATAGTTTTACATTTACCGAGACTGAGCTGCAATTTATTAGAGTTACAATAAATGGCAAATCTGTGCAGGTCCTCCTGAAACTCAAGCTGATCATTGATAGTATTTATAGTTCTGTAAATCTTTAAGTCATCGGCATATAACAAATACTTACAATGACGAAAGCAAGTATTTACATCATTAATAAATAAAATGAACAGCAGGGGACCAAGAATAGACCCCTGTGGCACGCCAGACGATGCCATAACCGTTTCAGATTCGTATCCATTGATGACAACTTTTTGTGTTCTATTTGTGATATAAGATTTAAACCATCTCCAAAGATTACCGCGAATGCCATTGAAAGCTAGTTTTTCCAGCAATATTTTATGATCTACACGATCAAATGCCTTCCGAAAATCTGTATAGACGCTATCTGTTTGCACATTATTGTCTAAATTATCAAACAATTCCGAAATGTAAACCGTGAGATTAGTGATAGTGGAGCGTCTGTAGACAAAGCCGTGTTGTTGTGTAAGAATTGTCCTATGGAGTAGTGGATATATGTTATTATGCACCAGTCTCTCAAAAAGCTTAGATAATGTAGGCAGGATGGAAATTGGGCGGTAGTTAGCTATGTTTCTTTTTGTACCTCCTTTATGTATTGGTGTTATTCTAGCTGATTTCCATATTGCAGGAAATACTCCCTCCATTAGGCATTTATTATATATGATGTACAAGGGCTTATATATGCTTTCGGCCGTATTTTTAAGAAAAATGGGGGGGATATTATCCAGTCCTGCACCTTTGGTAATGTCTAGTGTTTTTAATTGTTTTAATACATCGGCTTCCAACAAATGTATGTCACTAATGATAGTACCGTCAGGCATTGCTGAATCTACATTAGCTATATTATCAATACTGAAGGAATTAGAAATATTAGTGGACTGGAAAACTGAGTGAAAAAAAGAGGAAAAGAGGTTACATATGTCCTCGGGCCTATCAGCTTCTCTGCCTTCATAGTGAACATTGGCTGGGATGTCTGATTGTTTTTTCGATTTTTAATATAGGTCCAGAAGTGTTTTACGTTGTTAGGTATACTATCTTCTACGGAACTCATATACTTTTTGTAACATATTCGGGATTCCCTTCTAAAACGGTCACGGTACATTGAGAATAAAGAGTAATCAGATTTATTATTATAAGTTTTCCATTTAATCCAGGCTTTATTTTTATTCTTAAAAATGTGTATCAGCGCAGGGGTAAACCAAACTGGGAAGTTAGAATTGGTAACGCGCCTGGTGGGAACCCGTTTACGTACAATATCAAATATATTCTCGTAAAGGATGCTAACATTATTTTCAATAGATTCATGCTGAAACAATTCATACCAATTAATTTCTAAAATGTCATTGTTAATCAATTCATAATTAGCACTATTATAACAAAACCTTGTTTGCAACTTAGTTTGCATAGGTTTGGAAAGGCTATCATCAATAGGTATTAGGATGTAATAGGGTCGATGAAGGGGGTCCTTGGGAACTAGTGTGATAGGTGCAGACAGTGCACGGCTGTCATGTGCATTAGTTAGGCATAAGTCAAGTAATCTATTCAAGTCATTTTTAAAAAGATTCACTTGTACACAGTCCATAGTATATATAAAGTTTATGAGATAAGAGTACGGTGGTGCCGGGTTATTTACATTTTGAAGTTTCATTTGTGTTCCATCAAGATACCAATCAAAGTAAGGCAGATTGAAGTCACCAATTAAATGATAACCATCATAACTATTTATCTCTATAATCTCCTGCATCTCATTGAAATATGTGAGATAAGCCTCAGCTTCTGTTCTTGGTGGAAAGTAAATGGCGCTTAGTAAATATTGAGCTTTGCCGATGCGTAGTTCTAATAGAATATGGTCTACATTAGGTGATATATTACGGGGGTATGTGGGGAGTGCGGGTGCGCAGCGTACGCCTCGCGCGGTGCATAGCGATACCAGCACAGCCACGAGCACCCCACCACCGTCCTGACGCATCGACGCAGCGCGATCTCGGTCGCATCGAAACACATTGTAACGGGGGTCTAAAAATTCATTATTTAGTATACCATCATGCAACCAAGTCTCGGTCAATACAATAATGTCATAATTGTGCGCTAATATGTTCATATAAATAGTGTTTAATTTAGTTCGTAATCCCCGGCAGTTTTGGTAGTAGACTGATAATACATTGTTATTTGTGTTATTGAATTTTGTGTGTCAGTTTATAAAGTAGTGAGTACAAATGTTGCGTGTTACAATAGATGCCGGTTAGGATACACAAGCCAAGTGCACATTCCGATACACATAATTGCGCACGATTTTTATTAGTATTATAAAAAATAGACTTTAAGCCAGCCAGCACGATTCTAGTGCCATTCCTTAGAATATAAGATTTCTGCCAGACGCCGAGACGCACCACGCAATTTATCAACAATAGTTTATTACTTTTATATACAAAAAGTGCAATATTAGATAGCCCCAGGAAGATAGGTACATTTAGACTAATATGGTAAAGCAACAATTGGCAATACGTTCTTCGAAGAACATGAATTATTATGAAAACACAAATACAACATCCAATGCAAGACACATAACCACCGTATACATAGAATAGGCCCAAAGATGTGCCGATCCGGCATAAATACACTCTGAAATAGGCTTTAACCATATCACAGATATAAGTCTGTTAGTCTGTTCGCGATGGATGCAAAAACTACTGAACTAATATTTATGCGGGTTTTTTTCTATTAGAAAGGTGTTGGTCAGACTAAAAATCTGTCGTATGTTTGATTGCAATTGGTTAAGTAGAACCGGAAATATGACCAAAAACTTCCGCTTTACCTAGTTAAATATATCTTTATTTACCAGGTAACTGTTACACCCCTGCAACCAAAACAATGCGCTTAGTCAACATGCCGCCAAAACGTAGAACTCCACCAGTTTTGTACGGACCCCTGGGTCCTAATGGGGAGTTACAGTTTCCGCCTCTCAAGCCATGGGTCGAAAGAGAGAAGGAGAGACTCGAGGCGCTGGAGAAGCAGAAGAAAAGTAGTGTCAAGGTACAGAAAGGTACGTACCATTTGCTTACTGTTAGGCTGAGCGCTCATTAGAAACAAGACAGACTATGTCGCTACAGAAGCATATAAAAGTGCGCACACTTCGAACAAAAGCTTTCAAATAATAAATAAATAAATATTCGACGACATTCTCACAGCACACAGCGCTTTGTAGACCCAAAGTAAGCATAGTTTAACTAGCTTGTGTTATGGGTTCCAGAATTCGGATAAACTTATAAACTTTTTTTAGGAAATACGTACATATTATATATAGAAACACCCAGATTAATGCAAATAGATATATTCATGCATACTAATATTTGCACTGAGCGGAAATTGAACCCGCGCACGTAGCAGTCGAATGCACTACCGCTCCGCCACAGAGCCCGTCAACCTCAACCTGCAAGATCTGCCTAGCGACAAGTCTGTATTAAGACTGTCTTGTGTGTAATCAGCGCTCGCTCTTAGTGTAACTAGTCTCATAATGATATTGTCGGAAGTTTACGCGAATGTTACACATTGAAATAAAACTATTTTTAACGCATTCTATCGCATCTAAACGTCGGGTTCAATGTAAATAATAAAATAATATCAAATTAATCACGATAGAATCATTTAAAAATAGTTTTATTTCAAAGTCCCATAATATCAGAAGCAGGTATCAATTGGTTTGAAAATCCCCGGGTTCGATCCCCGGCATCTCCAACCTTTGGGGTGCTTGGTTGGGGAGGGGTGCTTGGTTGGGGACCTCCACGCGGTGCACCCTGGGCAACGGAGACGGCAGCGCCTCTCTCCTAGGGCGGGAGAGACGCTGCCGCCTACGGCCAACTCCGACCGAGGCGAGGACGGCCCTGTTGAGGGCTGTTCGGAAGCTTTCCACGTGTCCCTCTGATTAGCAGATGGCACAGTGGAGAGCAAGTAAGGAGGCCATTTCGAAACCGGAGATGGCCCAGGGTCAGTCGGGGTGCGAGGGATATGCTCTATGGGGAACCTTACACCCCGGCGTCTTAAGATCCGAGACGGCGTGCGGTTTTAGTCGGTTCAAGCCCGACATAACCGCCCCCGCTGTAGACCCCCCGCTCTCCAGCGGGGGCGGTATCCGAAGGGATTTCCGCACGAAAAAAAAAAAAAAAAAAGGTATCAATTGGTTCTATACTTAATGATCGACTGCTATCTGTTCCAGTATCCTTATAACACTGCAACTTAATTAGCGTGTGATAGGTTTAATCCATTTCAAGATCCTGTAAGCTAACTTGTTGTTTGGCAAAATAAAACATCGATCTTCGAGCGAGTGGTTTCTGGTTTGAAATCTGGTTGTTGCACTACCGACGTGAACTCCTTACACAACGAATTTAGCAAAGCTGGAAGGTTTAACGGGAACAGTAGTAATTTCGGTTACTATAGCCCTCTTTATACTTAAAAAGGTCTTTGTAATTCTCGTTAATGAGTTCTCCCAAAAAAAATTGCGTTGCGAATATGTAGAATATTTCTGCAGTTTAATCTATTGTACTCATTGAGTTATTATTTTTATGAAAATTTACTCAATCAATCAATCATTTATTTTGCTAAACATGGGTACATAGTAGGGTGTTAGAACAATGGTTGTCCAATCCATGTTTTACCATGTTGGTGTGCAAAAGTGTTATGGTTAGTGTCTTAATTATGGTTACTTATACAAAATGCATTAAAATGATCATACTCCGGATGTTTAGAATAAGTTAGACTATAGTAACATTTCAACACAATGTAAGGATTGTTAAGAAAGTAAATAAAAAATAAAAAAATAAAAAAAAAATATCTTCACAGCTTTGGGGCACGCAGGCGCACTTCATCTTTTATTCTGGTTTCACATTCAATGATTGGTATTGCCTGCCTGAGTCTGTGTTTCCGGAAAGCTGTAACCTCGGAATCTTGAATAAGTCTCGAGTGCATAGGTTCCTTCTAGGCAAACGTGATCCATCGTAGACCACACCGTCACTTACCACCAGACCAGGTCAGATAAAGGTGAAACGTGTGAAAACCGGGTGCCCGATTCAGTAACGCCACGTTTTCAAAACGCGTGATTACGATTCGATTAGTAAGAAAAACTGTAAAAAATATTTTAGTATTCAGTATGATCTGTCAAAACAAAACTTACCTTCACTTTAGTGAGGTTATTAAACATTTAGAACCACTCATAGTTGATTTCGTTTTCAATAGCTTTCAAATAGTTTTCAAAAGCGTCGATAGCTTAGTGGTTAAGGAGTCGACCCTACGATCGAGAGGTCCCGGGTTCGAATCCTGGCCATTACACTACCAACGTAAACCCACTCCTAATACAAGCAATTTAGCTTAGCTGGAGGGGTTAGGGGGAATATTAGTAATTTCGGATACTAATATTCTTTAATAAAAAAAATAAAAAAAATTAGATTTTGCGATTTTAATGTTCATTATTTTTGAAATCATACGTTTAAAAAACGTAATTTGACTGAATCGAGCCCGGATGCGAATTATTTTTACGCTATATCGGGCAAACTATGTCTCACATAGAATTTTTTTTTAAACAGTTTTGTTGTAAATGGAATTTTCTACAACTTCGTATCTTTTAGTCTTAGGGTCAAAGTAAACAAAGTTATTAACGAAAAAAGAGAATTTTAGAAGTCTAGATTTCATGGGTTGCATCTTATTGGTGGCTGAACTCCGTAACCACTCGCGCGATCTTGTCCAAATTTACCACGGTGATAGTGTGGACACTGAGGTATATTTTGAAGCGAGATGGTTAATGTCCGATGTACCATTGAGGAATGATCACCGAAAATCAGTTTCACGAGCACGCGGCCTTAGCTAAGCGCGCGACCGCAGTAAGATGTCTTATTTTCAAGTAAGAGTCCGGCTCGCTCAGATCAATTTATTTCAGTCGCACCCTGCACTGAATTTCTAGTTTAATTTACTATGTTTGTTAAAGAGATTAGATTGTTACGTCTGACCCTATCGATTAATGCCATATAAGTACAGTACCAAGTTATTTTAGCCGGTTCGATTGGCGAGTGTGGCGATCGAGTTTACGTAAATCTTTTAATACTGTTTAAATTATTTTTTACTATATCAAAATGAAGTCTCCTTTCAGAAAAATTGTCTAGCTACATTATTTAAGATACTTTCCCACCATGTTGCATCGCCGTGGGACGCCCTGTATATTAGACTACAAGATAAGAATTATATACTACTTTACTCTATTCAGGGTTGGTTCTACTTGACGATTTAGTATCAGGAGAATATAACCGCAAGAAGGCCGCAGAAGTAGAAGCGAAAAGGAAGCGAATAGAGAAGAGAAGACAAGACAAATTAGATGCTGAAGTGGCGGCCAAGGAGGCGCTGAGGAAGTAATGGCTTTGTATTCTTTGATTTGTTTATCGATAAACTGAATTATCTGTGTATCTATCAACGAATTAAAAGCGTATTTGAAGTTAAATTTAGTTTTTATGAAAGTGTCATGTCGAAATCGGCTGAGCCGATTCGGAGATTAGCGAAGTCAAACAAACAAACAGAGGGACAGACAGACGGAAGGACTAAAACGTTAAAAACTGTTGATACCTATTTGGTTTTTCTTATTTAAGTATACCTATCTGCAATCTGTATAAGTATAACTACATAATATAGATATTATCTGTATTTTAATGTATTCGTAAAATAATCTGTTATTTTAATGTTACGGACAAACACTTTAATTTGATTTATCTGTAACAATTATTATTATGATACGAAGCATTGGCACTCGCGTCAAGGACACATAGCTGACATAAAACACCAACGCTCAAAAAAGTTTGCTGTATGTGAACACGTGCAACAGGGGACCAAACATTACTTAATATTTGATTAACCACAGATACTCGCCAAAGAAAATCGATTCCTACCTAGGATGCTCCGCGAAGCTATTGAAATTAAAAAACATCCTAATTTTAATAGAGAAGATGGTTGGAATGTACCACCAGCTTGGGACTCAGTCATTCACTTAATTAATTCCAGGAAAAAAACAAAATACAACAAGACTTCATGACACTGTGAGCTCTTTCTGCGTAAATAGTAACACCAACAATTCAACATAGTTCGGGTACTTTGAGATAACTTTCACTTCAAACTTCAAGACAACAACCATCTTTAGTCTCCCCGTGACCATGGCTGCTGAAAAGCAACCGAAACGTCGGGTTCAATGTAAAATATAATATAACATCAAATAAACCGCGATAGAATCCGTTAAAAATAGTTTTATTTCAATTATTATTATTATCATTGTGTAAAGCCAATAATTGTTTGTTTTTGTCCGTGCTGAAATCCCTTGGGATACCTCCCCCCCCCCCCGCCGGCCAGCGGGGGCGGTTATGTCGGGCATGAACCGACTAAAACCGCACGCGGTCTCTGTAGACCCGAGACGGCGTGCGGTTTTAGTCCTATAGGTACCTTTTTTTTTCTGTTTTCGTGCGGAAATCCCTTCGGATACCCCACCGTGTTAATTTTGGTCAATCAAGCCAACAACGACTGCTAAATGATTAATCTGTGGTAAACGGTGTTGGTGGTAAATTTAATTCTACCTTTATCTAAGTAAAGCAACCCTACTGTAATTTATCACTGTTTGTTTATCCAAATAAATGAATAAAAAAATGGTCAAAAGATTGCACGCCGCAGCGGTGTCTTCTATACAAGACACAAATCCGTTCTAGCTTATAATACAGGTTTCATCTCTGGGATGGTCCTGCTCAGTACTTACTAGGTGCTCTCGACAGGTTGCAGTGAAGACGTGCAGTCCATATTATTGAAAGTCCTGAGGCCACCAACACCCTCGAACACCCCTTTGTAGTTGCGTAGAGATATTGCCTCTTCGCAGTATTGTACCGCCTCTACCATGGCGAGTGTTCTGATGAGCTCTTCCAGTTATAAATCTTAAGACTTTCACGGCCGGCGATGCATGTAGAATATACTGCTTCCGGGCTGTTTGGCCGTGGTCCATCGGAAACTTGTATTCCAGACGTTTCGTCGATCACTGCGGTCGACATCTTCAGTGGTACACGTCGGGACGCCGTCGAGTGCGGAGAACCTTCCTCGGCGGCGAACTCGGTGCGACTGATGTAAAGGCCCGAGTCACTGGCGTATTTATAGATTACTCTTCCAATTAGTTCCACGCTCTCCTTCCCTATACAGAACAACACGTGCAAGGGTGAGGTATCACCCTCACACGGTGCAAACAGTTCCATCAAGAACCAAACGGTTCGGCATCTCCTCTTTGCTGCACCATAATGACTTGGAATTCTTTACCAGCACAAGGGTTTCCTTCTTCCTACAGTCCCGGGTGCTTTAGGTGGGGCGTGGAAAAGCACCTGATGAGGCCGTCAAGCTGAGAGCCACCACTGTAACATTATCGGTGTCGGTAATGGTGACCCCCATTCCTGAGGCTTTACCTTTAGCTTACCATAAGGCGAGGTAAAGTCATATTAACGTGTCCCATATTTTTAGGGATTTTCTTTAGAAAAGCCCTATTGCTATCGAGTTGTCGTTGACGTCGTCGTTGCCAATTTTCTGTCACGGTTTTGGGTATGAAGGAGATGAGCTATCGAGTTGCTGTTTTCGGTAATAGATTCGTGCTGGGGTGAACCATTGCAAGATAAAGAAAAAATCGCAAAAAAAAAAACGCAAAATCGAAAATCCCTTGTATTCGGCTGAGCTCGTCTCAGGAATTCAACTTGTTTATTTTTATTGTATGTACAAAATGTTAGTCTAAAGTTGAAATTAGTACTTTTTTAACTCGGTTTTGTATTTAGAAAGAAGAAAATAAGAATATACAGTGTGTCTTTTTCAACTGGGATATACTGTGTGAAGAACCATTCAACAAGACCAAAATATTAAGTATGCCAAAAATGTTTCTACATGATGGGGTCAAGTGATTCTTCATTTAGTTTGCTTGTGTCTCCTATAGTTTCGGATCTCCCCATACTGTCCCAGTTGAAAAAGACACACTGAATAAAGATTTTCTGTCTTTTTGCGGTCTAAATATAATCAAAAAAATCTTGAAAGGTAAGCATAGTTGTGGCGTCGAGAGAGGTTTTCACTGGCTAAAATGTCATAACACTAACTTATAATTCTCCAGGCACCTGGAAAAGTTGATGTTTGAATTACCTCGTGACCCAGACCAGCAGAAAGTGGAGATGCTGAAGGTTACAGAGGAGGAGCATTACAGGCCAATTCGCGATGAGGAACTCGACAGAATCAATTTCTATTTAACAAAGGTCTGTATCTTACTACTTACACTTGGGGTAGGCAGAGATAACATCCCTCTATACTTCTCGACCTTCCCGGTACATTCCGCCAGGTAAAATACTAGGGCCGCCTCGCATCTCTTCCTGTGGGTGTCGTGCAAAATGACTAAGGTTTTACATAAAAAGAGCTGGTTTTTCAACAATGGGTCAACCCGTAATAATATACATTAGCCCCTGGCCCACACCTTAACTATCGATATTTATAAGAATGCAGCTATGCCCGCAACAACGTCCACGTGGACTCGAAACTGTGATTTAAACTTTTGCACGAAACACTGTCACTTTTTCTAATATAAAATTAGCCTAAGTTACGCCTTATAATATCAGCTATCTGCACAAAAAATCCCGTCTAAATCATCTCAACAGAGATTACCCGGAATAAATAGACAGAAAGCCGAAAATTTTAAGGTTTTTTTGTTGTTTTATATATTATACGTAACATACATACATAAGCGGCGATAGCCCAGTGGCGTACGTAACGGACTGCTGAGACGAGGTCTTGTCTTCGATCCCCAGTCGCCCCGGGCACACACCTCTGACTTTTCGTAGTTATGTGTGCATTAATAAACGTCAATTATCGCTCGCTTAATAATGTGCCCGGTAGATGGCAATAGGCTCGCCCCCTATTACATTGGGACCTTAGCATAACTGGCGTATAGTGGGTGTGTAATACACCTCTGCCTACCCGTTCAGGGATACAGGCGTGAAGTTATCTAATGTTATGTTATAATATATTAAAAAGCTGTTATTATAAGGTTAACGGACACGTAATTTTATTCATTTGTATAGATATTATGAGTATTTTTTGCAGTGAGTATTTTCATGCTTGTTCACGGTCAGCCTTAAAGTGTGTAAGCCAATCTTAAGATGATTGGCTAACGCACTTTGGTCACGCATTGATGTATTTTTAGGCAATATCAGGCAAGCATATCCCCGAATTTCCTCAAGAACTATACATCCGTGCAAAGAAGGAGGTCGACAAGCAGACACTGGCTATCAAGAAGCGCCTTCTCATTCTTACATACCAAGCGTGTGTGAGACAGAGCGAGGCGGATATTAAGGCGTTTTTTGTTATGGCGATGAAGAGGTAACTTAATATAATTGACATTTGCTCGCAGAAGTTAATCTTTATAGAGGTGTTTGTGTGAATACAGTAAAAAGGTTATGAAAGTAGAACAAGCGTAAGTTGTTTTCCAGGATCGTACCAAGTGTAAATATGTGGTCTCTGCCTACCCCATTGGCTACTTATGTGGTTGACTGTAACATGTTTAAAGCAAATAAAGTCTTTATATTATAGTATTTGAAACTCCTGCAACTCAATTACAAACTGCCAGTTTAAAAAGCTTTTATTAGATTGGTATGTAATGTAAAAATGTAAATGTAACGAAATCTTTGAAATTCTGCACACAGATCGAGGACTAGAGAGAAAATAAATAAAATCAGGTTTTATTTTCTAAGCCGTCATGGAGGATTGGCTGCAGTGGCGCCTCGGTAGCCTCTCCTACCGGCTGACGCAGGTGCTCCTGCATCGTATAGGATGGGAGCCGACACCCGAGTGCCACTGCTCCGTAGATACGCCGCTTCACACACTGGTAGAGTGCCCAGAGTGGATGGAGCGGCGCCATGTTCTTGAAGCACCCGTCGGAGTGGGAAGCCTCACGCTCAGACCCTGGTGTTGGCTATGACCGGCAGTGAGAGTGTGTGGAACGCCACCACCTTCTAGGGCTGGGGCTAGCCGTCACCCTAGCAGATGCAGGACCAATGTGGCGGCGCATTGTGTTTCCGAGCACTTCTCTATAGGGGATTTAAATCACCAATAACACGTCGGTGTCACCAGTGCTAGCGGCCGGGGCCGGTCAGGGTCTCTGGGATATCCTTACTAAGGCACACCAGACTCCACGGCTACACAGGCCTATGTGACGAAACAGCGTATGGTTTTAGTCGGTTCGAGTCCGACATGCCCACCTCACTGTTGAGGTGAAGCCCGGGGGGTTACCGCACGACAAAAAAAACCTAAATAACCAAAAATAATTAATAGTGTCAATAAAAATACGCTTCTGTTTTCTCTTTTATTAAAGCCTGTTTCTTAAATCTTTTATTTATGAAACTGTTTATACCCATTATTTTCATAAAATGATATCGTCTATCATCTATACCTTCATATGTATTCTAGGTGCATCCTGACCTATATTCTCGAAGATCCAGGTGAGCAGGAACGTCTCAGCATCAGGTTCATTCCGCCGCTATGGCCCGCGCACTTCATCAGGGCGCCCATGCCGTGGCACAGCAACTTACTGAAGGCCAAGGAGTACCTGTACTACAGATACTATGAGGGGAACCCCGTGCTTATTGAGCTGAGGAGATTGTGGAATGAAAGGTAACCGTAATCAATCAATCAATTAACCTATTGCAGTCCATTGCTGGACATAGGCCTCTCCCATTGTACGCCATAGCATCCCATACCGCGCCTTGCGTGGCAATGGGCTGGCCACATCTGCCGAAGGACCGATGACGAGTCCTAGAGTGGAGACCACGAATCGGCAAACGGAAGCAAGATGGACGGACGACCTGAAAAAGGTAGCTGGGATAGACCGTAAGACCTATGTATAATTAAAATAGATTTTGCCCGCAATTTTACTCGCGTTCCCGACCGTCTAGTAGTCATATTTCTGTCCCTAAGGAACAGTAATTGCTCTAACGCTAACCTATATCCTTTTTTGTTCCCCCAAAAACGCGTAAATTCCGTAACTGATAATCATGAAATTTTCCCTTCGGCCGCCAGCGCAACTGTGATTCGCAACCAGTTGCGATGGAAGAATTTTTTACCTTTGATGGCAACTAGTTGCGATGGAAGAATGTTTTCTCTTATTACGCAACCAGTTGCGAACTAAGATTTTTTTTAACCGTGTAGTTGCGACAAAATATTTTTAAGTCTTAATACGCAACCGGGCTATTATATAAAAAAAGACAGATTAGAGGGGTCTAAATGGGAGCATGATGATCAGATATGGGAGTATTTCGAAAATAACTATGTTCCACAAAATCACCAAGGATGTTCACAATATTTTAGGATTAAACTAGACTTAGAACAAATTACAGACACACCACCACCACATACGACTTTATTCAAGAGAATGTGTAGGTCATATATGGAATACATCGCCCCCTTAGTTACTATTTCTGATGCTCACTGTACATGAACATACAATTTTATACTACAGACAACAGAAATACAGTTTTGAATAATAGTATTTTTTTTTTCAATTACGAAGGTTCCTAAACTTAAACCCTTGATAACTTAACATATCCAGTTTCTACTGTACATAATAAAATAGTATATTAATTTATTTTTAAAACGTTATAGAGAAAGGGCTGAAATTACAGTGTGTCATTGCCTGGAGATTGCCAGGCAATGACCCACTGTAATTTTCTACTTACAATGAAGGTTGCGTAGCAAGAAAATTAAAAATTTTTAGTAACTGGTTGCGAAACTTAGTTGCCATGATGGATGGATGGATTACAGCTTGGCAGCTGGTTGCGTAATAAGAGAAAACATTCTTCTATCGCAACCAATCAAGCAATCTACCTATATAATTTCTGTACTCAATTTTATATAGATTTGTTCAGCCGTTCTTTCGTGATCAAGTAGCAAAAATCCAGCCAACCTTTCGCATTTATAATAGTAAGATTAGCAAGGGTGTTCTCAGTAGACCAACAATTTAATTTTCTTTTAGATACCAAAACATGTTCATTTGCGATATGAACAAAATGCAAGAGAAAACCCCGTTTCCACAATACCCTACAGAATTCACAGAAAACCTGAACAGGCTTTGTAACGCGACCAGGAAGGAACTGCATGACAACTGGCTCATCGACGTTGCTGATACCATGGTCAAGATGAGAATGCACTGGTCTGTCTACGTGGCTAAGAAAAGGAATGAGTCTACATTTCAAGTGGAGCAGTTCTTTAGGTAAATATTAGGTTCTTTGGGTTAAGGGTCATTCAAGGAACCAATGAAGGGCTACCATGACATGTACATTCGCAATTGCGGGCCCGCACGAAACACGAACGAAAGAAGTATCATTTAAGTACCATGAGTTACTTCGGATTTCGTTTTTTCGGTCGGGACCATAATGTAAGGTTTTCGTTTACAATATGTTTCTAATAAAAATTTAACTATTATAAACCAGCATATTAAAAAATACATTCCTTTATATTGGATTATGATAATCTTTCGACCTTTTGAAATAAGTCGTATAGAATCGTGTTTTTTTTTTGGCGGGCTGTCAAAATTCCGCATTTCATGGTAGGGTTTCGGCCGAATGAACTATCATGTCCCGTCTTCGGGTCAGATTGCGAGATAAGTGCGTTTCATGGTACCGATTACCCGATATTTCGGTCCGCAATGGCGGATGTACGTTTCATGGTAGGCCTGAAGGTTTTATCGACATCCTCAAGATAAGGAGCTTTCAAAAGAAGCACATCTTATAGTTTTTAAATGAGGTGGAATCCTACCGACTACAACATACAGGCTTTGGCCCTTATGTATGGACTACATGTTATGCCCCACGGTTTCATCCACCGTACTGGTCTAACCTATCCATCCCATCGCTAGCCCGTCTGCGTCTTTCTCATCTTTTTCTTATTCCTCGGCTTCTAAGTGTCATATTGTGATGTTATATTGCCAATAACCTATGACAAGAATTTTGATATCAAATGCAAAAAGAATTTTTCGATTCGCACATGTAGTTCCAGAGATTAGCGCCTTGAAACAAGCCTCTTCCTAAAGCCATAGGTGTACCTCTTCTATGCTGGACCGATTGCGGTCAAGTACCAACAGCATCCTGTGCACATAGCTTGACCGTTAGAACTCCCCAATGCTGGAGCGTTGGGTGAGATTGCACGCAATCAAATAATATGCGTCCAAGTGCTGGGGCCACTTACGGGACTGTTGGATCATGTTTTGTTTTAATGTGTTTTTGTTTAAATCTTATTTATTTTATATTTGTGTCTTATACAAACAATAGTGAATAAGTTCTTTTGTGTACTAATAAGAAATATGGTGAAATCTGAAATCAATTATTGTTATTCTTCAGCTTTATTCTTAGTATAGATGTGGTTTATCATTGCAGATGCATCCACTCGCTGATGTCAAAACAAGTTCGGGATTTAGTCGAAAGGAGCGTGCGTCACTTCGCTGACCATTTTTCATATTACTACGTAAGTACATAGTTCTATATTTTTATGTAATCATTTCTGTATATGGCGCACGTTAGGGGAGACCTATGTTCAGCAATGGACTAGCATAGGTTGATGATGATGATTTCTGTATAACTCCTAAAGGGTAGACACTACTTACTTATTACCATCAATGGGCCACGTTTTCTAGACTTCTAGCTGCTAACAGAAAATCTAATTACTGCCTAACCTAGTGAATCTAACCCGGAATTCCACAATAAAATGCATTTTCTTTCTTTCACTTAGGAAGGGAACAGTTATCATGGCAAGTACCGTGACTACATGTTCATTAAGCGTCCCCTACTGCGTATCAAGGTGATCGGTCACCCGGGCACTAACAACATCACCTTCGAGCCCACCCTGGAGAAGATGAAGCAGCACATCATTGCCTGGTTCAACGCCATCATCAATGTCAACTACCAGCTGCCCAGCGTCGACCAGATAATGTACCCTAGTAAGTTGGTAATTCGATTCCAGATGTGAACAACAGAAGGAAGAAGTCAAACGAGTGTCTTTTGAACCGCCTTTGGTTACCACCAGACTAATAGGTGTTCGTGGATAGAGCTGTTCTTTGTTTCTATGGGTTTAGCGCAGTCGATTTTTTATAAAATAGCAATGGGCCTAGTATATTTCCCTGTGGAACCCCATGTTTAATGGTTCTGCTTTTCGGTTGGTTGGTTCAATTCTATTACTTAGTGTTACCTATTACCTGTTTTTAGGTACGATTAAGTCAAGCCCATAGTCAACCTGCTTAAAAGCTTATGTCCAATATGTCCATATGAATTTATTTTTAACATTTTTACAATTAGATTCGACATTTGTGTTGACCGATATATGTAATGTGGGCCTGAAAATATATTTGCCAAAATGTGGATGATAATCCACATTTACCTACACCTCCTCCTAAACCTCATTTAAACTAAAATTTCGATATCGCTTTTATAACGATGTTGTAACTATATTTTAAATTAGCAAAAAAATATTTTCTCGTAGGCGTGAACCGGCCGCACCCGTATTTATTGAGTGTGTATTCAGAAGAGGGGTACCTGATGGACATCATACAGAAGTGCGTACACCACTTCGGCGTGAACAGACCTGGCCCTAAGAACTTCCTCAGCAGCTACGAAGAGTACTTCTACATCATGAACGGCGAAGCGAAGCAAGAATTATTACTATTCTTCAGTTCGGAGCCGCCTCCGTATTTGAAGGTAATTCTAGATCTAATGATAGCCTCCTTCGTGTAGAAAACCATCATCATCATCATCATATCAGCCGTAGGAAGTCCACTGCTGAACACAGGCTTCCCTCATCGACTTCCGTTTCGACCGTATGTTGCTACGATGTAGCGGCCTGCATCCACCGAGTCCCTGCGCTCTTTGCTAGGTCATCAGTCCACCTTGCTACCTCGCTGCTTGCCGTCTCGTGGTCTCCACTCAAGAACCTTTCTTCCCCACCGGCCATCGGTTCTCCGAGCTATGCTATAAGAAAACCTTATGGCTAATTAATAAGACATTTCTAAAGATAGCAAACCCACTTCCTCCTATTACCTAAAGACTCCTTGTTGGCAGATATTAAAGATTACTTTAATTTCAATTATCATTGGAAGCTGCTGCCCGCGGCTACGTCCGCGTGGAATTCTGTTCTTGTTCCCCATGTTATTCCAGGCTATGATATATCCTTGTACCAAATTTCAGCTTAATTCGTTACATAAGACAAACATACAACATCTTCATAAAGTTTCACATTTATAATAAGTATTATTGTAACTTAACATATTGTTGTCCCAAGCGAAAATCATAGGGCTTACCCGGGGTGCCCGGCAACGGACACTTGGGGAGGACACCGTGCGGTTTTAGTCGAGACACGACATAACCACCCCCGCTGGCCAGCGGGGGGGTATCCGAAGGGATTTCCGCACGTAAAAAAAAAAAAAAAGTCCAGTTTTGTAAATCAACTACAAAGAAATGGTTTTTAAAGTTCCGTAGCCAAATGGCTAAAAAAATAAAAATTTACTTGCTGCTACTGGAACCCTTCATGGGCAAGTCCGACTCGCACTTGGCTGGTTTTGACACTTCATAGTAGGATAGGAAATAGGATACCATACGGACTCTTGGTCAGTCCTATATTTCGAAACGCCATCATAACCAACCCCTTCTAACTGTTTACCGCAAGGTGTAACTTTTTTTTTTTTTTTTTTTTTTCGTGCGGAAATCCCTTCGGATACCGCCCCCGCTGGAGAGCGGGGGGTCTCCAGCGGGGGTGGTTATGTCGGGCTTTGAAACGACTAAAACCGCACGCCGTCTCGGGTCTTAAGACGCCGGGGTGTAAGGTTACCCATAGAGCATATCCCTCGCACCCCGACTGACCCTGGGCCATCTCCGGTTTCGAGATGGCCCCCTTACTTGCTCTCCACTGTGCCATCTGCTAATCAGAGGGACACGTGGAAAGCTTCCGAACAGCCCTCAACAGGGCCGTCCTCGCCTCGGTCGGAGTTGGCCGTAGGCAGCAGCGTCTCTCCCGCCCTAGGAGAGAGGCGCTGCCGTCTCCGTTGCCCAGGGTGCACCGCGTGGAGGTCCCCAACCAAGCACCCCCGCAAGGTGTAACTACACGTGATATTCTATAGGACTTCTCAGCCCGCATCGTCGAGTACGAGGAGCTCCGCGACGAAATCTTGTTCCTCCGTCGTGACATACCCTTGAACATGATAATGCTCGACTGCGGGCCCATCAACGACACGCTGTGGGATATCGTCAACGGCCTCCGAATGTACATCGTGGACCATTTCATTACTGTTAACAGGAAGTGGAATAGAGCGTGAGTATACATAAATTTATCGGCTTAAGATGAATGAGGACACCTCGTTATATAGTTGCACTGACGTCACTGTAGGGTATTTAAGTACTAGGTCTGCAAGGCGAATCGCTGCTTGCAATGTTGAGCTGAGTGAGACATCGTGATTTGAATTATTAAGAGCGATTTATTTATCATTAAAATCATTAATTCATCATCACTGGCGCCAAAACTTGTCCAATAGATTTGACCGCTATTGCGGAATCAGAATTTGAAAATTTTGATCAGTGATCATTCCTCCGTGGCAAGTCCGATTTTGAAAATTCTTTTTGAAAGTCACTACTCTGGACATGCTTTCTGAGCGTGTAAAGTTTGGTCACAGTGACTCGAGCTGTTATTATGTAATTCCATCTGGAATTTTTTTAACGGTGATCATTCCTCTGTGGTAGCATTAATTTTTTCAAAATATATCCATAAACCTTCCTCTGATTGACCTCTTTAATCATGCCAAATTTGGTTCTGATTGGATTAGTAGTTTAGGAGGAGACCTATGTCAAAGAAAATCCTGAAGTCTGGTATGAGGAGCTTTCGCTCGACTTCGTCTTACTCAGCTCAATGAAAATTGATTTGTTCCGACATCGGCTAGTTGTTAAATTTAAAATTTGCCAAGCAAGATTTTTTTTCTAGGAATTTGTCAGCGCAAATCTGTCTTCATCTAAAAGACAGCATTATATTTACTATTTCTAAGTTTCTAATAATTTGAATTATATTGAGTATTACCTGTTGCCCGCGGCTTCGGCCGCTTGGAATTCTGATCCCGTTTCTGCAACCAATGGTAACCTACCCCAGGAATAAATAGTAGCCTATGTGGTATTCCAAATTATAAACTATCCCTGTACCAAATTTCGGACAGTTCCGTTCAACTGTTAGAGCGTGATTTCTTTTTACCTGTGGAAACCCCCACGGGCTACACCCCATCGGTGCCGACGATGGGGTGGGCGTGTCGGCATCGGACCGACTAAAACTACACGGTGTCCTTCCCAAGTGTCCATTGCCGGCCACCCCGGGTACGCCCACGAAAGGATAACTCCAGGTTTCCCAGCGGACTTCGGCCGCCATCTCCAGTTCAAAGTTCAGTCAGTTCCGTTCAACTGTTAGAGCGTGATTAAGTAAAAAACACAATACATACAAACACACAAACACACATACATACTAACAGACTTGACCCTTTCACATTTATAATATTAGTAGAATTTCAGCTCTCTAGTTTAAATAATATTGGGTATACCAGAATTTGCAACGTGTACGAGGAGATAGCGGCGCGCGCCTCGGAGACGCCCGAGACGACGGCGGCGCTGGTGGAGCTCATCGACTTCATCACGGAGAGCCGCGACTGCGCCATGTTCGACCTGCGCGAGAAGTCGCGCACCACCGCCGAGTACGTGCTGTTCCTCATGGAGCACGCGCATCTGCATTGTGAGGCTCTACAGCATAATATATACTATGGTTGACAGGGACATCTATAGGGGTACAGGGCCCTTTTTTTTCGTGCGGAAATCCCTTCGGATACCCCCTGCCGGCCAACGGGGGTGGTTATGTCGGGCTCGAACCGACTAAAACCGCACGCCGTCTCGGGTCTACAGACCGGGGTGTAAGGTTGCCCATAGAGCATATCCCTCGCACCCCGACTGACCCTGGGCCATCTCCGGTTTCGAGATGGTAGGGGTACAGGGCCCTACCATAACGGGGGGCCGCGACTACGCCATGCTCGACCTACAAAATATATTATACTAGCTGGCCTTCCCCGGTTTCGCCCGTGGCGTATTTCGAACACCCGGGTCTCATTGTCCGTTCCTTATCACTATCCCAGACAACCCATACTTAAACTTTTTCACACACCTGTATGCAGAACAAACCTTGGCTTGCAATCACCGTTGACACGAATTTGCTGCAATTACAATGATAAAGTTAGCGAAATCAATGATCTCGACATTTTCCACGTCCGCTTAACCAGCTTAAAAACAAAGTTACTGCCTGGTTATAGTAGCGCTAGTGATAGGTAGTGTGTACAAACCATTTATATACTTATTCTTTGAAATTCTTCAAAATGTTTTAGTTTCGTAGGTGTTTATATTTTGGGCATCATCACAATGTTTGCTATAAATGCTATTTCTACTGTTTCAAACAAATTTTATCTCACTGTACTGATACTGTAATGAATGTTAATGACTTTAACTGAATGTTATGTACGCCGTAATTGTTGTATATATCAGAGTACTTACCAGCAACTGGATGTATTGTGAATTGTGTAATATATACAATGTGGCTGTACTTTTATAATAAATAATAAAAAAAAACACCCGTTGCACCCGTTTAAACCCATATATGCTCGTAATTTATTTGTTTCATATAATATATGTGACTGCCGAATTTGATGACATTTATGATTACTGCTCGGCTTCCTTGGGTGGTAGCGTGATGATATACAGCCTATGACACACAAATAATGTGGCTTTCTATTGGTAAAATAATTTTCAAACGCTTTATTTTTATTTTATTTTTTTTAAACTATTAGTAACTGAAATTACTAATATTCTCCCTAACCCCTCCAGCTAAGCTAAATTGCTTGCGTTAGGAGTGGGTTCACGTCGCTAGTGTAATAGCTAGGATTCGAACCCGGGACCTCTCGATCTAAGGGTCGACTCCTTAACCACTAAGCTGCCGACGCTTCAATATAAATAGACTAGCAACCCTTTACGGCTTCACTTCGGTTTATATGAGATTTCTTAACTCAAACCAGGTACCGTTCAAATTGTAAAGACTTTTCCAAAAAGTGTAGTGGTTCTGTAGATTACCCTCAACATATAAACAAACTCATAAAATTCGGCCTCTCTCTTTACAATATTAGCGTAGATGATGGATAGAGACATCTGTAAATCGGCCCGTTCTGACTTTGCGCGGGAAAAAATTATACAAGTAGGCTATAACCTTCTAGCTAATTTATTATCTAAGAGCCATTCATTTATTACGTAAGACTATTTTTGCTAGTTTTTGACTCCTCCCCCCCCCCCCTATATAAGAAAAAATAAGTATAGGCTGGTTCTTTCATAGAGAAATTTAATTAGAACACCTCTCCGTATGTGCTCTGTGATCTAAACTGTTATTTAGGTTGCTGCGAATGATCAGAGCGGCGAGCAGGAAATTACCTACATAATTTCAAATAGTTATAAGTATCTATATAAACGTTGTAACCGGCCAGGACGTGTCAGTTTTCGAATAAATATTTTCTAGTAAAGGTTGTTTCTATCCGCTCCCGTCAACGCCACCGAAGACATTACATTAGCTGACGAGGATCAAATACGGGTTTCCGCGTGTACAATAAAAAGTCGAAAAGAAAAATGTCAATAGGGAAGGTGAAGGAGTTCGACGTTGCCGAGGGAGTGTGGTCATTGTACACAGAAAGATTGAATATGTACTTTACGGCGAACGGCGTGGCGGATAATCTCAAGCTACCGACATTAGTGGCAGTGATAGGCAATGCTGCCTACGAACTTTTGGGGAATCTTTCAAGCCCAAGGAGACCTTCGGAACTGACCTACGACGAGGCGATAGAATTAATACGAAACCACTTACAGCCGGTGCCATCGGCGTTGGCAAAAAGGTTTCGGTTTCGGCAAAGGCGGCAAGCGGATGAAACAATTGCTAGTTATGTGGCGGAATTGAAGAAGCTAACCCGGCATTGCAAGCTAGCGAAGAATCTCAAGTAGAATTTACGGGATCAGTTCGTGTGTGGGTTGAGAAGCGACGTGATCCGGCAAAGGCTATTTGCGGAGGAAGACTCATTGAGTTTTGCGAGGGCGGTCAAGTTGGCTACGTCATTAGAAGCCGCGGGGCGGAACGCAGCGGCGGTTGACACGGGAGCGACCTGGCCAGCGCGGAGTGAGGATTCGGCGGCGGTGCACAAGTTAACAACGGTCGCATCCAAGTAGTACTTAGGAACGAAGTCACATCAGTTTTAACGTCGAATTTCATGCTTCTTCCTTCAAACGTGACGAATTTCTTTTATAAACTTCCACCACCCAAGTTCACTTTCTTAAAGGTAACATTGTGAAAAATGCCGATATACGTTCATTTCCAACGAAAATGAACATGCAATTTCGTGACAATTAAAATTACCTATTTGTTTTCAGTCGAAGATATCAACCTAAACACACGTGTATTTCTCTGGCCCCTTGACATGGAGGAAACCATTGATCTCACCCTGAAGACTCTGAACACTAAGAAGACCATGGCGGAAGATAAACTGAAGAGCAGGAAGTCTGTCTTCGAAGGCAAGCTGAAGAAGCACGAGAAAGACTTGGAGCTGTTCCGTAGATTTGACCCCCCTCTCTTGACCGTCGACCTTTTGAGAGATGTCGTCACAAAAGTTGATGAAATTAACAATAATTTATTGGTGAGTAGTTGATTTTAAATCTTCAACTTGGCGTGATGGTAAAACGGTTTGGAAACGCTCAGTGAAAAAGTTTGCATGCAAAAACATGCATATTGGCATTGACCTGGATGAGTATTTAAAAATATATCTTAGAAAGTCCATCGGCATTCAAGAACCCATACAAGCTAATCTCAATTTGGGTCTAGATAGCGCTATGTAGTTTAGGTAGCTCTTTTAAGTTACTAAAGCCGTATTTCCACGAGACGGTACTAGACTTTTATCAGGCATTTTTAACTAGGTGGCGCTGTGTCTTATAGTACCTTTTTTTTTTTTTTCGTGCGGAAATCCCTTCGTATACCCCCCCGCCGACCAGCGGGGGCGGTTATGTCGGGCTTGAACCGACTAAAACCGCACGCCGTCTCGGGTCTTCATACGCCGGGGTGTAAGGTTACCCCTAGAGCATATCCCTCGCACCCCGACTGACCCTGGGCCATCTCACCACTAACAGCATCGCTCATCCTGTCTCCTCTGAAAGCAGAGGAGTACGGAGAGCGATGTGTTCCCGCCACGTTGGGTATTGGCCGACGATCAATGCCAACCCTATGAAGGGGAAGCCATTGACCGCCGCCCAGGGTGTACCGGCCGCTCCGATTCCGTTCCCCCCGGACTGCAGCGGGATCGGAATCGGAGCGACACTCGAGGAGGTTACCCAACACACACCCCTGTCTTATAGTACCTACATCCTAGTATGCTACTTCTATTGAGGCCTCATGTTTGTAGGATGACAAACGGGAAGCCGAGGACATAATAAACGAAGAGATTCTGCTAGAGCAGGATCAGTCGGTATACTTCAGCCTGCAAACCATGCTCACGGGCATCGAGCCCTTCCATCGGCTCTGGCATACTGCGTGTGACTTCTACGAGGGATACGAGATGTGGTAAGAAGAGTTCTACCATGAAACGTACATTCGCAATTGCGGACTGAAATTTCGGGCAATCGGTACCATGAAACGGAATTATCCCGCAATCGGGCCCGACGACAGCACATGACAGTTCATTCGGCCTAAACCCTCGATCTGAAACTGCAAAATTCGGATTTTTGACAACCCGCTAAAAAATTAAAAATGGAAACATGATACTGTATGACTTATTTCAAAAGGTCTAAAGATTATTTAAATCTAATACAAAGGAATGTATTTTTATAAGCTTTTTATTAGCTTCACCTGTATGTTTGTTTGTTTGTTTGTAACCGACTACTTTAGGCGCGATTTTGACCCACTTTAAACGGCCAGATTTCGTTCAAACTTTGTAGATTTATCGAGGACCGATGACAATACACTATTGTTTTTTAATATTATATTTAAAAAAAAGCGTGGGGTGCTTTTTAAGATATTATCAAAATGATAATCACTCTACTCATGTCTGTCAATAAAATATTTATATCTATAGACCCATGCACCCCACGCTTTTTTTTAAATAAAATACATTTTTTTTATTTACAGTACTTATTATTAATTTATTTTTATTGAAATTTTTAACACTATTCTTAATTTAAATTTATTAAAACTTATTTTCTATTTTTTTAGTTCGGTTTTCTATAAAAAGCGTGTTTTTTTATTTATTTAATATGATGGTTTATAATAGTTTTTTTTATAAAAGTATTTGTAAACGAAATCCTCCTTGATTATGTTTGATGCAGTCCCGAACATACTTTATGGTCCCGACCGAAAGAACGAAAGCCGAAGTAACTTCATGGTACCTAAATGACACTTCTTTCGTTCGTGTTTCATGTGGGCCCGCAACTGCAGATGTACATTTCATGGTACCCCTACTAGTAGATGGCAGTAAAAAATATTATTTTTGTAATTCTTGTTTGTTTGTCTGTTTGTTCGCGATGGACGCAAACACTATTGAATGGATTTTAATCGGTTTTTTTTCTATTAAAAAGTTCTTGGTCAGACTTAAAATCTATCGTATGTTTGCTTGCAATTGGTTAAGTATAACCGGAGATATGGTCAAAAAACGATATCCGACCGAGGGCGGAGCCACGGACATTAGCTAGTACATTCATTACAATTTGATTAGGTACCATGGCCCATTCCTCGGCCTGAACGCTGAGCAAATAGCAGAAGACGTGGAAGCGTGGTGGAAGCTCCTGTACAAGCTGGGCAAGCAGCTGTACGAGTACCCTGGAGCTAAGCGCATAGCCGACATGGTCAGGAATAAGGTGGAGAAGTTCAAAGTGCTGCTGCCGGTGCTCTGCGCTATATGTAATAAGGTAATAACTGTTTATTTAATGAAGAATATACTGCTTCCGGGCTGTTTGGCCGTGGTCCATCGGAAACTTGATTTCCAGACGTTTTGTCGATCACTGCGGTCGACATCTTCAGTGGTACAGCTCGGGACGCCGTCGAGTGCGGAGAACCTTCCTCGGCGGCGAAGTCGCTGCGACTGATGTAGCGGCCCGTGTCACTGGCGTATTTATAGGCGCAGTTGGAGGGGGGAAACAACGTGATCGGTCGTGATTGGTTAAGAGCTGCGCAACCGATGCGCTCGATCCTGATTGGTCGAGGCTAAGCAAGGGGGTGTGGCCTCCCGATTCCGGGGATGGTGGTGGCTTCGTCATGTTTGAATGAATGACGGCGTCATCATAATTCAAACATGATGAAGCCACCACCATCCCCGGTATCGGGAGGCCACAACGCAACGCCTGCACACTTACATGTTCCTTACATTCTTGGTGTCATTCGCCCCTGCGGCTTTTATAAATTGCTTAATAACAGCAGATATTTCCATTGTTAGATTTAGACTCGTAAGGTACTTTTCAGGGTATGCGCGACCGCCACTGGGCTAAGATCAGCGATCTGATTGGCGTAGAGGTAGTCCATGATCCAGAGACAACCCTGGCGGACATGGTGGAGCAAGGCGTCCACGTCTATGCCACACAGCTCGAGGAGATTGAGCAGTACGCTTCTAAGGAGTATTCTCTCGAGAAGGCCTTGAACAAGATGAAGGAAGAATGGGTCGGAGTCAAGTTTGAAGTTATGCCGTACAGGTTGGGATATAATATTTGTAATGAAATCATAAGTCAGATCATGGTCGAATCATTTGTCAAATATGCCTACACATATTGCATATTTTCTGCATTTATGTGTAGTAAGCCTAAAAAAAGCGGCGATAGCCGAGTGGCGTACGTAACGGACTGCCGTGACGAGGTCTCGATTTCGATACCCAGTCGTCCCGGGCACACACCTCTGACTTTTCGTAGTTCGTAGGGGCGAGCCTCATTTTTAATACACACATATTAAAAAATGAGGCTCGCCCCCTATTACATTGGGATCTAAACATAACTGGCGAATCATGAGTGTGTAATACATCTATGCGTACCCCTTGGGGGCTACAGGCGTGAAGTTATGTATGTATAAGCCTGCAAATGTTGCTGGTGAGATAAACATGGGTCTAATCGTAATAAATGAGCACAAAAATGTTGTGCCAATATGCCTATTTATACTATGATGATTCCACCTTTTGAAATTGGAAAATGACATTTATCGCAAATGGTCAGAAACGCAGAAAGTCACATTTGATTCTGGCAATTTACGCATCTAAGAAATCTAGGAATATTTTGGTAATCTGGAATTTAGTGTTTTTGGAAAAAGAAGAAGAAAGAAATAAATACGTTTTTAAAACACACACACTTAAAAATTGCCAAACATAAGCAACTAAACACATAAAAGGTTAACGATTGGCTTTTGCAAGTCTGTCATTTCGCGGTTTGGACAGAATGTGGTTAACGATTGGCTTTTGCAAGTCTGTCATTTCGCGGTTTGGATAGAATGTGGTTAACGATTGGCTTTTGCAAGTCTGTCATTTCGCGGTTTGGATAGAATGTGGTTAACGATTGGCTTTTGCAAGTCTGTCATTTCGCGGTTTGGACAGAATGTAGCTAAATCTGACTATAATGCGGTCGTTACATATGATACATATGACCAGCAGATGATAGCGGTAGTGTTTCCCATTTACTCGTGTTTCACATGTACTCGTTATGTAGAGTTAAGTTAGAGATTTTTCATGACTATTTATTTGGTTACTCTAGGGACACGGGCGTGGGCATCCTGACAGGGCTGGATGACATCCAGCAACAGCTAGACGACCACATCCTGAAGTCACAGACAATGCGTGGCTCGCCGTACGTCAAGGCGTTCGAGAAGGATATGATCCGCTGGGAAGAAAAGCTTATCAGCATGCAGGATATTCTAGATCAGTGGCTCCAGGTAACATTCATCCATGCTAATATTATAAATGCGAAAGTAATTCTGTCTGTATATCTGTTACATTTTCAAGCCTAAACCGCTGAACCGATTTTGTCAAAATTTGACATAGACAGAAAGCTTATAGCCTGAAGAAGATCTTAAAATACTTTCTATTTCGGAAAAAAGTCATTTTTTAAATGTGTGGTGAGTCAATTTGACGACTACGCGGACTGTAATCTGTTGAGTAGACAGTGATGGTAGGATTGCGTGAAGTTCAAAAAGTACAGACCACCATTCCAGGTGCTTCTTCATGCACCACTTGAAGAACTAATAATAATAAATATTCTACGACATTCTACACAGCGCTATCTAGACCTAAAGTAAGCATAGCTGTACTAGCTTGTGTTATGGGTTCTAGATTGCGGATATACATACTTAGATACATTTTTTTGTAAATACATACAAATTATACATATTAATATTCAACACCCAAATATTCATATTCATGCACACAAATATTTGCACTGAACGGGTACCGAACCCGCGACCTTTGAACTAACAGTCGAACGCTCTACCGCTACGCCACAGAGGTCTCGGTATTACAAATTCGATTGCTGCTTTACGACAACTTGTTTGTTTAATACTAAGCTAAGAAAATCTTATCTTCCTCAGTGTCAAGCCACTTGGATGTACTTAGAACCTATCTTCTCGTCCGAAGATATCATGCGGCAGATGCCAACCGAAGCTCGTAACTTCCGGGATGTCGACAAGGAGTGGAAGACGATCATGCTGGCCACCGCCAAGGATCCCATGGTCCTGCCGGCCACTGACTTCCCTGGACTGCTGAAGAAGCTGAAGTACAGCAATGTGCTGCTGGAAGATATACAGAGAGGGCTCAACGATTACTTGGAGAAGAAGAGGCTGTTCTTCCCCAGGTTTGCGATGAAAATCGTTTCTTTTTTGTGTAACTAAGATTGCAAGTTATTGCTGTCCTTACAGAAGCAGGCCAAGATGGAAGCGTGTCGTGTGTGTCCTACACACGCCTGCCAACTCACCGTCACGGGATCAAACTCGACCCCATAGGCGAGGCTGCGATGGCGGCCTAAATCCGCCGGTAACCCTGGGGTTATCCTTTCGAGCGCTTACCCGGGGTGCCCGGCAATGGACATTTGGGGAGGAAACCGTGTGGTTTTAGTCGGTCCGATTCGGACACGCCCATCCCATCGTTGTCTCCGATGGGGTGAAGCACGTGGGGGTTTCCACATGTAAAAAAAAGTTAGAAACCATACGGGGTGTATAGGCTCCCCACTAAAATGTTCGGGTCCAAGGCAATTTTAATAATATTTAATTTTAACAATATTTTGACTTTTTTTTTGAGTCGTAAGTATTCCTAATTGACTCCATTTAATTTTAATCCGAATGTTTACCTGTTTAAAAACCTAATTTAAATAATTATTTTCCATGTAGCTAAATTGTTTGTTGTTTCTTTCATAATTTTTTAAATCTTTTGAATTTAATGTGTTAACCACCAATTTACATATATTTGTTTCAATTTATTCACAACCCGATCAGATTCAGTAAGAATAACATTTTATGTATATATTAAAATATTTTATAAGAATTTGATGAATTTGCTGTGGCCAAACAGAACTTCATGTTGAGATTTGCCATAATTTTCAACATCTGTACACAGGAATGCAATAAAAATGTCGACTTTGACCAATTCTCCTACACCCCCAACTACACCCACACCCCCAACTACACCCACACTTACTCTTAAACGAGGTCACTTATTAGTTATACGTCACTCTACGTCAAAATAACATATTTTATACCCCCTATATTACCTGTTTTAGATTCTTCTTCCTGTCCAACGACGAGTTGCTGGAGATTCTGTCCGAGACCAAGGATCCTTCGCGTGTGCAGCCTCACCTGAAGAAGTGCTTCGAAGGTATCTACACGTTGGAGTTCAACAATGCCAAGGAAATCGTCGGCATGGTGTCGGCGGAATGCGAGTGCGTCAAGCTGTCTTCGTCTATACAGCCAGCTGATGCTAAGGTACATGGCGTGTTCACAATTTCCACTACACATACATAATACTTACGCCTATTTCCCTCTGGAGTAGGCAGAGACAACAGCCCGCCATCTGCTTCTATGCTTACACACTTCACAAGCTTACAGTTTATAATTTTAACATATGTATATTTTTACTAGCTCTTGCTCGTGACTTCGCCCGCGTGGAATTCTGTTCCCATTCCCGCGTCCCATCGGACCTATTCCAACCTATGCCTCTTCCAAATTTCAGCCAGATCCGTTCTGCCGTTAGGGTGTGAATGCATAACAAACATCTTAACAAACTTTCACTTTTTTATAATGGTCACGTCAATATTAATGTACGTCGCCTGATGGTAAACCTGTAGTTTACCATCATGCGAGGTACATTAATATTTAAGCTATAAACTTTATATATGTCTAAATATATAAATTCTCAGGAATGAGATTACATTAAAGACAGCGATAAATGCTACGACCGCTTTTTTGCCGTTTGTTACTCAATCACGCTCTAACGGCTGACCGGATCTGGATGAAATTTGGTACAGGGACGGATCATAGTCGGGAATAACACATAAGCTTTTTATCCCTGGAATAAGTTTCCATGGGTGGCGGGAACGGGATCAGAATTCCACGCAGGCGAAACCGCGGGTAACAGATAGGGATTAATACTTTTATATTTATAACCAGATTCGCAAGGCGATCGGTAAAGCTCTCGAGGGAAGAATCCGATAATAAAAACTCACGACAACTCTTTTTTAATCGCCAGTAATCACAATGAATAAACACTAAAATGTTTCTAGATCCCATAGGGTGCGAATCTATTATGACAACCAGGCACTGTCGAATAGAGAGAGACATATAATTTGATTGTTGACGTGTATGCGGGTATAATAAATAATAATACACTTCTGTCCACCCCACTCAGGCGTTTATATGTGTCGTCAGAGGTTGTCTTCGTGGGTTTAAAACGTATTTTCATTAAATTCCGACATTGTTGGCACACTTAAGCAGGAATTGTAACGAAAATCGTATTAACATCCTTTATAACTCACTAGACTAAATAAATGAACTAGACGGAGAAATATTCGAAAAAACACGTCTGCTCTGTGCGAGCTCCAATTATAGAATGCCCGCCCGTTCCAATGGTCCTAGCCAAGTGCAACTTAGTGTGACGTCACATTTGCGTTTGGTAGTGGGGGCGATTCTTCTACAAATGTGGTACTATTACCTATTGCTCCACCCGCATGGTCATAGTTTATCATGCGTGGACGTTCATACGAACTATCATTGCTTATTTCATCCCCACACAGGTCGAAATTTCAAAAACACTATAGCATATTTCTTTATTATCAAGTACCTATAATAATACGAAGTTATGATCCCCTATTTGAACCCTTTAAAGCCTTTGTTTGGCAAAAAAAAGCCTATAGCCTATATCCTTTCCAAACTCTAGTCCATCTCTGTACCAGATTTAATTAAAATCGGTCCAGTGGTTAAGGCATGAAAGCATAACAGGCAGATAGAGTTACTTTCGCATTTATAATATTAGTATGGATTGTTTCCCAGGGTATGGTGGAGCGCTGGCTGCAGCAGCTGGAGAGCCAGATGATCATAAGCCTGCGCGATGTGAACCTGGAGGCAAACAACGCGTACGCCACCGCCGTACGCGAGGAGTGGGTGCTGGTGTGGCCGGGCCAGATCGTGCAGGCCGGCTCCTGCGTGCAGTACACCATCGAGGTACGAGCTCCTCGCCACACACTTATTGGGGCTATTGGAAGGGAATTACTGGTGGTAGAAATTTGATGACACAAATTTGTCACAACATTCGGCCGGGTGGGTACCACTGTGCACGATTGCGAAAAACCCTCCATAGTAATCCAATTTCGGTTTGATTGCGTTCAGGGGTCAGCAGTGCATAGCCGGGCAGGGGGATTGTGGTCGCAGCACTAGTGGAACCGGTGGGTGTCACGCGGTGCTGCGACGACAATCCTCTTCTGATGAGGCCGTCAAGCTGAGTGCCACCATTGTTAACATGGTACGTGTATGTAATGGTGACCCTCTTTCCAGAGACTTTACTTTCAGCTTACCATCAGGCGAGATGAAGTCAAATTGACGTGTCCTAAATATTAAAAAAAAAAAAAAAAAAAGCCACTGCTATCCGACCTCCACAACCCACTGGCTATTTGGAACTTCTGTAGATAGATTAGTTGTCGGACTTTTTAGGGCTCCGACTGGTAACGATTGCCATAGATGTTCGTATGGCTATTGGAATCACGTAGGCGCAATGTGCTCTCACCACGGCCTCTGTGGCGTAGCGGTACTGCATTCAACTGCTATGACAGGGGGCCGCGGGTTCGATTTCAGCTCAGTGCAAATATTTGTATGGATGAATATGTCTATTTGCATTGGTCTGCATGTTTCTATGTATAATATGTATGTATTTACAAAAAAAAATATTTAGCTAGTTAAACTATGCTTACTTTGGGTCTAGAAAGCGTTGTGTAGTATGTCGTAGAATATTTATTTTATTTATTTACAAAAAACAAAGTATACGAGTATGTTTATTCACTTTCTGGAACCCATAACACAAGCTATGGGTGTAGAATATCTTAGAATATATATATTTTTAATTCATTCAGAATGGCCATCCATCCTAAGACTGACCTGAATGCTGAACTTTGCACGGTTACTACTTACCACTTACTACCACGAGGCCTTTTCGTTATCATAATACGTATATCTTGTGTATGTGTGCTTCGAATCTCAATACGTGTTGCAGGCCATCGAGGCTATCCAGACGCACTCGCTGCCGGAGCTGGTGGAGCGCAGCACGGCGCAGATCACGGGGCTGGTGTACCTGGTGCAGGGCGAGCTGGAGCCCGGCAACCGCGTCACCGTCGAGGCGCTCATCGTGCTCGACGTGCACGGTGAGGAGCCCTGGCCCTGAGGCCTACGGATACATAGTTCTACTTTATTATATGACTGCGACGAAGCAGATAAAGAAAGGTTTAAAGTGTTTGACCACAGATTGTACTACCACATTTTTTTTGGAAAAAATGTTTGTTATGCAATGAAGAATATTGTGTTGTATTGTATTGTGGGTATGTCTGTAACTATGTGACCTCGTTACTACTGAACAGCTGAATCGATTTTGATGTAGGATATGCCATCAGATTCGTCTCTACTACTGCGTCCCTCTCTCATCATACGTGTGTATTAAAAATAACAAACTCCAAAATTGCATGACGTAGGACAGTAAATTTTATTGTTTCTGTTAGCCACACCCACAACCAGTTGATCTACTAGTTACGAAACATCCTGTATAACCATTTCTGCCTAGATTAGCAATTTCTACAACATCCTTCGTGGAGTTTGTAGATTTTTTTAAACATTCGATTTAATTTCGTACTTTTTTAGCTACCCAAGGTTCGAACCCAACAAAGGTTATTGGAAATATATAGAACATTAACGTAGAAGGTCCTTTTGCTGGGCTCGTAGGACGGAGTCTAAAAAAAGTGTCATTCTCAATAACTGCTTCATCATCCTAAATTTCACTGCCCAGGTCGTTCCATTCTCGAAGACATGGTCCAGAAGAAAGTAAACGACATCTCAGACTTCAACTGGATCTCGCAGCTTCGTTACTACGTAAAAACCGATAGGATGCTGTGTTCCATGATCACGACAGAAGTGGAGTACGGGTTTGAGTACCTCGGCAATATTGGTAGATTGGTGGCTACGCCGCTCACTGACAGATGTTTCAGGTGAAATTATACATTTCATTGTTCTTTACCTACTTATTTATTGAGCTGAGCGAGCGAAGCTCTTATACCCGGCATAGCCGTTTGTTGGTGGCTAAACTCCTCCGTAACTACTCTCGCGATCTTGACCAAATTTACCACAGTGATAGTGTGTGAAGAGTCTTTTGAAGCGAGATGGTTCCTGTCCGATGTACCATTGAGGAATAATTACCGAAAAACAGTTTCACGAGCGCGCGGCCTTAGCTAAGCGCGCGACCGTAGTAAGATGTCTTATTTTCAAGTAAGAGTCCTGCCAGGCCTCCTTCACTCCATATACTTGCGCGCTATAATTACCTACCGCCCGGCCGAGCGGCCTCGGGCCGTTTGCGGACCAAATTTCAGTGCGGTTTTCGCTAGAAAAGCACACGCAAGCTGTTTAATTTTAATCGCTCCGTTCGTACGCGTACCTACGATGCCGTCTTGTTCCTTATGTGCTGTAGATGGGTGCAAATCAAGTAAAAGAAGGGATAAACACTTAACATTTTTCCATTTACCTGTCAATGAAGAAAGGTAAGTGATAAACTATTACTGTTTTTTGTAGATTCAAAATTATTTTTAATAGGTCTAGTCTAGATGATACATGATTAGCTTGCCTTTCAGACACAGATTTACATATTTTTGTTACATAGAAACGTCATACTTACCTTAAACACTATTTTAACAACGTTTAAAACGCTATTATTATTAAAATAAAATTTTGATAATATTTGACGGACAGTCGCGCAGACCTACCTACGAAACTTCCAACACAAGTCGCGCGGCGCGGCAACCTGTCTCAACTTGTCGCGCTGTTAGCGTAAACAAACATACAAGGATGATTCGGTTTTATGCGATTTGTAAAAAATATATAAGTAAATGTTTATGTAAAGAAAAATTAATTTAAAGATGTTTGAAGTTATAAAAAATAATTATATTGCAAAGGGTTCATTTTCCATGATATCGTCAAATAATTCTTGAGCTGGCCCCGTGTTATAGTTATTAATAAATTGATAAATGTTAATAATCATTCAATGTATTTATTAGTATTATTTATTCAAAATAATAAATTTTAGGAATGCCTAGTTTGAGATCTATTATAAATTCGTCATGTCTGTGTGTCTGTCCGTCTGTCTTATCTAGGTAGGTACCCATCTCCTTCCTTAGACCTGTCCATTTTTTTTTTGTTTAGGCGTGAAACATGGGCTGAATTGATTGGCAGGCCCGATTTAGCAAGGCCAGACACCAAGCCAAGAAGTCATTATGTGTGTTGTCTTCATTTTGAAAAGTCGGTGATTATTCCACTATATATATAAACCACGATTTGACGCTTTGCCTACAAAACTGCTGCCATCTCTACCAACTACTTCAAGTGCCAGTACTGAACCAGAATCTAAGGAAATATCGACACAAACCAAATATTCGAATATTAATATACTATCAGCTATTACCATCAAAGGCGCAGAGATTCAGGATTTTTTCTACATTAAAATTTCATAACCGAGAATTTAGAATGGGTAAGAAATTTATAAAAAATTATATAAAATGAAACACATGAAACTTTAAAGACTTTTTATTTATTTTACCTACACACTGACCTCTATAATTATGTTTAATCTAGATGTATCAGTCAGCATCAATTTATAAAAAAATATTTTATAAACGATACAATTTTAAACTAGGTACTCTAGCGCCCCTCCCCCAAACCGGGGCAAGACGGGGACACCGGGGTTCCCAAACCCGAGGGGGCCATCTCGAAACCGGACGGAACCCAGGGTCAGTCGGGTGCGAGGGATATGCTCTATGGGCAACCTTACACCCCGGCGTCTGCAGACCCGAGACGGCGTGCGGTTTTAGTCGGTTCAAGCCCGACATAACCGCCCCCGCTGGCCGGTGGGGGGTTTACTTCGAAAAAACATGATGTAAGTACGCTTTTCATCTTCGCAATACTGGTTCCAAACAAGTCAAGATCGAATTAAATGAGCGACATGCTCTAATAAGAATTACAGCCAATGCACTTTCTACTTTTTCTAGTAAGCTTCCTGTCCCCTGGTTATCTCCAACCAGCCTTTTTTATACCAGCGCAAGAAAAGTCGAAACGCCCTTTGCAAGCGGAACACATGACACCGTCATTCGATTCAACTTCACAAACCTTACACGTAAACATTGTAGACATTTATGTTATTTTACGAAAGCTAAGAAACCTCGTTGGGAACACGATTGAAAATATCGGAGTGTGTGCGTGCGTACGGACCACTGTCTACCGTCAATCATTTTGATATTAGATTAAAGCAATGTCATAGTGCCTTCAGGACCCTAGTCAACCTCATCTGCTCCTGCGTCGGTGTACCTGTTAAACATCGGACGAGGCTCAGGCACAGGCTTCCCTCTCAGGGTTGAAAGATTTGACGTCAGTCGCTCCCGCAAAAGTCAACAAACCCATGAAAAATAATAAGCGGACCCCGGGCTTCAAAGTGTTCTTCAAGCGTTTGAAACAACCGGGAAACCGCTAGGATTACGATGACCTTAAACAATATCGTAAGGAAGACAATAAAATGGATGGAACCATTACAAGGGCAGATGAAGACTTATTAAGAGAAGATGAGTAGACTGTGTGAAGACGATATCATCTTCACACAGTCTACTCTTAACTTCCCTGTAACTTCTAAAATAAGAGAATGATAAAACTAAAAAAAATATATGTTGTACATTACCATTTATCATAAACTTCCACCGAAAATAGGTTTGAACGGGATCTAGTTTTTTTTACGTCACAAATCGTAAACCGCAATTTTCCTTTAATTCAATCAACTAAATTATATATTTTTTAAAAAAAAACATCATTATGTTACTTGCTGCTACGGAATCCTTCATGGGCGAGTCCGACTCGCAGTTGGCCCCTTTTATAGAGTGACATCTAGTGTGAGTTAAACTACGTAGTAATATCGACGTAAAATGAAGCGAGTAGTTTTACTATTGACCGTTAGATGGAAGATCGATTCGCCAGTTATGTTTAGGTCCCAATGTAATAACTGGCGAATCGGGTGTGCAATACACCTCTGCCTACTCCTTCGGGGATACAGGCGTGAAGTTATGTATGTATGTATGTACGTTAGATGGAAAATAAAGAACTAAGCGAGATCTAACCCCTTTTCACCACACCCTCACCCTCTTGAACTGTCGCGTTTGCTTTTATAGGGAAATCTACTACAACACCTCTCCGTATATGCTCTGTGTGCATGATGATGATGCTGCTAAGCTAACTCATTCGCTTTCATAATTTACATCAGGACTCTAATGAGCGCGCTGAAGTTAAACTTGGGTGGAGCTCCCGAAGGCCCAGCGGGTACGGGCAAGACGGAGACCACCAAGGATCTGGCCAAAGCTGTCGCAAAGAAGTGCGTCGTGTTCAACTGTTCCGATGGATTGGATTATAAGGCGCTCGGCAAGTTCTTTAAGGTTGGTTTATATGGTGGTATGGTTGTTGCAAATTGCAAGGTGCAGCAACACTAGCCAGATAAGTCTTACAATGGGTGACCATTCTCAAAACAGTGAGACCCCTCCGTGCACTGGGGAGCACGTTACGCCATACGAACATCTGTGGTAGTCTGACAACCTGACCCAGAACTTCGATATTCACGCCTCTTTCCCAATGGGCTAGGCAGAGACAACATCTTTCCACTTGCTACGATCTTGGAATACGCCTTTCGCTTCTTCCACTTGCATAATTGTTTTCATAAATGCACGCCGGCCCTTCTTCAAAACGTCGTCGATCTGATTGGCATACGTACGGCTAGGTCGACATTTACCGGGCTGCCCAGTAGCCCTCACCTCATAAATCTGTTTCGTTAATCTCCTTTCATCCATCCTCTCTACATCTACCGCACCATCTAAGCATACCTTTCTCTATCTTGGTCACTACATCTTCTGCCATACCACAACGTTCCTTTATCCCGCTGTTCCTCACTCGGTCCATCACGGTCTACTATCGCCAGTAAAATATCAAAGTTCAGCCGTTTCGTAGTTAGACTGAAAGATAAGCCAACTGAGTTGGGAGAAGGCTTTGAGAATGAGGATGATTGGCTAAAAACTGACATCTACCTACTGTTAGGGCTACTTTCCACTTTGATTAGTGCGAGTGCAGGTGACTAATGCAGGTGGTTAGTGATTAGTACAAAACACGTGTGGACCGCAGTACGAGTGATGAGTAATCAGCGTAGTAAAGTGGATAGAAGCGTGTTCTATTTTTGACGCGACAACGTCTTATAATTCGATGGAGCCGGCTGCACGCACGAAAAAATGAGGCATTCCATTTAAGGCTTGAAGTGCAAGCGAGAGCGCGGAACGAGCGACAAAGAGGCACAATCGGCCTCCGCGTTCGGCAGCGTTCGACATCTGTCTCTCTCCTACTTGAGTGAGCGGTGCGTCCGCGTGGACAGCTGCTATACAATAATACATATTTACATGTTTTTTTCAAGTATGAAGTGCAGTGAATTCTTATAACCGATCTTAAGAATGTCATTTTGCGCGCTGAGCCTTTAAACTTCATTTGTTTCTTGATTTTAAATGAGTGAGTTTCACAAATATACCGGAAACTGGGGTATAAAGTTATAATGTAATATGTGTTCTGTGGCAGGGCTTGGCCCAGTCAGGTGCCTGGGCCTGCTTCGATGAGTTCAACCGAATAGAACTGGAGGTGTTATCCGTGGTCGCGCAGCAGATCCTGTCCATCCAGCTGGCGATCCTCAGGAGAGAGAAGCGGTTTGTGTTCGAGGGTACGGAGATCAGTCTCAACCCGACTTGCTCTGTCTTTATCACTATGAACCCTGGGTGAGTAACAAAATGTCTATACTGTGCCAGGTACACACCAACCGTACCATCGCAAACAAGTGGGATGATGTGTTAACGACGAATGCCACTCATTTCTGTGTCATCACGGTAATCGGTCCACACTCTTCTTAATCCGATTGTTAATCCGGTAGCACTTTTGAAGCCTGGAGTCAGCTCTTCTATGCTTCCTCCTCCTCCTCTATAATTTATTTGGTTTTTACGGGAGCAATTGCCGTCTGATCGCCCAATCGTACCAGCTAGCTGGTGAAATTGGTTTAGGGTCTAAAGATCCCCCCCCCCCCATACACCAATCGGTGCACACTTATTTAAAATATTTTTCACGTAGCATGGGTACGGTGACGTTTGGGATTTGAAGTTACTAGAGATGTAGTCAAGATAAAATCGCATGAAATAAAATCGATTATATATCTTATCGAGATCATTTATTAATGAAGAAGAAATCGATTCTATTAACTAATAATTTTGAAGAAAAAAAGTAAAACAAAATTGATATCCTGTTTAATTATTTATTAAAAATCAAACATGTTCATCATCTTCATCATCATCATCATCATCATCATCGTCATCTGACTCGTCGACGTGAATAATTATTTGGGAATCAATTATGCAGTCTATTCTAATGTCTCGCTCCCAGTCATGTAAGATTAGATTTTTGGTTTTCTCCACTACTTTCTTCCAGTCATCGCCAGTGACATTTTTGCATCCCTCTTTCAATAACCCCATCATTTTTGTGGCTGTAAAAGGCGGAGCTGTATTTTTTCGTGCAGCGTATCCTGAAACAAGATAAAAAACAAATTGAGTCATAGAATTCAAGTAATAAACATAATCATATTTTTGTCAGTATGTAAATAGACTATGGTTAAACAAGTTACCTTTGATTTGGGCCCAAATTAATTCAATGGCATTGTACTGACAGTGGTACGGTGGAAGCCTCAGGACTTCGTGACCATATTCGTTTGCCATCATATCTAATTTGTATGTCGTTTGGGGCTTGTGCATTTTTACGAGCTTCACTAGCTCCACCTTTAATTTCGTCTCATCGGCTTCCACATTATTGGCTTGGAGCCACTCGATCAACTCGCTCTTCTTATTGGAAGAAGTCGGCGGTTTGTTCAATTGCACGGAGTGATATGGGGCATTGTCCATAATAATTGTGCTGGGTTCTTCTAAATTGCTAAGCATATTTTGAAACCACTCCGTGAATACTTCCGCATTCATATCTTCGTGATATTCTCTCGTCTTTTTCGATTTAAAAGCAAGTAGCCCATTTTCTACAAATCCTTTCGATGTGCCTGCGTGACAAATAATCAATATCTCCCCTTTTCCTTCTGGCACTTTGGTCGAGGCATGAGGTGTATCGTCAGTCCACATTTTACCGACCGTATGATTGGCATTCAGCCAAGTTTCATCCAGGAAGACGACATTGCTCCAATCGGTAATCGCTTTAGCCTTTTTCAAAAAGGTAACCCGCGCAAGTGCTATATCGCCCCTCTCCATGACAATTTTTCTTTTGTTTACTTTTTTGAATTGGAAACCAATGTCCTTCAATACGCGCCACAAGGATGTAGGACTTCCAGTAAACAAATCAGCATCTTTTAAAGACTTGACCAGCTTTAGAAGCGTCGGTAATTCTTTATTCTGGTAATAGTTATAAATGTGGCTCCGTATAGCATCGGCCGCAAAACTGTCTACATCTGTTACAGATGCCTTTTTGGTTCGCTTTTTATTAGGGGTGGACAACTTATTTTCTTCTGTATCGTGAGCACCATATTTTTCTCGAGTGATTCGAGAAACCGTGTTCCGCCCAATGTCTAACGCATCTGCCACTCGATCCAAAACGTTGGACACAGGCAATAGCGTTCCGCCATTCTCACGTTCCCGCTCAAAGTAATCCCGCAATCGAACTACAAATTCACGGGCTTGACTACCAAGCACAGTCTTTTTCGTTGTTTTTGGCATTTTGCCAAAAAAAAACAACAAAACAAAAGTCAATAACAAAAAACGGTAACGAAAACAACAAAGCACAACGATAGTCAATAACAAAAACAAGTAACAAAAACACCACGCAAGCTCAAAACAAAGAAAACAGACCGCATACAAGGCAGACGCACTCGTACTGAGTTGATATAACAAGATGGCTGCCAGCTCATGCTTAAGCAGTGTTGCTATATTATAATAAAGCTCCACAAAGACAAAAATGCTTTGTTTAAAGTTGATTATTACATAATTATATTTTATAATCGTATTTTAGTTAAAAATACAACTAACGATTTATGATACTTTATTCGACAATTTATCGATTATAACGATTTTACTATGTCAATCTCTAACGCAACCTGTTCCGATTCACGCATCAAGAATTATGTATTTGGAATGTTTATATTTAAAGTTTAAATAATTACGGAGAAATAAAAATAGTTTTAAGTTAAAAATGCAAAATAAAACAGTTTTCTTTTTATCTTCGTATTACGTGTTGTTTCCTGTATTCCGCGTTAGGTAAATTGTTTCGAAATGAATCATGCATGAAATGGAATTAGTCAAATGTCACCGTACCCATGCTACGTGAAAAATATTATAGGTAGTTATCCATTAGCAATGATAGTTTTGTTAGCGGCCAAGCAGACAGACATCGAGGAGAGAAGACAGCAACTTGTCATTGAGCTCGATCAGGACCTAGACCACATTTCCCAATGGGGATCTGAGAACCTGGTCGAGTTTAATGCCAAGAAAACACAGGCATGCGCGTTTACAGCAAAGGTATCTCCTTTCCTTCCCCTCCCAACTCTTCGGAACACACTACTACCACTGCAGGACAGTATCAACATGCTCGGTATGGATGTTCGCTGCAAACTTAATAATAAAAATTACATTGAGAGCGTTATTAAAACAGCTTCTCGTAAACTCGGAGTGCTGAACAGGGTGAGGCGGTTTTTCACGCCGGGGCAGCGGTGTCTTTTATATAAGACTCAAATCCGTCCCTGCGTGGAATACTGTTCTCACCTGTGGGATGGCTCCGCTCAGTACTTACTAGACGCTCTCGATAGATTGCAGCGACGGGCAGTCCGGATCATTGATAGTCCTGAGGTCACCAGCTCTCTAGAATCTCTGCAGCTGCGTAGAGATATAGCCTCCTTAGCAGTATTCTATCGCATTTACCATGGTGAATGTTCCGATGAGTTATTCCAATTGATTCCTCCTTCTCGCTTCTTGTCCCGAACAACACGTGCAGGACTTAGGTGTCATCCTCATACAGAGCAATCGATACCATCGCGAACCAAGCGGTTTGGTGACTCCTTTTTTTGTCGGACCATAAAGCACTGGAACGCTTTACCCACTCACGTGTTCCCTTCTACCTACAATCCTGGGCTCTTTAAGCGGGGCGTGAAAAAACATCTGTTGAGGCCGTCTAGGTAGGGGCCACCATTCTAGGGGCAATCTCTAGAAATGGTGGCCACTACTTTTTGGACTTTACCTCAGCTTACCATCAGGCGGGGTACAGTCAATTGGACGGACTAAATATAAAAAAAAAATAAAAAATAAAAAAAAAAAACCCTGCGTTACACTGTTAACATATCGACTTCAGGTCAATTAGCAGGCCTACCATGGAACGTACATCCACAATTGCGGACTGAAATTTTGGACAATCGGTACCATGAAACGCACTTATCCCGCAATCGGGCCCGAAGGCGGCACGTGACAGTTCATTCGGCAAAATTCAGAATTTTGACAGGCCGCCAAAAAAATAATTAAATGAAAACACGATACTATACCGAATTATTTCTAAAGGTGGAAAAATTATCATAATCCAATGTAAAGGAATGGGTTTTTAATATGTTGGTTTATAATAGGTTCATTTTTAATAGAAATATGTGGCAAACGAAAAGCTCCTTGATATGTTTGATTCAGTCCCGAACATACTCGGTACCTAAATGACACTTCTTTCGTTCGTGTTTCATGAGGGCCCTTAATTCACATTTCATGGTACATCATTATCTGCCATATATATACGTTTTTTAATTCTTCTTTTTATATTCTTTACCATACCGTACAATATAGTCAAAATATATAACTTTATGTTGAAAAGTTTACAACTAGAAAGTCGTGCGGTCAAAATAAAATTGGTTCAGCCATGATTTCGTCTTTAAGTAGCAGTATGCTGCATTTAGTACCGAGATACTTAGTACTGAGAGTGCTGAAGCCGTTATATGCATTCCTTTTGCCTTCCCTATTTTCCCGTCTCCCTTAGCTCTGCTACTTCTCTGGGTGCAAACAAACCATTCGAGGGTGCCTCAAGCACCCTCAAGTGGAATGGTGCTTGGAATCTAAATTATTTACCATTTTTTTATGCTTTCCATGGAAGACATGAAAATGGCGGGCTGTAAGTATCTTTGTAGAAAGTAAATAACGGATTCGGTCTGATGCCATAACCCTGACTGGCTCTTTGGAGCTGCAAATAAGAACACCTCTATAAAAACTACACTCATGGTCTGATTCTGGTGGACTGGGTACCTTTTTTTTTTGTTTTTATCGTGCGGAAATTCCCTTTCGGATACCCCCCCGCCGGCCAGCGGGACCCTGGGCCATCTCCGGATTCGAGATGGCCCCCTCGGGTTTGGGAACCACGGTGTCCCCGTCTTGCCCCGGTTTGGGGGAGGGGCGCTAGTCGCCCCACCGTCCCGGCCTGCTTCTGCTGGGGTGACAGGCGGCCTCACCTGCCACCCCCAGGCCTGCGCCCATGGAGGGGCCTGAGTCGCCTGCGACTCGCGGCGAGCATGTTGCGGGCTCGGCGGGCCGGGAGAGTTCTGAACCTCTCCCGGGCGCGCTCCGCCATCTCCTTCGCGAGCATCACATGCTCGCAGAAGGGTGAACTGGGTACCTCGCCACTTTATTGCACACGTTTCACAGGGGCAGGTGGGCTTGGTCTCTTCAAAAAGGCATCGACAGTAATGGTAGTTGAGACTTGAGACTCGATGGACGCTGATGGGCATTCCGCATATATAAACCGCCTCTCGGAGTGCCCGTTACCCAGAAGTATCCAGAAAAAGAAAAATATTGTCGATTTCATAGAATATCGTCAATTTTTAACCGACTTCAAAGCAGGAGAAGTTTTCAATTCGATTGAATGTTCTTCTTTTATTCTTGTATCTAGTAAGCGATATCTTCGCCAATTGTTGACCGATTTTGATAAGTCTTTTTTATATTATATTGAAGATAAAATTAATTAAATGGCAACCATCGAACTCTGCTCATCCAAAAATAAACTATTTAATATGTGTGTCTACAATATGGAATGGTGTTCCAGTTACGCGGGTCGTACGGAGTTGCCGGACAACCTGAAGGTACTGTTCAGGACGGTGGCCATGATGGTGCCCGACTACGCTATGATCGGGGAGATCACTTTGTACTCCAACGGGTTCGTCTGCGCTGCACCGTGAGTATTACTGATATGTATGCGGAAGCAATAAAACACGTTTAACGCTAGTTTATTACTGTCCAAAGAACTTAGTATCGGTTGCGCGGTGGCCATGTATGCATATATCTCGACCATTCAGGATCGAACACGGTGTTTGCCCCCTCCAACCGACTCTATTAATAGGCTACTGTCTCAAGATTCTACATCAGTCGCCGCCGTTGAGAGTTCTTTGCACTCGTCGCCGCCCGGACCTGTACCACTGAAGATGTCGACCGCAGCGATCGACGAAACGTTTGGAACACAAGTTTCATATGGAACACGGCCAAACAGCCCGGAAGCAGTATATTCTACATGCAACGCCGGCCGTGAAAGCCTAAAGATTTAATTTACACATACAATTCATCTTCATCATCTCAGCTTTCACCTCTGAGCCCGGGGTCCGCATTCCACCATTGGTTGGTCTTTTACAGAGAGGCAAGCCTGTGCCAGAACCTCGTTCATCAATCAGCAGATGTACCAGCTTGCAGCTGGTTTGGCTCCGAAGGTCTTTGTGGAGCCCAACACATTATTACTGTTATTATCTATACTAATATAGAGAGAGGCCGAATTTTGTGAATAAGTTTGAGGTTATCGTCGGAACCACTGCAGTTATTGGAAATATTCTTTCATCATTTGAAAGGTACATTATCCGGCGTGAGAGGTGCCGAGGCGTGACCTCGTGGCAGCCATCGGGGTGGGAGTCCTCTCGCTCGGCAGCATGATTGCGGCAATGGTGCGGAGCGCGAGCGCGTGGGCCGCCGCCACCTCCTTCTGCGAGCATGTGATGCTCGCGAAGGAGATGGCGGAGCGCACCCGGGAGAGGTTCAGAACCCTCCCGGCCCGCCGAGCCCGCAACACGCTCGCCTCGCGTCGCAGACGACTCAGGCGCCGGAGGTCGCTTAACGACCTCCGTCCTCCATGAGCGCAGGCCTGGGGGTGGCAGGTGAGGCCGCCTGTCACCCCAGCAGAAGCAGGCCGGGACGGTGGGGCGACTAGCGCCCCTCCCCCAAACCGGGGCAAGACGGGGACACCGTGGTTCCCAAACCCGAGGGGGCCATCTCGAAACCGGAGATGGCCCAGGGTCAGTTGGGGTGCGAGGGATATGCTCTATGGGCAACCTTACACCCCGGCGTCTGCAGACCCGAGACGGCGTGCGGTTTTAGTCGGTTCGAGCCCGACATAACCGCCCCCGCTGGCCGGCGGGGGGGTATCCGAGGGGATTTCCGCACGAAAAAAAAAAAAAAAAAAAGGTACATTATCTACCATGGAAATAGGCTATATGTGTGTAAATCACAATTTATTTTTATACCACTCAGTTGGCAGTTAGTCTTACAATGGTTATGAGTTTAAAAAACTCAAACAAACGAGTTGCTCTATAGTTAACTATAAAATTATTTTTCAAACACCGTTTCCTCACAGTATCTATGGTAAATGGATGTAGGTAATAATCACGCTTCTTACCCATTTGGAGGGAGACCTTATCTTTTTAACCCTCACTTAAAGCCTCATTCTGTAAAGTAAGTTTTTTTGATGCAAAAAGTAAATGTTAATTACAAATTTTGCATTATTGTTGCATGTTATTAGTGTCTATCTATCTCAGTTATAATATATTTAAGTGTAATAAGTATTAATAATATTTGTCAGCCTCAGCCTCATAAAATTTATATACGTCTCCTGTGTCTCCCCTATAGGTGTTTACTGTTGCATGGAAGATGGAAGTAATAAATGTATATTTTTATGGAAATAAGAACTCCGTAAAGATACTCATATATAAATAAAAAGCGACTCTTAGAACTAGGAAATAAAACCTACGAGAATATAGATCCTATTCACATTGTTTCACTTCTTTCATCACCCAGCTTGTCCCGTAAGATCGTGCAAGCGTACAAGCTGTGCTCCGAGCAGCTGTCCTCACAGAACCACTACGACTACGGAATGCGAGCTGTGAAGTCGGTGCTGCTGGCCTCCGGGGCGCTGAAGAAGAACTACCCCGAGAAGGACGAGGCACAACTCGTGTTGAGGGCCATCATTGACGTCAACATGCCCAAGTTTCTCTCACAGGTTCAGCTATTTACTCATTCTTACTACTTTAACATAATCTCGATCGGGATTTCTGAATCGAGGGAGGACTTCGGGGAATTTCAATGCCGTTCCGGTTTCTCACGGGAACCTATTCCAGGGATAAAAATAATAGCCTTTGTCCTATTACTATAATCTATCCCTGTACCATATTCCAGCCAGATCCGTTCAGCCGTTCTCGCTAGATTGAGTAACAAACATCCATCCATACATCCATCCATCCATCGAAACTTTCACATTTATGATATTAGTGAGATTTAGGTAAATAAATCAAAATAAATAAATATTCTACGACATTGCACACAACGCTGTCTAGATCTAAAGTAAGCATAGTTTAACTAGCTTGTGTTATGGGTTCCAGAATGCGGATAAACATACTCATATACATTTTTTTTGTAAATACATACATATCATTGATATCATACATAGCAACACTCAGACCATTACAAATAGACATATTCATGCATACAAATATTTGCACTGAGCGGGAATCGAACCCGCGCCCCCTGTCGTATCAGTTGAATGCACTACTGCTACGCCACAGAGGCCGTCAACAGGACACTACTTGACCCATGCGTCTTTGCCGCACCATAAAGACCTGGTATTCTTCACCAGCACACGTATTTCCCTTTTCCTACAATCCCGGGTCTTTTAAGCGGGGCGTGAAAAATACCTGATGAGGCCGTCAAGCTGAGGGCCACCATAGCTTTTTTGGTATTTATAATGCTAACTCCCAGCCTTCACGTTTAGCTTACCATCAGGCGAGGTGGAAACAAAATCGGAAGAGACCGTTATAAACAAAATACGGTTTTTAATAATAAAATACATGAATTAGAATTTTCGCGCCTGACAGCTAAACAAACTCAAGGGGGGTGAATGGTGAAGGGTAGTGATACGCGCAAAAGAGGCGGCAGAAAAGGTACGGGAGAGGTCTAGCACTCTCCCGTGCCGTAGAAGGCGCACTGGGCGGCGGAGATCGCAAAACGATCTCCGTCCTCCATGGCGCGGGGGTGACGGACGGGGCTAGCCGTCACCCTAGCAGAAGCAAGCCCAGGGTGGTGACGCGTCGTGATCAGATCCCCAATAACGCGTCGGGGTCACCAGCACTGGCAACCGGTGCCGGTCGGGATATCCTTCCTACGGCACACCAGATTCCTCGTACCACATGGCTGACGCAAGTGAGACACCGTGCTGTTTTAGTCGGTTCAAGTCTGACATACCCATCTTACCGTTAACTCTGGTGGGGTGAAGCCCGTGGAGGTTTCCGCAAGTAAAAAAAGGGGGATGAATTAAACTTGAATACGTGAGCAACTTTTTTATTCCGTACAAATCCACAGTCTAGTATTATAATAAGTCTTTGATTGTGAACTATAATTTCCATTTGTATAGCTGATTTGACCAGAGATTTTGCGTACAGGACGTGCCGCTCTTTGCCGGTATATACTCGGATCTGTTCCCGGGCGTGGAGATCCCACAGCCGGACCGCGCCGAACTCACGAAATGCATCAAGAAAGAGTTGGAAAAGAGAAATCTCCAGGGCACTGATTGGTACCTGGAGAAAATCATACAGGTACATTGTTTATCCTATCAAATCCCTGTTCCAAAGCCTCCCCTCTATGTAATCGGCCACTGGAGTCCTTGACTCTCAATACAAGTTAGCAAATCTATGGAAGTCTTTAGAAATCCTAGCAGCTATTGGCGGTGTGAGGTATGGCGACCTCGCTAGGAGGCGCGCGCGTAATACGATGCCTCAGAATATAGACGTCCGATGCCTTATTTTCAAGCTGAATAATATTTTACGAATTCCTCTGGTTGTGAACAAATAACACGGTCACTAGAAACAACACAATACAAGTTTCACTACAAAGGCATTGGCCTCCAAAAGGCACCCCCTATCTGTTCCTGTAGGTATTGTGCCTAAGCGATGAAGCGGTTCTCTATCTGAGAGTTTACTTAAAAAACTACAGCGTCGGTTATGACGCTCAAAAATTGCCAAATCAAGATGTTAATATACGTCTACCTACCCTTCGGGGGAATACAGGCATGACATGATGTACCTACCTTTTTTCCGTTTTTTTTTGTGCGGAAATCCCCTCGGATACCCCCCCCCCCCCCGCCGGCCAGCGGGGGCGGTTATGTCGGGCTCGAACCGACTAAAACCGCACGCCATCTCGGGTCTACAGACGCCGGCGGGGTGTAAGGTTGCCCATAGAGCATATCCCTCGCACCCCGGCTGACCCTGGGCCATCTCCGGTTTCGAGTTGGCCCCCTCGGGTGACTTGATGTACTTATGTAATTAAATATGCGTAAATCCTTATAATAAGAATTCAGTAATCATCTGCCTGCCCTTGTCCCAATGATTTGGGGTCGGATCAACATGTCTTTCTCCCCCCATACATTCCTGTTAGATGTCAGATGATAAGAATTCAGTAATATAGAGACATATTGTATATTTATTTTCAGGTTTACGAGATGATGTTAGTACGCCACGGTTTTATGTTAGTGGGCTCCCCCATGGGCGGGAAGACATGTGCCTACCAGTCCCTCGCGGAGTCCCTCAGGGCACTACAGCTTATGAAGCCACCTCCGAGGCACAAAGAGTTCGGTGCCATCTACCGCATCCTCAACCCGAAGGCCATCACTATGGGGCAGTTGTATGGCTGCTTCGATCCTGCTTCTCATGAATGGTAAGTCTTCGATTCATATTTTATCATGAAGGTAGCAAACAGCTCACGTGGCGGGTATGCGGTAACCGTTGTCTATGAAGCCTACTCAAACAGACAGAAAGCCACAGACAGAAATAAGTTTTTTTTTTTTTGAAAACCCGTGTACATACTGTATATGTATTAATTAAGAAGCAGTTATTTAATAGTAATACACAGAGGTAACTTCATAAGGGGTAGGCAGAGGCCTACCCCTTCGGGGATACAGGCGTGAAGTTATGTTATTTTAACACTAGCTGTTGCCGCGACTTAGGTCCGCTTTAAATTCGGAATAGATCATGGTATGTTTATTTCTAAGCGGCGATAGCCCAGTGGCGCACGTTACGGACTGCTGAGACGAGGTCTCGAGTTCGATCCCCAGTCGGGCACACACCTCTGACTTTTCGTAGTTATGTATGCATTAATAAATGTTAATATAATGTCATGATGCGTCCCCAATGATCCAGCGTTATGAAAACCAACCTTCAGAAATTTATCAGGGGGCATTGCAAATACACAGTACGCAATTAATGTAGTTAATTACGATTGTAAAACATTTACGGAAACCAAGACGAGACACAGTATTTGATTCATGTTTATGATTCACGGGCTCACGAATACCAACAATTGACTGACAACTGTGAAACTGATTGAATATCGAGTTACTATTTTCTTTGTTAACACATACCTTGCAATATATAGTTATAAGATAAGTGATTTGAAAAATAATGTGGGTCAAAAGTTTGCCATTTTTTTTATCTTGCAATGGTTCACCCCAGCACGAATCTATAACCGAAAACAGCAACTCGATAGCTCATCTCCTTCATACCCAAAACCGTGACAGAAAATTGGCAACGACTACGTCGACGACGACAACTCGATAGCAATAGGGCTTTTCTAAAGAAAATCCCTAAAAATACGGTTCCACGCAAAATAAAATCCTATCAAAGTCCAAGCGGATGAAGTCGCACACACAGTCAATATTAACTACAAATTGCTTGACATCATCAGGTCTGATGGCGTCCTAGCCATAGCGTTCAGGGAGTACGCCATGTCCGTGACTCGGGATCGCAAGTGGATACTCTTCGACGGGCCCGTGGACGCCGTGTGGATCGAAAACATGAACACGGTGCTGGACGACAACAAGAAACTCTGCCTCATGAGCGGCGAAATCATTCAGGTAACCTTTTTTTTTAAAAATTTAGGACACGTCAATTTGACTTCACCTCGCCTGATGGTAAGCTGAAGGTAAAGTCTCAGGAAAGAGGGTCACCATTACATACACGTACCATGTTGTCAATGGTGGCACTCAGCTTGACGGCCTCATCAGAAGAGGATTGTCGTCGCAGCACCGCGTGACTCCCACCGGTTCCACTAGTGCTGCGACCACAACCCCCCTGCCCGGCTATGCACTTGCTGACCCCTGAACGCAATCAAACCGAAATTGGATTACTATGGAGGGTTTTTTGCAATCGTGCACGGTGGTACCTACTCGGCCGAATTTTGTGACAAATTTGTGTCATCAAATTTCTACCTACCTCTAAAACCTCGCAATGCTTCACTGTCGGACCGCTATTCCTCTCTCGTATACGCTGATAGCCAGTCTATAGAATATTCTTTTATTTATTACTTTATGAATCTGCAGATGACGAACAAGATGAACTTGATATTCGAAGCTGCGGACTTAGAGTTCGCGTCTCCGGCCACTGTGTCGCGTTGCGGCATGATCTACATGGAGCCTGAGCAACTAGGTAACGTGCTGGTATATCATTCTGTAGTTTTTTCATTATTGTGAACTGTAAGCCTACCATGACATGTACATTCGCAATTGCGCTCCCGCACGAAACTCGAACGAAAGAAGTGTCATTTAGGTACCACGAAGTTGGGGTGTGTGTTGGGTAGGGGTGTGTGTTGGGTAACCTCCTCGAGTGTCGCTCCGATTCCGATCCCGCTGCAGTCCGGGGGGAACGGAATCGGAGCGGCCGGTACACCCTGGGCGGCGGTCAATGGCTTCCCCTTCACCCCTTCATAGGGTTGGCATTGATCGTCGGCCAATACCCAACGTGGCGGGAACACATCGCTCTCCGTACTCCTCTGCTTTCAGAGGAGACAGGATGAGTGATGCTGTTAGTGGTGAGATGGCCCAGGGTCAGTCGAGGTGCGAGGGATATGCTCTATGGGTAACCTTACACCCCGGCGTCTAAAGACCCGAGACGGCGTGCGGTTTTAGTCGGTGCAAGCCCGACATAACCGCCCCCGCTGGCCGGCGGGGGGGTATCCGAAGGGATTTCCGCACGATAAAAAAAAAAAAAAAAAAGGGAGCTATCGATCCTGCACCGCGAAAGTGATGCTCTTGTATAACATATTATACAACATATTATACAACATGCGCTTGTATAACATATTATACAACATCCCAACGTCAACCGTGGGACTGCGGGCTGCCTAGCGTGATCACCTTGCCTGGTCAGTTTCTGGTGGTGGAACATCACACCCCGTTCTTCCACAGACATATTGTACTACTGTCATAACATTTGTTGTGTATTAGTTTGACACAACTGTGATACGGAGTTGCCTTCTATACCCAAACTATGCATACCTTATAGATACATTTTTTTTCGTAAATACGACTAGGTCCGCAAGGCAGTAGCTCTTGCAATGTTGAGCTGAGAGTGCCCATGTCTGAGTGATTTGGAAAGGACCATAGAATTTTTTGTTCGGTGATTATTCCTCCGTGTCTTGTCCGATTTTCAGTTTTCTTTTTTTAATCAGTATTTATGGTTATAGGCTACGTTTTGGCGCCGAAATTTAGATTTTATTAATTGTGATTTTTGAGAAATCAGCTTTAGATTTTTTTGTTCGGTGATTATTCCCGCATGGTACTTTATAATTTAAATTTGTATAGCCTATGTCCGTCACATCACTATCATCTATGATTATGCTACAAATCATTAAAATCGGTCGAAGGGTCTAGGCGCTAGAGGGACACAAACGAAATCCATCGAGTGGAGTGAAAGGAGTTTTCGTTCGACTTCGTCTCACTCTCAGCTCAAATAATATATATTGAAATACCTACTCAGACAAATGCAAATAGACAAAATCATGCAACAAATAGTTGCATTGAGCGGGAATCGAACCCGTGACCTCTGACGTAGCAGTTGAACGGCCTACCGCCACACAGCGACATTCAGCTAAAAGATGGCAAAACTTAAAATGCATTACTGTATATTTGTTGCAGGGTGGCGTGCCTTCCTGGTCTCGTACAACGTGTACTTGACCAAGAAATTGATCCCGGAGCAGTACGAGCTGATCCAGGAGCTCATCGAGTGGCTGGTGCCGCCGATGCTGGAGTTCCTCCAGTTCAAGTGTGTCCATTTCGTTAACGTCGGCGAGATTCACCAGTTCGATGTAAGGGTTTCTTCTAGACACACTAGCTATTTTGATCCCGTTCCCGCTTCACATAGGAACCTATTCCAGGGATAAAAAATAGCCTATCTGTTATTCCAGACTATAATTGATCTCTGCAACAAATTTCAGTCGAATCCGTTCAGCCGTTTTTGTGTGAAAGAGTAACAAACCTCCATCCATACCATCCATAATCACAAACTTTCGCGTTACTAATATTAACATAACACACATAACATAACATAACTTCACGCCTGTATCCCCGAAGGGGTAGACAGAGGTGTATTACACACCCACGAATAAGCGTGCGATAGTTAACATTTATTAATGCACACATAACTACGAAAAGTCAGAGGCGACTTGGGATCGAACTCGAGACCTCGTCTCAGCAGTCCGTTACGTATGCCACTGGACTATCGCCGCTTATATTAGCATAAATATATAATATAATATTAATATATAATACGTAGTATGGGCGTGAGTGTGTATATGTAATATGGGTGTGAGTGTATGTATGTAATATGGGCGTGAGTGTATGTATGTAATATGGGCGTGAGTGTATATATGTAATATGGGTGTGAGTGTATGCATGTAATATGGGCGTGAGTGTATGTATGTAATATGGGCGTGAGTGTATATATGTAATATGGGTGTGAGTGTATGTATGTAATATGGGCGTGAGTGTATGTATGTAATATGGGCGTGAGTGTATATATGTAATATGGGTGTGAGTGTATGTATGTAATATGGGCGTGAGTGTATGTATGTAATATGGGCGTGAGTGTATGTATGTAATATGGGCGTGAGTGTATGTATGTAATATGTGGTAATTGTAATTTTTAAACTTTCGCGTTCCATGATATACAAGAATGTTAACGGGAATTAACGCGATCATGTATAGGTATATACATACCTTTGGATTGCCTGACGTTTCGACCAGGTTACACTGACCGTGGTCACAGCCTGTAACCACGGCCAGTGTAACCTGGTCGAAATGTTTGTGTGTGTGTGTGTGTGTGTGTGTGTGTGTGTGTGTGTGTGTGTGTTTGCGTATATGTTAATTGTATATTGCATGTTAATCGTTTGTTGTACAGTCCTTCACGCGCCTGTTCACGTGCCTGCTGGAGGGCGAGGCGCAGTTCAGTACCATGTGGCTGCAGTGCACCTTCGTGTTCTCGCTCCTGTGGGGCATGGCCGCCACTGTCAATGGTAACAACATTGAGTCTTATGCACTACGTAATAGAGAGGCTATTGAGAATAATAAATTTAGTTGAATTGACTGGCCCCCGCGACCAGTCCCATAAAGGGGGAATACTCTGACCAACTGAACTACCTGGTCACGGCCTAGATATTCGAAACTCTCTGATATATTCTGCGTCTCAGGGCGACGCTGGAGCCATCTACAGTAATTCTTGCGAACTTACGGAAACAATGAATGATGTACCGCCTGTAAGGGACTGGTCGCGGGTTCAAGTACCGTCCTGGATTATTTACTGTTGATTGATGGAACTTGGTGGAACTTGCTACACATATTGAAATAAATGTATCACTTGTACTGTTCCACTATTATATTTAATAAATTACATTTGACCGGTTTCGCCTCACGGCATTCTCAACGAGTTTTTTAAAATATTTGGTGCCAGATAGATGGCAAAAGGCTCGCCCCCTATTACATTGGGACCTTAACAAAACTGGCGAATCGTGGGTGTGTAATACACATCTCTGCCTACCCTTTCGAGGATACAGGCTTGAAGTTATGTATGTATGTATTTCTATATTTATTTACACGTTACAGTGACTAAGTGACAGTGACAGCCTCTGTGGCGTAGCGGTAGTGTATTCGACTGCTAGACAGGGGGCGCGGGTTCGATTCCCGCTCAGTGCAAATATTTGTATGCATGAATATGTCTATTTGCATTGGTCTGGGTGTTTCTATGTATAATACGTATGTATTTACAAAAAAAAAAGTATATAAGTATGTTTATCCGCATTCTGGAAGCCATAACACAAGCTAGTTAAACTATGCTTACTTTGGGTCTAGAAAGCGCTGTGTAGAATGTCGTAGAATATTTATTATTTATTTATTTATTTATTTGTTAAGTATAGTGAACCTCAGATGGATGTACACTGTCACCGTTCTGGATGTTCACTGTTTCCGAATTATATCTATTGGAAAAGTTAGCATATTTGCTTCCAAATTTCATTGTATTGAAGATAATATTGATGTCAAATTTTTGTAAGAGTTTGGATCGTAAAATCTGCGATATAAGAACGGTTTCTAAGTGGTTATAATTTTTAATCATTGTCTCAGTGACGCAGCAATAATGTGCGTGACTGAGGTTACGGGTTTATTTCGAGATTTTTTGTCGAGAAAAAACTCGAAAGTAGTATACGTAACAGTACTCAGATAAATTATCTTACTTTGTTTTAGATACAAAATGCAGCGCTAGAGTTTATTTTTAAATGATTTTTTTTTTGTATAGTGTTAAGCGGACCCTAGACTCAGAGGTGAAATCCTCTGTTACAACCGGGAACACCCGTTAAGATGATGATACCATCGCTCTGAAGTCTCCATATTCCAGGTGACAGCCGCAAGGTCTTCGATGGTTTCTTCCGCAAACTCCTGGATGGCAGTAACGCGGCATATCCCAAACCGAAATCTTTCAAACTGAACAAAAACCAGCTGTTCCAAGACAAGGACACGGTGTTCGACTACGTGTACGACAAGAGGAACAACGGCACGTGGATACCTTGGATGGAGCTGGAGAAGGAAGTTCCTATTGCAGCTAATATGAAGGTATGACGACATCATTTCCTAGTCAACCTCACCTGGAAGTCCACCTGTGGCTGATAGTGCACCTGCACAATTATGGACGAGGCTCTGGCGCATGTTTTCCTTTTCGGGTTGAAGGGTCAAACGATAGTCGCTCTCGTAAAAGTCAACTAATCAAATAATAAAGCGGATTCAGGGCTCCAAATTGAAAACTTTGGATGAAGGTATGATACTTATAGTATTCTAGAATTAAACAGCGGCATCTACAATCATACTAACATTATATTGGCTTTAGCTATTCCGTAACATTTTAAACCAAATGTATATGATGGTTGTAGGTATTCCGCATCGGGGGTGCGACTGGTTGGATCACCTCCAAGTTTGGTGCACCCTAGGCAACGTGGGCGATGACGCATCATTGATTGCTCCTCTGGAGTAGCTGGCGTCAATGTCAACGGCCAAGAGTCTGACCAACCGGTCCTTTTCAGGGCCAGCTGACCCCATTGCACGAGGGGTCGGGGTATGGCGGGCCTGCAAGGCCCGCGGGGAGGGGTGGTCGCTCCAGGTACCCCTCTGCTCTTATCAGAGGGGACACTGCGAATGGCCCAGGGTCAGTCGGAGTGCGAGGGATATGCTCTATGAGTAACCTTACACCCCGTCGTCTGTAGACCCGAGATGGCGTGCGTTTTTAGTCGGTTCAAGCCTAACATAACCGCCCCCGCTCGCCAGCGGGGGGGTATCCGAAGGGATTTCCGCACATAAAAAAAAAAGGTATTCCGCATCGGTAAAAACTAAATTTGTGACTGTAGTAACGCAAATTACGAAATTACCACGTAAAAGTTGATATACACTGAAATATTTACAAACCTTTCTTTTCCATTGGAATACATGTACTATTTTAATCGACGTATAATTGGTTTTATAATCCCAATAAGACAAAGTTAATATAATTCATATTTTGTTTATTATTTTATGAAAGGTTTAAGAGCTAAGGTGATCAATAAATTAGAATTTAATAAGCTACTTTTGGCGTTGACTGCACCTAGGGCACGAATCGCGTTATCACATCAATATTGTGTCAATAATCACCATATATATTGACAGTCTAAACGCCCCCGTATTTCTCAAAATGCAGGTGGGCGACCTGATAATCCTTACGAACGAGAACGCGTGCCTGCGCTACTTCGTGCAGAAGATGGTGCGCGCGCGCATCCCCATCCTCATCGTGGGCCCCACCGGCACGGGCAAGTCCTCGCTCGTGCTCAACTTCCTTATGTCGCTGGCTAAGGAGAGATACATCACGAACACTGTCAATTTCTCCGCGAGGACTACTGCCAATCAGGTAACCTGACAACCGATTTAGAATCAAGAGAATGGGAACTCTAGGGAGAATGGGATTTATTTGATGTTATCTTATATTTTACATTGATACTGTTATTAAGATACTGTTTGTTTTCCTAATAAATTAATATAAAATACAATCAAATAAACGGTTGCTTGTTACAGACACAAGATATCATAATGTCCAAAGTGGATAGAAGACGTAAAGGTGTCTTCGGGCCGTCTATGGGCAAAAAGGTTAGTATCAATGGTATACTATATTGAAAAAAAAAAACGAAATTCAGATACACTGCCGCCGATTTAAGTCCCGTCCTAAATATCAACTTTTTCCAATTCAAATTTATTAATGCCCCATATGTTGATTTAAAACTTCTAACGTATAACCAACCACAAATGAACATTATGAAAACATTAAAAGCTTTAAAAAAACCGCGGTAGCCTAGTGGTATGGGTAAAGGACTGCTGAGACGAGGTTTCGGGTTCGATCCCAGGTATTACCATGGCACACACCAATGACTTTTCGATGCTTTTCGAAGTTATGTGTGTATTTATCGCAGGTTTATAAGTGCCCGGTTAATGGCAATAGGCTCGCCACCTATTACATTGGGACCTAAAACATAAACTGGCGAAACGTGGGTGCTAGCACCTCTGCCTACCCCTTCGGGGATATAGGCGTGAGTTTATGTTCTGGATCGTGTGTTACATCGGCGCACATGTCTTCCGTCGATCGCTAATCGTCCTCGGTCGTTATGTTGGAAGCGAACCGACTGACCCTGGGCCATACCCGGTTTCGAGATGGCTCCCTCGGGTTTGGGAACCATGGTGTCCCAGTCCTGCCCCGGTTTGGGGAAGGGGCGCTAGTTGCCCCGCGTCCCGGCCTGCTTATGCTGGAGTGACAGGCGGCTCCAGGCCTGCGCTCATGGAGGACGGAGGTCGTTAAGCGACCTCCGGCGCCTGAGTCGCCTGCGACGCGCGGCGAGCATGTTGCGGTCTCGGCGGGCCGGGAGAGTTCTAAACCTCTCCCGGGCGCGCTCCGCCAACTCCTTCGCGAGCATTACATGCTCGCAGAAGGAGGTGGCGGCGGCCCACGCGCTCGCCCTCCCCTCGTACCTATGCATCATTTTCGCTGAGCGGGAATCGAACCCGACTTAGATTAGGTAGTTCATCTTTTGGTTAGCTTGAACTTGCATAGATTACTCAGGTATTGGGCCAGGTCGGGGTTCACGTAACTTTTAATTAATACCGCCACAGCGACGGCCTTGAGTGACTTAACAATATACTTACGTTAAGTTACATCACTGAAGAACACTTAACTATTACTTCATCATCATCATCATGTCAGCCAAACGACGCCCACTACTAGGCCTCCCCCAAGAATCTCCACAACGATCGGTCCTGCGCTGCCCGCATCCAGCGGCTTCCCGCGACCTTGACTAGATCGTCGGTCCTTATTTGATATTAATTAACATGACGCTCATGCAACTAAGTTAACACCAGTAATTCGTCAATTTAACTTGGAGCAGACATAATGCCAAATCATGTCATCATCATGTTCTGGTAGCAACCAACACTTGCACTTTGATAAGGATAAAATATTCTTTAATGTACACCATAAAGACGGTAAACTCTCCATTTTGTTTTTATAGTGCGTCCTATTCGTGGATGATTTGAGTATGCCCCAAAAGGAGCAGTACGGTGCGCAACCACCGCTGGAACTGCTGCGACAGTGGATCGACCATGGACACTGGTATGACCTTAAAGAAATGGTCAAACAAGAAGTAGTTGACGTGGTAAGTGTATGGTAATCATTTCTCTCGTTCACCTGAGCGCCAATCTCGGTAGCTTAGGAGCATCAAAATCGGTTGCTTGGTGGTCAAGGTGCCAGCCTTCCGATCGACAGGTCCCGGGTTTGAATCCTGGTTAACTACCGACGTAACTTCACTCCTAACACAAGCAATTTAGCTGAGCTGGACCGGTTGACGGGAATACTAGTAATTTCGTTTACAAGTACATATTCTTTAAAAAAAAATTGTGTTGGCGTTTAAAGGTTGCATAGGGACCGCTCTCTGGCTCATCCTTTTCATGATTTGGTTTGGTTGGCTTCTATGGGCGTGCCTGCCGTCAGACCCTTCTGCCGCTGAGAGAAGAGGCTCCTTCAGGTGAGGTTGGCGGAGTGTGTGAGAGCCACACATTACCGCGCGGCCTACCCGCGTCGCGCGGTATGCCACAGGACATTTCCCCTGACGCAACAAAAAAAAAGTGAGATTGGCTTTCTAGTGGGCACTCGCTAGGGGGGGGGGGGCTATAGAAGTATCCTTGCATGGCACCGTGGGGTTTCGTGGGTATGCCCATTCGGTTGCCGGATGGGAGAGTCCCACACACGATCTCCGGCTATCGCACCGTAGCCAGAGGTGCCGCACGTAACAGCATTCACACGTAAAAAAAGGTTGGCTTGGGCCCTGGGCATATTGCGGGGATAAGAAGCGCGGACTCCGAGCTCCTAAGTGCAAGCTTGCATCCAACCAGGATTGGCGCTTGAATGATGATGAATCTATCCGATAATCTCTGTCCCAAACTGTGTATCTCATCCAAATTCATTCAGCCGTTTGGGCGTGAAACAAACATCTATTCATCAAAACTTTTACATTTATAATACTATGCAATTTTAACCAATTAATATGCTAACTTATCGTATAGATTTAGATCGGAAAAAGAGAACATCTAGGACGGGACTTGAACCCGCGACCAGTCCCTTAGACACGTCCCAGATATTCGAAATTCTCCGATATATTATGTACGTCTGGGGCGCGTCTAAGTAGCTTAGTTGTTCAGAGTATTCCCGCTGTCAGGGACTGGTCGCGGGTTCAAGTCCCGTCCTAGATGTTCTCTTTTTCCGATCTAAATTTATTTTTATTACTAATTATATAACCATGTTCTGCCGGGTCTCCAGCTGCTCGTATCAGCCATGCTGCCTCCAGGCGGGGGCTCCAACCTGATCACGAGCAGACTGACGCGCCACATGATCCTCATCACCTTGGACTCGTTCGAGGACAACACGCTCAACAAGATTTTCATCACTATCATGGACTGGCACTTGGCTAAGGGATTCACGGACGCTCTGCAGAGACAGTCCAAGGTATATAGGGACAATAATTATTACTTGTTTATAGTCTTTTTATATAATCACGCAAGTAAGTATATCTCTGAAAGGGTTAGCAGATGTGTTTTATAAGTCATCTTTCGCATAGTATTGTTTACTGTGACAAGATGTGAAAATGGGGTCGGAATATTTAAGGTAATCTTCATGTTCATGAAAAATTGTTGAAATTTATTCTCCAGGTCTTTCTAATACTTAATTTCTATTTGGTTCAACATTAACACAAAGATAATAAAGATTGATTATCGCAATAATAAATATTAAAACAATTTTTTTCGCTGTTAATTGCCATATTATTAAACTCGTAAAGTGTGTACGAACATAGCACCGTTGCCAGACGTCCCGATTTTGGCGGGATGTCTCCATTTTAATGTCTCGAGCGGGAAGTTCCGCGCGGGACAGGTTCAGTCCCGTTTTTCGGGGATTACTCAACCGTGCGTGCCACTTATATGAAGAATTTCAGACGTTGAAATCATCCTTGGACGTTTTAGTGCGAAATTGTAAAGACACCACTGCCACCACTGCACAGAAATGGTACCAGCTCTTTCAACAGTTTCTCAAAAAAGATACATAACAGGAATATGTTTTAAACTAGTATCTTTCATATTAGTGTCCCAATATCATACTGATTTCCTGAAAGCGTTTTATCCTAGATGAATTTAAAATGATCAGAAATAATTGCTCCTTAAATTTAAAAGGAATCAAAATTACTCATGCAGTTTAATCTAGAGCTATCCTGTGCAGAGTTCTTCACTTTTAATAAAGAGAAAAAGGAAGCTTAAGAACTCTTATTTTCAAAAATATCATAAATAAATAACAACATAACATAACTTCACGCCTGTATCCCCGAAGGGGTAGGCAGAGGTGTATTACACACCCACCATAATTCTTACAAATAATTATTCTATATTCTATGTATAACATAAACCTAGTTACATCACTAGTAACGCTATATTAATTGGACATAGCATTATAAAGATACTCTAAAAGCGTAAAATTTTGCGTATATTATGGAACATATAAATCTTAAGGCTTTCACGGCCGGCGTTGCATGTTGAATATAATGTTTCGTCAATCAACTAGATTCGACTCTGTCACAGAGAAGTCGCTGCCGAGGAGGGTTCTCCGCACTCGTCGGCGCCCGGACCTGTACCACTGAAGATGTCAACCGCAGTGATCGACGAAACATTTGGAACACAAGTTTCCTATGGACCACGGCCAAACAGCCCGGAAGCAGTATATTCAATAATTATGTTATGGAACATCAACTAAAAGTAGGAAAGTTAGCTCACCTATTAGTAAGTGATGATATGGTCGATGATGGAGTATCCTTTTGCAGGCGATAGTGGCGGCCACAATGGAAGTGTACAAAACGGTCACCCTCCAGTTCCTCCCCACGCCCAGCAAGTGCCACTACCTCTTCAACCTTCGCGACTTCGCGAGGGTCATCAAAGGCATCCTGCTGGTGCCCTCGACACACTTGAAGGAACTCAACAAAATGGTCATACTATGGATGCACGAAACCTACAGGGTGTTCTATGATAGACTAGTTGATGATGCTGATAGGTGAGCTGTTTTGGATAGAACTATTTGTTGTGTAAGTCTGTAAGATCTGGGTTTATGGGGCCCTATCAGGATTGTAGAATCCAATAGACCTACTGAATAACGGATGAGGCTCTGGCACAAGATTTTCCCTCTCAGGGATGGGAGGTGAGATGGCAGCCGCTCCCGTAATATTCAAGATAAGGTAAATCTGGTAGAGGAGAAAGAGAAAGCGTACCTCGGGCCCTGAGATAAAAGCCTCAGGTGCCACCGGGTACAACGCTAAGATAATAAACTAGGGGTTATCCTTTCGAGGGCTTACCCGGGGTGCCCGGCAACGGACACTTGGGGAGGACACCGTGTTGTTTTAGTTGGTCCGATTCCGACACGCCCACCCCATCGTCGGCACCGATGGAGTGAAGCCCGAGGTAGTTTCCACACGCTAAAAAAAAAAGGGAGAGGCGTGAAGTACTTTAATGGGAATAATAATAATAACATCTCTTTATTGTACAACAAGGACATCAAAAACACGGATCCGAAATACAATTTGTGGTACATACAATTGGCGCACTGAGGCAATCTCTTACAGGCACCCAGAGGATGGAGAGTATTATAGAGGGAAAAAATGTTTTGGGGTAGTTTGGTGTACTTTGAAATAGTACTTATTGAGCTGAGTGAGACGAAGTCCAGCGAAATATATCATACCAGACTTCAGGATTTTCTTTGTCACAGGTCTCCTCCTAAACTACTAATCCAATCAGAACCAAATTTGGCATGATTAAAGAGGTCAATCAGAGGAAGGTTTATGGATATATTTTGAAAAAATTAATGCTACCACAGAGGAATGATCACCGTTAAAAAAATTCCAGATGGAATTACATAATAACCGCTCGAGACACTGTGACCAAACTTTATACGCTCAGAAAGCATGTCCAGAGTTGTGACTTTCAAAAAAAATTTTCAAAATCGGTCTTGCCACGGAGGAATGATCACTGTTCAAAATTTTCAAAATCTGATTCACTTAGTCTCACTCAGCTCAACATTGCAAGCAGCGATTCGCCTTGCAGACTAGTAAACACGTATTATAAATACCTAGTTATAGGTAATATATATTACAACTTACATTAAACATACATACATTACATACTAATCAATACACACATAGACGCCTGAGTGTCATCACTGCGACGCGAGCGAGGACTCAGGGCTGCACACGCTGACGGACTGCCCGGCGTGGGAGGCGCCGAGGCGTGACCTCGTGGCAGCCATCGGGGTGGGAGTCCTCTCGCTCGGCAGCATGATTGCGGCAATGGTGCGGAGTGCGAGCGCGTGGGCCGCCGCCACCTCCTTCTGCGAGCATGTAATGCTCGCGAAGGAGATGGCTGGGCGCGCCCGGGAGAGATTTAGAACTCTCCCGGCCCGCCGAGCCCGCAACTTGCTCGCCGCGCACACGCTGACGGACTGCCCGGCGTGGGAGGCGCCGAGGCGTGACCTCGTGGCAGCCATCGGGGTGGGAGTCCTCTCGCTCGGCAGCATGATTGCGGCAATGGTGCGGAGTGCGAGCGCGTGGGCCGCCGCCACCTCCTTCTGCGAGCATGTAATGCTCGCGAAGGAGATGGCGGAGCGCGCCCGGGAGAGATTTAGAACTCTCCCGGCCCGCCGAGCCCGCAACTTGCTCGCCGCGCGTCGCAGGCGACTCAGGCGCAGGAGGTCGCTTAACGACCTCCGTCCTCCATGAACGCAGGCCTGGGGGTAGCGGGTGAGGCCACCTGTCACCCCAGCAGAAGCAGGCCGGGACGGTGGGGCGACTAGCGCCCCTCCCCCAAACCGGGGCAAAACGGGGACACCGTGGTTCCCAAACCCGAGGGGGCCATCTCGAAACCGGAGACGGCCCAGGGTCAGTCGGGGTGCGAGGGATATGCTCTATGGGCAACCTTACACCCCGGCGTCTGTAGACCCGAGACGGCGTGCGGTTTTAGTCGTTTCAAGCCCGACATAACCACCCCCGCTGGCACGCGGGGGGGTATCCGAAGGGATTTCCGCAAAAAAAAAAAATATATACCTAGTTATTAATTATATATTAGTAACAATATTTAAAATAGCACAGCATCTAATAGCGTCTATGCTTCGCCTATGCCAAAAGGTAGTGATCTTGACTAGCCTTTTGAGTGCAGGCATAGACTGTGCACGTCTAATGGTCACTGGAAGAGCATTCCATAACCGAGCCGCTTGAACTGAAAAGGAATTGTCAGCAAAGTTGGTAGAATGAATCGGCATTTTTAATCTCAAATTCTCTGATGATCTCAAGGTTCTTTTTTGTTTGTGATTGTGCAAGAACTCAAACCGCCGCTGTTTGAGGTAAGGAGGTGTAAGCGGATTGAATAATACACTAAACAATAAGGAGAGAATATGAGCATTGCGGCGAAGGCGTATAGGTAAAGATGATGGCTAGGAGTCTGCAAGACCTGTAGGGTCAATAGTAACATAACAATGAAATTCTGAAACTCCTCTACGACGAAATATCTTCGCAATTTATTCTGGCAGTTGACATTTCCCATGGTTTTTGCAAAGAAAATTCTACCTTATCCTGACAATTGCGAACACAACAAAATAGTAACCATCCAAATCGGTGGAGCTGTTCTCGATTTTTGCGCTTAGCAACAAATTTAACGATTCATTTTTATGTATACTTATACCTTTTCTTTTTTTTTTTCGTGCGGCAAACCCTTCGGATCCCGACATAACCGCCCCCGCCGTCCAGCGGGGGCGGTTATGTCGGGCTTGAACCGACTAAAACCGCACGCCGTCTCGGGTCTACAGACGCCGGGGTGTAAGGTTACCCATAGAGGATATCCCTCGCACCCCGACTGTATACTTATACCTAGGAAAGATTTCGCCTCCCTGTGCGTTTTCTACCGCCTTTATAACGGGGTGTATTCAGAAGAATTGTATGATATAACACATTCTATCATCGCACCGCTCGCCACAGACAGGGAATTCATCCTCACACGTTGCGACTGGAAACTGTGTGTACAGTTAGGTATGAAAGGCACTTTATTCCGCGCATCCTCAGGCTGTGGAATGATCTCCCTGCTGTGGTTTTCCAAGCGACTACAATATGGGGTTCTTCATTAGAAGGTTTTTACAGGGTCGGCAGCGCGAGTGAACGCCCCTGGTGTTGCACACGTCCATAGGCCGCGGTAACCGTTTACCGTTTACCGTTTACCACCTGAGTGGTATAAAAAAAAACATTACTAGCTGACCCTGCAACCTTCGTTCTGCCTTAGAATCAAGTTATGCTGGTTATCTTATCAGCTGAATTTATTTCGTGAATGTCTGCTTGCACCCTGGCATTAAAGACCCGAGACGACGTGAGGTTTTGATCGGTTGAGTCCGACATAACCACCCCCGCTGACCGTCAACCGTGGGGCACAGTATGACCTCGGAGACAAATCTAAAAAGTCTGTAAAATGTGTTCTTGAGTTTATCCCAGTCATCACGAACACGACTTTATTTTATGTCCTTATTGCAGATTGCGACTTTTCAATATCGTATACAAATCCGTGTATGGTTACTTCCGCGTGCACTGCGACCAGGTGTTAACGGAGATGGGCTACGTAAAGGAAGGCGACAAGTGCAGCAACAAACATGCTTCTAACATATTCTTCGGCAACTACATGGAGCCGGATGCTGATCCTAAGATCTATGATCAGGTACGTAGGTTGTTGTCGGGGATATCGTACTTAGGGCGTACCCAGTTCTTCACTTACATGTACTCAGTAGGTACTCAATAGTGGGGTGCGACTGGTTGGAGGGGTGCGACTGGTTGGATCACCTCCAAGTTTGGTGCACCCTGGGCAACGTGGGCGATGACGCATCATTGATTGCTCCTCTGGAGTAGCTGGCGTCAACGTCAACGGCCAAGAGTCTGACCAACTGGCCCTTTTCAGGGCCAGCTGACCCCATTTCATGAGGGGGTCGGGGTATGGCGGGCCTGCAAGGCCCGCGGGGGGGCTGGTCACTCCAGGTACCCCTCTGCTCTTATCAGAGGGGACACTGCGAATTTTTTTTTTTTTATGTTTAGGACACGTCAATTTGACTTCACCTCGCCTGATGGTAAGCTTAAGGTAAAGTCTCAGGAAAGAGGGTCACCATTACATACACGTATCATGTTAACAGTGGTGGCACTCAGCTTGACGGCCTCATCTGAAGAGGATTATCGTCGCAGCACCGCGTGACACCCACCGGTCCCACTAGTGCTGCGACCACAATCCCCCTACCCGGCTATGCACTTGCTGACCCCTGAACGCAATCAAACCGAAATTGAATTACTATGGAGGGTTTTTCGCAATCGTGCACGGTGGTACCTACCCGGCCGAATTTTGTGACAAATTTGTGTCATCAAATTTCTACCACCAGTTGGAATGGCCCAGGGTCAGTCGAAGTGCAAGGGATATGCTCTATGGGTAACCTTACACCCCGGCGTCTGTAGACCCGAGACGGCGCGCGGTTTTAGTCGGTTCAAGCCCGACATAACCGCCCCCACTGGCCGGCGGGGGCGGTTATGTCGGGATCCGAAGGGATTTCCGCACAATAAAAAAAAGAAAAAAAAAAGGTACTCAATAGTTCTCCCGAAGGGGCATCTCGAAACCGGAGATGGCTCAGGGTCAGTCGGGGTGCGAGGGAAATGCTTTATGGGCAACCTTACACCCCGGTGTCTGAAGATCTGAGACGGCGTGTGGTTTAGTCGGTTCAAGCCCGACAACCGCCCCCGCACGAAAAAATAAGGCATACAATAATTCTAATTTTGCCATTATCATCGAAATTATATTACTACGTGGGCAGGTGATGGACCTGGACGACATGGCGGTGAAGATGGAGTACTATCTGGACGAGTACAACGTGGTGTCTTCGTCGCCCATGTCGCTGGTGATGTTCCGCTACGCGCTCGACCACATCTCGCGCTGCTGCCGCGTGCTGCTGCAGGACAACGGTCCTACATCCACCTTACATTTATTTATTCCACTAGCTGACCCGGCTAACTTCGTTCCGCCGTAGAACCAAGTTATGTTGCTTACCTTATCGGCTGAATTTATTTCGTGAATGTCTATATGACACAGTATCCCGAGGGGAAAGAAAGAAGAAAGAAAGAAAGAAAGTGATAGAAAGTGGCCGTGAGCATCATGTCAAACAATTCTTCAGAACACACCCCATTATAAAGGCGGTAGAGAACGCACAGAGGGCGAAATCTCTCCTAAGGTTAAGAGGTTCTACACTGCCTGTAAGTATGGGATTAGATAAGCAACAGAGTGGATCTCGGGCTCGAGAATGCGAGCTTTGGTTACGACTGGGATTGACGTTGAAGAAGATTTCTTTGCAACTATTTACTTCAAACTTTCTACAATGAATATGACATAAAATGTTCTTTCAGACTCTGAATATATTGTATGATCTATATGAAAGTTTAGCTATAGTTTATTCTGTCTGCAGGCAACTTGCTGTTGGTCGGTGTCGGCGGCAGTGGGCGAAGCAGCGCCGTCAAGCTGGCTGCCAGCATTCTAGAAATGAATGTTATTCAGGTCTGAAACATAATTTTTTTACAGATCATTTCTGGTTCAGATTAGGGTCATTCTCAGGGAGTGAGATTTTCGAACGTCCTTTCAATTATCTACTTAATTTATGAAATTTTGGGATTAATTCTTTTTCTGGGGGCTAGTTTTGGCAATTATCTAATAAGGAATGATATTATATACATCTACTTTGGTACAAAAATACCTCAGAATAATTGTTTTTGATTTATTCTCCTAATTTCCGTTCAGTGTCCAGAACCCAGAATAATACTTTCTGAGCCTAAAAAGTGCAAGACAAGCTTTGATTTATACATTTATTACCCTTTATTTATAAATTAGACAGATTAATCTAGCTATACTAAAAATATAATTATGTTAACATGGCTATTTATTTAGTTACAACGTAAAATATGTTTGTCCTTTCATTATACCTAATTTCTGTCACCCACTAAAAATTCGTGAAGAGAACCCTAGCTAAGTAAATTGTACCCATCCCTATCGCATGTACGGCAAGCGTTAGTAGTGCCACAGACATCCAGCGAACTGCACGCGTACTACATGTTCTCCGGGCGTCTCAGTGAGGTAAGTACCTAATTTCCCTTCGCATGGTTTACAAGTCTTCTAATTTCTGTTCGCTCATATAATTAATGACTTCTTGCTCAAAATAACTATCAATCAAACAATTCTTACGTAATTATATGTCTTTTATGTATGAAAAGAAATAGTTGTCAAAATTATGTTCTAATTATTTTTTATATTAAAAAGAAACCATTTTCCCTAATTTCCGTCACACATTTCCGTCACGCTAAAAGTGACCGAAATTATAAAACTCCCTGTAATCATTGTTTCTATCAGTTCTTAATTGTTCGTAGGTAGCTAAATACCCGCCGAACAAAATGATAAGTCTAAATGTATGTTTTTGAACAATAAACTCGATTATTTGCAGATATTATGGGTAAACCGAAGAGGAGCAGAGAGGAGATTTTGGAGCAACAAAAACTTAGACAGCAACGGAGAAGTGAAAAGATCAGGAATGATCCTGCTTTATACGCGGCATACAAAGAAAAATATCGTCTAAGATATTACAAGAAGAAGGATGAAGGTAAGATTTTGCCAATTAATCAAGAAACACCTGCGCGTAAAAACGAAATAAGAAAACGCAATAGAAGGAATTTTAAGGCTTATTATAAGAGACAGAAAGCAGTCAAAGTTTTGGAAACCATAGAAGAAGTCAGTTTTAACACCACTGAGCCAAAATCACTTAATGATCTAAGCCCCATTGAAGCTAATGATCCGTTAGCTTCTTCTCCAGCGCCTCATAAACCCAAATACAGTCCAAGGCCGAAATACAATCTTCGATCGGTCAAAAATAACAATGAATTATTTAGATCTAGCTCAGCTAACAGTCAGAAGCTACTGAATAATAGTAGTGACGCAGATTCTGAAAAGCCACCACATGCTTCTTGCTCCAACACCTCACATCAACTAAAACAGAAGTCAGTACTGGGATTGTCTAGAACAAAGACATGGACACCAATACAAGGATTAATCAATGGTTTACAAGAAGATAGTGACAATTTATCGTCAATATATTCATCACCATCTTCACCGCATACTCTTCACAGAAATTGTTCAGAAAGCTCAATTGCTACATCTTGTTCCGAAAGTATCATTTTAGTACCAAAACAAAAAATACGATCTCCTAATAGTAAGGTAGCTATAAGACGATTAAGATATAAAAGTAAGAAACAAATAGAGATTTTAAACAGTAAAATAAATAAATTGAAGACATTGAACGAAAAGTATAGAAAAAAATTATATAGATTGAAAAAAAAAGCAAACCAGGAGGTAAATAAAGTCAAAAAAAAAATTAAGCATATACCGACTAAAGTTAATGTTCTAACAGAAGAGAGGGTTAAGAATGTTGGGGTGTGTGTTGGGTAACCTCCTAGAGTGTCGCTCCGATTCCGATCCCGCTGCAGTCCGGGGGGAACGGAATCGGAGCGGCCGGTACACCCTGGGCGGCGGTCAATGGCTTCCCCTTCACCCCTTCATAGGGTTGGCATTGATCGTCGGCCAATACCCAACGTGGCGGGAACACATCGCTCTCCGTACTCCTCTGCTTTCAGAGGAGACAGGATGAGCGATGCTGTTAGTGGTGAGATGGCCCAGGGTCAGCCGGGGTGCGAGGGATATGCTCTATGGGTAACCTTACACCCCGGCGTCTGAAGACCCGAGACGGCGTGCGGTTTTAGTCGGTGCAAGCCCGACATAACCGCCCCCGCTGGCCGGCGGGGGGGTATCCGAAGGGATTTCCGCACGATAAAAAAAAAAAAAAAAAAAAGGGTTAAGAATGTTAAACATGACGTAGAAATATTTTTAGAAGAAGATGAAAATAGTTTGCCCTGGAAAGAAAGAATATATAACTAAATTTAAAATTAGGAAACAAAAACGATACTTAACAGAATCATTACAAAATTTACACATCAAATTTATAAATTCAGTTTCCTACAAAATTAGCTACTCAACTTTTTGTAAAATGCGAACATTCTGGATTTAAGTTCCCGATGTTAAGGCTCGAGAAACATGTATGTGCAAGACTCACTCGAACATGGATCTGATGGTGACGGCTCTTAACAGATCTAATAAATGAAAGTTCCACACATAAAATTTTGTGTTCCATATGCTGTGATCCCGTGAATAAAGAATGTTTAGCAAGAAGATGCGAGAAATGTGTTAACATGACAGTAATTATTTTTCTAGAGATGTATTGTTTTTTTATTTTATTAATTTATTTCATAACGATGACATGTAACTTGATTAATTTTATGTTTGTTTGTATTTTTATTACGTAAATAAAAGAATTTATGACTTATTGTTTAATTTTCTAATTTCTGTCACCGCATACCTAATTTCCGTCACCCTCAAAAATATATCACTCCATAAATAAAAACTGAGTGTTTTAATGCAGTGCCCAATATAGCAATTTGTAAAGAATGACGTGTTCTTTCAATTAAATTACTAGTTTATAGAATTTAGTAAAAAATAAAAATCGTGACGGAAATTATACGAAGAACACCATTTCGTGAAAATGACCGATTAACGTGACGATATTGCGAGAATAAATATGTCAAATTTCTATTTTACAAACGTTAAGAGTAAATCTAACGGAACATGTGTATTGGGGCGGGTGCAAATTCGAACGGCCTCTGTGGCGTAGCGGTAGTGCATTCGACTGCTACGACAGGGGGCGCGAGTTCGATTCCCGCTCAGTGCAATTATTTGTATGCATGAATATGTCTATTTGCATTGGTCTGGGTGTTTTTATATATATGTGTATTCACAATAAAAAAAAGTATATAAGTAAGTTTATCCGTATTCTGGAACCCAAAACACAAGCTAGTTAAACTATGCTTACTTTGAGTCTAGAAAGCGCTGTGTAGAATGTCGTAGAATATTTATTTATGCCTCCAAACTGCAGTTTCATTTTGGCACAAGTCTTTTGCAAGGTTTAGTAAAAGTAGCTTGAATTGATGGCGTTACCCTTGTAAAAGTAATTATTAAACTAAGCTACATTCGAAAATACTTGTCATTTTTATTTCGCCGTTTCAAATGTTGTAGAAACTTATATTTTACCTGACATTAGCGAAGTATTATTTACTCTAAGGAGAAGTCGTTGCACGCCAAAATGAATACCTCATCATCATCATATCAGCAGTAGGCAGTCCACTGCTGAACATAGGCCTCCCCCATTGACTTCCATTAAGGCCGATCTGTAGCGGCCTGCATCCACCGAGTCCCTGCGCTCTTTAATGAATACTTAAATAAACACATTTACAGATAGAAATATCTCGAGTGTACGGCCAGAGCGAGTGGCGCGATGATATCAGGAGGCTCCTGATGAAGGCTGGTATCATTGGCAAGCCCCTGGTGTTCCTCTTCGCTGATAATCAGGTAATTTATAAAAACTGCAGTAATGCAATTACACCTACATTTGGACAAGTGCTTTTCGATCGTACATAATAATAGAGCGAACCTATTGTCATCCACTGGGTACCTACTTTTTTTATTAACTTTATGTTCACTGTCGGATAGAGAACAGCAACATGGGGTCCAAGCTCTTTGAGGCCGAAGTCAACCTTACTTACAAGCCGGCAGATGAGGCTCTGGCGGAGGCATTCCTCTCGGAGTTGTGGTGTCAGATAGCAGTCGCTCGCATAAAAGCCAAGATAAACCAATCCAGAAGGAAGAGAGGGGTAGGAAAGAGGAACCGAGGCTCCAAATTTCAAAGTTTGGATGCATGGATGGAAAAGAACAATATCCCTTACTCTGCTTAAGAATCCATCTCTCCCATGGGAAGAGATAAAGCGGTAAAGGTGACACATATGCTCGCCGCGCATCGCAGGCGACTCAGGCGCCGGAGGTCGCTTAACGACCTCTGTCCTCCATGAGCGCAGGCCTGGGGGTGGCAGGTGAGGCCGCCTGTCACCCCAGCAGAAGCAGGCCGGGCTAGCGCCCCTCCCCCAAACCGGGGCAAGACGGGGACACCGTGGTTCCCAAACCCGAGGGGGCCATCTCGAAACCGGAGATGGCCCAGGGTCAGTCGGGGTGCGAGGGATATGCTCTATGGGCAACCTTACACCCGGTGTCTTTAGACCCGAGACGGCGTGTGGTTTTAGTCGGTTCAAGCCCGACATAACCGCCCCCGCTGGCCGGCGGGGGAGTATCAGTAGGGATTTCCGCACGAAAAAAAGAAAAAGATACACATGTTTAATGTTATTTCAGATAATGTACGAAGGTATGGTTGAAGACATCAATATGCTGTTGAACACGGGTGATATCCCCAACTTGTACGGCATGGACGAGAAAGTTGAGATCTTGGATAAGATGCAGTCCGCTGTTAGGGAGGCGGTGAGTTTCTTACTAACTATTGTCACATTAAATCTGTGTCTAGTTCAGTGTTTAATAAAGTCTAAAATAGAATCTCTTGGAATCGAATATAAATGGAAGGATTGGCAGGTGAATTAGGAAATTAAAACTTAGTTTATTCTGATAGGGTTGATATTTGCATTCCTCGAGTTATTTCTATTTAATATTATTCTAGTCTAAAAAAGTCTAGCATATCTTGGAATCGAATATAGTTAGAAGGATTGACAGGTGAATTTAAAACTTAGCTTATTCTAATAGGGTTAATATTCGCATTTCAAGAGTATTTATCGTATGACTGAGTTTTTTATGCGTTTCTTTAATTCTTTGGAATATTTTTTGTATGTTCGACGATAAATCTCTACCGCGCTGGCCAATTACCATGATACTATATTATTTATTTATTCTAGAGAGATGGTTTCATATGACTGATCTGAAGGAATCACCTAATGTCAGATGGATCATGTTTCTTTACTTCTAATGGAGTAAACAGGACTACATTCAAGACTTACCTCCCTATATAAGACTTGCCCCCGGTATAATGAACCGCAAACATCTTGACAATGTACTCTGGCTGCGCAGAAAATGTTTTTAGGTGTCTTTGGGGGTCGTCATTCGTAGTTATGTGTGTATTAATGAATGTTAATTATCGCTCGCTTAATAATGGCAATAGGCTCGCCCCCTATTACGTTGGGACCTAAACATAACTGGCGAATCGTGGGTGTGCACCTCTGCCTACCCCTTCGGGGATACAGGCGTGAACTTATGTTATGTTAGATCAATCACGGGCGCAAAGGTTGGTTTTATGGTTGGTCCGTATAATGAACTGCGCGAACTTTCTGATATTTGTGCAAGATGTTTGCCGGTACTTATATTAAAAAATGGGTGTACATTTTGGTGCTGTCAAACTCATATAGTTATGTAGAATATACTGCTTCCGCGCTATTTGGCCGTGGTCCATATGAAACTTGCGTTTCAAACGTTTCGTCGATCATTGCGGTCGACATCTTCAGTGGTACAGGTCCGGGCGCCGCCGAGTGCGTGTGCTTTAAGATCAAAGATATAGTTATGATTACAATTTTACTCATTTCCCCTGGCAGGGAAGAAAAATCGAGACTACCCCGCTAGCCATGTTCGGTTTCTACGTAGAGCGAGTGAAGGCCAACCTCCGCATCGTGCTGGCGATGTCTCCTATAGGGGACTCCTTCAGGAACCGTCTCAGGATGTTCCCGTCTCTAATCAACTGCGCGACGATTGATTGGTAAGATTTTTGATTCTTTATTTTCGAACGAATGAGTACTGAGCGAATGATGAAACAAAAATAATTTAAACATCTAAGTGGGAAGACGTGGTGGTTTTTGGGAGCCCCAAAACGATGTTCTGTTGGACGGCCACTGTGGCGTAGCGGTAGTGCATTCGACTGCTACGGCAGGGGGCGCGGGTTCGATCCCCGCTCAGTGCAAATATTTGTATGCATGAATATGTTTATTTGCATTGGTCTGGGTGTTTCTATGTATAATATGTATGTATTTACAAAAAAAAAGTATATAAGTATGTTTATCCGCATTCTGGAAACCATAACACAAGCTAGTTAAACTATGCTTATTTTGTGTCTAGAAAGCGCTGTGTAGAACGCCGTAGAATATTTATTATTTATGTTCGCGGGCCAAGACAACCTCATCTGCAAACCGGTACACAACGGACGAGGTTCAGATTTGGGTTTCCTCTCGAGGTTGGGAGTTCAGATGACATTCGCTCCCGCAAAAGCCAAACACACAAACTTGATTGCTATCTAAAAGAAGAGTAGGTTAGCCGACACCGGGCTCCAAAATACAAGCTTTGAATGTAATCGAGACTAACGTGTCATGATGTCGATGACCAATTGCAGCTAAGAGCCTAATGTTTTAAAGAACAGTTAATAGTACGCCTCTTAAAGATCAGTCGACAGTCCATAGCAGTCCTAAGCACTAATTTGTGTATTTAGGTTTACAGCGTGGCCACCGGAGGCCCTGGAGGCGGTGGCGCGTATGTTCGTAGCACAGATCGAGAACGTGGAGTCGGAGCTGCAGGAGGCGTGCGTGGAGATGTGCCAGCTGTTCCACATGACCGTCGTCAAGCTCAGCGCCGAGTGCGTATCGTAGATGTGTTAAATCGTCTTAACTTCATCGGGAACATTAAAATTTAATAATGGATTTTATATATAAGGAGTTGTCTTGGGGTTTACCAACAAACCTTTTGAGGGGGGTATGTCAGGTTTGAACCGACTGCAAGCCTTATTGACGGAGGAGGCTTTGGTGCATGCTTTCCTTTCAGGGTTGCAAGGTCAGACGATAGTCGCTCCCATAAAAACTGAGTAAGCCACACCAAAGGGAGGAGAAAGAGTAACTGGACCCCGGTTAAAAGGCGAAAGCCTCAAATGGAAGAACGCTAAGATGAAAAAAAGGGAAGGGGCACTCCGGGAGTGCCGACAGAAGTGAAAACTAGAACCATTGTGTTGATTTTTTAATCGTCATCATTCATCTCTCCCTCCCTCTGTTCCTAACTCACTCCCTGCCGTCCATCCTTCGCTCCCAATCCTCCATCCTTCGCCCTCCCTCCATCCATCGAGCTACAACAAAGATGGCGTTGTTATAAAAAAAATATCCAGCCATCCACCTAACCACCCAACCAATTTTCATCCAGTCATCCGTCCAATTTTTGAATATGGAAAGCGTAACGTGACGGTGACGGTGACGATGACGATGACTTTGCGAATTCCGTGATTTTTGTTCACCCAAAAAAGGCTCATATTATATGAATGGTCCTCAACGCGCCTAAAGAAGTTTTCACTTCAAAAAATTTGAAACACACCTGTTCTGGCAAAAAAGCGAACTGGAAAGCTCAGGACCATGTAAGGATTCTATTGATACCCCATACATCTGTCGGGCATTCGAAAAGGGATTTCCGCACGAAAAAAAAAAAAAAAAAAAAAAGTATGGTGTTATTCATGAACCCTGACAGTTTTAAACTCCTTCCAGTTTCTATTCGGAACAACGTCGAATGGTGTACGTGACTCCAACCAGTTTCTTGGAGATGATCAAGGCCTTCCAGAACCTGTATACCATGAAAGTGAACCAGATCACTAGTTCAAGAATCAGGTGAGTAGTCCTTATAATCATAATTTAGTCTTTATCTTTATATTGTGCGTGTGGTTCTCAGGGTTGGTTCTCATACTGTAGTCGCACCCAAGAAAGGCTGATATACCAATCAGAAGCAATAAGTGGACCTCGGGCTTCAAAGTGTAAACTTTGGACGCAGCCAGGAAACTGCTCGGAGCATGATGATGATGACCATGATGATGATTCTACTGGTGGTAGAAATTTGATGACACAAATTTGTCACAAATTTCGGCCGGGTAGGTACCACCGTGCAGGGGTGCTTGGTTGGGGACCTCCACTCGGTGCACCCTGGGCAACGGAGACGGCAGCGCCTCTCTCCTAGAGCGGGAGAGACGCTGCCGCCTACAGCCAACTCCGACCGAGGCGAGGACGGCCCTGTTGAGGGCTGTTCGGAAGCTTTCCATGTGTCCCTCTGATTAGTAGATGGCACAGTGGAGAGCAAGTAAGGGGGCCATCTCGAAACCGGAGATGGCCCAGGATCAGTCGGGGTGCGAGGGATATGCTCTATGGGTAACCCTACACCCGGCGTCTTAAGACCCGAGACGGCGTGCGGTTTTATTCGTTTCAAGCCCGACATAACCGCCCCCGCTGGAGACCCCCGCTCTCCAGCGGGGGCGGTATCCGAAGGGATTTCCGCACGAAAAAAAAAAAAAAAAAAAAAAGGTACCACCGTGCACGATTGCGAAAAACCCTCCATAGTGATCCAATTTCGGTTTGATTGCGTTCAGGGGTCAGCAAGTGCATAGCCAGGCAGGGGGATAGTGGTCGCGGCACTAGTGGGACCGGTGGCTGTCACGCGGTGCTGCGACGACAATCCTCTTCTGATGAGGCCGTCAAGCTGAGTGCCACCATTGTTAACATGATACGTGTATGTAATGGTGACTCTTTCCTGAGACTTTACCTTCAGCTTACCATCAGGCGAGGTGAATCAAATTGACGTGTCCTAAATATAAAAAAAAAAAAAAAAAACAATTGCAACGAAGAGCCTCTATATTTATTTCGTTCTGCCTCAAAATCAACTTATAATGGTTACCTTATCAGCTGAATTTATTTCGTGAATGTCTCCTTGCAACCCGGCATTAAAAACCCGAGACGGCATGAGGTTTTGGTCGGTTTGAGTGTGACATAACCACTCCGCTGGTCGGAGGGGGGAGGGGGGGTAATCGTGGCGATTTCTGTTTAGAAAAATCTATGAAGTCCAAGATTATGAAAATCGGTCCACCCTTTATTTAATTAAAAAAAAATTCTTCCAGCTGCCCGGCGAGAGGAACATTTATTTGCACACCATCTTATTTCAGATACGAAACGGGACTGGAACAGTTGGACTTCGCTGCGGGCCAGGTCGCAGTGATGCAACAACAGCTGATAGACCTTCAACCCCTGCTCGTGGAGACCTCAGACAAGACGGAGAAGCTCATGATCAAGATTGAGCAGGATACCGTCGTAGTGGAGAAACAGAAAGAGGTAACATGGTATTTGAGTTGACGGATGGACGATAATTTCGAAGTATAACGTCGAAGAAATGGTCACACGTTGAAATCCAAAAGGAGCATTGAACCCAGAGTATTTCAGTGTTATGTATTTATTTCACCAAATGAGCTACTTGGACTTTTCTGAACTAATTGAAGTTCTCAGCGAATGTATTCGTGTAGCGTGGACAGAGTTTTGAAACAAAAATCTTTCAAATCATTGTAATATCAATCATTATTCCGTAATAGTTAATACTATTGAGAGTTATTAAGAGTTTGAAGTGGTAGAGTCAAGCAACAGTCATTTTGGCCGTTGCATGAATGGGCCGACTCGACCGGGGAAGCACCACCCTCTCACAGAATATCGACGCCAAGTAACAGTATTTGAACTGTTACGTTACGTTTGGTGAGTGAGAGTGCCGGAACCCAAACTCCTTTCCCACCCCCTCCCAAACTCCTTTCCCATCCCCTCCCAAACTGCTTTCCCATTCCCTTTCCTTTACAGGGTCGGCAGCGCGAGTGTGACGCCACTGGTGTTGCACACGTCCATAGGCCGCGGTAACCGCTTCCCATCAGGTGGGCCGTGTGCTTGTCTGCCACCTTAGTGGTATAAAAAAAAAGTCCCTGCTTTTATGATCTTATTTGATATTGAATACATATCGTTGTTCTACAGATAGTAGGAGCAGATGAAGCTTTAGCCAACGAGGCAGCTGCAGCAGCCCAGGCTATCAAGGACGACTGCGAGTCCGACCTGGCCGAGGCAGTCCCCGCCCTCGAAGCGGCCCTCAACGCCCTCAACACCCTCAAACCGGCTGACATCACTCTCGTCAAGAGTATGAAGAACCCTCCAGCTGGTGTTAAGCTGGTGATGGAGGCCGTGTGTGTGATGAAGGGTATTAAGGGTGATAGGAAGATGGACCCTAATGGTAAGATCTTTAGGCTACTTATTACTTGAACGAATTTCAAGAAATGTTTCTTGATATTCGTGCAAGCGGTCATTACGCAGAACGAGTTTTCAGGTCTCTTCGGGGGTGAGCACGGGGTGCGACGGCAGAGGCGCGCCAATCAACCTATCATAGATATATCAAACTAATCACGGGCTCAGTTGATCAGTTCTTTTATTATGTTTTTTTGGTTTGCCCTGTTACACATGTATGCATGTTTCAAATGCGCGAACTTTTTGACTTTGTTCAAGATTTTTGCCGATAACTCTGAATATAATAGTGCCTTAACGTATTAAACTAGCCGTGATCTGCTCATTGACTCCCATTTTTAGGGTTCCGGAGCCAAATGGCAAAAAACGGAACCCTTATAGATTCGTCATGTCTGTTTGTCTGTCCGTCCGTATGTCACAGCCACTTTTTTCCGAAACTATAAGAACTATGCTGTTGAAACTTGGTAAGTAGATGTATTCTGTGAACCGCATTAAGATTTTCACACAAAAATAGAAAAAAAAAAACAAAAAATTTTGGGGGTCCAATTTTTAATTTCCTCAAACCCATCCGTGTGGAGTATTTATGGATAGGTCTTCAAAAATGATATTGAGGTTTCTAATATCATCTTTTTCTAAACTGCATAGTTTGCGCGAGAGACACTTCCAAATTGCTAAAATGTGTGTAAGTAGCTTGCGCACTAACGCACTTGGCAGATTTTTATTGCTAGGTATAGCCTTTTGGAACTACACTAATTAATATAACAAATATACAACACTGTCTTTAATGATTTTACACAAGTACGTTGGTATTGCGTGCTTCTTTTTTTTATATTTAGGACATGTCAATTTGACTTCACCTCGCCTGATGGTAAGCTGAAGGTAAAGTCTCAGGAAAGAGGGTCGCCATTACATACACGTACCATGTTAACAATGGTGGCACTCAGCTTGACGGCCTCATCAGAAGAGGATTGTCGTCGCAGCACCGCAAGACACCCACCGGTCCCACTAGTGCTGCGACCACAATCCCCCTACCCGGCTATGCACTTGCTGACCCCTGAACGCAATCAAACCGAAATTGAATTACTATGGAGGGTTTTTCGCAATCGTGCACGGTGGTACCCACCCGGCCGAATTTTGTGACAAATTTGCGTCATCAAATTTCTACCACCAGTTCTTATCGTCTAGCTTTCCCTTTTCTTACCCTTTTGGAGCAAGTAGAGTCTGATGTTCCTCCGACGCAAAGATAGGATCATCCGACCAGGCAAAGGCGTCTGGCAAGTCGCGGCCCCACGTTTATACTATCCAGCACTTGAACTTTAAATGCGCGATGTAGTTCTGTAGTAGTACAGCTTCATTGCGCTAGATGGCTCCGGTTACATACCCTGCAAAACACTACTTATAAATTATTTCAATCAATCAATTAGGCTATTGCAGCCCACTGTTGGACTTAGGCCTCTCCCAATGGGCGCCATAGCAACCGATCCTCCACCTTGCGCATCCAGTCTATCCCAGCTACCGTTTTCAGGTCATCCATCTATCCTGCTGTGGAGCGTCCCACCTTCCATTTGCTGACCCGCGATCTCCACTCTAGGACTCGTTTGCTCCAACGGCCATCGGTCCTTCAATAGATGTGGCCAACCAATTGCCACTTCACCTTGCTTATTCTGCGAGCTATGTCGCTAACTTTAGTTCTTTGTCGAATGACCTCATTATGAACCTTATCCTTCAAAGAAACCCCGAGTATAGCTTGCTCTATAGCCCGCTGCGTGACTTTAAGGTTGTGGACTATCTTGACTGTCAGTGTCCACGTTTCGGCTCCGTATGTGACACCAGGTGGGACGCACTGGTCGAAGACTTTCGTTTTCAGGCATTGCGGTAAGGGTGAGGAGAAAACCCGACGTAATTTGCCAAATGCTGCCCAACTCAGCATCTAAGTTTTATGACTGTAGTGATATTTCTAGTTATCGCCATTGCAACGAATGACGGTTTCTAGTCTACTTACGTCACTTATAATCTCTCTCCGGTGTAAGCCGAGATAACAGCCCCACTTCACGAGCTCCTTCTACTGTCATTAAACCGTTTAAGCAAGCCCGCCGTTAACACAATTTTTTTTGCAGGCAAACCCATAGAAGATTTCTGGGGTCCATCACAGAAATTGCTTGGAGACATGAAGTTTTTGGAAGGTTTAAAAAATTATGATAAGGATAACATACCAGTAGCCACCATGAAAAAGATCAGAGATAAGTAAGTTTTGTACAAGTAATCTTGGGTGGGTATGTGAAGATCTTGGGGCCCGAGCCAACCTCACCTGCAAGGTCCACTTGCTGATTAACGGACAATAGGCTCTGGCGCAGACTTTCTTCTCGCATTTCGGGGCCAGACAGTGACATGATAGGTTAATAATTTTCAACACACAACATGTCCAAATATTAGTGAAGTAGTAGCTAATCGCGATGTGAATTATGCTGAAATGTTCTCAACATTGCAAGGTTAACACACTGCAAAGTTAAGCTATACTTGCCAGGTCAGTCCCAGTCACCCCTCCGTGCCTTGGAGAGCACGTTAAGCCGTCGATCCCGATTGCTATATAAACATCTCTTGGAGCAGCCCTAAAAAGTCTGACAACAGGTCTATCTACAGAATTTCGATATTGCCCAGTGGGCTATGGAGGTCAAATGTCAGTCGGTTCACGGGTAATATAGAAGTTCAGCTGTTTCGTAGCTGTTTCGACTACGGTCGGTGACGTTCAGGCTCGAGTGCTGCCACCGCCGGGTTCCGCTCGTAATGTACCAGGTGCGGGTAGGTGGTAGCTGGTGCTGATACAGCTGAGAGCCATCTCGAAACTGGGTCAGCCGGAGTGCGAGGCAAATGCCCCTAGCGTAGACAGTGGTCCTAGAATCCCATGGGGCAATAGTTAGCAAGCCATAGTTGTAGCTCTTATACGCGGCATAGTCGTTTGTTGGTGACTGAACTCCTCCGTAACCACTCGCGCGATCTTGACCAAATTTACCACGGTGATAGTGTGGACACTGAGGAGTGTTTTGAAGAGATAGTTCATGTCCGATGTACCATTGAGGAATAATCACCGAAAAACAGTTTCACGAAGCGAGCAGCGCTCGATTTATTTCAATCGCACCCTGCACTGAATTCCTAGTTTACTGATTCTTCTTTGATGTAATTCGTTCCTCCAGGTACATCCCAGACCGCGAGTTCGACCCGGCCGTTATCGCCAAGGTGTCGTCGGCGTGTGAGGGACTGTGCCGCTGGGTGCGAGCTATGGACGTGTACGACCGGGTCATCAAGGTACGCTACTGGCACACCATGACTATTAGACCACCCATGACGTGGTCCCGTCTAATGTAGTAGTACAGATGAAGTTAACAATATATGGAAACAATCAATATTTCATGTGACTGATACTGTTGTCGTCATCAGGATCACAGCTTAATAACTTCCCAAACCATTCAACTTTTTCCTGGTCTTTCATGTGTATGTTAAGTTTTACAGAAATTGAATGCAATTAGCGAATTTGAAAGTTTACACTCTAGTACAGACAAAGTTACACTGGCCAGGATGCTTAACTGAAACTGTTTAGGACAAAAATTGTGTACGAGACTAGCTGCTGTCATGCCCATGATGTTCAAGGAAAACCCCATGTAGGCTCTTGGTCTCCCGCACTATAGTGGCCATAGAGGTGTGCGGTCCGCCTGCAGTATACCCCTCGTGTGCGCGGCAGGTGGTGGCGCCCAAGAAGGCGGCGCTGGCGGAGGCGGAGGGCGAGCTGCAGGCGCAGATGAACACGCTCAACGCCAAGCGCGCGCAGCTGCAGGGCGTGCTCGACAAGCTGCAGGTGAGTCTAGGAGCTAGAGAGTAATATACATCATAAAGTATTTATTGCGCTATGATTAATTTGTAAAATAATATTATAATATTTAGAGTAAATTACATTAAAATAATTGTCTTTCCAACTCTCTTGATCTGTTCTTCGCTGTGCTGCCAATAGCACCCGTCGCTATTATCTGATCTTGCCTACAATTTAGTACTAAGTCCTTCGCGAAGTTTCGTGAATTCTCTATAATTTTTTGGTAACAATATCGATATTGTAGCGCCATCCGTTCTCCGAGTAACCGGCAGGCAACTTCGCCATTTGTTCTCGAGTAACCGGCAGGCAACTTCGCCACCTGTTCTCGAGTAACCGCGGCAGGTAACATAGACATCAATGGACGTGTATATTATCCTCCCAACTGTTTAAATTTATTCCGTAATCATCGCAATATTACACGCGGTTTTAAATATTACTAATCTCGAAAAACACCGCCAGACACTGAACGACGAGTTCGCCGGCATGACCCGCAAGAAGAAAGGTCTAGAAGACGAGATAGAGCTGTGCTCCACTAAGCTGCAGCGCGCCGAGCAGCTGATCGGCGGCCTGGGGGGGGAGAAGGCGCGCTGGACTGAGCTCGCGCACCAGCTGCAGGAGCTGCTGTCCAACATCATAGGTAACTCGGGGGGGCGGGGGGAGGAGGGGTGCACCTTCTGATTGACGGACGAGGCTCTGGTACAGGGTTGCCTCTCGAGATTGGAAGGTCAAACGGTTGTGTTCCCATAAAAGCCAAACAAGCCAGTAATAAAAAACAAAGAAAACCCGCCTTAATAGAAAACTAAACTAAATTACAATCACCCACGTTTTTTTCAATTAAATTTTTAAGCATTTTGTATGCTTACTTTTTTCTAAAGATTTAGATCGGAAAAAGAGGACATCTAGGACGGGACTACAACCCACGTTTTTTTAAATAAAAAGCGTTGTTATTGGTAAGCACCCACTGTTTTTTTAACAATAAAAGAAATTTTAGTGATTAACAAATAATTTTTAGTTGACTCTTCTGTTAAAGCGTGTTTTTTTTTCAAAGTATTATTTATTTTTGATTATTTCGTATTTTTTATATTTATTAAATTTTCATCGGTCTTTGATAAGTGTCCCAAACTTCATAGCATTAATCACCAATTCTCTACACTATACTTTAGACATCTAAATCTCTTCAATATTATTGCCAGGTGATGTGCTGCTATCCGCTGGCTTCATCGCCTACCTTGGCCCGTACACTGTGAACTATAGGAAAGACATCGTGGTCGTTTGGAACATACGAGCCCAGGAACTTGGTGAGCTCTCGTACTTCTTCCTTTTAGGGGTCCGTAGGTCCGTAGCCAAATAGTAAAACGGGACCCTATTACTAAGACTCCGCTGTCCGTCCGTCCGTCTGTCACTATGCTTTATCACAAGAACCGTGACAACTAAACAGTTGAAATTTTCACAGATGATGGCTGATACCGCTATAAAAAAAAGCGTTCTAGAATGCTGATAAACTTACTTAAATACTTTTATTTGTAAATAAATACATATTATACATAGAACCACCCAGACCAATGCAAATATATCTACATATTTGCACTGAGCGGGAATCGAACCCGTGACCTCTGGCTTAGCAGTCGAATTCACTACCGCTACGCCACAGAGGTCGTCGAATGATGTTACAATCATTTTGTAACATTGGTTTTACATTAGTTCGCCTCATTAAATGAATGAAATTTTAAAATAATTTAAAGTAAGACTTAGCATTCAACTTTTCCTTTCAATTTAAATCGAAAAAAGTCAACATTCAGGACGGGATTTAATTGATTTATAGGAAAAGTTGATATACTAATTTAAATCTTAAGGCTTTCACGGCCGGCGTTGCATGTAGAATATACTGCTTCCGGGCTGTTTGGCCGTGGTCCATATGAAACTTGCGTTCCAAACGTTTCGTCGATCACTGCGGTCGACATCTCAGTGGTAGAGGTCCGGTCACCGCCGACGAGTGCGTAGAACTCTCCTCGGCGGCGGCTTCTCTGCAACTGATGTAGAGGCCCGAGTCACTGACGTATTAATAGGCGCGGTTGGAGGGGGAAAATGACATGATTGCACCTGATTGGTCGAGAGCTGCGGAACCGACGCGCTCGATCCTGATTGGTCGGGGCTAAGCAGGGGGGCATGGCCTCCCGATACCGGGGATGGTGTTGGCCCCGTCATGTTTGAACTGCGATGACGAGCGGCTCTCAGTGCTGGGTACCAATCTTTTTGGTGACGAAAACTTTCGGATTTTCTATTAAAATTATTATTGGGATGCTTGTATATTTCGATGGCTTCTCGAAGTAGCCGTGGGTAGAAGTGTGAAGTACTGAAGATGTCGACCGCAGTGATTTACGAAACGTTTGGAACAACGAAACGTGAAACGTTTCCTACGGACCACGGCCAAACAGTCCCGGCTGTTTGGCAGTATATTCTACATGACGTACTAATTACTTTATTTGTTAATTTCTTTCAATTGATATTAGGTATTTCTGTCAATTATGTGTATTTATGTATGTCTAATTACATGATTACAGTAGTTATTGTTCTCGCTGCAGACATACCCTGTTCAGAGCAGTTTTCCTTGATCACGACCCTGGGTGAGCCAGTGGTGATTCGCGCGTGGAACATCGCGGGGCTGCCCGTAGACGCCTTCTCCATCGAGAACGGCATCATCGTGGAGAAATCAAGGAGATGGCCGCTCATGATTGACCCTCAAGGTTTGTAAAATCTGGCGTTTTTTCTTAAAGAGTAGTAACCGAAATTAACAACTAGTTATCACCTTAAACACGTAATTTAGTTTAGCTGGAGAGGCAGCTACGCAAAGTTACGTGTATTAGGAGTGGGTTGACGTCGGTAGTGAAATGACCAGGATTTGAACCTGGGACCTCTGGATTGTAAGGCTTATACATATCTAACCATTAAGTTACCGACGCCTTTATATTGCTTAAGTAGACTGTTATCTTAGTAAATGCTTAAAAATCCAACAATTCGATTGTTTCCAACAGAGCAAGCCAACAAGTGGGTTAAGAACATGGAACGCGAGAACCAACTGAAGGTCATCAAGCTGACAGATGGCAACTACATAAGGGTACTAGAGAACGCCATCCAGCTGGGCATGCCCGTCATCCTCGAGAACATTAGGGAGATGCTCGACGCCGTCATGGAACCGGTGCTGCTTCGTAATGTATTTAGGTGAGGAAATCAACTTTTATTTACACATCTTAGACTTTACCTTTAGCTTACCATCAGGCGAGGGGAATTCATAACGACGTGACCAAAAAAAAAAAACAAATAAATAAATAAATATTCTACGACATTCTACACAGCGCTTTCTAGACCCAAAGTAAGCATAGTTTAACTAGCTTGTGTTATGGGTTCCACAATGCGGATAAACATACTTATATATATATATTCTTTTTGTAAATACATACATATTATACATAGAAACATCAAACACAAAAACACAAGTATCCGGATGACTTAGATTAAACCAATCAAAATCCATACAACAAAAAAATATTCTCACGGTTTACTTAATGTTTTTTTTGTTTTAGAGGAGTTTCAGTAACCGAAATTCTTAGTTTTCTCGTTAACCTCTCCAGCTAAACTAAATTGCTTGTGATAGGAATGGGGTCACGTTGGTAGTGTAATGGCCGGGATTCGAACCCGGGACCTCTCGATACACAAAGCCGACTGTTTAACAACTAAGCTACCGATGCATCAATCAATCAATCACAATTAATTTTATAAAAGCATAAGTCCCTTCCCTATGGCCCTTAAATAGAAGCCAAAAGAAGAAAAGACATTATTGCGAGAATTCCCCAAACGAGAACCATGTTTGCCTGTAGACAATACAACAAACGATCTGCACAACTATACAACAAAATTAAAAAGGTCACTTGTTGTATAAAACAACATTCTTATCACTATACTGAGACACTTCTTCAACACATTCATTAAGCTCACCCACACGAACACACAACCACATACACACACACACACACACTCACACACACACACACACACACACACACACACACACACACACACACACACACACACACCACATGCCCAAACGCCATACGTAACATACATTCATATGTAGTATTTAGCACTATTTAGGAGCTGGATATAGTTTTGTTTATAATGTATACTGTTCTCACCTACTTGCATTAATGCACATATTTGTACGTTTAGTTAAGGAAGAGCGGAGTCTCCTAATTCAGGCATTACTTGCTTAAAAGGAGGCTTCAATCACAAAAAATGTAACACCAAACAATATAATGCAAATAAACTATTAAACTATTATATTATATTAAACTATTATCAATTAGCCTATTGCAGTCCACTGCTGGACATAGGCCTCTCCCATTGTACGCCATAGCACCCGATCCTCTGCCTTGCGCATCCAGTCTATCCCAGCTACCTTTTCAGGTCGTCCGTCCATCTTGCTGGGGGACGTCCTACCTTCCGTTTACGGATTCGTGGTCTCCACTAGTTTGCTCCATCGGCCATCGGTCCTTCGACTGATGTGGCCAGCCCATTGCCACTTCAGCTTGCTTATTCTACCGACGCATAATGAAATTCCATAAAAAAAAATACAAAGAAAATACAATGAACACTTTTTTCTCATTGAATTTGAACGCCATTTCTATTATTGGTGTATTTCCTCTCAACGGCCCGACTCACAAATCAACCCGTGTAGTTTCTGGTTCTATGTAAAGCACGTTCATATGCTTTAATCTCACCTGAAAGTCAGCTGGACGTGAAGTCTAAATATTGTACGACATTCTACACAGCGCTTTCCAGACCCAAAGCAAGCATAGTTTAGCTTGTGTTATGGGTTCCAGAATGCGGATAAACATCCTCCGTAAATACATACATATTATACATAGAAACACTTAAAGCAATGCAAATAGACATATTCATGCACACAAATACTTGCGATAACCCAGTGGTGTACGTAACGGACGGCTGAGACGAGGTCTCGAGTTCGATCCCCAGTCGCCCCGGGCACACAACTCTGACTTTTCGTAGTTATGTGTGTATTAAAAATGTTGATTATCGCTCGCATAATAATGTGCCCGGTAGATGGCAAGAGGCTCGCCCCCTATTACATTGGGACCTAAACATAACTGGTGAATCGTGGGTGTGTAATACACTTGTGCCTACCCCTTCGGGGATATAGGTGTGGATTTATGTTATGTTACGTAAATATTTACACTGAGCGAGAAACGTACCCGCGTCCCCTGTCGTAGCAGTCGGATGCATTACCGCTACGCCACAGAGGCCGTCAAGAAAGGCCGTAAAGAACAAAGGTTATATTATAGGTGTCATAAATGCTAAACTGCTGGTCCCCAGTTCGAGGGACTTGTTAGATAATATTACACGTCGGGTTGCGAGGGATATGCTCTATGGGCAACCTTACACCCCGGCGTTTTAAGACCCGAGACGGCGTGCGGTTTTAGTCGGTTCAAGCCCGACATAACTGCCCCCGCTGGCCGGCGGAGGGGTGTCCGAAGGGATTTGTGCACGAAAAAAAATAAAAAAGATACTATTACACGACTTGTTTTCCTCAGGTCCGGCGGCATCGACTGTCTCAAGTTGGGAGACAACATATTGGAGTACAACCACGATTTTAGGTTTTACATCACGACGAGGTTGAGCAACCCTCACTATCTGCCTGAAATCGCTGTCAAGGTACTTTATAATACAATTTGCTTTGTAATAAAACTTGCTGAAATTTTACAAGGAAAAAATTTAACCGCCTCTGTGGCGTAGCGGTAGTGCATTCAACTGTTACGGCTGGGGGGCGCGGGTTCGATACCCGCTCAGTGCTATGTCTTTTTGCATTGGTGTGGGTGTTTCTGTGTATAATTATGTAAGTATTTAGGAAAAAAAAAGTATGCTGTTTATTCGCATTCTAGAACCCATAACACAAGCGAGTTGAACTATGCTTGCTTTGGATCTAGAAAGCACTGTGTAGAATTTCGTAGAATATTTATAAATTATGTATGTAGTAAATTAAAATGTAAATATTATGCAACATATTACACTATTCACAACCAAACTAAGCCTACCTCGTAATATGGGTTCTAGAATGCAGATAAGCAGACTTTTTTACAGTCATGGTATTATTACCATAAATGTATATGGTATATACCATAAATATGGTATTATGACTTTTTTACACTTATTTAAGCATCAGCTTAAAGGTTAAGAAGTCGGCATTACGATCGAGAGGTCCCGTTTTCGAATCCTGGCCATTACACTACTGACGTGAACCCACAACTAACACAAGGAATTCAGCTTAGCTGGAGGGGTTTGAAGGCATAGGTACTCTTAAAAATTAAATTATTAAAAAAAACCTCGGATTCTCAGGTCACGTTGCTGAACTTCGTGATAACCCCTCAAGGGTTGCAAGACCAGCTGCTGGGCATCGTGGTGGCGCAGGACCGGCCCGAGCTGGAGCTCAAGAAGAACCAGCTCATCGTGGAAGGCGCGAACAACAAGAGGACTCTGAAGGAGATCGAGGACCAGATCCTTGAAGTACTTGCTTATTTGTTACATTTCAGGTTATTGAAAGGAGCTGAATCTGGATATTTACCATATTTATGAATTTATCAAATTTCCGATATTAGAAGCACCATGATCACAGATGGTACACTGGTGGTAGAAATTTGATGACACAAATTTGTCACAAAATTCGGCCGGGTAGGTACCACCGTGCACGATTGCGAAAAACCCTCCATAGTAATCCAATTTCGGTTTTATTGCGTTCAGGGGTCAGCAAGTGCATAGCCGGGCAGGGGGATTGTGGTCGCAGCACTAGTGGGACCGGTGGGTGTCACGCGGTGCTAGGACGACAATCCTCTTCTGATGAGGCCGTCAAGCTGAGTGCCACTTTGTTAACATGGTACGTGTATGTAATGGTGACCCTCTTTCCTGAGACTTTACCTTCAGCTTACCATCAGGCGAGGTGTAGTCAAATTGACGTGTCCTAAATATAAAAAAATATATATATAGGTATATGTAGACAGACAATCGCCAGACAATCATCAGTTGAAACCCATTCTCTCGGTTTTTGTACATTTTAGTTTCAATTGAAACCGTTAGGATGCATATAAGTTCATTAAATCTACCAGTAAGTTCATTAAATCTACCAGTAAGTTCATTAAATCTACCAGTAAGTTCATTAAATCTACCAGTAAGTTCATTAAATCTACCAGTAAGTTCATTAAAAGATAAATAAGCAAACACAGGAAGGAGGCGGCCTACCGGCCAATGACCGAATCCATACACACTTTCGTAGGAACATTGGTTGTTAACGCCATCTACTGTGCCAGCGCAGCAGCACTGACATCATGAACTTGGAAGACACGTACACAAGTAGAGGTTCCAGCTGCGACCACCATGTGGCGCTGAAGACGCTGCTTGTATAAAAGGACCGCAGCGCCCCTCTCCCCTCCTTTTTTGCCTTTTTCCACTGCGACGACAAGGTCCCCTATCTAGGCTATTTAAATCAATTTTCCTATGTTCTTTATATTTTTTATTTTGTAAAAAAATCCAGTTGTAAAATAATAAATTAAAATCGTCAATGAAAGCTCACCCTAAATCATCCTAAAATAACATCAAAAACTATGGTATTACACATAAATGAAAACCTCTGATGCAATCAGAAACATTGCTAAGATGACGATGGTAATGAGCGTTTGTACGTACAACATTCGACAAATTGATTCAACCATCCAAAAATTGTCAATCAGGTACTATCCTCTGCTGGCAATATTCTAGAAGACGAATCGGCGAACCAGATCCTTTCGTCCTCCAAGATATTGTCCATCGATATAGAAGCAAAGCAAGCTGCAGCTGCCATCACCGAGGTGGAGATAGACGAGGCCAGGCTCCTGTACGTGCCGGTGTCGGCCCACGGGTCTGTCCTGTTCTTCTGTATCTCGGACTTGGCGAGCATCGACCCCATGTACCAGTATTCGTTGGGGTGGTAAGTGGGACATTTTATATATCATCCGTTTTTAGGGCTCCGTTGCCAAATAGCAAAAAACGGAACTCTTATAGATTCGTCATGTCTGTCTGTCTGTCCGTCGTATGTCACAGCCACTTTTTTCCGAAACTATAAGAACTATGCTGTTGAAACTTGGTAAGTAGATGTATTCCGTGAACCGCATTAAGATTTCCACCCAAAATTAGAAAAAATACAATAATTTTTGGGGGTTTCCCCATACTTAGAACTGAAACTCAAAAATTTTTTTTTCATCAAACCCATAGTGTGTGGTAACTATGGGTAGGTCTTCAAAAATGATATTGAGGTTTCTAATATATTTTTTTTTATAAACTGAATAGTTTGCGCGAGAGACACTTTCAAAGTGGTAAAATGTGTGTGTAACTTTTAGAATAAGAGAATGATAAAACTAAAAAAAAATATATGATGTACATTACCATGTAAACTTTCACCGAAAATTGCAGTGACCGAGATCTAGTAAGCAGTTTTTTTTTAATACGTCGTAAACCGCAATTTACCTTTCATTCAATCAACTTAAATATAGAAATTAAAAAAGAAAACATTATTATGTTACATGCTTCTACGGAACCCTTAATGGGCGAGTCCGACTCGCACTTGGCCGCTTTTTTATGTAGTTGCTCGTCTCAGATTCCTTTGATAAAATATAAACAGATTGCAGCTCCATTAATAAGACTCGATTATGAAATATAAACCATTCATGAATTCATTCAAACATACTTCAAAAAATCCTACTATAACTATAATATTATAAATACTACACTATAATAAATACTATAATATACATAAATACTAAATGATATAATATAATATACATAAATATATAAATACTAAATACTATACTATAATATTATAAATTTTGAAAGTTTGTGAAGATGTTTGAAGACAGATTATAGTCTGGAATAACTTTGTTTAAATCCCTGGTTTTTTTTTAATCCCTGGAATAATTACCCATGGGTTCCAGGAACAGGATAAGAATTCCACTCGGGAGGCTAATTTCTATGCTATTTTTATAACTGTTCTAAATCGTGCTATGGGAACTTGTTAAGTGATGACTAAAATTAAATAGCACATTCAATGCTTATAGCATTGAATCGTAGCGCATTCGTCAGAAGTCCTACAAAACACACACAATTTACACCAAAAACGTAGCGCATTCGTCAGAAGTCCTACAAAACACACACAATTTAGACCAAAAACGTAGCGCATTCGTCAAAAGTCCTACAAAACACACACAATTTAGACCAAAAACGTAGCGCATTCGTCAGAAGTCCTACAAAACACACACAATTTAGACCAAAAACGTAGCGCATTCGTCAAAAGTCCTACAAAACACACATAATTTAAACCAAAAACTATATTTGGCAGGTTCATAAACTTGTACAACCAGGCGATCCTTAACTCCCCGAAGAGCGACATACTGGACGAGCGCCTGGAGGGGCTCAACGCCTACTTCACTAAGAGCATCTACGAGAACGTTTGTCGCAGTCTCTTCGAGAAGGACAAGCTGATCTTCTCTCTCGTTCTCACGCTTGGCATTGCTAGAGCTAAGGTAAGTGACTCATTCATGTATAAAGTGAATTTCTCATTAGCGGTTTTTTATTTATCCCCCTACTTATTTCCTTTTCATTTGACGTGAATCAATCAATCTCCCATTTTACGCCATAGCACCCGATCCTCCGTGAATACTTCTTTAAAATTGCTTTCATAAAATTGAAAAAAATAAAAAAACGAATGATAACAAAATCTGGGGATACAGTTTAGTGTACATATCTATCATCTCCACCCCAAAAATAACACCACTGGATAGCTAAAGGATCAAAGAATTTATTACGCTAAGTAAGAACTGAAACACATTGCGCGCGCTGAAGGAGGAAGCGCCGCCATTTTGAGGCCGTTTTGTTGCGCTATTACCCGTTATGAGACATATTCCTGTACAACATACGGCCGTGTCCATGACGAAGCCTCATCCAATTTATTTACGTCTTATAAAATATCGTATATTAGGTATGACATGAGCTTCCTCAAATGATTTCCACTGTTTTCTATCTCTTACGACTCTTCTTCAGCTTCGTCCTGCCTTACGTTTGGGTTCAGCGTTTAATATTATTTATATTGTTTTTGTCATAGCTATTTATTTAAATATCCAAATAGCACAATAATAGCTTGCAGTCGACCTGTGGCGCATTTATGTAGAGATTGAATAAACTTTTAAACTAAACTTAATTGTATGGGTACAGGGAACGTTGAACGACGAGCTCGTGGCGTTCCTGCTGACGGGCGGCGTGGCGCTGGACAACCCGCACGCGAACCCTGCGCCCTCCTGGCTCACCGACAAGGCCTGGTCCGAGATCGTGCGCTGCAGCAACTTCAAAGAGTACGTGCTGTCATATTGTAGTAGACTAATACGCGAACCCCGCGGCCTCCTGTCTCACCGACAAGGCCTGGTCCGAGATCGTGCGCTACAGCAACTTCAAAGAGTACGAGCTGTCATATTGCAGTAGACTTGTACGCGAACCCTGCGCCCTTCTGGCTCACCGACAGGGACTGGTCCGAGATCGTGTGTTGCAGCAACTTCAGAGTACGTGGTTCATACAATTCAAATGCCAAGTTTGTCCGATTAATGCCAACTGTAGGAAGCTTCTGTAGCTTAGTGGTTAAGGAGTCGGGAAGTCCCGGGCTTGAATTCTAGCCGAGAATACTAGTACTACCTATCTTTTTTTTATATTGGTCACGTCAATATGATTTTACCTCGCCTGATGGTAAGCTAAAGGTAAAGTCTCAGGAATGAGGGTCACCATTACAGATACGGATAATGTTACAATGGTGGCTCTCAGCTTGACGGCCTCATCAGATGCTTTTTCACACCCCGCTTATAGTACCCGGGACTGTGGGAAGAAGGAAACACGTGCGCTGGTAAAGAATTCCAAGTCTTGATGGTGCGGCAAAGAAAAGAGGTTCCGCTTGGTTCTTGATGGAATTTAAGTATTAGAGTTAACGGGATATTTGAGCTGAGTGAGACGAAGTCGAGCGAAAGCTCCTCATACCAGACTTCAGGATTTTCTTTGTCACAGGTCTCCTCCTAAACTACTAATCCAATCAGAACCAAATTTGGCATGATTAAAGAGGTCAATCAGAGGAAGGTTTATGAATATATTTTGAAAAAATTAATGCTACCACAGAGGAATGATCACCGTTAAAAAAATTCCAGATGGAATTACATAATAACCGCTCGAGACACTGTGACCAAACTTTACACGCTCAGAAAGCATGTCCAGAGTTGTGACTTTCAAAAAGAATTTTCAAAATCGGACTTGCCACGGAGGAATGATCATTGTTAAAAATTTTCAAAATCTGATTCACGATGTCTCACTCAGCCCAACATTGCAAGCAGCGATTCGCCTTGCAGACCTAGTTTAAATAATATTTACGAGTAAGTAAGAGTAAGAAGAATTTTCAAAATCGGACTTGCCACGGAGGAATGATCATTGTTAAAAATTTTCAAAATCTGATTCACGATGTCTCACTCAGCTCAACATTGCAAGCAGCGATTCGCCTTGCAGACCTAGTTACCTTGTGTTTTTAAGAGTGTCCGATATTTCAGCACTGTTGCAAGTTATCTCTAATATCCCGTTAACTCTAATACTTATGTTATTGACGTAAATATCCCGTTAACTCGCTAATACTTATGTTAGTGACCATGATAGTTTAAATACCTATACTTGATGGAATTGTTTTGTATTTTAGTAATTTCCGTTACTAGAGATAAACTCTTAAAATTTGTCTGTCTATGTTGTTTCTATTCACCGAATTACATTTATGGTACCGATATTCCTCATTATCGTCACGGTTTCCCATGAAATATAGGTTAAGTAACAATTTTATATGCTCAGATTAAAGGGCTTCAAGAAACACTTCGAGAAAAACGTGCATTTGTGGAAAGCCTTCTACGATTTGTCTGCGCCCCACGAGAGTTCTTTCCCAGCGCCGTTCGACAAGGTCGAGGGTATCGCCAAACTGATTATACTCAGGTATAAACTATGGACATAATTACATTATATTATATTTAGGTTTTTATAATGTTTATATGTATATTTGTTCACTAAATCAATGTTAACACTATTATGCCTCAAAACTTTTTTTTCTATATTTCTCTCCATCCCATGGTTTTAAGCTATTGCCACAGAGCCATAAGGCCGTCAATTGTATGTACAAAGAATTCTATTTCTGGAATATACTGCTTGCGGGCTGTTTGGCCGTGGTCCATCGGAAACTTGTATTCCAGACGTTTCATCGATCACTGCGGTCGACATCTTCAGTGGTACGCGTCGGGGCGCCGTCGAGTGCGGAGAACCTTCCTCGGTGGATAATACAAGTTTCCGATGGACCACGGCCAAACAGCCCGGACGCAGTATATTCTACATGCAACGCCGGCCGTGAAAGTCTTAAGATTTATATTCTATTTCTGATTATGCCCTTGGTGTAAAGTAAAGATATATTCTGATACGTAGTGTATAAGTGCCAAAATTGTGTTATTATGTCGTATAGAACATTGGACTATTAAATACCAAATAGTTACCTAATTAGTGCGTTTTTATTGAGACCCACGACGCAAGAGACCCATGCGACAAAAAACTACACTATTATAACTATTGACGGGAATACTGAATTTAACATGATAAAATACTTGAATTCTTTAGCCAATAGCTACTACTTCCTCTTAATTTTATAATCCATGAAAATAAACAGATGCATCCGACCCGACAAGATGATTGCGCTGGTTCAACAATACGTGGTCGCTATGATGGGCCAGGTGTACATCGAACCCCCTCCCTTCGACCTGGAGAAGTCGTACAACGACAGCAACTGCTGCTCCCCCCTCATCTTCATCCTGTCGCCGGGGTCCGACCCAATGTCGGGGCTCGTCAAGTTCTCCATGGAGAGAAAAGTCGTCAGCTTCGAGACCATATCACTCGGACAGGGTCAGGTGAGAAACCGTTGTTATGTTCTTCGCTTTATTTTAATCGACTTTTAAAAAGTTCTAAGGTAAGTTAAGCTTCTCAATTCGACTGTATTTTTTTTGTTTGTTAGGGCTTTCGACTGGGTGAACCGATTTTGATGTTTTTTCTTTTTTTTGAAAGTTGGTGCTTCCCGTTTGGTTCCAATAAAAATTTTCGAATTCGTATTTTTTTGTTTTTGTTTTTTTAATTAGTTTCACATAGAAGTTACGAGGAAATCGCGTGTGCTTGTTCAGACATGTCGTGTGTAGTGATAAAAGTAATGACGTAAATAAGGCATTAAGTATGAAAGTGGACAGTTAGGTACAAGGGAAGAGGGGTGTGTGTTGGGTAACCTCCTCGAGTGTCGCTCCGATTCCGATCCCGCTGCAGTCCGGGGGGAACGGAATCGGAGCGGCCGGTACACCCTGGGCGGCGGTCAATGGCTTCCCCTTCACCCCTTCATAGGGTTGGCATTGATCGTCGGCCAATACCCAACGTGGCGGGAACACATCGCTCTCCGTACTCCTCTGCTTTCAGAGGAGACAGGATGAGCGATGCTGTTAGTGGTGAGATGGCCCAGGGTCAGCCGGGGTGCGAGGGATATGCTCTATGGGTAACCTTACACCCCGGCGTCTGAAGACCCGAGACGGCGTGCGGTTTTAGTCGGTGCAAGCCCGACATAACCGCCCCCGCTGGCCGGCGGGGGGGTATCCGAAGGGATTTCCGCACGATAAAAAAAAAGAAAAGGTACAAGGGAAGAGAAAGGAGGAGATGGATGGACTGTGTGAAATATAGCCGGGGCGGGAGTTAATGTTGAGATGACCGCAAGCAGTGATGAAGGGACCGTCCCCAAATAAATATTGGACCTAGGGCAAGGAGGATAAGGATATTATAATATAAAGCTGTTGGTTGTCAGGGCCCCATCGCGGCGAACATGATCAACCAGGCCATCATCACGGGCGGCTGGGTGGTGCTGCAGAACTGCCACGTCATGGACTCGTGGATGGGCGAGCTGGAGCGCATCTGCGCCGAGGTCATCATCCCGCAGAACACGCACCACAACTTCCGCTGCTGGCTGACCTCATACCCGAGCAGGGCCTTCCCTGTCACTGTGTTGCAGAATGGTTTGGACAACTTATTTATATGCAAATGCCTTGTTGATCCTTTGGTATTATTTCCCACTTGTGGTTATGTGCTATTTTAGAATTCCCGGCACATTTGCTCCCTCGGATACCCCTGCTTCGTTTCCTGTTTTCGTCGGGCTTGAACCGACTAAAATCGGACGCCGTCTCGGGTCTTCAGACGCTGGGGTGTAAGGCATTTCCCTCAGACCCCGACTGACCCCGGGCCATCTCTGGTTTCGAGATGGCCCCGTCAGGTTTAAGAACCACGGTGTCCCTATCGTGCCCCGGAAAGGAGAGGGAGGCTTGTCGACCTGCCGCCCCGGCCTGCTTCCGCTGGGATGACAGGCGGCTTCACCGGCCACCCCTACGTGGGGTGTACCTGGTGGTAAGATTGAGTGAAGCCAGAAAACTAAAGGGCCCCATTCCATATTCAACTAATTCTAAAATGGTCGTCTTTCTTTTAACGACCGTGAAGCAGTAAGCACGTGTGTGGACAAAGCATTCACATTCTTTATCGTGTGAAAGGCACCGACACCGACTTTGAAATTCAAACGAGATTTCGACAGTCAACGTAGCTTGCATACGGGATGACACCGTAGCCCTACACGTTATGTTTTAGGTAGGAGGGGAGGGGGTGCGTGTTGGGTAACCTCGAGTGTCGCTCCGATTCCGATCCCGCTGCAGTCCGTGGGGAACGGAATCGGAGCGGCCGGTACACCCTGGGCGGCGGTCAATGGCTTCCCCTTCACCCCTTCATAGGGTTGGCATTGATCGTCGGCCAATACCCAACGTGGCGGGAACACATCGCTCTCCGTACTCCTCTGCTTTCAGAGGAGACAGGATGAGCGATGCTGTTAGTGGTGAGATGGCCCAGGGTCAGCTGGGGTGCGAGGGATATGCTCTATGGGTAACCTTACACCCCGGTGTCTGAAGACCCGAGACGGCGTGCGGTTTTAGTCGGTGCAAGCCCGACATAACCGCCCCCGCTGGCCGGCGGGGGGGTATCCGAAGGGATTTCCGCACGATAAAAAAAAAAAAAAAAAGGTAGGAGGGGAGAGAGTCGGATAATTATATTACTTCATGGTAGAAACAGTTAAATACTGCCAATGAGACATGGGAAGCATATCCCTACACATCCAATGAGGCCGTGATGCCTTTGACCAAGTCGCTTGTTACTGCAGAAGTCCAACTATAGGTATACGAAATAAATTTTACTCCAGGTGTAAAAATGACAAACGAAGCACCGAAAGGTCTGAAGAACAACATCTACCGCTCTTACATCTCGGATCCAATCTGCGACCCTGAGTTCTACATCTCGTGTCCTCGTACGGAGGACTGGCGACGCCTGCTATTCGCGCTGTGCTTCTTCCACGCCATCGTGCAGGAGCGCCGGGCCTTCGGGCCGCTCGGCTGGAACATACAGTACGAGTTCAACGAGAGCGACCTCCGCATCTGCATCATGCAGCTGCAGGTTTGTACTCTAGATGTTAGCGTACCTATCAATACATACCCCCTCCCCACACACAACTCGTAGTAAAAGACTTCTAAAGGATATCGCTGTTCTGCATCCGATTAGGGTTCCGTTGCCAAATGGCAAAAAACTGAACCCTTATAAATTCGTCATGTCTGTCTGTCTGTCCGTCCGTATGTCACAGCCACTTTTCTCCGAAACTATAAGAACTATGCTGTTGAAACGTAGTAAGTAGATGTATTCTGTGAACCGCATTAAGATTTTCACACAAAAATAGAAAAAAACAACAAATTTTGGGGGCTACCCAAACTTAGAACTGCATGAAAAACAAAAAGTATTATTATGTTACTTGCTGCTACGGAACCCTTCATGGGCGAGTCCGACTCGCACTTGGCCGCTTTTTATTCGTTCTAGTCACAGCATTCTACGTTCAATACTTAGCAGCGAAATTCATGCGAAATGTAAATGTAATATTATTGTTTCTAACGGGGACGCCGGTGACGCCGGTGACCTGGCGGGTGATCGACCCTACTTTAGTGGGTCTTTTCACCCATCATGGATGGATGTAATATTAAGCTTCTATGCTTATCCCGTCGGTGATATACCGGTAGGAAGTACCTTTTTTTTCGTTGCGGAAATCCCTTCGGATCCCCCCCCCCCCCCGCCGGCCAGCGGGGGCGGTTATGTCGGGCTTGAACAGACTAAAACCGCACGCCGTCTGGGGTCTACAGACGCCGGGGTGTAAGGTTGCCCATAGAGCATATCCCTCGCACCCCGGCTGACCCTGGGCCATCTCCGCTTTCGAGATGGCCCTCTCGGATTTGGGAACCACGGTGCCCCCATCTTGCCCCGGTTTGGGGGAGGGGTGCTAGTCACCCCACCGTCCCGGCCTGCTTCTGACAGGAAGGAAGGCGGTAGGAAGTACCTATATATATGTCAGCAAATTAACTAAATCCACGATAATAGTCGGTGAATGAGTGAATTGGAGATTTAAAATCGTCGTTTTGTTTCAGATGTTCCTAACTGAGTATAGCGAAACACCTTTCGACGCACTCAACTATTTGGCCGGGGAGTGTAACTACGGCGGGAGAGTCACTGATGACAAGGACAGACGGCTCATTCTGTCTCTACTGTCCTTGTTTTATAACGATGAAGTCACTAGGGACCCTGAGTAGGTTTCATTGAATGTTTTTAATCGATGTACAGTCAACGACAAAAGTTGATATACATTAAAATATTTACAAATCTTTTTCTCAATTGGAGTACATGTACCAATAATTGACGTATAAGTTATTTTATATTCCCCAGAAGACAACGTTTTTAGGGTTCCGAACCTCAAAAGGAAAAAAACGCAACCCTTATAGGATCACTTCGTTGTCCGTCCGTCCGTCCGTCTGTCAAGACCGTTTTTCTCAGGAACGCATAGAGGTATCAAACTGAAATTTATATCTAATACTCAGGTCCACTGTCCCTTGGAGCTTTGAAAAATCAAACTTCTAAGCCAAAGCAATCAAAAGATATAGCCGTTTATGCCGCAAATTTCCACAAATTTTCGAAACTCGCACGGGAATCAAAACCAACTTAGAATCTTGAAATTTGGTACGAAGTAACGTCTTATAGTACAGAAAAGCAAAAATTGCGAAAACCGTAAATTTTTAGTTAAGTACATCATATAATAAAAAATATTTTTGAAAATTTTAAAGTTACTACTACCATAACTATGACTCGATTGTCGAGATGGGTGAACTTTTACTATACCTACAGGTTTGCACGGAACCCTCGGTGTGCGAGTCCGACTCGCACTTGGCTTCAGAGCTAAGGTGATCAATAAATTAGTATTTGTTGTATTAGCTGTTTTTGTCGTTGACTGTACCCGTCTTTGTGTTATTTTACATGAAAAATGTTTTGGTATATTCTTTTACACTACTCCAGTTCCAGCTAATTAAATTGTTTTTATACCTAGCCTACCTACCTACTAAGGTGGCAAACAAGCACACGGCCCACCTGATGGGAAGCGGTTACCGCGGCCTATGTTGTAATCTATCTATTGTAAGTCCGACGCCTTTGCCACTAGGCTATCACCGCTTTATTTCTACTAATTACTCTTGTAACTTGTACAGGCATGCCTTTATAAAAAAAAAAAAAATACCCGACTGATATTGAAAAGACCGAAACAAGTTTGATAGCAGGCGGTACCCAATTGCAAATCTTAAACCGAACAAGTCCGCCTGCTTGCGACTTTTTTGACGACATACTTATTGGTGTCAAAAATGCACCAAATAGTTTTGGTTCACATTTTATATACCCTATGACACTCGGAAGATGAATCCATTCCATTTGAGACCTCATTCATTGAAATCCGAGCAGCAGTTTGTAAGATATGAGGTAATAAAGAATATTACATGCATACAAGATACGCGATAGCCCAGTGGCGTAGGTACGTAACGGACTGCTGAGACGAGGTCTCGAGTTCGATCCCCAGTCGCCCCGGGCACACAACTCTGAGTTTACGTAGTTATGTGTGCATTAAAAAATGTTAATTATCGCTCGCCTAATAATGTGCCCGGTAGATGGCAATAGGCTCGGTCCCCAATTACATTGGGACCTTAACATAACTGGCGAATCGTGGGTGTGTAATACACATCTGCCTACCCCTTCGGGGATACAGTCGTGAAGTTATGTGTTATGTCTGTGTACAAGGATACACGGGAAAAACATAACCCTTTAATTCTTGGCAGTCGGGTAAAAAGACCGCGTGTTAGTGTTCAAAACTTCAAAAAACCTCTTGCTCTTGTCAATAGTTACTCGTTCTCCCCGAGCGGCAATTATCGCATGCCGCCCAGCATGGACTACAACTCCGTACTGGAGCATATCAAGGCCCTGCCGATGATTGCCAAGCCCGAAGTGTTCGGGCTGCACGAGAACGCCGACATCACCAAAGATAATAAGGAAACCGGATCGGTAAGTGATTGTCTACTTATTTTATTAGGATCAGAAAACCTTTATGAAAGTTGAAGTAGCGAAAAGTGTATGCCAGTATAGTAGCAAAACATAATAGGCGAATAGTGGGTGTGTAATACACCTCTGCCTACCCCTTCGGGGATACAGGAGCGAAGTTATGTTAGGAATTAACCGCGTAAGCAGTATTGCTCAGTGACATACGACACACAGAGTGGCTCGTGGCAGTCGTGGCTAAGTGGAAACCGAGTAGTTTTACTCATTGCAAGGTCAAGCAATAGTAGCCAGGTCAGTTTTAGGATGGGTGACCATTTTTAATACGGTGAGACCCGTCCGTACCTCGAAGAGCACATTGAGACAAGTGCCGGTTTGGCATACGAATATCTGTGGCATTTGTTCTAAAACATTTCAACAGCCAGGTCTTAAAAGAACTTCAATATAGCCAGTGGGCTATGGGAGTCTGATGGTAGTCTCTTCAACGAAAATATATTTTCATCTCTCCTGTCGGAAAGTTTAATTTTCATGGGTAGATAGCCGGGTGGAAAGTAGCTTATTTCATCCCTAGGGTGGAAAGTAATTTTTTTTTATTTTAGGGTTTGCCATGGAGTCCATGATAATTAAGTTACGTCATAATGCCTTGATATCATGACGCTTTTTTTTTTAATGGCCGCCTAGATACTCGATTACAATGTAACAAATAGATTCTATTTTCAAAACTTTTCTAATGTTGGCAGTATGGCAGTTGGCAGTACGTGAATTATAACTTTTTTTTCAGAATTAAAAAAAAACAATTTAAGTTTGTTAAATAATTAGCGGGAAAACGATATTCAATATAAATAAATACCTTGTGTTAATTGTGGTTAAAAATGGTTTCGGAAAGTTATTCCAGTGACATGGATAGATATTAATTTAACTCCCGATGAAATTAAAGAACAGGTAAAAGCTGTTGTTAATAATCTTTTTCCAATTTTACTTTAAATTTTAACTGATTATCAATATACCTGTTTCATTAAATGTGTGTGTAGTAAGTATTTTAATTTCCTCACATAGTCGAAATGAAAAGTAGTGTTTACCTCGGGTGAATGTCACCATTTCACCCTCGAAATATCTCGTTTGAAATGGCTGACTTTCAACCCTTGTGTAACAATCTACTATAGTTCGGCCATTTCGGAGTTGGACTGAAAAGCCGACTGCAACTGTGTTGGTTTAAGGCTCGGATTATAGAGGAGGGTCAGTAGCACCGTCAACGGTCTGTACCTCAGCGATTGTCTAACTAGACTGCTGTTTGAATATAGAGATTTAATCACATACATAAAGTCACGCCTCTTTCTCAATGGGGTAAGCAGAGGCCACATGTTTCTACTTGCTACGATTGTGGCATACACCTTTCGCTTCTTCTAGTTTCTTATTTTTACAACTCGCCGGTTGCGAACTTTTTACCTGGCCTTTCTTCAAACTGTCCTCGGTCTGATTGACATACATACATCTCGAAGGTTTTGAGCAAAGTTAACTAAATTCGAATCTCAGGTTTCTTAAAGAGAGTCCTTTCTTAATGATATTTATGTAGTCGGAAGGTTGGCATACACGAGTGCATGTAAACAGAATAGAAATTCATGAAATTGACCTATATTTAGAGGATGCATTTGCCTAACCACACTAACTAAACAGTGTCATCTTTGTTAGTCATTTTAAGTGCCGGTTGTGGTCACCAGTTGCTGTTCGGCACGCTGCTGACGCAGACGTCCATCGTGGGCAAGGGCGGAGGTGCGGAGGGCGACAAGGGCGGTGGCGTCGTGGACATGACGCAGGACATGATCTCCCGCTTCCCCAAGCTCTACGACGTGTACGAGGTGTCGCTCAAGTACCCCGTGCTGTACTACAACAGCATGAACACTGTGCTAAAACAGGTGATTTAGATGACATATTATTATTCCGACCTTGACTAGGTCGCGGGAAGCCGCTGGATGCGGGCTGCGCAGGACCGATCGTTGTGGAGATCCTTGGGGGAGGCCTATGCCTAGCAGTGGGTGTCGTTTGGCTGACATGATGATGATAATGATGATTATTATTCGTTTAGGTCACTAAATAATACGTAGGAACCCTATAGGTAGGAAATCTATAGGAAAAGTATAAGCATACTAATTGCTTAAAAATTTATTTGAATTAATGTGACGGAGTAATCAAGAAAACAATGTTTAAAATGATTGTAAAGTCATTCATTGTTTCCCTAATTCGCAAGAATTACGGTAGATGGCTCCAGCGTCGCCTTGAGACGTATATAATATATCGGAGAATTTCGAATATCTGGGACGTGTCTCGGTGGCTCAGTTAGTCAGAGCATTCCCCCTGTAAGGGACTGGTTGCGGGTTCAAGTCCCGTCCTAGATGTTATCTTTTTCCGATCTAAATCTATACGTAAGAACGTCAAGATAAACCATTATTAGATATTCTACAGGCGGTCGGCAACGACGAAAACATACAAACTAGTACTCTTTAGAATAAATAAAGAGCAGTGGCACTCCGGTAGTGCCGACGGAAGTGAAAACTTCCGTGAAACAATTACGTGTATTTTTTTAATCGTCATCAAAGATCCCTCCCTTCCCCGCCTCTCCCTTTTTCCATCCCTCCCCCCACCCATCCATCCGTATAGCTATGTACACCTAAAGTTTTCACTTCAATATGGAAAGCGCTGCGATGACGAATCGTCACCGAGACGCTTACGTCTTGCGATGACGCGAGTTCCATGATTTTTGTTCACCCAAAATGTGCTCATTTGGAAAGTGCTCAACGCGCTTAAAGTTTTCACCTCAAAAAAGAACGCGTGTTTATCTCTTTGGTGGTAAGCGCGGGATGCGCGCCAATCAACCGATCATAGATTACAGTAAACTAATCACTCGCGTCATCGGTCGATCAGTCCATTTATTGGTTTTTTGATTGACCAGTTTGTGGGTAACTATACAATCAGTATATTCCACCTTGTTCCGCCCCCAGGAGCTGATCCGCTACAACCGGCTGATCGCGGTGGTGAAGCGCACGCTGCACGGCGTGCACCTGGCGGCGCAGGGGCTGGCCATCATGAGCGCCGAGCTGGAGCAGTGCAACAACGCCTTCACCAAGGGCATCGTGCCCGGCGTGTGGATGTCCAAGTCCTACCCCTCTATGAAGCCGCTGGGATCGTACGTCGCGGACTTACTTCAGAGGTACAGAGCATTCTTTTTACTCTGTAGATTAATTACAGTGGCGACGTGCGCTCCGTATCGTTGGAAATCCTGAGGTCACTAATAGGTAGTATCTTTTTTTTTTTTTTTTCGTTCTGAAATCCCTTCGGATACCCTACCGCCGACCAGCGGGGGCGGTTATGTCGGGCTTGAACCGACTAAAACCGCACGCCGTCTCGGGTCTGCATACGCCGGGGTGTAAGGTTGCCCATAGAGCATATACCTCGCACCCCGACTGACCCTGGGCCATCTCCGGTTTCGAGATGGCCCCCTCGGGTTTGGGAACCACGGTGTCCCCGTCTTGCCCCAGTTTTGGGGAGGGGCGCTAGTCGCCCCACCGTCCCGAGTCGCCCTACCGTCCCGTAATAGGTGGTACCTTGGAATTTTTGCAGTTGCGTAGAGACGTTCCCTTTTTGACAGTATTTTACCGCCTCTACCATAGCGAGTGTTTCTGATTGGGGTCAGATAGAAGTGCCATGTCCAGACTTGTTACCGACGTAGCCAGGCGGTTGCCGCTAGTTTCTCGAAGCTGTCATGTTTGCTGTTTTCTGTGGATGTGGTTTCTTTATTCAATTGCTGCAATTTCACACAACACTATAATATTAATGCTAAAGGATGGAGGGTAGAAAAATACACAAATAATATTTATATCAATTTATATTACTATCACAAACAGTCGACTACATCTATGTCTTGTATATACGTCTAAATAAATGCTTGTCTGGGCACGTGTGATGATTGATGGCTGCAGGCTTCAGCTGATAGCATTAAAGTACCACATAACTTGGCAACGATATTGATATTATATTGTTGTGTATTCGGTCAAACCGATGACTACATTCCCGAGATTTATAAATTGATTTTTCGAGGCTGCAATTTCAGTAAACTGTAATATGATTGCTATTTTTGTAAAATTTTCAAAGGTTAGTTTCATTATTTGTGATTATCAATCATATTCATACACGACTGCCCAAAAAAGGAGTGTAATGTTTTCAAAGTTAATGTAAGTATGCGTGTATTTATTCCACCATAACTTTTTAATACCTGAACAGTTTATGGGATGTAGTTAGAATCCTTATTTCATCCAGTAACACCCTCTATAAATTTATGGAAGAAAAATCTTTTTGGCAGGGCGGCCATGTTTCTTATTCCTTTTTAATTATTGCTTTTGCTTTGGTCAAATGTAAAATATTATTAATAATTGACATTAAAAAAAAATATACGGCGCTTCTTACTTTTTGAAACACTACTTTTAAAACGCAATTAATTAGCTTTAAGAGCTGAATCTTAGTGTAGCCATTTTAATTTACGCGACATTTTAGACGCGATTTTTACACGTTACATAACATAACATAACATAACTTCACGCCTGTATCCCCGAAGGGGTAGGCAGAGGTGTATTACACACCCAAGATTCGCCAGTTATGTTAAGGTCCCAATGTAATAGGGGGCGAGCCTATTGCCATCTACCGGGCACATTATTAAGCGAGCGCTAATTAACATTTATTACATTAATTCAAATAAATTTTACACGTTAATTATTCCAATTATGGAACCTAAGTTTGACTATAAGAATTACAAATATCTAAAATGTTTTGAAGAAATGTTATTATTAATAATAAAATGTTATGCTCATCACATGTCCCCAGAGTAATAGGTACACAAGTTTGTACTCAGTCTATCGACAATTGTACTACAACACATTCTTGTAAGAAACGACATACAGAATCATTAAAGCGATAGGCTGCCAGAAAGAACACGTGGTTTTTTTTTAAAGAATAGTTACCGAAATTACTAATATTCCCCCTAACCCCTCCAGCTAAGCTAAATCGCTTGTGTTAGGAGTGGGTTCACGTCGGCCACGTGTAATGGCCAGGATTCGAACCCCGGATCTCTCGATCGTAGGGTCGACTCCTTCACCACTAAGCTACCGACGCATCAAGATCATGGTCATCATTTAATATATACGAGGGAACATCTACCTGTTATAAAGTGTACATCTCTTAATGTTTTAAGAAGTGAGGGTAGTTGTCATTTATTTACGCAGACTGTTTCCAAGAGATCCTCTTAAAAGGGCGGCAAACGAAAAATTGTCCACACCTAAATATAATATATACGGGAACTGAAGACAAATCAGTATACAGATAATAATAATATAGTATAAATTAGTAAGTTATATTATTAATAATCGTCTATGTAGGTATTTTTGTCGAATTTCATAATCCAACAACAATATAATCTTTACTTTTGAGTCTTGTCATTCTAGTCGTTGTAGAAGTCAATTACCCGCATTATCCAAAAAAAAAATACGAATGGTGAAAAATGTCTAACCAAACTTTTTGTTTAGAATTATTCAAAATTTCAAATGTATCGTGTATCACAGCAGTAATTGGGGTACAATGATTTAAAAGAATCATGTGCGCAATTCAATATTGAATTGTATAAAAATTACAAGTTTAGAAACTCCATAATTTAATTAGGTTTTTCATTTTTTATAATTTTAGTATTATAATCTCTTTTATTTACCTACAAATTGCAAACCTGAGAGGATTTATCAAACGTTGAAATATTCGACTTACGAAATAGGTTTTGTTTTACACAAATAATGAATATATTTGTAAGTTTTTAAGAAGTTGTAAGATTTTTAAGAATTCGCATGATCCTTGACCATAACCTTTACTTACTACAAGAGACCATTAAGTTCGATATGTAACAACCAGATTCACTAACATATAGGTATATATTTATCCTCTAAGGGCACAACACAGCAAAGGCAAATATACGCAGTGACGTATCTATAAATAACAAGTTACCTACATATATTATACTACATTAAATCTTAAGCTGGAGCTCCATTTGAAAGCAGCCTGAGATGAACAAAATAGTTACACAAATGTACGTGACGCAACCTGCGGAAAATTAATGCATCTCCATTTTAGCAATATACATAATAAACGAGGCAGTCACCCGCGGCCGGAGCCAGTACCCCGGTCGTTACTGCAAGTGAGCACGTGCCTTGTGGATTTATTTCAATACTTGGGTGAATTCGGATCCCGCTAAATCCTATGGCTTCCATATAACTTAATTAATATTTTTATTATTTTCTAAATACATTTTTCATATCGCTGCGTATAGCACACATTACAACTGTCTCCACAGAGCACACAGTTCATACCAGGCAGGTTTGAACACGGCCATTTACCGATATTGAATTGCTCATCGCGTGACATGCCTCGACTGGTGGAAGTTCTGAGCTACCTGCTCACTTTGGGCTACTCAAATGGAGTCCTGACTACCTAAGAATCGATCAGATTTCGAAAACACTGAGTGTCCAAAACTTCGCCTCTGCATTACAAAAAATCGGCTCATATAAGGTTTAGACTGAGTAATAAATTTCGTTCTCCTTATCCTTGATTGAGATCAAGACGTGAATGAGCGAAGCCAAAGAATGGAATTAAATCAAAGCAATATACTCGCTCAGTTAATTTATATAGGTAAACTTGTTCTTTTGATTAGCCGAGCCAAGAAGAGGTAGGTCCATATAAGAATTAAATTTAATTCATATAAAACATGAATTGAAGAAGTACTCGGTTGATACAATAAACAAATATTACAAGAACTGGGCTCTTTCGTTAGAAAAATTTCTTCAGTAAAAACACATATGACTGTATTGTGACTATTCATGTGAAAGTATTTTGTCTGTAAGTTTGAGCCAAATTCGAAAAATGATCGTTTCCTTAATCTTTAATAGAGTGAATACATTTAGTATTGTAATATCTAACACATAGGTGCATACCAAAACGACAAAATTTACTCGCTAAGCTCGAGCTCGCTCGGTTGACCTTATTTTTTTTAGAAATATCTATAGATATTCAAAGTTAAGTTTCTGAACGCTCTATTCAATGCTGGGCAAAAGAATGATTTACGATTATGTCACAAATAATGGCGCGAGATGGCATGTACATAATTATCGATAGATATTTCCATTTATTTAAAAATAAATTTAGATGTGTAACTTGGATTTGGCAAGACAACATCATTTATATATTGTTATATTTTCAATTTAATAAAGTTAACTTGATATTTTTTTTACCTAGTGCCACGAATTGTTCTAGGAACAGCATCGTATTGCCTAATAAAGTTTAGGAAATACAACGTATTTTGAGAACAACCCCCAAGGAAATAATTGGGGTTATCCTAAATAATACGTTACATTACAATAATATTCTATCAAAACATTAAATACAATTTTGTACAGGGAACTAGTGCGGAATGCGTATTTGAGAAAATTTCATAAACATGTAACAGTAACACCCCATTTCACAGTTCATCTCACACGAATAATATTCTTTAATGAGCTGAAAAGCGCTCTTATATTCTATCAATCACACTTACTGACTTCGATGAAGGAACAAGAACTTGATTCATACTAGACAAGTATTTAAGATACTATAAAGACTAAAAATCTTGACTGAAATCCATTAAATTTAATGACCCAATCTCTTAAAAAAGAAAATGAGGGTATTTGTCACTTATAATGTTGTCCCTAGATAGTCACTACTTAATGGTTCACATAGTCGTTGCACGAATTCAGTTGTGCTCAAAGATAAAGCGCAAACTGAAGCTACATACTATAAAACCCTAGGTCCTTACAAAATCCTCGGAGTCACCATAAATGAGAGATCTGATGATTTAATTCTAAAATTTCCAATCCTTCCTGACGTCAAAATGGCTGATTCAATTAAATTTTTAAGCATTTTGCTTACTTTTTTTTTCCTTTTCTTTTTCTAAAGATTTAGATCGGAAAAAGAGAACATCTAGGACGGGACTTGAACCCGCGACCAGTCCCTTACAGGGGGAATGCTCTGACCAACTGAGCCACCTAGACACTCTGTCTAGGTGGCTCAGTTGGTCCTAAATCTTTAGTCAAAATGGCTGGTCAAGAAATATTCCTATTTCTCTGAATGTAGCAATTATTTATTGATATAGCATGTATAAGCAATTTTGAAGCAATTATTGAATATACTTTCAGAGCCGCTTGCCATAGACAACCAGCCATTCTGACGCTAACTTCTTTCCCGCCTAAAAATATACTCATGATACCATGATATTTTTATTCACATCCGCACTAGTCACGCTACTTATACTAAGTACTAAACAATAAACTTATTTATAAACATTTTTATAGCACACGTGAATACTGACAGGTGATATTTGACACACATTCTATTGTTAATCAAAATCGACTACATTAGGCATTATATCAAGAGTCGAGTTCGATACCCTGAGTTGGTTTTGTCCACTTAAGAAAATAGTAACGATATAAATTATATTGCCATTTGATCAACACGTTTACAACAGCTATGCTTGCCTTAAGTAAAGCCTTGTGCAGATTAAGCGTTTCACGCTGCAAGTATGGAGAGCCTACTGAAGGATCCTGACAACCGACTATAACATCCCGAGCATTGATTCAAGCATGTTGCATGCGAATTAAAATCCTAGAGCAGCCTAATTGCGGCCAGCGTCTAGTACACGCGTAATAGTGCCCGCGTGTGGACGTATTACGTAAATGATTTTTTTTAACATTCCAACGAATATGGTCTATTTGGCCATATGAGAGATGGTTAGAAGTCATACCTAAATGGCGTTATCTAATCATGGCGTATTGACGATGATGACCTTACAGACAGGCAAGGGACCCCAAAAATCTTTAGTAAACATTATCAACATGCAGTTTAAGATTTTGTTGGACAAATGGCACAGCTTATGACAGTAACAATTACTATTTACTTAACCAAAAATAATGGTAAAATCTGAAATGTTAAATGTTTTATTTTCATATTGAAACTGCACTTTCAAACTCAAGCGGACATCTTTGACCTCGGGCTTGGGGATAGGCCTACATTCCACACTGGATTACTATATTCGTGAAAATTCAACCTTCGGCTTTCCTCGCGAGATCCAGGAGCTTGCTCATCAGCTCTCCTCCAAAAGATTCTCTGTACTTTTGACTTATATTATTGAGCAGAGCGTAAGGAGTTTCGTAGTTCATGTTCTCTATACCCGAAAGGCTGGTGTCATCATACTTTCTGCCCACGACTCTGAACCCTGATGCAGACAGTTCTATGCAGTAGTCGCAGTTTTCCAGAGTGGTCAGATTGATGTAAATGTGCTGGTTGTTGCTGTGCAGCATCGGTGATATGCACGCAGACTTAACGTGGTTTCTGATGTCACTGATGGTTGCGTCTGCTTCTTGAGGCCAGTTTTGCTCGTTGAGGAGGTGCTCTGACATGATTCTGGAATTAGAATAATATAATAGTAGAAAATGCATGTCACTGGCGGTTAGTTTAATCGGTAAAATTTTACTATTGTGCTTGTTTATTATAAGTACGAATTTTAAACTAAATATGTCACAATGCCTAGGCCTCCCACCAATAAATTATGGCAACTACACTCGCAATCAGACGGAATAAAATAAGATTTTTATAACCTTTCGATTCCTTAGATATATTTTCAACTCCTAGAATTTATTTCTAATCGACAATTATTCATCGACAACATCTTAAGTATACTTCTGACTCGCCGAGAGTCGTGCTTCGTGTTTTTTGGTCACTACTATTGATCCTGGCGTACAGAAATCATCGTAGTGAGAGTGGGGTGAGATTAGTCCCAAAAAATCGCAGGTATTCAAGAGGAGTGCCTTGTGCCTAGATAGGGATTTTACACCACTTTATAACTGAATTAAACATTTCGCCAACAGACTTAAATTCCTCCAAGACTGGGTAGACGATGGTCCTCCAGTAGTCTTCTGGCTATCCGGTTTCTACTTCACGCAGTCATTTCTGACAGGCGTCTTGCAGAACTACTCGAGACACAATAATATTCCGATTGACCAGGTGCACTTCGAATTTAAAATCACTGGCATGGAATCGGAGTGCACCGTGCTGCCAGAGTTTGGAGTGTATTGTAAGGTGAGTTGATATGAGATTTTTATAATGTAAATTATAAAGAGGCCTCTACGTTATACGAGCCAAGCACGAGCTGGCAGAGCACTACTCGAGTACGAATTCGTTTAGTGTGGACCGACTTACGAGCCTCAAACGAGCACGCATCGAACGTTTGGATCGTGCTCGACTGTGCTCTGCCAACTGTCGATTTTCTGCGGCTTGCAAGGAACGGTACATAGAATTATAATCAAATCCTATTTGGTATGTGGCTCTCGACAGATCCGAATTGACGGACCGATCATTGTATTTGTACCATGCCAATTTTTTAATTCTAAAATATAGTTACGTTAATAGTATGTATTCAATTTTTAATCGCAAGCAGCAACCATTCGAAATGGATAAGGAGGGCCATGAACACAGTGTATTCGTATGGGTGAGTCAGTGTGTTTGGAATGCACAGAAAATTGTTAGCTTAGCTCGCATCAAACTCTTTTTATTTTGTGTCTCACCTGCTTTCATTTTTTCTTATAAAGCGCCATAATGATTTGTATTGTGACTTTTGTGGCTGGACGATGCTACGTTGTCTCCGTTCCCTCACAATCATAAATAAACTCGCGTAACATTCTATTTCAACTATTCAACATGATATAAATATTGTTTTTAATGTGTTCTAATACAAAATATATTCACAGGGTCTCTTCTTAGAAGGAGCGCGATGGAACAGAGAAATAATGCAACTGGATGAGTCTTACCCTAAGATCCTATTCGACACCATTCCAATAATCTGGTTCCAACCGGCTCTCATTAGTGATTTCAATCCCCCACCGTGCTACTTCTGCCCTATCTACAAGACCAGTGAGAGAAAAGGAGTATTGGCCACGACTGGACATTCGTCCAACTTTGTCATGTTTATCACACTAGCCTCCGATGTGATGCAGAAACACTGGATAAACAGGGGAGTTGCTAGTTTAACTCAATTGGATGATTAGTGACTTGTACTTAGGACTTCTCACACAGCATTAGGTTATTGACCACCATACGATAAGTAAGATTATATATTATAGTCGATTGAGATCGATTGATGTATGTTATGATCCAATAGACGGCGCTGTACTCAACTTACAGTCGGAGTAACTAGGTGTGCGTATTAAGGTGTCGATATCTTAGATAGGGACCAAAACTGCTAACAATTACATAAATTATAAAATATTTACGATACTATTTGTCGACACGTCATGTGTAACAATGTCACTCCCATACATTTTGGACTTTTGAAGGTTCGCTTCATAGCGATTCCACTAGTAGATGATTATTAAAAACGGAGATACAAAAATTTTATACTGCTTACAATATGATTTTGCTAATACTTAAGAATGTGACTAGGAAGACCCAATCAAAAAATATTTCCAAACTTGGTCAAATGTAGTTGCGATACTATAGGGAGTGTCGAAATAGTTACATTATATGGATTTAGTGCCAAAAGAAAATTAAAAAACTCTGACCTGAAAAGTGGATAAACGGAGATTATATAATATAGAGCTCTCACCTAGGTGAAACTATAAAGCATTTAAAAAGATGCAGGTTCTTATTACAATCTTCATTAGAATAGCTAGGATCTGTTTTTATAGTCTGTAACAAAACTAGTGTCCGATCAATAATAACTTTTTTTTTTTTTTTATAGAGCATTTGTTCACAAAGTGACCCTCCTGCCATGTAAGTTGCGACTTACAACTGTAACTGTTGTAACTTATTTCTCAAAAAAAGATAATAATACCTGTATACAACTTCACGGATAGGACATTGGTTTTATTACATATTGTATATGTAATTTTTTTGGGCATACTGCTTGCTAAACCCCTGGATATGAAGGATAGGTACAGTACTTACAGCATACCTCCCCATACCATCAAATTATCTTAATTATTATCTAAACCATTTTGAATGGTTCTGGCAAGTATCTGTTTTCCACATGTTTAGAAGTTAGTGAGACTTTATTTTATAATGTATGTAATGATGTACATAAAAGCAATACTCAAGTATTAACTTGAATTTTGATTTTTTATGTGTTTCAATGGACTTAAAGAATTCTAAAAAGTGAGTAGAGAACCAAATACATACTTGTTCCTAAGAGTATTGTGAGTTTATTTATTAGTACTTAATTATAATTTATTTTAAATTTATATTTTAATCATTGAAATGAAGATAATATTTTTTCAATTGTTTGTTAGATTTGTAGACAAATCAACACCTACTTTTACATAATATAATTTATACAATGCTGAAATGTTTAGAACAATATTTTGTATTTGTATAATTAATGTTTAATTGTTACTGTGATACTTTCATAATTGCGTGTGTTAATTAAATATATTGTATATATTATGTGATCTTTAATTTCCTTTCTTTTCCAACACTTGGATGATGTATGGGAAAAATGTAGAGAGAGCTGAGGTGACTATGGGAAAAATCCGAAATGTCAAAACATTCAAGATGGCGGCTAACATGGTGGTCGTTAGAGTATCGCGATTGCATCCAAAACTTGCACTTTGTAGCCTGGGGTGTGCTCTCCTTCACTTTCTCCTTCAAATGTGACTAATCTTGGCTTTTACGGAAGCGACTGCCGTCTAATCCCGCAACTTCCAGAGGAGTTTTGTCTATTAATCAGTAGGTTGGTTTAGACCCTGAAGATCTTGGTGGCGCCCCATGCACCTCATAAAAATTACTATTTTAGATGAATTTCTTAGCATTCCATAAAATCACCAAGCGGGTGCGGGGTGCGAAGATGAATTTCTTAGCATTCCATAAAATCACCAAGCGGGTGCGGGGTGCGATTAGGCAGACTGTGACAACTTCTTGAAATGTGGCCTAGAGAGTAACTTCGAGTAGATCCTGAGCCTTGTGACATAGCTGTAGGTTTTAGGGGCACCTTCTCAACATACATTAACACTCACCATTCGTGTTTCTAACACCAAATCCAGTATAAACCTGCTAATGCAGTTTTAGATGATAGAACTTACTGCCGTTCTAGACAGGTAAAGGTCTTTCAACAAGTTATACAGAGATTTTGCTTGTATACCTCTAGCTTCTTCCACTAACAGGTTAACTAACTACATAACCGTTTTTTTGTTACTTCCCACGGTACAGTGAGCTCGTAAGTATTATGTTCGTATCTCTCAAACCATCCCCTAACATCAGACCAGCTTGATGAAGTAGCTTGACTTACAAAATTTCAATTTGTTACAAAAATTTGAAGTTGGTTAAATTCTACTTAAAACATTTGTTTGCATGATTTACCACTAGTTACGAGGAGGAACTTACGAGGTACATTTTAGGTGTGAATTTTAGGTGTGTCATACAATTTCGAATTTCATATAACCGAAGAAATGTGATTTTTTAGGAATTTTCTTTAGAAAAGCACAAATTAATTAATTAATTTAAATTGCTATCGAGTTTTCGTCGACGTCGTCGTCGTTGCCAATTTTCTGTCACGGTATTGGGTGTGAAGGAGATCAGCTATCGAGTTGCTGTTTTCGGTAATAGATTCGTGCTGGGGTGAACCATTGCAAGATAAAGAAAAAATTCGCAAAAAAAAAAACGCAAAATCGAAAATCCCTTGTATTCGGCTGAGCTCGTCTCAGGAATCAACTTGTTTTATGGTATTGATTTAAACTTTTCATTTTTTTTACCTACATGTTGAGAACTACGCGGCAGGGCAGGCATTATTTTTGCGATAGGACGCACCGTTTTCGAGATATTCTATAAATCGATTAGATGGTCGGTCGAGAAATGATGTTTCGAGATTTTGATACATCGAACAATGAGCCTTCGCGCTGCCGATGATTCGAGCTTATAGTTATTCGAGATTTTGATGCATCGAGGGAGTGAACTGTCGAGCTCATAATTTATCGATTTCAAGTACAATCGAGTAAACGTTTTCGAGCAAGTGTTATTCGATCTCGCGTCATTCGATTTCAAGTAGGGGACCCACTTTTGAGTAGGTACATTTGGAAAAAAATATTTTAAATTGTATCCCTTTTGGATGATAAAAACCAAGTAAGGTAAGTCCAAAAGGTACTGGCCATCATTCCAGAGGCTGTCAATTTTAAAATGACCCCACCTGAAGTACCTGGGATTGTAAGCAGATGAAACACATGTGTGCAGGTAGAGCATTCCAGTTTTTTAACGTGTGACAGAAATGAAAAACCAAATTGTTTGAAATCTTAATTTCTCAGAAATCTTGTGAATTGTTACTTAAAATCGATATTAATTGAGAAGATGGTACCACCATAGTCAAGCTGGTTCATTAGTGGTTGGAATAACAGGGCTCTAGTTCCTATATGAACTGTGATATCTATCAAAAGTGTGATCTTATGTTTCAAGTCCGCAAGAAACCTTAATGTGAGTTACTGCAGAATTTTAAGTATTAGTCAACCTGCAGGTCAAAAATTGCAAAGAATAATTGCATAAGCGAGACGATTCAGTGAATTTTGTTATCATTCTTATCTATATTTATATAAAAAATTATGTTTCTTTGTTTTATTTTCCTCTATGCATTCCTAGCATTCATATGATTGAAGTGGAACTTTGGCATTTTATCATGTGACCAGGGCAGGTTTACATGTTTAAAAAAGAAGATATATTGCAGTGTAAGCCAAGGCTTTTCATTAGAACATATTTATATTGTTTGCTACAAAATTTCCATGAGCAAACATAAGTACTTCAAATTCTTAAAAAAAAAGATTATAGCGACACAACTTTTTGTTTTGGCTCTGCTCCAAATACTAAATCCAGCTAAATGTTATTTACACATGCATTATAAAATATTTTAGGTTATAACTACAGAAGATTTGTTATGTTTTCATGTCATTATTGGCTTTTTGATGCTAGTAGCACAGGGGTATAAGCAAAAATGAAGTTCAAGTGGCAGTAGAGCCAGTAGAGATTAAAGTGTTGCTGTTCTTAAACTTACACTCTACTGGTAGATAAATGAGATAGACAGTTGCTCTCAAAGTCTTTGGTTAATAAAAGTTATATTGGTGTTAATTAGGCTTATTATATTGCTTAATTAATGTTAATTTTATATGCGTATGTTACACCCCGAGTTTTACAAACGAGAAGTTGTAAAATGACTAATAATCGACCACTGGTGACACTGAATTTGTTTATGAATATGTTACATTGCTAATATTGACAAAAAAACACCATTATTTTGAAAAATGTGGGAGTTAACCAATGATCATTGGGTTGAACTTAGCATCATTATTCATAAATTGTAAGTCCTAAGCTGTGAAATAGTAATGAAAAATATGATTACCATATCTTTAAAATAAAATAAAATTATTTTATCAAAAGAAATGAAACGACTCATTCGAATTTCGCGGTCTTATTTTTAATTTCTCACACTCACCTTTATTTCTGCGTTTAAGCGGTGATCAACATCAATTTCAAGTAGAGCCGTATATTATGTTGTATGATTGAATAATTTTGATTTCATTGCATGACATACTAAAAACTTCACCCAATTTAAATTACAAACTCAAAATAATAAATCTATAAAATTGTCAACAAAGTTCATAGACTAAAATAAATTTATGAATGACGTCAGCATATTTTCTTACGGTGCTGCCAGCAATTTCAAGCATAGACAAGCAATTTTATTCATCTTTTCCAAACACGGAGAACTTCATATTATTTAGGTTTTTCTAAACGCATGCGGCTTGCCGCAAGTGCATTGTGCGGTGGGCGATGTGCCAACTGTGAGTACGTAACGGGAAAACAAAGTCAGCCTGTATACCTACAGGTACATCGTACCGTGGGGTGCGACTGGTTGGATCACCTCCAAGTTTGGTGCACCCTGGGCAACGTGGGCGATGACGCATCATTGATTGCTCCTCTAGAGTAGCTGGCGTCAACGTCAACGGCCAAGAGTCTGACCAACCGGCTCTTTTCAGGGCCAGCTGACCCCATTGCACTAGGGGGTCGGGGTATGGCGGGCCTGCAAGGCCCGCGGGGGGTTGGTCGCTCCAGGTACCGCTCTGCTCTCATCAGAGGGGACACTGTGAATGGCCTAGGGTCAGTCGGAGTGCGAGGGATATGCTCTAAGGGTAACCTTACACCCCAGCGTCTGTAGACCCGAGACGGCATGCGGTTTTAGTCGGTTCAAGCCCGACATAACCGCCCCCGCTAACCGGCGGGGGGGTATCCGAAGGGATCTCCGCACGAAAAAAAAAAAATAAGGTACATCGTACTGTCTCCTCACTTTACGCTTTATGCCTGCTTCGATATTTCTGTATAATTCACACTTTAACCAATCTACGCCTTAAGCATGTCTTGAGCTCGTCTTTTACCTCGTACCTTTTCTGTATAATTCAGGCCTTAGAGTGCTAGCGAGCTGACATCCCTTCATTCTCATTATAGAAATTATCTTTGATTCCCTCTTCCCCTCAGCAAACGATTACACAGGTTTTGCAAGCTTTCAGAGGATACGGTAACCGCTTTGTACCAGAAGGACTATGTATTGTCATCTTTATTTAACTTTGTAGCAGCATAAAATATTATTGCATTCTGAACAGTCATAAATTTTAAATTCTGTCTAAGGAAGGAGTACGCAGCTAGCTAGTGGCAATTTAACGATACAAGATTATGGACAATATTGCTATAGATGCCTCTGTGCGTCTGCATATCTTAATCGATGTCCGTTGGTTTACACTATTCATGTGGTTCCATTTCACTTTTACTATTTCAATAAGTAAGTCTTTGAGATCTATTTCATTAGTAAATGAAAATATAAAAAAATATTGAACATGGTTATGCAACTTAAAAGATCTTTTTATCGTTTTAAGTTTAAAATGAAAGTGTATGTTGAAATATATTTTAAATTTGAAACTTTGTTAAGATAGAAGTGCGTGAAAAGGAACAATTTATTTACAATTTGTTGATATACTGCATAGATGGCGCGGCGAACTTGTAAACTGCGTATGCCGAACTGACGTTTTTGGTTATTTTTGTTCTCGCCTCGTGTTTACTTTAGTGTCTAATTTCGGTCCAATTGCGAAAATTCAGTTGTGTAACAACTAAAACGTTAATATTTTGTTCATATAAGACAAATACGTACTTTATGGTATCGATCCGCTCTTCCGGACTAGGTATATGTATACATTATTATCACGTGGTGGTGTGGTGGTTTATATAATTCTTGTTTACCGCACAAGTAGAAACTTTGCGCATGTGCGTCCCGTCAGTAACCTCAAATTGTAAAGGCACGGGTTCGGCAGGTTCCGGATATCCGGGTCGAGACGCGGCGGTGGCGGTTCTCGCGGCGGTATTGTGATGTGCCCTCGTGCAAAGCGTTCGCGCCCCGCGTGTGGACAGCGTTGGTGATATCGGTCCGTGCGTGCCTGCCATGGCCCAGACTCAGTTTACGCGGAGCTCAGAGAGCGACGCGTGGGCGCTGCTCTCGCTGAAGTCGGCGCCCCCGTCGCCCTCCAAAGTGCAGTGGGCCCAGGAGCCTTCGCCGATCGCGATCGCGAGGCTCGACGGCCGTGACTTTGAGTACCTCATCCGCCAGAAGCGTGTCATCATCGGCCGGAACTCTAGCCGCGGACAAGTGGACGTTAACATGGGACATTCGAGTTTTATATCGCGAAGGCACTTGGAACTATTCTACGACCACCCGGAGTTCTACTTGACGTGCAACAGCAAAAATGGCGTGCTGGTGGACGGCGTGTTCCAGAGGAAGGGCTCCGCGGCCATGCTGCTGCCCAAGAGGTGAGTCCCGCATGCTCCACGTTCAGTAGCGCCGGCGCCCCTAGTGCTGACTTTACCTATTGTTTGTAAACAAATCAAATTGTTTATGTTCAACCCACCTGTTGTATTTTTGTTTAAAAAAATGGTAGTGCTCATAATGTTTGTTGACACATGTGGTGTATGTTAATCAGGCTCCTAGACATGGAGTTATGAAACAATGTTTGGCTAATTAGGCAACCTGGTTGTGTGTGAGATTACTGGCATATTGTATGCTAAAAGCATATTACTCAGTGGTTGGCGAATTGTTTGCTAGCCGATTGTCATTTGTTAATATTTCCTTCTTCACTTGGGCACTACACCTGGGTGTACAAATTTAATTTATAATGAGTCACAAAATGTGTAGTTACCTAGTTAGTCATGGGGCTATTATTGGAATTAATGTTGTCAATGTTTTTTGAAACAAACACTTGGCTTATCAAGTGTTGTAAACAAATACAGTCTTGCAGTTCTACAATCAACATTGATGCTTAATGAATAGTTGATAACAAATTATCATATTTGTTGCTAGTTATTTTGAGTTGGACATCATTAAAAGATAAGATACATTCAAACATTTGTATAAAAATGCAATATTGTAAGAATGATTGAGATATGACTTGGCATTATTTCTTGAGTATATTTCTGATGTCTATTCATAACCATTAAGAAGTATGAAATATTATTTTAACCTTTTCATTCGCATTTAAACTCATAATCAGTAAAAGCATGAAGCGCTCATACAATAAACTGCCTGATGCAATTTACCTTAATTAATGAAGAAGATCTAGTAGATATTGCACACATAATACTGTTTACATTAATGGTTGTTGGTCATATGAATTTACCTTAAAGGTATGAGAGAGAAAAAATGGTTAAAAATGTATCTACCTCACACATATAAATTATCATTTAAATTACTATTATAGCTATTGGAGGGAAAACAATGTTTATTAGATTCTCGAGAAATATTGAAAAGTTGAAAAGTGAGATAAACATGGTAAATATCCTGTTTATTGGTATAATAGTAATGCAATAATCCAGTCAGTATAACCATTAAGAAGTATGAAATATTATTTTAACCTTTTCATTCGCATTTAAACTCAGAAGTATGAAATATTATTTTAACCTTTTCATTCGCATTTAAACTCATAATCAGTAAAAGCATGAAGCGCTCATACAATAAACTGCCTGATGCAATTTACCTTAATTAATGAAGAAGATCTAGTAGATATTGCACACATAATACTGTTTACATTAATGGTTGTTGGTCATATGAATTTACCTTAAAGGTATGAGAGAGAAAAAATGGTTAAAAATGTATCTACCTCACACATATAAATTATCATTTAAATTACTATTATAGCTATTGGAGGGAAAACAATGTTTATTAGATTCTCGAGAAATATTGAAAAGTTGAGAAGTGAGATAAACATGGTAAGTATCCTGTTTATTGGTATAATAGTAATGCAATAATCCAGTCAGTATCATTGCAACTATTGCAACTGAGTATAAATTTTTAAAATTATATTTAAGACTAGCTGCGTGGATTAAGAATTTTAGGGTTTTAGTTTTTTTGCGCGGAACCCTTATTATTTTTCCTAAAATTAAAGTAGCCTATGTTACTGCTTGTTATATTACCTTTCTGCCAGTGAAAGTCCCGTCAAATAAATATTAGTTTGGTGTATGTACCGTATATGTATTCATATACATGTAGTAAAAAACCGTTATTTCAATATTACAAACAGACAGTCCAATTTTGTTTATATGTATAGATACAGCTAACAAAAAAACAAAAGACGTACATATTTATTTACTCTTTGCGGAAGTCAATTTCAAAATAAAAACTTGAAAAGAATATACGTTTAGAGTTCCAGTTGCCTAGCAGGTGTTAAAATATCTTAAATGAATCTCCGTCACACTTTTTATTTTTTAATAGTAGTCATGTGTTACGTAATGTAGTATATTTCTCTAGTATCTGCAAGGACATTCATTCACACCTATTTATAAATACATTTGAATATTACATTGATTTTAATCACATGTAAATAAAAAAAAACACTCATGTACATATTATTATACTGGTTATAAGAAAAATAAACCTAAACATAAAATACTTAGATTAGAATTTGGAACACTTAGAAATATTCTGAATAAATTAAAAATTCCAATATGATTGTCTTACCAGTTAGAACAGGTTTAACTGACATTTAAAACTATATAAAAGACCTTAGCATTTTGAACTGCTTTGAGACAGTTCTAGCATGATACGAGTACATGGATATTTTAGGAAATGTGGTTGATGTCAATTACTGTCAGAAATGAATCTGGATTTATTAATATGTATGTAATGAAATTAATTACTTTCATTAGGTAAATATGAGAGCCCAGTTCCACTAATGAAAGCCAGTTTTAACTTTGACATATAAGTATTGCATATTTTCGCACCAGTGGTGATAGCCCAGTGGCGTACGTCACGGACTGCCGAGCCAAGGTCTCGAGTTCGATCCTCAGTCGCCCCGGGCACACACCTCTGATTTTTTGTAGTTGTGTGTATTAAAAATGTTAATTATCGCTCGCTTAGTAATGTGCCCGGTAGATGGCAATAGGCTCGCCCCCCATTACATTGGTACCTAAACATAATCGGCGAATCGTGGGTGTGTAATACACCTCTGCCTACCCCTTCGGGGATACAGGCGTGAAGTAATGTTATGTTATGTTTATATTTTGCATACAAGTATGCTAAAATATAAGGAAAATATAAAGAGGTAGTTAGGAACCAAGACAAAATTAATTTATATGTACAGGGAAATTTTGTTGCCATTTATTAAAATAATTTAAAAGGCATTATTCACTAATTAATAAATTACATAATAACAAAATCATGAACATATTATGTAACATAATCCTTGTCACTATTTGCTAATGAAGTGTTATGATATATTATTATTATTCTCATTATTACTCTTAAAATACATATAAATTATATTTTTAAATACATTCTATATAAAAAAAAACAAATATATTTAAAAATATAAAAAATAGTGGCCCACCGGCATCGGGTACAGGGACCAAGCTACCGGTGGTTAGGGCTCCAGGGAGAGGAACCTCCTCACAATACGTGCCGTGTCGAGGAGCACTGCCTTCTGCATCAAGCCCTTGACCCAACTGCCTAACGCGAGCCTCTGGAGATGTTGATCGAGGCTCTTGGCAATCAGTCCGTGAACCGATACGACTATTACAATTGGAGACACCGGAAGCCGGATGGACGATCCACCCACGAAGCTTGTGGGCCACTTCATCCATTTCCCCTGCCCTCCCGTTGGGGAGAGTGTGGTTATTCCATCATTCACGGCGCCCCTTCAAACCTTTTTGTGTCCTTGCAGAATCTTACAATCTGTTCCACCCTCAGATCCTTCAACTTCTCCGTGTCCAGTGTGTCCGATCCCAGAAGTTGCCATCTAATTAGCGAGTACATGGGACATTCGGTCAGCAGGTGGAAACTGGTTTCTTCTGTCTCCATGCATGTTATGATATAACACTAATATACCATTTTTTATTGATCTATTCACTCAAAGACCATGCCAGAGAATGATAATCTCAGTCATGCTCTTTGAATATCGCTCTAGTTTTGTTTATAACTTCTATTAAAAAATAAAAAATAATTAATAAAGATATTGCTATTGTATAAACATTGCTTAACAGTTGGTTGGAGACCAAACTAACTACAAAAAACTCTTATTTCATTTTGTAAACATTGCTACAGACCAGTCCAAACAATGTTGATAACATTTTATGTAGTACTTGCATCGCCACGCGATTTCATCCACGTATTTCCTTATCCTGTGGGAATATTGGAATAAAAAGTAGCCTTTGTTACTCAGGGATAATGTAGCATTCTAATGGTGAAATAATTTTTGAAATTGGTCCAGTAGTTTCGGAGCCTAAGTAGGCTATCCAAACGAACGGTCTAGATATTTAAATTTTTTTCATCATGGCATAATTAATAAGTTTTACACAATGGGCTCGAAAATTGAAGTCATCTTTATTAAGTACCTTTTTTGTATTTTTTTTTTCGTGCGGAAATCCCTTCGGATACGTCAGGCTTAAACCGACTAAAACCGCACGCCGTCTCAGGTCTTAATACGCCGGGGTGTAAGGTTACCCATAGAGCATATCCCTCGCACCCCGACTGACCCTGGGCCATCTCCGGTTTCGAGATGGCCCCCTTACTTGCTCTGCACTGTGCCATCTGCTAATCAGAGGGACACGTGGAAAGCTTCCGAACAGCCCTCAACAGGGCCGTCCTCGCCTCGGTCGGAGTTGGCCGTAGGCGGCAGCGTCTCTCCTGCCCTAGGAGAGAGGCGCTGCTGTCTCCGTTGCCCAGGGTGCACCGCGTGGAGGTCCCCAACCAAGCACCCCCTTTATTAAGTACCTATGAGTGGATCTAATGGGCAAACATCCATATTCACCATAGAATTTATTCGGGTTGCATCCGACGCTTTCCTGTTCCGATCCCTTCACTTCATAGTGTTTTTTATGTATCCCTGTTTAGTAAAACCTTTGACACGCATTTCATGCTTATGACGGCAAGCCAGCACTACCATAGTAGACACACATTGTCCTACTTTTACCACTTGCTATGATCTTGGCATGAACTTGCCTCTTGTACTGAGAAATGCTAGCAAATGGGCACTTTTTATGTGCTGCAAATGTATGTTTGCTGTCACTAAGTTAGCTTTTACAACTTCCACGAGAAGAGATTCTGCAGCCATCCTCTTCTATATGATCAGGAACCCCCAGGGGGCCTACATTTAATCATGTTATCAAAACGGATTACTTTACATTAGTTTTGTCTATTGAAGAATTTGGTGAGACGGTGACTAAGCTGTTCACATACAACTTGATCGATGCTCGGTAACCGTTCGATGGATGACGTCATTGTCGCTGAATCACGATTTAAGAAAGTTGTATTGTCGCTATGGAGAAGTGTCAGCTTCTGTGAATTGTTACGTCATGGTCTATTTATACAGGGATACAAGGCGATTAAGGTACCTATGGGGGGCTTGCTCTATGGGCAACTTTACACCTTAAGACCCGTGACGGCGTGCGGTTTTAGTCAGTTCAAGCCCGACAAAACCGCCCCCGCTGGCCGGAGGGGGGGGGGGGTTACCCGAAAGGAGGGGCTGCTTTCCAGCCGGTTGACGGCTAGTCTTGTGCAGTCCATGGTATTCCGAGAATTTTCCTCTATGACCATATCCTACGTGTCCATTCTTGTAAGTTTATTTATTTGTGTCATCTTTATTTGTGTCATCCTGAGGACCATACCAAGCGACGGCTAACAAAATAACAGTATTGAACCAGTGTGGCTGTCTACGCGAAAGTAAGCGTCAGTGTGCAGTAATGATAGACGAATTTCACTCGTTTGCGGTCTTTCACTTTCGTTCAGTTAATGTGTTGTCATCCTCATCTTAGCGATGGTCCTTTCACCTTTGAGCCTGAGGTCCGTAACTGCATTAATTCGGTTGCTTTTCAGCAGCCATGGTCACATCTTTAGTCTCCCCGTGACCATGACTGCTGAAAGGCCTCCGAAACGTCGGGATCAGTGTAAAATATAAAATAACATCAAATAAACCGCGATAGAACCCGTTAAAAATAGTTTTATTTCAATGTGTAACATTCGCGTCAACTTCCGATAATATCATGCATTAATTTGACTAATTTTGACTACTACAACTATCTTCTGACCAGAGGCTCAGGCGGCAGAGTCTGAGCCTCGTCAGTTGATCGATATGTGTACTAGCTAGCAGTTTGACTTGGGCCCTGAAGTAGTTACTAGAACCCATGCAATCTTCAGTTAAGTTGGTGTGTACCCAGCATTACAAAATCATCCAAATTTGGCTGGAATTCGGCATATATGTACATATGCCCACTCCATGATCGCGTTTACCTATATCCGTTAACATTATGTGTCAGATGTGTCCAGTCCAAAAGTCGGCGACATAGTCTGCTTCTTCACTCGTTCCGTTCAGGAAACTTAACTATGCAGGTTTTGGGGCAGATAGTTGTCTGGGAATGAATCTCGGTTAATACAAATGTTGTTTACGAAGTGTTACCATGTATTGCAGTGATATTTATGTCGCATGCGTTTATCGGAGGCCTTGCCGTCACTGCGTAACACATGGCGTTAGGTCTTAATTTGGAGGTGGTATCAGAAATAACCTGATTGAATTAGATATTGTGTACTTAGCCAAGTAAAGCTTATTTTAAACTCGTTGCATGTGTCCGGTTGCGGATATTCCACGTGGATTTTCTAAAATGTTCTTTCATGTAATAAATCTTGCCCTTTTTTTCCGGGTGGTACTACCTCGCTTTAGGTGTGGTGTCCTTCTGACTTCCACAGTTACTCCTAGCTTGCCATGATCCGCCTTGGAATTAATTTATGAATGTAGAGGGTTTTAAGAGCAAAGGGCTCCCAAAGCCCTTTACATTCATACTTTGAACCTTTCTAACAACATTTCTCTTATCTCTTCTTATACTATGTCCATACCATACAATGGCAGCCACTGACTAGTACCTCAGGACCTGCGCTTAGTCATGCGTGCGCGCGCCTGTTTCGTGCAAATAATGCTATGCTAATTTCGAGCAGATAATTTGCACAAAATCGTGCAAAAATCATACGATGTGCGGGCGTGCACATATACGACGCAGCGCAGTCCCTTATATGTATGTATATTCTAAATTCAATTCTACTCTAAAATCAATATCATCACTAAACTTTGTAAAAAAAAAATTCTAGGACATTCTACACAGCGCTTTCTAGACCCAAAGTAAGCATAGTTTAACTAGCTTGTGTTATGGGTTCCAGAATGCGGATAAACATAGTTGTATACTTTTTTTTTTACATACATATTATACATAGAAACACCCAGACCAATGCAAATAGACATATTCATTCATACAAATATTTGCACTGAGCGGAAAGCGAACCCCTGTCGTAGCAGTCGAATGCACTACCGCTACGCCACAGAGGCCGTCATGTAAGCACAATATAAATAGAGCATACACTTCTCTTAAGAATGTGATACTATATTAAAGTGCAGTGTGCTAGTGCAGCGGAAAGTGGAACAGGAAAACGGAGTTATGACACAATCGTGGCAGGTGTAGCGAAAGTGAAAGTGTACTTAAGTGTCTTGTGGCTCCGCCGCTTGTTTCTTTGGGAGGTTTTTACTTAAGTGATATATGTCACTTATTGATATTCGGTTCAAGCCCGACATAACTGCCCCCACTGGCCGGCGGAGGGGTATCCGCCGGGGATTTGCACGAAAAAAAAAAAAAAAAACTGTACTTGCTGCGCGCCTTGGCTTCGCTCCGTTGCAATAATAGCACCTTACCCGCGGACTTTCCTAAAATTTAGGGATTTTCTTTAGAAAAGCCCTATTGCTATCGAGTTGTCGTCGACGTCGTCGTCGTTGCCAAATTTTCTGTCACGGTTTTGGGTATGAAGGAGATTAGCTATCGAGTTGCTGTTTTCGGTAATAGATTCGTGCTGGGGTGAACCATTGCAAGATAAAGAAAAAATCGCAAAACATCGCAAAAAAAAAAAAATTACGCAAAATCGAAAATCCCTTGTAATCGGCTGAGCTCGTCTCAGGAATTCAACTTGTTTTTACATACATTGTCCTGATAATAAACACTAAAAAAAAGCAGCCAAGTGCGAGTCGGACTCGCCCATTAAGGGTTCCGTAGCAGCAAGTTACATAATATGATTTTAGATTGACATGGTCATTTACATTAAAATTAGAATGATAAACGGGATATTTACCATGTTTAGTATCTTTTTCGAGAATCCGATATTTCGGCACTGTTACAAGTACCATGATCACGGATGTACACCGTGTACACATCGGATTCTCGAAAAAGATACTAAACATGGTAAATATCCCGTTTATCATTCTAATTTTAAAGTTACATAATAATGGTTTTTTTAATTTTTATATTTGTGTTGATTGAATGAAAGGTAAATTGCGGTTTACGATTTATGACGTATTAAAAAAAAATACTTACTAGATCTCGTTCAAACCAATTTTCGGTGGAAGTTTACATGGTAATGTACATTATATATTTTTTTAGTTTATTCATTCTCTTATTTTAGAAGTTACAGGGGGGCACACACATTTTATCACTTTGGAAGTGTCTCTCGCGCAAACTATTCCGTTTAGAAAAAAAATGATATTAGAAACCTCAATATCATTTTTGAAGACCTATCCGTAGATACCACACACGTATGTTTTGATGAAAAAAAGTTTTTTGAGTTTCAGTTGTAGGGGACCCCCCAAAATTTGTTGTCCTTTTTCTATGTTTGTGTGAAAATCTTAATGCGGTTCACAGAATACATTTACTTACCGAGTTTGAACAGCATAGTTCTTATAGTTTCGCAAAAAAGTGGCTGTGACATACGGACAGACATGACGAATCTATAAGTGTTCCGTTTTTTTCCATTTGGCAACGGAACCCTAAAAAAGAATTCGCCAATTTGGTACAGTCTTTCGGAAGTTATACGCGTACATACATTTCGAGAATTCATTTTTATTTAAGCCCTTTCCACCAACGAAAGACGCACAGCGACGCGCCACCGCTACATGGTGGATATTCCACTCATACGCACGAAACGTTTCGGCGACACATTTATTATGCGTACAGCTTAGGAGTAGAATTGCCTGTCTGAGTCCGTGTTTCCGGAAAGCTATAACCTCGGAATCTTCAAGTCTCGAGTGAATAGGTTCCTTCTAGGCAAACGTGATCCATCGTAGACCACACCGTCACTTACGACCAGGTGAGATAGAGGTCAAAGGTGAGCCATCATTCATGAAAAAAAACCGGCCAAGTGCGAGTCGGACTCGCACACCGAGGGTTCCGTACAAACCTGTAGGTATAGTAAAAGTTCATCCATCACAAATCGAGTCATAGTTATGGTAACTAAAAATTTACGGTTTTCGCAATTTTTCCTTTATCTGTACTATAAGACGTTACTTTGTACCAAATTTCAAGACTCTAAGTTCACGGGAAGTACCCTGTAGGTTTGGATTCCCGTGCGAGTTTCGAAAATTTGCGGAATTTGGCGGCATAAACGGCTGTATCTTTTTTTTTTACATCCGTTCTTGCAGATACTAACTGGACAAACCAATATTTAGATCCGGTCAGCTACAGCCGGGATGTGAGGGTAATGCCTTATGGGCACCTTACACCCCGGCGTCTGAAGACCCGAGACGACTTGTAGTTATAGTCGCTTCGAATCCGACATAACCACTCCGCTGGCCGCCGAGGGGTATCCAGGGGGATTTCCGCGTAAAAGGTCTGGTAGGTATATAAGAAGGCCTCCCGCAAGGTGGACAGACGACCTAGCAAAGAGCGCAGGGACTCGGCGGATGCAGGCCGCTACTCAGACAGGTCGATGGGGGAGGCCTATGTTCAGCAGTGGACTTCCTACGGCTGATATGATGATGATGATGATACCGTACGAAATCTTTGATAGTATCCTCTTGAACGGAATCCTCAATCTGCGCGGAAGCATAAGTGAGTGCTTGATCCTTCTTCCGTCGGATCAGTCTAATCGTGCTGATCAGACCACAATAAAACTGCTATCTGTTAGCTACATGAAGAAGTAAATAGTTCGGCCGGAAGGGAATTGTTCAATTGGATACAATTGCTCTGAACCCTTTATTACTGCATGAATTGTCGGCCTCAGATTGTATGGGACATGGCATCAGCTGACGTCAAGAATAGATCCGGGTCTCCCAGATCGCATGGTGATTCATTGCATTTTCATATCTTTTCTTTGCATATAATTTCTAATTCATATAATAATATGATAGATTAATGACAATATAATAGACAAGAGACTTGCGCCTGAGTCGTGTACGATACGATATTAACATTATTAGGTTATTAATATCACGACATTATCCTGTATTCCAAAGTGCTACATTGAAGGTTTAAAAAAAAACAAGTTATGAGTCAAAATATGTTAGCGCCTGTGTTGTGTATGGTACAGGCACAACTCCAGATTGGAAGTTTACTGAAAGATTTGAACAACTTAAGTCCTCTTGCAAAGGACTTGCTTTTCTTTGTGGACTAAATTTGTTCATATATTTCAGTAATATAATAGTTAATAAATAAAAGTTAATAAATACAAAAATCGATACTATTATAAAATTGTAAATTATTATGTTAAATGAACGATTCTGAACACAAAATTGTTTTTTTCGAATTCTGGCCTGTTTGTTCGCGATGGACGTAAAAACTACTGAACAGTTTTTATGTGGTTTTTAGGGTTCCGTTGCCAAATGGCAAAAAACGGAACCCTTATAGATTCGTCATGTCTGTCCGTCCGTATGTCACAGCCACTTTCTTCCGAAACTATAAGAACTATGCTGTTGAAACTTAGTTAGTAGATGTATTCTGTGAACCGCATTAAGATTTTCACACAAAAATAGAAAAAAAAACAATATATTTTGGGGGTCCCCATACTTAAAAATGGAACTCAAATTTTTTTTTATCAAACCCTCCAAATACGTGTGTGAGGTCTTCAAAAATGATATTGAGGTTTCTAATATCATTTATTTCTAAACTGAATAGTTTGCGCGAGAGACACTTCCAAAGTGGTAAAATGTGTGTCCCCCCCCTGTAACTTCTAAAATAAGAGAATGATAAAACTAAAAAAAAAAATATGATGTACATTACCATGTAAACTTCCACCGATATTTGGTTTGAACGAGATCTAGTAAGTAGTTTTTTTTTAATACGTCATAATTCGTAAACCGCAATTTACCTTTCATTCAATCAATTCAAATACGAAAACTAAAAAAAGAACATTATTATGTTACTTGCCGCTACGGAACCCTTGATGGGCGAGTCCGACCCGCATTTGGCCGCTTTTTTAAATTTAGAATCATACGTAACAGTTTAAGAAGGATTTTAAAGTTTTAACTATATTGCGTTTCAAAAGAAGTTGCCCAACTTTTCTCAAAAAACAATATACCTAAACCAGACACAAACACTTGTTTACCAACAAATGTCAGATGACGTAATAAATGGAGGTACTCAAATAAAACTGTATGTAAACAATACTAAACCGGATTACAGCGGATCACGTTCGGTTCATAAAATAAAGACGCATGCGCAGACATGGTACACTTGTGATTAGAACATAAATAAATGTGAGTAATAGTAGGTAATAACCATAATAGTGGATCTTTAGGTTACAAAAGCATTTCGGGGTGCGAGGGATATGCTCTATGGGCAACCTTACACCCCGGCGTCTGCAGACCCGAGACGGCGTGCGGTTTTAGTCGGTTCAAGCCCGACATAACCGCCCCCGCTGGCACGCGGGGGGTATCCGCACGATAAAAAAAAATAAAGGTACTCAGGCGCCGGAGGTCGCTTAACGACCTCCGTCCTCCATGAGCGCAGGCCTGGGGGTGGCAGGTGAGGCCGCCTGTCACCCCAGCAGAAGCAGGCCGGAACGGTGGGGCGACTAGCGCCCCTCCCCCAAACCGGGGCAAGACGGGGACACCGTGTTTTCCAAACCCGAGGGGGCCATCTCGAAACCGGAGATGGCCCAGGGTCAGTCGGGGTGCGAGGGATATGCTCTATGGGTAACCTTACCCCCCGGCGTCTGAAGACCCGAGACGGCGTGCGGTTTTAGTCGGTTCAAGCCCGACATAACCGCCCCCGCTGGCCGGCGGGGGGGGGGGGGGGTATCCGAAGGGATTTCCGCACGAAAAAAAAAATAAAGGTATTACGGATTCGTTAGATACTATACCAGCCCGTTAAAAGCGATGGCCGTCAGAGTCATCAGGGGGTATCGCACGATCTCGGTCGAGGTGGCATGTCTCCTAGCCGGGACCCCTCCATGGGACCTGGAAGCGTGAGCCCTTGCGTCATTGTACCGAAGGCGTTGGAGCGGGCCCATAGGCCGGAGCCCCGAGAAATCAGGGCTCAGCGGTCCCAGCTCCGACGGATGCGCGCGAAAGAGACGGCGTAGTGGGAGCGGGAGAGAACCTTGCCCCTCGAGTTTCGCAGTCTGCGGCGAGGACGCAGACGCAGACTCATCTACGACCGGGAATACCGACCTCCGTGATCGGGGCCTAAGGACGGCAGTTGGCCGACTCGCCGTCCTTACAGAAGCAGGCCGTGGCGGAGGCGTGTCGTACACACGCCTGCCAACTCACCGACGCCACCGCGGCCTCGCCGCCGGTAACCCTAGGGTTATCCTTTCGAGGGCTTACCCGGGGTGCCCGGCAACGGACACTTGGGGAGGACACCGTGCGGTTTTAGTCGGTTCATGCCCGACATAACCACCCCCGCTGGCCGGCGGGGGTATCCGAAGGGATTTCCGCAAGTAAAAAAAAAAAAAAGAATATGAAATGAGATTTCCAATCATTCTTCCAGTCTCTCACGACTTGTTTTTTTTCTGACACATAGACTCTTGATCCAGGCGATTTTTGTACTCATGGTAGGTGCGCTTTGGCTGTTGACTACTCATGGTTCGAAGTGACCACCGGTCTTCAGCAACCTCGCCCTTTTGGAGCCAAAGAAACCCCTCTTCTTCACTCCCGTACCTTTTTTTCTCGTGCGGATTTCCCCTCGGATTTCCCCACGCCCGCCAGCGACTCAAATCGCACGCTGTCTCAGGTCTTCAGATGCCGGGATGTAAGGTGACTATCGAACACTATGGTTACCACCAGGGTTACTATAATATTTTCTACCCTGAAGAGTCATCGTTCGGACGGGCCTAAGGGTTGACCTCACGGACAGTGGTCTAGGTCAGACCAAGCACGCTGTCTTTGATCAAATTTGTAGGCTATGAAATCTGCCTGTACCATCTGGGGTAATCTATTGCAGACGATATAACCTGTCCGTGCTAGCTCAGCATAAGCAGATGTTTTGTTTCCATTGCGTGTGAAACTAAAGGCAAAACTAGTATAACATGCAGTTATAATCTACGATCGTTAAAATATAATTGTGTTAATTCATACTTAATATTATGTATGTTATTTGTATCTTCAACATAACTTCACGCCTTTATCCCCGAAGGGGTAGGCAGAGGTGTATTACACACCCACGGTTCGCCAGTTATGTTAAGGTCCCAATGTAATAGGGGGTGAGCCTATTACCATCTACCGATCACATAATTAAGCGAGCTATTGCACACATGACTACGAAAAGTCAGAGGTGTGCCCGGGGCGACTGGGGATCGAACTCGAGACTCGTCTCAGCAGTCCGTTACGCACGTCACCTATAACTATGTTTCGACTTTGGCTCAGGTATTAAATATTTTAATAAGCCTGTACGTGTCGTTATGGGACATTTACTAGCCGTTGACCAATTTATAATGGAAAACTACTCAAGTATAATAGTATACATTAGCACTTTGTTCCAACTAGGGCACACACGCACCCAAGTTTTGTCAGCCAGCTAATGTTAGCACACGCTATGTTGTTAGTTAGGGCTGCTCCAACTGTAATGACATAAGTTTTATATAGGCTTATTCCGCATTCGCCCTACGAGTTCCGCCTCGTATACAAAATTCCATTTTTGTCCAACATTTCATTCCTCTTGTGCCTCTTTCTTTTTACGTGGAAACCTCGTCGGGTCACCTCAACGGTGCCAGCAATGAGGTGGGTATGTCGGAATCGAACCGACTAAAACCACACGTTGTCCTTCCCAAGCGCCCATTGCCAGGCACCCCGGGTACGCCCTCGAAAGGATAACCCCAGGGTCCGCTTTTGCCTCTTAGAAATTACTTTGTTGTATAAATTTTTTTACGTCTTTTTGTACAAATAAATTGTATACGGTGATAAGGGGTCATCGTAGCTTATGAACGCTGTAAATACCCTTTTTTTGGCGGCGGAACTCCCATCGGATAACCCCCCGCCGGCCAGCACCAGCGGAGGTGGTTATGTCGGGAACTTGAACCGACTAAAACGCTGTAAATACTTTTTTTTTTATTAAGAACCCTGTTCCAGTACTCTTGGCAAAACCAATGCAGGGAGATCCCTCTCCAATTTATTCATAAGAACTTCGACTGCGCGCGAGTAGTACTTGTTTATTGTATTTTATATATTTTTCGATTGTAAGTTATGTGGCAACCCTATTAGTATTGTTTTGAACTGATAATGCTTAGAAGTGGGTCGTTATACAGATGGATTATGCCGAGGAACCGTGTCAATGTTAAAACAGTGATGGGAAAAGGTAAGTAAACATAACAATATTTATAACATATTCAGATTCAGAGATGAATTTAGAAAGAAGAATGCTTTTTCTCCTAAAGAATGAACTGTTTCTGAAAGAGTTCATTCTTTAGGAGAAAAAGCATTCTTAACAGGTTATAAATTTGAACCTTAATTTTTATTATATACACCTCTCTCGATGAAAACCCTGGTTTTATCAACAATAGGGTATTTGACTACTGCTAAAAAATAGTTCTGTACGGTACGGATCCCGTGACATGTGACGTAATAAAAAATAAATAAAAGTGAAACATTATTAGTAATTAATAATTGAACCAGTCGATTAACACTAGGAAATGCAGACAGCCTGTATTGAAAAACTCTGTTTACTTATGTGTGACGTCACAGAGCGTTTATAAGCACGTGATCAAATCTCAAAAAAGTGAGATTTTAATCTTGATTTTTTAACAAAAAAGAAACTTATTTTATATTGAAAATTAATAAAATATGTTTTTTACGCTACATTTTATTAGGATGACAACAATTCGTACAATATTTTAAATATAGTCAAAATGCCTTTTTTACCAAATTTCAAAAAAACGCAAATTTTCAATTGCATAATCGCAGCTGTGATCATTACCATAGAAGACTGTGTACTCTCAGGCCAGAGGTCTGAAACGTTTTTATTTACATATCTAAGATTCGCTAAGAGCTGTTACTATCGTGACTAACTAATCGTGTTACATCGGATACATAAATACGACACGTAGTCGTATTGATGTATCCTTGTGCGAGTGTGTTTACAACTGGCGTGACGAAGCGTTTGTTTGTGCGTCTGCGCTTGGGCAACACACGGCCGGCATTTGTGTGCGTGCATGTCGCTTTATTTCTTTTTGTTCGCTAATTGTTTGTTAATTGTTTATTTTCATTTTCATTTCAAAGGTGTCCTATCTTTCGACAATCTTTGTCTGTCTACCTACAACGGTGGAAGAGCTACGCTTTTTAGTGATTTTCTTTAGAAAAACCCTATTGCTATCGAGTTGTCGTCGACGTCGTCGGTGTCGTCGACGTCGTCGTTGCAAATTTTCTGTCACGGTTTTGGGTATGAAGGAGATGAGCTATCGAGTTGCTGTTTTCGGTAATAGATTCGTGCTGGGGTGAACCATTGCAAGATAAAAAAAAATCGCAAAAAAAAAACGCAAAATCGAAAATCCCTTGTATTCGGCTGAGCTCGTCTCAGGAATTCAACTTGTTTTAGCTCAACCTGAGAAGTAGCACCCTCTCACTTAATATGGAAGTAAATTGTTACGGTTAGTGAGACTGCTGGATTGAAGGGTGTATGAAGATCTTCCTTTCGGGGTTGGCGGGTCATTCCCGATAATTCCCGATAACATAACATAACTTCACGCCTGTATCCCCGAAGACCCGAAGAGGTGTATTACACACCCACGAAAGTCAAATAAACAAAATAGGAGAAGTAAACGAGCGAATCCCGGGATCTAAAGTGCAAGCGTTGGGGGGCAACCGGCATTCGCGCTCTAATGAAGAAATTGAGACTGCTAGAGACATTTCCTTCATTTGCTAAGCTTTAGTTAAATACCTAGGAATACCTTTTTTTTTTTCGTGCGGAAATCCCTTCGGATACCGCACCCGCTGGAGAGCGGGGGGTCTCCAGCGGGGCGGTTATGTCGGGCTTGAACCGACTAAAACCGCACGCCGTCTCGGGTCTTAAGACGCCGGGATGTAAGGTTACCCATAGAGCATATCCCTCGCACCCCGACTGACCCTGGGCCATCTCCGGTTTCGAGATGGCCCCCTTACTTGCTCTCCACTGTGCCATCTGCTAATCAGAGGGACACGTGGAAAGCCTCCGAACAGCCCTCAACAGGGCCGTCCTCGCCTCGGTCGGAGTTGGCCGTAGGCGGCAGCGTCTCTCCCGCCCTAGGAGAGAGGCGCTGCCGTCTCCGTTGCCCAGGGTGCACCGCGTGGAGGTCCCCAACCAAGCACCCCTAAATAGGAATACCTAACGGTTCAGGTTGGTCATGAGGTCATTTGCTACCTAAATAGTAAAAAAAGAATACGAAAATATTGTTTCGAACGTGCGCTAACGCAATTACTACCCGTATGTGTCATAATGTCACGTTTGTGCGTCGTTGCAGTGCCAACGATCGGTTGCGCAATGACACACCATATTGGTAAACAAGTGAGGTCTTTACCGCGTGTACTAAGCCACTTATTGGCAGGATTTCTCGTTAGGAGGGCAATTGGCAGTGACAGTTGGTCGAGGGGAATACTATGTTACCTGTAATTTGTGTGTAATTTAACCAGATTTTAGGGAAAGGTTAAAGTTTGATCTTAACAAAGGTAACGGTCACATAGTATGCATCCTCAGTAATAAACATATTTACACCATAAAAAGGTAGGTGTATAAACAGTTAGTAAAAAGTTTAGGCGTCGGAAGAATTCCCCATCGATGTCAACTGTTAACGTCCCTTTTTTTTTTTTTTTTTTTTTCTCTCGTGCGGAAATCCCTTCGGATACCCCCCCGCCACCCCGACTGACCCTGGGCCATCTCACCACTAACAGCATCGCTCATCCTGTCTCCTCTGAAAGCAGAGGAGTACGGAGAGCGATGTGTTTCCGCCACGTTGGGTATTGGCCGACGATCAATGCCAACCCTATGAAGGGGAAGCCATTGACCGCCGCCCAGGGTGTACCGGCCGCTCCGATTCCGTTCCCCCCGGACTGCAGCGGGATCGGAATCGGAGCGACACTCGACGAGGTTACCCAACACACACCCCACTGTTAACGTACCTTTTTTTTTTTTTTTTTTATCGTGCGGAAATCCCTTCGGATACCCAACCGAGGCCCTGTTCTTCCATGGGCCTCGGAGCAAGCCACCCGAGGGATCCAGTCTCATCGTGGGAGGAAATCGCATCGGCATCAAGCCCCAAATGAAATATTTGGGGCTCGTGCTCGACGGCCGATGGGACTTCGGAGAGCACATCCGAAGTCTGGCCCCCAAATTGAAGGGCACAGCTCTTGCTCTGGCTCGGCTGTTGCCCAACATGAGGGGGCCCGATGACTCCTGCAGGAGACTCTACGCGGGGATCGTGCGGTCCATGGCCCTGTATGGGTGCCCAATATGGGCGGAGGCCCTGAGGACCAGAACTGTGCAGATGCTGCGCGCTCCGCAGCGAGTTCTGGCCATCAGGGTCATCCGAGGGTACCGCACGATCTCCTTCGAGGCGGCGAGTCTCCTTGCCGGAACTCCGCCATGGGACCTGGAAGCGAGAGCCCTTTCGCAACTGTACCAGTGGCGAAAGGAGGCACGGGAGCAGGGATGGAACCCCGAGCCTCGAGAAATCGAGGCCGTGCAGTCCCAGCTCCGTCAGACCATCGTGGTGGAGTGGAAGGAACGACTTGGGCAACCAAGCGCAGGGCACGCCGCAATAGCGGCGGTAAGGCCCATCATGAAGGATTGGCTGGAGAGGCGACACGGAAGCCTCTCCTACCGACTGACGAAGGTGATCTCAGGGAAGGGGTGCTTCGGGGACCACCTGCATCGGATCAGGAAGGAGCCAACGCCTGAGTGTCATCACTGCGACGCGAGCGAGGACTCAGGGCTGCACACTGTTAACGTACCTGAAATAAAATTAAAAGTTTAAAAACTCCCGACATAGCTAAGGACACTTCCCTCAAAATTGTTTCATCCATTCAGGAGCTACGATGCCAGAAATTGACACAGACACGTCAAACTTAACACCCCGTCAAACTTAACACCCCGTCTTTTTGATTCGGGTGTTTAAAAGCATTAAATACAAAAATAACCTATGTATACTATGATAAAATTGTAAATTAGTTGGGTCATGTCTTAAATGAACAATTCTGGAAACAAAAATATTCTTTTTGGAATTCTTGTCTGTTTATCGGTGTTCGTGATGGATGCAAAAACTATTGAACGGATTTTGATGCAGTTTTTAGGGATTTTCTTTAGAAAAGCCCTATTGCTATCGAGTTGTCGTCGACGTCGTCGTCGTTGCCAATTTTCTGTCACGGTTTTGGGTATGAAGGAGATGAGCTATCGAGTTGTTGTTTTCGGTAATAGATTCGTGCTGGGGTGAACCATTGCAAGATAAAGAAAATATCGCAAAAATCGCAAAAAAAAAAAAATGCAAAATCAAAAATCCCTTGTATTCGGCTGAGCTCGTCTCAGGAATTCAACTTGTTTTCTATTAGACAGGTCTTAGTCAGACTTGAAATCTGCCGTATGTTTGATTGCAATTGCTTATGTAGAATCGGAGGTTTGACCAAAAAACAAGAACCGACCTCCGCACGCTCGGATCCGCGGGCATGAGCTAGTTCAATATTATTCTTTTTTTTTTATATTTAGGACACGTCAATTTGACTTCACGTCGCCTGATGGTAAGCTGAAGGTAAAGTCTCAGGAAAGAGGGTCACCATTACATACACGTACCATGTTAACAATGGTGGCACTCAGCTTGACGGCTTCATTAGAAGAGGATTGTCGTCGCAGCACCGCGTGACACCCACCACGTGGGACCCACTAGTGCTGCGACCACAATCCCCCTGCCCGGCTATGCACTTGCTGACCCCTGAACGCAATCAAACCGAAATTGGATTACTATGGAGGGTTTTTCGCAATCGTGCACCGGTGGTACTTTTTTTTTTTCGGAAATCCCTTCGGATACCCCCCCCCCCCCGCCGGCCAGCGGGGGCGGTTATGTCGGGCTTGGACCGACTAAAACCGCACGCCGTCTCGGGTCTTAAGACGCCGGGGTGTAAGGTTACCCATAGAGCATATCCCTTGCACCCCGACTGACCCCGGGCTATCTCCGGTTTCGAGATGGCCCCCTTACTTGCTCTCCACTGTGCCATCTGCTAATCAGAGGGACACGTGGAAAGCTTCCGAACAGCCCTCAACAGGGCCGTCCTCGCCTCGGTCGGACTTGGCGCTGCTGTCTCCGTTGCCCAGGGTGCACCGCGTGGAGGTCCCCAACCAAGCACCCCTGTGCACGGTGGTACCTTTTTTTTTTTTTCGTGCGGAAATCCCTTCGGATACTCCGCCGCCGGCCAGCGGGGGCGGTTATGTCGGGCTTGAACCGACTAAAACCGCACGCCGCCTCGGGTCTACAGACGCCGGGGTGTAAGGTTTCCCATATAGCATATCCCTCGCACCCCGATGGTACCTACCCGAATATAAACTCATCAATATAAACTCATGTCGGCGACTTCAACAGAGTTATGTAACAGTATTTATTTCTATACCTTTTAAACTTCTATTTATTTTGATGGCTGCTAATCGCGTCGGCCGCGTCGTATAACTTTTGAAGGTTAACACCTATAGAGTTTTAAGCGATATCCACATATGAAATGATGCGTGTAAGGTTGGTATTGCTTTGATGCGTTTTGTTGTTTTATTTATCGTTACTACAGGTTTGGCGACCTAGTGAACGTCAGTCAGATAATGGTCGGGTATGGTTGTTGATGTGTCCTAGCGGAGCGCTAATTTATAGTTTGTATAGCATAACATAACATAACTTCACGCCTGTATCCCAGAAGGGGTAGGCAGAGGTGTATTACACACCCACGATTCGCCAGTTATGTTGAGGTCCCAATGTAATAGGGGGCGAGCCTATTGCCATCAAACGGGCACATTATTAAGCGAGCGATGATTATCATTTATTAATGCACACATAATTACGAAAAGTCAGAGGTGGAGCCCGGGGCGACTGGGGATCGAACTCGAGACCTCGTCTCAGCAGTCCATTACGTACTAAAAAAACTAGTAGCCTTAAGACGTATATAATATATCGGAGAATTTCGAATATCTGGGACGTGTCTAGATAGCTCAGCTGGTCAGAGCATTCCCCCTGTAAGGGACTGGTCGCGGGTTCAAGTCCCGTTCTAGATTTTCTCTTTTTCCGATCTAAATCTTTAGAAAAAGTAAGCATACGTAATGCTTAAAAATTCAATTGAAAAAAAAGCTAGTGATAAAATAATTTTATTTCAATGTGATACTGCCAAAGATAGTTACGGCAAACGTTATTTTTAATAGTATCCATTCATAGTCCATTACAATACAAATATAAACACTTATATCTATTGACTATTGTTCATAGATTTCGTCTCGCCTTCGGTTTTATAACCTACGCCAATTGTACTCGGGTATGCGATAGGTAACTTTAGTTGCTGATAAGGATTTGATATGTCAAGTTTGAGGCGTCATTGTCGTTATCAACAATGTTTATATTATAGCCGGTATCGTGTTGTAGGGATATCGGTTCGGCGTCCGGTTTTGTAGTTTTGGATAGTGTGTAGATAAATATAATAATGTTTTGGTTATACGAATAATAAACAAAGATGGCGGCTGCGTCCGAAGTAGTTGAAATATTTCTCAACAATTGCAAATAGACCCCGGGGTCCTAAGTTTAAATTTTCTACGCAATGGGGACCATCGCTATGATGGAGGTTGCAGAAATAATATTTTTTTAAACGTTTCACATAAAAAAAAAGTATAATTGAAAATTAAAAGATATCTATATATCCTTGCTGATTTAACGACCTCTGTGGCATAGCGGTAGTTCGTTCGACTGCTAAATCCGAGGTCGCGGGTTTCATTCCCGTCAATGCAAATATGTATATTTGCATTGATCTGAGTGTTTCTATGTATAATATGTATGTATTTACAAATAATATATTTAAGTATGTTTATCTGCATTCTAGTACCCATATGACAAGCTCTGCTTAGTTTGGGTCTAGATGGCGTAGTGTAATTTGTCCTAGAATTTTTTTTTTATTTTTTTATTTATCTAGCCATAGTTACGTCTAATGGCTTAGTGATATTAAGGTATAGTCGGGGTGCGAGGGATATTCTTTATGGGCAACCTTACACCCAGGCGTCTGAAGACCCGAGACGGCGTGCGGTTTTAGTCGGTTCAAGCCCGACATAACCGCCCCCACTGGCCGGCGGGGGGGGGGGGTATCCGAAGGGATATCCGCACGAAAAAAAAAAGGTATTGAATACATGACAAGGATTTTGGGGTTTAAGGTTCTGTGTGCTGAAATACCGGTGAGAAACTTAGCTCGGCAGCAGATGTATCACTATGTACAAATACTAAAATATCTTTGTAATTGAAAAATATTAGAATAATTGTTAATTGTAATTATAATATATTAATCGCGAAGCGTCAACTTTGGGAACCTTTTTCTTCCCTATTTGTCAACTAATTTTCTTTTTTTTTTGTTTATTAGCTATGGGACGAGATTCAGCGTAACCAAATTAATTAGCCGAATGCGGCCCACTAGGCCTCTCCTCCGCATCCGGAATACTTATAAAATGTATAAATATAGGCTTGTAAGATATAGTAAAACTTTACAATTCTATGAACCTTGTATTAAATATCTATTTTATACACATGATAAAATCGTAACGTGGTGAAAACTGCGCATTGAACATTTTTCCAAAAAAAAAAAATATTAATGTTTGTTCTAGGAGCGATACTGATGCCGAAAATGGGATTTTAATTTTTTTTGTCGTTTGACTGTTTGTCTGCTTTTAATTATCGATGTCCGAGCATCACTTGAAAACCGCTGAAAAAATTTAGCTGTAATTTTGCATGAATATTCTTCTAGGGCATGGTCATAAACTGTGCTATATATCATCACGCTATTATAGCTATGATAGGAGCAGTAGAGCAAAATCGGCCTAAACTATTATAGATGACAACTTTGTTATTACAAGGTAGATCTTTACGAAATTTGTCGTTCAGACTAAACCTCATCACGCTATACCTTTTTTTTTTTTTTTTTTTTCTCGTGCGGAAATCCCTTCGGATACCCCCCCGCCGGCCAGCGGGGGCGGTTATGTCGGGCTTGCACCGACTAAAACCGCACGCCGTCTCGGGTCTTCAGACGCCAGGGTGTAAGGTTACCCATAGAGCATATCCCTCGCACCCCGGCTGACCCTGGGCCATCTCACCACTAACAGCATCGCTCATCCTGTCTCCTCTGAAAGCAGAGGAGTACGGAGAGCGATGTGTTCCCGCCACGTTGGGTATTGGCCGACGATCAATGCCAACCCTATGAAGGGGTGAAGGGGAAGCCATTGACCGCCGCCCAGGGTGTACCGGCCGCTCCGATTCCGTTCCCCCCGGACTGCAGCGGGATCGGAATCGGAGTGACACTCGAGGAGGTTACCCAACACACACCCCTCATCACGCTATACCTAAAAGATTTAACAGTAAAATGTCAAATCTCGAAATTACACAGAGTTCGATAGAGAGACGCATAGACATTGCATAATAAATATCATCAAGCTAATATTCAATTAAATTTTTAAGCATATTGTATGCTTACTTTTTCTAAAGATTTAGATCGGAAAAAGAGAACATCTAGAAGAAGGCGTCGCCTTAAGACGTTTTAAATTCTTCATGTATTTTTAAGTAGCTTGATGGTTAAGGATTCGGCCTTTCGATCGAGAGGTCCCGGATTCGAATCCCGGTCATCACAGTACAGACGTGGACCCAGTTCTAACACAAGCAATTTAGCTATGCTTAGCTGGGGGGGTTTAACTTTACCTTTAGCTTACCATCAGGCTAGGTGAAGTCAAATTGACGTGTCCTAAATATAAAAAAAAAAAAAAAAGAATACTGGTAATTTCGGTTACAAGTATTCTTTAAAAAAAAACCTCTAAATGTGAAAAAGGGGTTCAAACAGCTTTCTATGAAAGCTGGCATATATACGGCCATTTATTATGATTTACTTCGATAATACCACCAATTGTCTATGCGTTTTTGAAAGATCTTATTATTAAGTAACAGATAAATTACAGATCCTTATAATATTCTAGGATGTGCCGGAACACGTTTCCCATATTTAGTTAACTATCACAAAAAGGTAACGATTTCCTTCCTACTTCATTGCATGCATACAGATGTGCGTGGGCCGTACGTTACGCGGGGCCGGCGCATGCGCAGAGCGCGCGGTCAAATAGGCACTGACATTCTACCGGTCTGAGGTGCATCGTATCGCTTGTAGTCATATAAGCTAGAAACAATAACAAGTTAGAGAAGTTTCAGAGTTGGACCCATCTGTCCCGGTGCACCAACAGATAGGGAGTATAAATGCAGTTTCATCGTCCTCTGTAGCCCTGATATCGATGTTTAGCGGGGATGATGGTACTGAATTATAAGGTTCTTGCTGTTAACCGTGGCTCATTCCGCGTGGTTCCCACAACCCATGGGAACCTATTCCCGGGATAAAAAGCATTTGTAGTATTATTCCGGACTATAATCCTTGTACGAAATTTCAGCCAGATCCGTTCAGCCGTTTTTGTGTGAAAGAGTGTTTGTTACTGTTTCACCCCTAACCCCGCTAGCCGGAGGTTTAGTCGGTTCAAGCCCGACATAACCGCCCCCGCTAGCCGGCGGGGGAGTACCCGAAGGGATTTCCGCACGAAAAAAAAAAGAAATTTTATTATGTTATGATAACTAATCATTAATAATCCTTCAAGAACTGGGCTATCAAATGTACAATCCATCGCAACACATCGGTTGAATTAGTGGCGAAGATGTCGTCTGCCAGGTACTCTCTTCGATAACTCCGAGTTTGTGGCGACCAGGGCCTGTAGACAAAGTCACATTCTACTAGTGGAATCGCAACGAAGCGAACCTTCAAAAGACCGAAATGGGATAGACAACATTTGTCGACATGTCACGTGTAACAAATAATGTCACTCCCATACATATTGAACATTTGAAGGTTCGCTTCGAAGCGATTCCACTAGTAGAATGTGACTTTGTCTACAGGCCCAGGAGTTTTTCTATAGTAAAACAACTGACGCCTGATCTTGCTAATGTACTTTATTTGGACTGTCATATGGTATAAAGACAGACCGACAATACGCTTCGATTGACTATATCCCGGCGTCTGAAGACCCGAGACGGCGTGCGGTTTTAGTCGGTTCAAGCCCGACATAACCGCCTCCGCTGGCACGCGGGGGGTATCCGAAGGGATTTCCGCACTATAAAAAAAAAAAAAAAAAAAGGTACATGGACCTTTATAGGTTTTCGTACACAAAACACAATCGTGTTTCAGAATGAAACGGCGACATCTAGCTAGCAACTTTACAAGTTAATATCGTCCTAAACATAGGGATTCCCTTTTGTGTACAAAGTTGCACTTATCATTGTTTTTGATTGGTAAGTGGGCTTTTCCGGGAGTGACTAACCTCCCAACCCCGCAGCAAAGCCTGCGCCAGTCTCGTCTGTTGTTAAGCAGGGGCACCGATTAGGTTAGGTTGACTTGGGCGACAAAGGTTTCGGTAGGAACACACCTGCACACTATCGAATGCAAAAATTATCGCATACGTGTAATTTCATACAATTAGTCCTACAGCTTTATATTCACATTATCGCTAAATATTATGAAACAAAGTCCTCCGCCGCGTATGTCTGTCTGAAAAACTACTCCACCAATTTTCATGCTGTTTTCACCAATGGATAGAGTGGTTCCCGAAGAATTTTTAATTTGTTATTTGTCAAGTTTTTGATGAAGATGAGCGAAGAGAGCTCGTGGACACCGCGAGCCCCGACACGGATAGATATAGGTTAGAAGGGTTATATAACCACCCCCCCAATAACCCTTTGTGTTAGGTCACTTGTGATAATAATTTTAACAACGTTTTTTATTACAGAAAGCATTTTTTTAATACATTTCGTGATACGATATTGGAACTATATACAACTCGTAGGAATTGTGTACATTTCCTAGGACATTTATGTATTAAATAGTTTTTGAAACAATATTATATTTGTATTTGTATACAATTCCTAGATTTAATCATACATTTCCGATAACATATACATTGGTAAAATATTTGTTGGAGGTGTCCGAAAAAATAAGCCGTCTGGTAGCTTTCAACGAAAACGCTGCCTAACCCTGAGATATAGAGCAAAATGATGTATGGTGAAATTGTGTATCTTATATAGGTTGTGGTGTTTGACTAGGGGCCCATGACTAGCGGGAACGGGATCAGAATTCCACGCGGGATAATTTTTATGATTGTGAACATTTAGTAGTCGTTCCTATACAGCTGAACCCACGGCAGAACTGTTACCATGTAGCTCCCGCTATCACAACCCAAATCTGCCGCTGTAATCTACGTCGATAAACAAAACGTACTGTTTGTTTACTACGCATGGAGGTGATAAGAGCCGCGGACTCGACACAGATTCCGTGCCCCAACATTTGCACCGTGCAGTTTAAAGGTTCGGGGGGGGGGGGGGCGTACAGAATATAAGATCATGAGCAAGTACTTAGCGGTTGCACGACTGGATCCCGTCGGACAAAACGTACTGTTTGTGTTCCTTTCTTTTTTTTTTCGTGCGGAAATCCCTCCGGGATTTCCCCCGCCGGCCAGCGGGGGCGGTTATGTCGGGTTTGAACCGACTAAATCCGCACGCCGTCTTGGGTCTACAGACGCCGGGGTATAAGGTTGCCCATAGAGCATATCCCTCGCAACCCGACTGACTGTTTGTGTACCTACTACGAGTATACGCATGGCGGCGATAACGAGCGCGACCCAGATTCTGTGCCACAACATTTGCACCGTGTAGTTTAAAGGTTGAGGGGGGGGGGACGTACAGAATATAAGATCAAGAGTCCCGTCGCAGTCCCAAGTCTGCTGTCTGGCTTCGAAATTTAAATTATTTTTCTTAGTATTTATACTTAACTAGCTGTCTTCCGCGTGAAAAATTCTAATCCTGTTCGCGCAACCCGTGGGAGTCTATTCCAGGGATAAAAAGCCTATGTGTTATTTCAGACTATAATCTTATAATATATATTTATTATTATATATACTGCTACTACTGGTGGTAGAAATTTGATGACCCAAATTTGTCACAAAATTCGGCCGGGTGGGTACCACCGTGTACGATTGCGAAAAACCCTCCATAGTAATCTAATTTCGGTTTGATTGCGTTCAGGGGTCAGCAAGTGCATAGCCGGGCAGGGGGGTTGTGGTAGCAGCACTAGTGGGACCGGTGGGTGTCACGCGGTGCTGCGACGACAATCCTCTTCTGATGAGGCCGTCAAGCTGAGTGCCACCATTGTTAACATGGTACGTGTATGTAATGGTGACCCTCTTTCCAGAGACTTTACCTTCAGCTTACCATCAGGCGAGGTGAAGACAAATTGATGTGTCCGAAATATATATATATAAAAAAAAAGAAAATACACCCTTTATATATTCAATTTATTTTATTGAATGCTTCGTTTGATGGGCCAGTAATTTTTTTTTTTCTTTGAGATTTTTTGTAGCAATCGTTCGATGAATTGTGTACATGTTAATGGCATCCGTGTGTTACATTAAGGCCCAGTTGAAAACCAGTGGCAGGTCCTTATGGCCTGGCAGATGCTGAGCTGGGTTCCTTTTACTGCAACCGTGGGACGCATTTCTTCCTTGCATTGTTACGACTGTGTTTACGACTCTGTTTTAATCTTACTTCTACGTAATATGCTATTTTATTGAGCTGAATGAGACGAAGTCGAGCGAAAGCTCCTCATACCAGACTTCAGGATTTTCTTTGTCAGAGGTCTTCTCCTAAACTACTAATCCAATCAGAACCAAATTGGGCATGATTAAAGAGGTCAATCAGAGGAAGGTTTATGGATAAATTTTGAAAAAAATAATGCTACCACAGAGGAATGATCACCGTTAAAAAAATTCCAGATGGAATTACATAATAACCGCTCGAGACACTGTGACCAAACTTTACACGCTCAGAAAGCATGTCCAGAGTTGTGACTTTCAAAAAGAATTTTCAAAATCGGACTTGCCACGGAGGAATGATCACTGTTCAAAATTTTCAAAATCTGATTCACGATGTCTCACTCAGCCCAACATTGCAAGCAGCGATTCGCCTTGCAGACCTAGTTTAAATAATATTTACGAGTAAGTATCTTTCTTCTGTTTTACCTGAATTTGCAGTAATAAGCGAGTCTTTCTTTTTTTCTTCTTTCAATAATATATTCCTGTATCAAATTTCGTCATTTATGTGTGATTGAGTAACAAACATCCTCACAAACTTTGACATCTCTATATATATATGTATATATACTAGGAATTCAGTGCAGGGTGCGACTGAAATAAATTGAGCTGAGCGAGCAGGACTCCTACTTGAAAATAAGACATCTTACTACGTTCGCGCGCTTAGCTAGGGCCTCGCGCTCGTCAAATTGTTTTTCGGTGATTATTCCTCACTGGTACATCGGACATGAACTATCTCGCATCAAAACACTACTCAGTGTTCACACTATCACCGTGGAAAATTTGGTCAAGATCGCGCTAGTGGTTACGGAGGAGTTCAGCCACCAACAAACGGCTATGCCGGGTATAAGGAAAATATAATATTGACAACAGCGGCATATTTACTTGATCCTAAATAATTGGAGGCGAGCCTTTTACCGTCTTCTATATAAAAATCAATATTTTCTAACAGAAGCACAATGACACTGCCCTTAACTGGGAATCGATTCCCAGATACGGCAGTAACGACCTTATGGGCCTCGTCTACTGTACTCGTACACTCTTTAGCGCTGCGCATCTGAGGCATAAACAATTCACAGTGGGGGTTTCGACAAGATAAAAAAAAGTACGTGTGAATATATTTTTTTTTTATGGATGATAGGCTTACGTTTGACCTCTATCTCACCTGATCGTAAGTGACGATGTGGTCTACGATGGATCACGTTTGCCTAGAAGGAACCTCTTCACTCGAGACTTGAAGATTCCGAGGTTACCTATAGCTTTCCGGAAACACAGACTCAGGCAGGCGATTTTACTCCTAAGCTGTACGCATAATAAATGTGTCGCCGAAACGTTTCGTGCGTATGAGTGGAATATCCACCATGTAGCGGTGGCAAATATAAAATTGATAAAACCAACCTTTCAAATATCATTTATGTAATGTAACATAACATAACATAACTTCGCGCCTGTATCCCCGAAGGGGTAGGCAGAGGTATATTACAACTCCCACGATTCGCCAGTTATGTTAAGGTCCCAAAGTAATAGGGGGCGCGCGTATTGCCATCTACATTATTAAGCGAGCGATAATTAACATTTATTAATGCACACATAACTTCGAAAAGTCAGAGGTGTGTGCCCGGGGCGACTGGGGATCGAACTCGAGACCACGTCTCAGGAGTCCGTTACGTACGCCACTGGGCTATCGCCGCTTATGTAATTATGTAATGTAATGTGCAAAATCTGAAATAATACCTGTCATGCTTTTGTGAAATTCAATAACGTCGCATAAAGAAACAATGCACGAATGTGTATTATAGTGCACGATGAGAAAAGGAGAACGTGCCGTGACCGATATATAGAACAATGAAACTGTTTACTGTAGACGCCGAATACACGCCACGATTTGACACACGAACACTAGACACTGAACAGATGGGACGTTGTATTTGCGAAGTTTAATGCCTACCGTCGATATTGAATTATCACGATGTACCTATAAATTTGAGTTTTATGAGCACAGTAAAGTAATTTAATATTTATGACAATGTAAATTTAAGAATTTTTTTTCATTTTTAGGGTTTGAGTTGTTTTGCGCGGAACCCTATCTTTTTTCTAAAATAAAAGTTTGTAGTTACGTATAATAATATTACCTATCTGTCAGTGAAAGTCCCGTTAAAATAGCCCCTGCCGTTCCAGAGTAAATCTGATTTTATTCACAAATTTGTGGTTTTCAATTTTTTTTCGTGGACCCCTAATTGTTTTGTCTAAAATTAAAGTTGCCTTGTTACATTACCTATCTGCCAATGAAAGTCCCGTCAAAATCGGCCCAGCCGTTCCAGAGATTACCTCTTTCAAACAGAAAGACAGACATACAGACAAAAAATTTAGAAATTGCTTTGTTGTTGTATCGTGTATAAATTCATGTGCAATCATTAAAAATCTGTTATTTTAATATTACAAACAGACACTTCAATTTTATTTATTTGTATAGATGGAAAAAATAAACTTTAGTCGTGGTGCGAGGGATATGCTCTATGGGCAACCTTACACCCCGGCGTCTGTAGACCCGAGACGGCGTGCGGTTTTAGTCGGTTCAAGCCCGACATAACCGCCCCCGCTGGCACGCGGGGGGGTATCCGAAGGGATTTCCGCACGATAATAAAAAAAAAAAAAAAGGTTGATAGCATAAAGAGATATGGGACCTTGTGATAATCCTATGAACGCTGCAATAGAAGTCATAGGAAGGGAAAAAAGGAGAATTTAAATTATATAGGACTCGATTGAAAATAAAGCTTTCGACACACCCAAATCTGTCTGTAAGGCCATATGTATGTCACAGCCATTACACTTAAACCACTTAGGTGGCAGACAAGCATAGGGCCCACCTGATGGGAAGCGGTTACCTCGGCTCATAGACGTGTGCAACACCAGGGACGTCACATCTTCAGGGCTTCCATGAGCGCAGCCCTGGGGGTGACAGGTGAGGCCGCCTGTCACCCCAGCAGAAGCAGGCCGGGACGGTGGGGCGACTAGCGCCGTGATAGTGCGATGATAGAATGTAGCCGTGAGTATCATGTCAAAGAATTCTTCTGAACACACACCATTATACATAAGGCGGTGGAACACGCCCAGAGATGCAGGGCAGGACTATTGGCGTTTTATCAAAGAATTAGATTGGTGGGTGTACCTTAGTTTTCGTACGTAAATTCCCAGATACTCCCTCGCCCGCCAGTGGGGATAGTTATGTCGGACTCGAACCGACCAAATCCGCACGCCGTCTCGGGTCTCTAATGCCGAGGTGTAAGGTGGCCCAATAAGGCAATTCCCTCGCAACCTGACTGACCCTGGTCTATCTACGGGTTTCAGATGGCCCCCTTGGGTGTGGGAACCACGGTGTCCCCATCTTGCCCCGGAAAGGGGTGGGCACATCCCGCCGCCCCGGCTTACTGCTACTCAAATTCGTATTAAGTGAGGGAGTGGTACTTTCCATTCGGTTTGGAAAAGTATGCTGCATAATATATTGCGCTGAATTATCAACGACTTGTACATCCAATTTTAACTTTATGTTCACATAACTTCTTCTACATAACTTCACGCCTGTATCACTGAAAGGGTAGACAGAGGTGTATTACACACCCACGATTCGTCAGTTATGTTTACGATCCAATGTAACCGGGGGGCGAGCCTATTGCCATCTACCGGGCACATTACTAACCAACGATAATCAACATTTTTAACTTTATATACATAAGAAGTAAAATGTTCTCGAGCTGTAATTGTTCCTCGGTAAGTGTACGCGAATGTAGCCAGAGCAATGATTCCGAAGCAGCTCTGCTACCAGCCCCCTCACTAAGGAGGAAGCAAATGCGAGAAATGCGACTACGAGTAGGTAGTTTTCAAACCGTAGCCCACTAGTCGCTTTCGCGCTCAGAAACCGCGTTACGAGGCACCGATATCGTCGTAAGTCAACGATATTAACTTAAGCCTAAAAAATCGTGTAGTGGAAACGTGCGTAAAACTTAATCATTAATTTATCAACCATATTTAGTAAAATCCGATGCCAAACTAGGCCCGCAAAATCAGCACAAACAATTATTACTAGGTTATACGTTTATAGCAAGTAAACACAGATAAATATCTATTCAGACCTCCCGGCGGGTCCGATAAAACACATGAAAAAACACCAAAATCCAATTTAAACAGATCTTTAGCACTTACTTCTTTCAATAATCAAATTAAGCCGCAATTGACACCCGATCGAAATCGACCAGTAAATATTTCAATTTTAAGAGTGAAAATATTCAAATTCAATTGCCCCAAAAGGCAAAATAGAAAGGGTAAATTAACAATCAAAATGGCGGACTTGAATCGCGTGTTAAGTTTCAAATGGCAAACCAAAATTAAACCAATCCGTTAATTATCATCAACAATACACAAACTATATTAAGAAATGGGTCACTAACCTTCAATGGACCGGGATTCAGCCGAGAAAGTAGCAAAGATTAGAAAGTGTGCCTATTTAGTGTATAGTTTAGTGTAACATATAGTTAGTGTGACATGAATGTACGTGTAATTGAATATACAATAAACTAATTATACAGTAGAATCCAAATTGTGTATTACTTCCCTTATTGATGTGTTTTCCACCGCAGCAATAGTTCCAAGTCCAACGAATGCGATGGGCGTATTCACTTTATTTTACAAAGAGATAACTATCTCGATAATTATTTTTCACCAATTAATCAACATTCAACAAACAAAATCAAAACAATGTTCGTTCAAAGCACGTGGCGATGCCAACCAAAATCGCGCGGGCACGTGATCTACCAACGAGCTAACCTCGATCACTTTAAACAAAGTCAACTGGCGCACAACTCGCGATGCACAACTAGCATACCCCGTCCACTTCGTCCGGTGCAGACGTTATTGCGCTCGTACTCCTAATAATGAGCGGGTACGTCAAGAAAAAATAATATAAAAACACCGGCACTCCAATACGCAGTGAAAACATCAAACTATAATTATTTAACAATTAAAACTAAACAGTAAGTAATGCTTGCAACGTTTATGAACTTTTGGCCCTATGCCTAGACCTGTTTACTGTGTCGGTTAAGAATAGACGAGTCCATCACTGCGTAGGGCTATACTGCCGCAAAACAACTGATTACTATCAGACTTATTCTGGTATAGCTTACAAGCAAATGAAATGCATGCTACAAATATTTTTCTATACTAATATTATAAAGAGGAAATATTTGATTGTTTGTTTGTATGTTTGTATTGAATAAGCTTCGAAACTACTAGACCGATTTTAAGAAATCTTACACCATTAGAATGCTACATTATCCCTTAGTAACATAGGCTACTTTTTATCCCGATATTCCCAAAACCGCGTGGCGATGCTAGTAGGTAATAAAATGCATAGGTTTTACATGGCGACAATAACGAAGGGGGGAAGCCCTCGGTTTGTCTGTTTCTCAGAAACCCAGTTTTGAAACCGAGGGTGTGTAATGGGTTTCCCTTGTTTAATTAATAATTTAATTTTTTAGGTATAGATGACATTTGGGCACGCCGCAATAGCGGCGGTAAGGCCCATCATGGAGGATTGGCTGGAGAGGCGACACGGAAGCCTCTCCTACCGACTGACGCAGGTGATCTCAGGGAAGGGGTGCTTCGGGGACCACCTGCATCGGATCAGGAAGGAGCCAACGCCTGAGTGTCATCACTGCGACGCGAGCGAGGACTCAGGGCTGCACACGCTGGCGGACTGCCCGGCGTGGGAGGCGCCGAGGCGTGAACTCGTGGCAGCCATCGGGGTGGGAGTCCTCTCGCTCGGCAGCATGATTGCGGCAATGGTGCGGAGCGCGAGCGCGTGGGCCGCCGCCGCCTCCTTCTGCGAGCATGTAATGCTCGCGAAGGAGGTGGCGGAGCGCGCCCGGGAGAGACTTGGAACTCTCCCGGTCCGCCGAGCCCGCAACTTGCTCGCCGCGCGTCGCAGGCAACTCAGGCGCCGGAGGTCGCTTAACGACCTCCGTCCTCCATGAGCGCAGGCCTGGGGGTGGCGGGTGAGGCCACCTGTCACCCCAGCAGAAGCAGGCCGGGACGGTGGGGCGACTAGCGCCCCTCCCCCAAACCGGGGCAAGACGGGGACACCGTGGTTCCCAAACCCGAGGGGGCCATCTCGAAACCGGAGATGGCCCAGGGTCAGTCGGGGTGCGAGGGATATGCTCTATGGGCAACCTTACACCCCGGCGTCTGTAGACCCGAGACGGCGTGCGGTTTTAGTCGGTTCAAGCCCGACATAACCGCCCCCGCTGGCACGCGGGGGGTATCCGAAGGGATTTCCGCACGATAAAAAAAAAAAAAAAAAAGGTCTAAATGACATTTCGTTTTAGTTCAAACATTTGAGTTTAGTATTTCATTATTTGTTTAGTTTTTTTAGTTTACTATCAGGCGAGGTGAATTCATATTGACGTGACCTTACAATTAAAGAATTGTAACATATCTTAAGATCAGTGACATGGTTTGAACACAGTGGACACTAGGACGACAGACAATATCGTTGTCAATAGCAGATGAAACATTTGTTGCGGGTCGGTGATGACCGGCACAGCTAAGGATAGAGTGAAGTGTAAATGCTTGGAAGAGATCCACCATGAACAAATCTTCTAGCTATGCACGCCTTCTGTGGAATAACCTTGGGCAGCGCACCGTCAGGCTGTGGAATGATCTCCCTGCCGTGGTTTTCCCAAGCGACTACAATATGGGGTTCTTCAAGAAGGGCATTAGAAGGTTTTTTTACAGGGTCGGCAGCGCGAGTGTGATGCCCCTGGTGTTGCACACGTCCATATAACCGCTTCCCATCAGGTGGGCCGTGAGATTGTCTGCCACCTGAGTGGTATTTTTGTTTTTTTTTTTTTTTTATATATTTAGGACACGTCAATTTGACTTCACCTCGCCTGATGGTAAGCTGAAGGTAAAGTCTCTGGAAAGAGGGTCACCATTACATACACGTACCATGTTAACAATGGTGGCACTCAGCTTGACGGCCTCATCAGAAGAGGATTGTCGTCGCAGCACCGCGTGACACCTACCGGTCCCACTAGTGCTGCGACCACAATCCCCCTGCCCGGCTATGCACTTGCTGACCCCTGAACGCAATCAAACCGAAATTGGATTACTATGGAGGGTTTTTCGCAATCGTGCACGGTGGTACCTACCCGGCCGAATTTTCTGACAAATTTGTGTCATCAAATTTCTACCACCAGGTATATAAAAAAAGCAATTCTTTAAAGTTGTCCCTACCTCAAGTATTCTATTAATATATCGCACCTTTTTTTTTCGTGTGGAAATCCCCTCGAATACCCCCCGTCAGCCAGCGGGGGAGGTTATGTCGGGCTGGAACCGACTAAAACCGCACGCCGTCTCGGCTCTTCAAACGCCGGGGTGTAAGGTGCCCATAAGGCATTTCCATTGCACCCCGACTGACCCTGGGCCATCTCCGGTTTAGGAACCACGCGGCAAAAAAAAAGTGTCGCAGTGTATAAACATTATGTTTGTACATTATGACACTTCTTTTTTGCCGAAGTGTTTCGTTTCATACACAGAACTACATTCATCAATGTAGTTCTGTGTATGAGATGACACCCATCAATTAGACGGTATGCGTAGGTACATTTTATAGTTTCGCTACCAGTTGTCGCCAGGTCGTTGCAGGTTATCAGACGGTCGATGACTTAGACAAAGTAGGAATTACACAAGGTCACATGCGTCATGTCTTTTTAAATTTCAGTTTGTGATGGATATAACAGTTAATGTGTTTTTGAAGCGCAAGAGTTTTATAGACATGTCAGGTTGTGTAATAAATCCCTCGTTCTGGTCATGAATATTATCATGTGATGTGTGTTATTTACAGGATTTTAGGTAGATTTCGATGAAATCCATCTACCTATTGGTTTCTTGACTACTGTCGAATTTAAAAAAAAAATCTTCATAGGAGGTCTAGTTATGACCCCCTGAGTCCGAAATGACCACTGGTCAAAAAGTATATATATATATATATATATATATATATATATATATATATAAGCCGCGGTAGCCTAGTGGTATGGGTTCTACCATGGCACACACCAATGACTTTTCGATGCTTTTCGAAGTTATGTGTGTATTTATCGCAGGTTTATAGGTGCCCGGTTAATGGCAATAGGCTCGCCACCTATTACATTGGGACCTAAACATAAACTGGCGAAATGTGGGTGCTAGCACCTCTGCCTACCCCTTCGGGGATATAGGCGTGAGTTTATGTTATATGTTATATATGGTTCCACTTCCCAAAATTTGCGGCACTCTCACGGTCGCATTTTTGCCCCGATCGCTTTCAAACTGCGGTCAAAAATTGCTTAGGTGTAAACTTAGTTTAAGTTCGTGAATTGGTGGAATCCGGCCTAAGGGGACGGTAGGGCCTCACTTTTTGTGAAATCAGTTTTTCCTCAAAATTTCACGTTCCATGAAAGATATTCGAACCGTTCTAATTTTATCCCATAGTATACATGAATACCAACAACTTTTAATATAAACCTATAAGATTAAAACTTTAACTAAAAGTGGAGGGGGGAAAAACCAAAATTTTTCGGGAAAAAAATCATAACTTCTAACCGGTGAACATTCTTGCTGTGGGAAACATTTTTAATCGATAGGCCATTTTTAAGTCTAAAATAAATGATTGAAAAGTTTTTCGCTTAAAGTTACCGTTTTCGAGAAAAAAAAATTAAACTGTTTAAAGTCCGTAGTTCTCTATATAAAATAATATTAATTGCTTCACGAAATCTACCTGTGCTTCCCCCCCCCCCCCGGGAACGGATTTTTTATATAGATTTGGTGTTTCCTTGATTGTGTATTTTAATTAAATTTAATGTTTAACCAATTAGTATGATTACTTTTTCTATACATTTAGCTCGTAAAAAAGAGAACATCTAGGGCTAGACTTGCCCTGGGCGGCGGTCAATGGCTTCCCCTTCACCCCTTCATAGGGTTGGCATTGATCGTCGGCCAATACCCAACGTGGCGGGAACACATCGCCGCTATCCGAAGGGATTTCCGCACGAAAAAAAAAAAAAAAAAAAGGGCTAGACTTGCACCCGCGACCCGGCCCTTACATTGGGGGAATGCTCTGACCAACTGAATTACGGTAGATGGCTCCAGCGTCGCCTTGAGACGTATATAATATATCGGAGACTTTCGAATATCTGGGACGTGTCTAGATAGCTCAGCCGGTCAGAGCATTCTCTATCTACGGCATCACTTCATTACCATTATTAGTATTCTGGGAAATCTCGCCAGCTGAGCTGAATTGCTTGTGTTGGATTAAAGAAATGGTTTGATGTCAGCGGCATACTGGGTGAGGTTTGAATCTGCAACCTTTTGAATGGCAAGTGTTAATAATGTTAACCCGGGAATGAGGAAGAACATAGAATGTGTCAGCTGCTTATCTTCCCGGGCAAGTCTATACTTAACGATACGGCACGGATAATTAAGATAATAGCTTATCGTACTGTCTCCTCGCTTTGTCTATTTATATTGTGGATTGCTCCTGCCTACTGCTTTAGGAATATGCGCGTGAGTGTATATAGAGCCACGGTAGCCTAGTGGTATGGGTAATGGACTGCTGAGACGAGGTCTCGGGTTCGATCCCAGGTTTTACCATGGCACACACCAATGACTTTTCGATGCTTTTCGAAGTTATGTGTGTATTTATCGCAGGTTTATAAGTGCCCGGTTAATGGCAATAGGCTCGCCACCTATTACATTGGGACCTAAACATAAACTGGCGAAATGTGGGTGCTAGCACCTCTGCCTACCCCTTCGGGGATATAGGCGTGAGTTTATGTTAATGTATGTAAATATATTCCTTTTAATAGAGTACTTTGTAATGTCTTCTATTTATCGAGTCGCCAAACAGATTGAACAGACAAACAGAAGTTTATTGAAATTAAAACAAGTTAAGACCACTTGTCTGTGTCCTTCAAGACTATCATACCGTCAGACTACTTCGACGAGTACAATAATAAGCGACAATAGTACAGTAATATACGTCGACCCTACAATCGAGAAGTCTCGGGTTCGACTCCTGGACATTACACTACCGACGTGAACACACTCCTAACATAAGCAATTTAGCTTAGCTGGAGGCGTTAGGGGGAATATTAGTAATTTCGGTTACTAATATTCCTTAAAAATAAATAATAGTTTAAAAAACGCTTTTTTTTAATGAAATACATTTTTTTATTCCCACTATTATTAATGTACATTTATTGGAATTTTCAACACTATTCTTAATTTAAATTTATTAAAACTTATTTTCTATTTTTTTAGTTCGGTTTTCTATTTAAAAAGCGTGTTTTTTAGTTTTTCTAAAACTATTATTTATTTCCTACTTTTTAGTTTTGTTTGTCGATAAGGACCCGTTTAAGTACTCGAGGAATATTTTTAGCGACAGAAAGCAAGATAGGCTACTGCTAAGTAACGATCAGATCCATAGCTACTATAAAAGTAATTATGAGGTGCCTAAATACGAAAAACAATACAGTAAACCAAACGCGCAAAAACCATTAGGCCCTCATTTCACATTTGACTGTAATCCACCTAGCTTAGACGAAATAGAACACCAAATCAAAAAGAAACCAACAAAAACCGCCCCAGGGCCTGATGGCATACCTTACATTATCTATAAAAAATGCCCATCGGTACGTAAACATCTTCTAAGCATATTCAATAGGATCTGGTCGAGTAAAGAAGTCCCAGCGGCCTTCGGCAAGGCTAATTTTGTGCTCATTCCAAAGAAAGAAATAGTAACTAGTCCAAAAGACGCTAGACCAATAGCATTAACCAATACAATTTCTAAAATTTTCTTCTCATAGCTTCAATTTAAAATGACAAATTTCATGATCAATAATAACTATTTCAGACCAAACCACCAAAAAGGGTTCCTACCCGGAATTTCAGGATGTCTGGAACACAATTCTTTACTGGCGGAAAGTTTAAAAGATGCCAGATCAAATGAAAAGCAAATAACAGTTTGTTGGATAGACCTAGAAAACGCTTTTGGCTCAGTACAACACGAGCTTATGTTGTTTGCATTAAAATGGTATCACTTTCCGTCCATCATTTGGGAAATAATATCCTCTTATTATGGTAAATTAAAGTTTGTGGTTAATACCAAAGATGGATACACGCAACCTTTAAATTATAATGTGAGTTTGTTCCAAGGTTGCTGTTTATCACCTATAGTTTTCAATATAGTAATAAATATTTTAATAGACAACATTTCCACACACGACAAGAAGTGGGGCTATCGGTTTAAGCTAAACGGTAAATATACGGAGTCTATCCTCGCTTTTGCGGACGATTTGGCAATACTGACTCGTAACCCAAAGCAGTGCCAGGACCTACTGCGTAGAGTAGACGATTTCTGTACATGGACAGATGGAATGAGAGCAAAACCTAGCAAATGCTACTGTCTATGTCTGGGTAGGCGGGGTAACAGGTATACTTCATATGACCCAGGGCTTAGTATAGGCGGGGAAAACGTTTCAACTATATCTGAAACCGTGCCTTTTAAATTCCTCGGAAGAAAGATTGACAACAGAGGTTGCACTCCAGCTTTGGACGAATTAATTGATAGTTTCATTATCGATTTAAAAAAGGTAGACCAACAACCAATAAGTAATGTTAAAAAAGCTTGGATCTATGACAATTATTTAACCTCGCGTCTTAACTGGCCGTTTCTTATATATGATATAAACCAGAGCCTCCTCAAAAAACTAGATGCGAGTGTCACGAAGACACTGAAGTCGTGGCTAGGGCTAGCTCAGTCGGCGGACCCGTCGGCACTATATAGATCCGCGAATAATTTTGGAATGACGCTTAAGAAGCCATCAGAACTCTATAAACACCTAAGAGTAACTAAAATGCACGTCTTATCGGAATCTAAAGACGAAATAGTAAAAGTCCTTCCAAAAGATAAAAATGCATCGGAGCTCGAATCACGCCTCCAGTTCCATAAAAGATTCATGATAGGCTCGCAGACCGGTAGAGTAGGTCTAGGTAATATTCAGAGACAAACAGATAAAGAAATAACAAAATCTTTTCTTCAAGCAGACGAAAACAACACCTATAAGGTGCACGCAATGAACCTAGAAATGCAAAACGAATGGTTGACTCTAGGTGAATTTTGTATTCCCATAGCCTTAAAATGGCGTACCATAATATACGACTGGTCACCGGCCTTACTTAAATTTTACCTGAATGCATTCCAGTTGACCCTCCCCGACCAAAGCAATCTGGTCAGATGGGGAAAAGCCACAGATAAAACATGTAACTCATGTGGTGAAGCAACTGGTACGGCTAGGCACCTACTAGTGGGTTGTAAAACGCTATTAGACCGGGGTCATTACTCGCGCCGTCATGATAAGGTATTAGAAATCATACGTGAGGCTGTAAGTTTGGCGGTAGCTAGAGCGAAAAAAGGATTAACCACAAACCAAAGAAATGACATTGCGTTTGTAAAGGAAGGCTGCTCAAAGAAATCACTTCAAAAGCCTTATTCAATTTTGATAGCTGCCGTTGACTGGACAATACTCGTAGACACGTATGAGAAGCACTATAGGATACCGGAGGATGTCTGTGCCTCATCATCCAGACCCGACATATTCCTTTTTTCACGATCGCATAAGCGTGCAGTGCTTGTAGAACTCACAGTACCGTGGGAAACTAATATACCTAAAGACCACGCTATAAAGACAAACAAATACTTTGATTTGACTAACGAGTTAACCAAAAACGGCTACGTGGTTAAACTCTATGCCGTAGAAGTAGGAGCAAGGGGAATTCCAGCTAAATCCCTGTACAACTTACTTAAAGACCTCGGATTGCCAAGAGCTTCAGTAAGCTCTTTATTAAAACGTATATCAAAAGCGGCATTGTTAGGATCTTACCAAATTTGGATAGGTAGGGGGGGGAACACTACTGACGGTGGAGGTGAGCGCTGATGCATCACAAGGTGGCCACCCTAAACCTACATCTGGGTCGCAAGTTCCAGTCGCCGTCATGGTGTTCCTCTCTGTACCACGCTATGGACCCGGCGACCGCACGGTGAATCCATGGAGTGCTGAGAATCGGATCTCTGAAAACTTTTTGAGTTTTTTTAAACTATTATATGCTTTGTTGAATTAAAAAATATTTTTGGAGTTCGAAAATTTGTTAAGTTATTAGATAAATCGGCTAAAGATAATGGTTGGAAATTAAAATTTCTGCCTTATCGACTTAGATAAAAATTAAATAAATTAACAAAAATCTTATTTTGCAAATAGAAAAATGGAATAATTTTATCAAATTAGTGTATTGTCATCGGTCCTCGATAAATATACAAAGTTTGAACGAAATATGACCGTTTAAAGTGGGTCAAAATCGCGCCCAAAGGAGTCGGTTACAAACAAACATACAGGTGACGCTAATAAAAAGCGTATAAAAATATAGTCATTTGACATTTGTGTTTTCTGCCTACTTTGTTACAGTTGAATCTTTATCCGCGGTAACTTGTATTTTGACTTAATCTATGTTGGAAACCATCGCCATAACGATTGCATGCAGACAAAATGCAACGGCATTGTGTTTCTAGTACCTAGTTTATTTACTAGATTTTCCAGAAAGAAATTTTTTGGTTATATCGATATTTATGGATTTTTTAAGGTTTTGTAGGTCAATCAGTGGTGTTAGATAAATATTTTCTGAAAGGTAGCCCCCACCCACCCCCGCTGGCCGGCGGGGGGGTATCCGAAGGGATATCCGCACGTAAAAAAAAAAAAGCTAGCCCCCACGCATCTTGTTCATATTTTTTAACTGTAATAAGATAAGTATGTAGTCAATAAGCAGTAAGAAAATTATGGTATTGCTGATTGATCCACGGACTTGATATTTATTTACTGTAATCTTTTCTTTTTCTTTCTTTAAAAAAAAAAAAGAATGTTAGCAACCGATATTACTAATATTCCCCCTAACCCCTCCAGCTAAGCTTAATTGCTTGTGTTAGGAGTGGGTTCACGTCGGTAGTGTAATGGCCAGGATTCGAACCCGGGACCTCCTTAACCACTAAGCTAAAATAAAAGTAGCCTTAGATACGCTTTGTAACATCAGCTATCTGCCAGTGAAAGTCGCCTCAAAATCGGGCCAGTCGCTCGAGAGATAAGTCCAGTCAAACAGACAGTAAGAAAGGCTGAAAATAATGTTAAAAATTCGCCATCGCAATTATTTTGATTGGCGAAATAGTATCACCCTGGAAAGAGACGGGTTCAGGAGCCTATCTGAATGCAATTTATCCTATGATTGGGTCTTCCGACCTCCATGATCGGCTCCTGAGGACGGCAGTTGGCCGACTCGCCGTCCTTACAGAAGCAGGCCGCGGCGGAGGCGTGTCGTGTGTGTCCTACACACGCCTGCCAACTCACCGACGCGGGATAAAACCCGACCCCACCAGGCGAGGCCGCGGTGGTGGCCAAAGTCCTCCGGTAACCCTCCGGTTATCCTTTCAAGGGGTTACACAGGGTGCCCGGCAATGGACACTTGGGAAGGACACCGTGTGATTTGGTCGGTCCGATTCCGACACGCCCACCCCATCGTCGGTGAAGCCCTCGGGGGTTTCCACACGCTAAAAAATAAAACGATTGGGTCTTAAATTCTGAGTACATAAGCTATGCGATTATAAAGCTCCGTATCAAGTAAATATTATGATATTAAATATCCAGTTTTAAGTGGTTTTCTGATAACGTTGTAAAAATAACGGGGTTTTGTGTTATCGTATATTAGAACAACTAATTGCGAAATAAATGTCTTGAAAACCTCTAGTGTTAACATATATACAGTCGTGCATCGTTCCCATTGGGGGAAGGCAGAGACCACATGTTTCCAATTGCTATGGGAGCACCACGAGGACCTTGGGGGTCAAATCTCACCTGCTAACCGGTACACCTGCTGATTAAAGGACAAGGCTCTGGTGTACGCTTTCCTCTCGGGGTGGGGAGGAAGCCTCGGATTTTTAGGGTCCCGTAGCCAAATGGCTAAAAACGGAACCCTTATAGATTCGTCATGTCTGTCTGTCTGTCTGTCCGTCCGTATGTCACAGCCACTTTTTTTCGAAACTATAAGAACTATGCTGTTGAAACTTGGTAAGTAGATGTATTTACTTGATGTATACCGCATTAAGATTTTCACACAAAAATAAAAAATAAACAATTTTTTTTTTCCTCATACTTAGAACTGGAACTCAAAAAAATATTTTCATCAAACCAATAGGTCTTCAAAAATGATATTGAGGTTTCTAATGTGACACTCGCCATGTTAGAGGCGGTAAAATACTGCCAGAGACAATATCTCTACGCAACTGCCAGGGCTCGAGAATGTTGGTGACCTCAGGATGCAATCGAAAATGGTCGCGGGTTCCATACCCGCTCAGTGCAAATATGTATATTTGCATTAGTCTGGGTGTTTCTATGTATAATATGTATGTATTTACAAAAAAAAGTATTTAAGTATGTTTATCCGCATTCTAGAACCCATATGACAAGCTCTGCTTAGTTTGGGTCTAGATGGCGTGGTGTACTTTGTCCTACAATGTTTATTATTATTTATTTATGTATATACCATCATAACGACACTTACAAAACGTCAAATAAAGTAGACTAATATTTAGTAAATAGAACACCGGCTCGAAATGCGGCTCTGTCCTGAGAAAACTCCGCAAGAAACTCAGCGGGCTGTTTTTTGGTCTGTTTAAAAACATGTTTACTTAATCTAATTACCATTTTTTTTTGAGCAGAATAGTGAGAGAGCAAACAGTTCATATACAAGCTTGTTTGTCGTTTAAATATTCTTGAATTTTATAATAGCCTTTTTGGCAAAGTTTAGTTTTAATTAGACTTTTAAATTTATGAATAGGTAAATTCTTCATTTCACTAGGGAGCTTGTTGTAGAAACGTATACAGTTACCCTGGGAGGAATTACTGATCTTGTGGAGTCGACTAACACAAACCACAAGATTGTTTTAAAGTCTGGTATTTATACTATGTAGGTATATGTCTTACCGGGGTGCTTGGTTGGGGACCTCCACGCGGTGCACCCTGGGCAACGGAGACGGCAGCGCCTCTCTCCTAGGGCGGGAGAGACGCTGCCGCCTACGGCCAACTCCGACCGAGGCGAGGACGGCCTTGTTGAGGGCTGTTCGGAAGCTTTCCACGTGTCCCTCTGATTAGCAGAGGGCACAGTGGAGAGCAAGTAAGGGGGCCATCTCGAAACCGGAGATGGCCCAGGGTCAGTCGGGGTGCGAGGGATATGCTCTATGGGTAACCTTACACCCCGGCGTCTTAAGACCCGAGACGGCGTGCGGTTTTAGTCGGTGCAAGCCCGACATAACCGCCCCCGCTGAAGACCCCCGCTCTCCAGCGGGGGCGGTATCCGAAGGGATTTCCGCACGAAAACAAAAAAAAAAAGGTATATGTCTTACCTACGCAGCGACTATAAGCGAAAACTTGTTACTGGCTTTCTATTGTCTAATCCAACGATATTCATGTTTTTGTAGCTGTAAGTTGTCCATGTAATAAATAAATAAATAAATAATTAATTAATCACAGTCTTAAAAAACCGGCCAAGTGCGAGTCGGACTCGCTCATGAAGGGTTCCGTAGCAGCAAGTAACATTGCGTCTGTAGACCCGAGACGGCGTGCGGTTTTAGTCGGTTCAAGCTCGACATAACCGGGGGGGGGGGGTATCCGAAGGGATTTCCGCACGAAAAAAAAGAAGGTAAATTGCGGTTAACGATTTATGACGTACTAAAAAAAACTACTTACTTGATCTCGTTCAAACCAATTTTCGGTGGAAGTTTACATGGTAATAATGTACATCATATATTTTTTTAATTTTTATTATTCTCTTATTTTAGAAGTTACAAGGGGAGGGGGGACGCACATTTTACCACTTTAGAAGTGTCTCTCGCGCAAACTGTTCAGTTTAGAAAAAAATGATATTAGAAACCTCAATACCATATAAACCTACAAATATGAGTTTAGTGAAAAAAAAATTTTGAGTTTCAGTTCTAAGTATGGGGAACCCCCAAAATGTATTGTTTTTTTTTTGTATATTTGCATTGGTCTGGGTGTTTCTATGTATAATATGTATTTATTTACAAAAAAAAAGTATTTAAGTATGTTTATCCGCATTCTAGAACCCATATGACAATCTCTGCTTAGTTTGGGTGTAGATGGCGTTGTTTTCTAAAATATTTGTTTATTTATAAAACATTAGTATTTCGCGACTTGTGCAGTACTTTCTAGAACAAGCCGAAATCGTTTTATATGTATACACTAGTAGCAGTACATGTGGCATATATTCTTTCTGTGTCTCTAGTGTCACTGGCAACTGTGCACATCCCAAAATACACAACATATCGTCCGTCACACGTCTTGCGAAGCGCGACGACCTATTTTTGTTCGCGCCGTATCATTTGTTTACAAAGGGACTACTACAAAGAAAAGGAATGTCTGATTGACAGTCGCGATGATTTTACATGATTTCTGGTGAGACGGAAATCGTTTGAAATCACTTTGATTACGTATTTATGTCAGCTAGACTATTTACAGGTGTTTGCGTTTTGCTTGCGTTTTTAGCCGTTTAAATAACATAAACATAACATAACTTCATGCCTGTATCCCCGAAGGGGTAGGCAGAGGTGTATTACACACCCACGATTCGCCAGTTATGTTAAGGTCCCAATGTAATAGGGGGCGAGCCTATTGCCATCTACCGGGCACATTGTTAAGCGAGCGATAATTAACATTTATTAATACACACATAACTACGAATAGTCAAGGTATGTGCGCGGGGCGACTGGGGATCGAACTCGAGACCTCGTCTCAGCAGTCCGTTACGTACGCCACCGGGCTATCGCCGCTTAAATATTTTATGCTTAGTGGTAAGATAAAAGATAAAATATTCTTTATTGTACAACATAAAAGTAGTTCTAATAAATAATATTCGACTTAAGTTTAATGTACAATTACATAGCCTTGTCGCTAACAGCGATCTCTTCCAGGCAACCTTTGGATGGATAGAAACCAAAAGAGATGATAAGGGCAGTGTACAATGAACAATAAAAAGAAGAAAAAATGATAAATAAACAAAATTACGTTTAGTTCAGTCGTATTTCAAACATATATACACAATTTATTACATTATAAGTCTATATTATAATACAAAATATTTACATATACCTATATAGTCCGGTATATATATACATACATATATATATATATATAATATATGATAGTCACCTAACGGGAGATGGACAGATAGTGATCCTTTAACATATTTTTAAAAGACACTAATGACTGTGCTCTTTTTATATGTGTGAACATCGACGCAAAGTTGCAGGCCTATCGGTTTTTTACCGGATGCATTTCGGAGAGTGTGCTCTGGAATTGCACAACTTGATACCTCCAGGCCCTTTCCACCAACGAACGACCAGACGCACAGCGACGCGCCACCGCTGCATGGTGGATATTCCACTCATACGCACGAAACGTTTCGGCGACACATTTATTACGCGGACAGCTAAGGACTGGTATTGCCTGCCTGAGTCTGTGTTTCCGGAAAGCTATAACCTCGGAATCTTCAAGTTTCGAGTGAATAGGTTCTTTCTAGGCAAATGTGATCCATCGTAGTCTATCGTAGACCACATCGTCACTTACGACCATGTGAGATAGAGGTCAAACGTGAGTCTATCACGTGACGTATATCGACGTCGTGACGCCTATCACTTATTAAAAAATATGTAGTGGCAGTGCATTCCACAGGCGAACTGCCTGAATAGTGAAAAATTTATCGAAGAATCTTGTAGAATGCACTGACATTTCCAGTCTCAAATTTTCCGATGGCCTCAAAAATCTTGAATGTGTGTCACGAAGGAACTTGAACCGTTCTTTGAGATAAAGGGGTGTACAAGGATTAAACAATATAACATAACATAACATAAACCCACGCCTATATCCCCGAAGGGGTAGGGAGAGGTGCTATCACCCACGTTTCGCCAGTTTATGTTTAGGTCCCAATGAAATAGGTGGCGAGCCTATTGCCATTAACCGGGCACTTATAAACCTGCGGTATAGACACACATAACTTCGAAAAGCATCGAAAAGCCATTGGTGTGTGCCATGGTAAAACCTGGGATCGAACCTGAGACATCGTCTCAGCAGTCCATTACCCATACCACTAGGCTAAACAATATGCTGTATAATAAAGAAAGTTTATGAGTATTCCGTCGAAGGCGAATTGGGAGCCACTTGAGTTTGTTACGGAATTCGGATACGTGATCATATTTGCGTAAACCAAATATAAATCTAATACAGAATAGTATAGTGGTCCGATTTAAGATGTTATTTTCTTATTACAAAGGATACCTTAGCTACAGATAAAGAATCGTCAAGAGAAAGTTTGGAATTTGAGTGGAAAACTTTTTTTCACACTGGCTGGCTTCCGTCCTGGCTTTCGCCAAAAAAAAACCCTTTGGGTCTATTGTAGCGCCAACTACGCGAATATGCCAAAAACCGTCTCGCAAGTTCAAGCAATAAATTAACAATTGTATTAACCGTAGTCGGCACAGCAGCCGCTGAGATACAAACAAACAAACATTGAATTTCGTACATTCGAGAAGAAGATCGTATACTTACTTTATTTGCAAGTCCAGATCCTTATAACTGCCTTGGGTCAGCCGGGGTGCGAGGGAAATGCCTTATATGCCACATTAAACCCCGGCGTCAGAAGACCCTAGACGGCGTGCGGTTTTAGTCGGTTTGAAACTGACATCACCACCATTCCGCGCGAAAAAAACGGTCTCTATAACTGTCACTATTAGGAACACTATAAGTATCTATTTCAAACTTTCAGCCAACATAAGTCTCTTATTGCGTGGGCCAGAAATCAAACCTGCTTTTGATTTGTAAAGTTGGCTAACGCATCCCATATACATTGTACGAAAGTACGAAACGGCGTGGACTTCACATTCCATATCCACCATCATGACTTTCGCGAGCGAGGTCACTGCTCTCCACAGACAAGATGACGCCGCGCGGTGTCTTTATTGCCTTGCCTAATGTCTGCATGGGGTTAAACATTCCGTTTTTATGTTCATCTATGCTCCATATTTTGAAATTGATTCGAGAACAGATCTTTGAGATATGTGTTGCCTTAAGCGAAGTCTGTTGTCTTGGGTATAGCAGAGTTTAATGACTGATTGTATCATCAGGTGGAACTTTTTATGGCTTACCGTTTTTAGGGTTCCGTAGCCAGATGGCAAAAAACGGAACCCTTATACATTCGTCAAGTCTGTCTGTCGGTCTCTCCGTATGTCACAGCCACTTTTTTCCGAAACTATAAGAACTATGCTGTTGAAATTTGGTAAGTAGATGTATATACACTTCCAAAGCGGTAAAATGTGTGTCCACCCCTCCTGTAACTTCTAAAATAAGAGAATCATAAAACCTAAAAAAATATATGATGTACACCATGTAAACTTCCACCGAAAATTGATTTGAACGAGATCTAGTAAGTAGTTTTTTTTAATACGTCATAAATCGTAAACCGCAATTTACCTTCCATTCAATCATCTCAATTATAAAAATTTTACTTGCTGCTACGGAACCCTTCATGGGCGAGTCCGACTCGCACTTGGCCGGGTTTTTATGTATGTCATGCTGTGTAGATCACTATTTTATAGCTTGTACACGTTTTTCTTAAGCACTATTTTGATGGACTCGGTGTTGTATTTACCGGGAAGTATTATAACCCTCTAAAAAGAGGAGAGTATATTTGAAATTGTAACCATTGCTTTTAGACCTTTGAGAATTTCAAACGTACTCCCGTTTTTCCATATTTTAATCGTGTAGCCCCTGTTGACAGCAATGGCAACATCACTCTGATACATAAAATACTACCTTTGCTCGCCTAGATTTTTGTTCCTGTTCCCGATTACCATGGGAACCTATTTCAGGGATAAAAACTAGCTTTCAAGGTTATAACCCATCCCTGTAGCAAATTTCAGCCAGATCCGTTGAGCCGTTTTTGCGTGAAAGAGTAACAAACATACATCCGTGTACTCACAAGCTTTTGCGTTTATAATATTAATACGACTTGGTTCACTAGGAAAGACTTTTTTTTTTTACGTTCGGAAATCCCTTCGGATACCCCCCCCCCCCGCAGGCCAGCGGGGGTGGTTATGTCGTATCTCGACTAAAACCGCACGGTGTCCTCCCCAAGTGTCCGTTGCCGGGCACCCCGGGTAAGGCTTCATTAATATTTTCATATTCTCAAATTTTAAACTCGAAATAAAAGAAATCATCACAGTTATCTATAGAATTTAATATTATAATAATCAATAGAATTATTAGATACTCTATCTCAGTGATGCCGCCTGTCACCCCAGCAGAAGCAGGCCGGGACGGTGGGGCGACTAGTGCCAAAGTCAAAGTCAAAGTCAAAAATAGACCATTAATACGGAACTTACAAAACGTCATAAAAAATAAATAATCTAATGTTTGGCAAATGGACCACCGGTTCGAAACGCGGCCCTGTCCTGAGAAGACTCCGGCAAGAAACTCCCCCAAACCGGGACAAGACGGGGACACCGACTGACCCTGAGCCATCTCGAAACCGGAGATGGCCCAGGGTCAGTCGGGGTGCGAGGGATATACTTTATGGGCAACCTTACACCCCGGCGTCTGAAGACCCGAGACGGCGTGCGGTTTTAGTCGGCCCTGTTGGCCGGCGGGGGATATCCGAAGGGATTTCCGCACTAAAAAAAAAAGATACTATATCTCAAATATTTCGATCCTGATATTTTAGTTATCACAGACAGCACCACATACAATCAATTTTATACGACAATGTCCGACTTCTGTCACGTTATTTACACAAATATTTAACATAATGTTTGCAATGAGTCCTGCCGGTGACGTAAAACTACCAAGCCACATGCCCAACAAAGTGGAGCAGACATTTGCCAAATTAATTTCAACCAAACAACTTTCATCTTTCAGTCGAAATTACTTCGACAACAAACACGATCTCAACATACACAGGTGAAGTTTAAAAGAAATGCAATTTCACTTCGTAGGCGTTAAAGTTGTTTTTGGTTTGATCACGTTTTGGGTAGCAACAGATCCTATTATCAATCTTAGTCTGCCTGCGAGCGTATGAGTTTGCTTACTGTTTTGGCGGACACTGGAGCTTTTTGTGCCTTTTTAGTCATTAAAGGAGCCGGTTGACGGCTTTATGGTTTAACGATTACGAAGTGAGGAGGCTGTATGTCTGTTATAACGACTTCGGTGATTAAGTATTTTTGATTTAGTCTTGCTTTCTTGGTTAAATTCCAGTGGTCTGAGTTGTATTTTATGCCTGATGGATTTCGGTAGCTACGTAACAAGTAAGACTTATAGGAGATAAATATATAAATAATTATTCTACGAAATTCTACACAGTGCTTTGTAGACCCAAAGTAAGCATAGTTTAACTAGCTTATGTTGTGTTATGGGTTCCAGAATGCGGACACACATACTTATATACTTTTTTATACATAGAAACACGTACGTACGAGATACGTACATATAAGGATCTTTCCTACTGGGGGAGGTAGACATCTTTTCACTTGGTACGATCCTTGCATACGCCTTTTGCTTCTACTTTCATTGTTTCGGGTTCTGTACCCAAAGCGTAAAACGAGTATTACTAAGACTTCGCTGTCCGTCCGTTCGTCTGTCACCAGGCTGTACTTCATGAACCGTGATAGCTAGACAGTTGAAATTTTCACAGATGATGTATTTCTGTTGTCACTATAACTACAAATATTAAAAACAAAATAAAATAAATATTTAAGGCTCTCACATACAAGAACATACAAGAAACGTAATATTTCTTGCCGGTTTTTGCTCGATATTAGTAACGGCATATTCACAGAATATTTACTTGTATATTGACTTCAAAAATAAGTATTTATATAAAATAAATTAAGGGTTATCCTTTCGAGGGCCTACCCGGGGTGCCCGGCAATCGAGACTTAGGGAGGACACCGTGTGCTTCTCGGTCCGATTCTGACACACCCATCTGATCGTCGGCACCGATGCCCGATGGAGCCCGTGGGGGTTTCCACACGAAAAAAAAGTTATTTTTTTTATTTTTAGGGATTTTCTTTAGAAAAGCCCTATTGCTATCGAGTTGTCGTCGACGTCGTCGTTGCCAATTTTCTGTCACGGTTTTGGGTATGAAGGAGATGAGCTATCGAGTTGCTGTTTTCGGTAATAGATTCGTGCTGGGGTGAACCATTGCAAGATAAAAAATAAATCGCAAAAAAAAAAACGCAACATCGAAAATCCCTTGTATTCGGCTGAGCTCGTCTCAGGAATTCAACTTGTTTTACTTAAAATTGTATACATAATGGTACAGAACCCTTCGTGCGCAAATCCGACTCTCACTGTTTTTATTTTTAATATTAATAACCGAAATTACTAGGATGCTCCCTAACCCTACCAGCTAGCTAAATTGCTTATGTTAGGAGTGAGCCACTAGTGCAATGGCCAGGATTCCAACCCGTGACCTGTCGATCGTTAACCACTAAACTACCAACGCTTATCTATTACATGGATTTTCATATAAATAAATAAATATTCTACGACATTCTACCACATCGCTTTCTAGACCCAAAGTAAGCATAGTTTAAGTAGCTTGTGTTATGGGTTCCAGAATGCGGATATATACTTTTTTTTTCTTTGTAAATACATACATATTATAGATAGAAACACCCAAACCAATACAAATAGACATATTCATGCATACAAATATTTTCACTGAGCGGGAATCGAACCCGCGCCTCCTGTTATAGCAGTCGAATGCACTACCGCTACGCCACGTAGTAGGCTGTCATCGAATGTCCCTTGACCTGGCCGTTCCTTGAAATATCCTCGATCTGATTGACATTAGTACGCCTAGTCCGACCCTTGCCGGGTCACCCATTCACTCTTGACTGGCTGTTATAGGAGTTCCAAGATTGTAATTACATTCAGGGTCATGTTTGACGTATTGAAGGCCTACTTTAGCATAATGAGGCGCCTACGACTATGTTATTATGACTGACAACTTTTTTCAATTAAATTTTTAAGCATTTTGTATGCTTATTTTTTCTATATAGCCAAGTGATAGCCAAGCGATAGCCAAGCGGCGATAGCCAAGTGGCGTACGTAACGGACTGCTGAGACGAGGTCTCGAGTTCGATCCCCAGTCGCCCCGGGCACACACCTCTGACTTTTCGTAGTTATGTGTGCATTAATAAATGTTAATTATCGCTCGCTTAATAATGTACCCGGTAGATGGCAATAGGCTCGCCCCCTATTACATTGGGACCTTAACATAACTGGCGAATCGTGGGTGTGTAATACACCTCTGCCTACCCCTTCGGGGATACAGGCGTGAAGTTATGTTATGTTATTTTATTTTTTCTAAAAATTTAGATCAGAAAAAGAGAACATCTAGAACGTCTAGAACATCGCCTTAAGACGTATATAATATATCGGAGAATTTCGAATATCTGGGAGTTCTGGGACGTGTCTAGATAGCTCAGCTGGTCAGAGCATTCCCCCTGTAAGGGACTGGTCGCGGGTTCAAGTCCCGTTCTAGATGTTCTCTTTTTCCGATCTAAATCTTGACAACTTTTTAGGGATTTTCTTTAGAAAAGCCCTATTGCTTTCGAGTTGTCGTCGACGTCGTCGTTGCCAATTTTCTGTCATGGTTTTGGGTATGAAGGAGATGAGCTATCGAGTTGCTGTTTTCGGTAATAGATTCGTGCTGGGGTGAACCATTGCAAGATAAAGAAAAAATCACAAAAAATCGCAAAAAAAAAAACTCAAAATCGAAAATCCCTTGTATTCGGCTGAGCTCGTCTCAGGAATTCAACTTGTTTATTATAGTCAAGCTGTTGTCCGCGATTTCGCCCGCGTGGTATTCTGATCTCGGTGCTACTACCCATGGGACCCTATTCCATAACAACAACATCATTTTGTTATATCTCAAAGGGTTTAGGCAGCGTTTTCGTTGAAAGCTCCCAGATGGCTTAATTTTTTCCGACACCTCCAACAAAAATACATTATATTTTAGCCAATGTATACAAAAACTTGACAAATAATATACTAAAACCTTCCTCGAGAACCACTCTATCCATTGGTGAAAACAGTATGAAAATCGGTGCAGTAGTTTTACGCGGCGGAGGACTTTGTTTTATAATATATAGTGATGTTTACTCACAGAGCGCGATGTGATGCCGACACGATCCATGACATGCTCAGCGGTGAAAGGGTAGTTCTTAGTAAAAGAGAGGCATATAACCTTTTTTTTTTATATTAAGGACACGTCAATTTGACCTCACCTCGCCTGATGGTAAGCTGAAGGTAAAGTCTCAGGAAAGAGGGTCACAATTACATACACGTACCATGTTAACAATGGTGGCACTCAGCTTGACGGCCTCATCAAAAGAGAATTGTCGTCGCAGCACCGCGTGACACCCACCGGTCCCACTAGTGTTGCGACCACAATCCCCCTGCCCGGCTATGCGCTTGCTGACCCCTGAACGCAATCAAACCGAAATTGGATTACTATGGAGGGTTTATCGCAATCGTGCACGGTGGTACCTACCCGGCCGAAATTCGTGCGGAAATCGCCTCGGATACCCCCCCCCACCCACCGGTCCGCGGGGGTGATTATGTTGGGCTTGATCCGACTAAAACTGCACGCCGCCTTGGGTCTTCAGACGCTGGGGTGTAAGGTTTAGATTTTCCTCGCACCCCGACTGACCCTGGGCCGTCTCCGGTTTCGAGATCGCCGCCTCGGGTTTGGGAACAACGGTATCCCCGTCTTGCCCCGGAAAGGGGGCGGGGAGCGCTAGTCGCCCCACCGCCCGGGCCTTTTGTTTGGGTTGCAGGTGAGCCCGCCTTGTAACACCCCGCGTACCCTTGCGCCTGAGCGTAGTTCTCAAGCTTAAATCTGATTGCGAAAATCACAATTTAACATCTTATGTTTTGGGTTTAATGGGTTGGGAAGTTGAAGTTCTCGGGGTGGTACAAAGACACGTGGAGGACGCGCGTTCGTTCGTTTTGTCCGGCGCCTAACTGTGTATTATAGCTATATAGCCCATTACACCAAGGCCTTCGACAGGACATGGCGGTTACTCACTATGGCGTCACTTCATAAATAGACTATGGTTCTACTCTCATAGTATTTTTTTGGTCAGCCATCCGTCCATTCATACGTTTGAGTTGCGATGTCGATACCATAAGGAGAGCATATTGTGTGCAAATAAATTGTTTGTCAATTTTCGCAAGCGTTATTTTTGTCTGTGATTCTATCCTTATAAGGAAATGTAAACTGTTTGTAATCGTTGTTGATTATATTTCCACGACATGATAGTAGCGCGCGGGTGTGTACTTAACATTTTTAAGAAAAGTCAAGAAATCAACGTACTAGTACAAAATGATGTTTTTCTTTGTCATTCAATAAAGAACCGGATTGCTTTACCCACACACGTGTTTCCTTCTTCCTATAGGTAATATCGAGTTCTTTAAGCAATGCGGAAAAGAGCATGTCTGTCTCTCTTTCTGTTGTGTGGCTACAATTACTTACTTCTCTATGGCCTCTCTAATCTACCTCAACTTTAGACAGTAATTCAAGCCATGAGTCGCGAGTTATATTGCAATCTCTAGAATATCTCTAATATCCCTCGAGTTTAAACAGTAATTCATTCCCGAGTCATATACCAATCACTGTAATATCTCTAATCTCTGTCAACTTTAGACAGTAATTCAATCTGTGAGTCGCGAGTTATATTGCAATCTCTAGAATATCTCTAATTTCCGTCGAGTTTAAACAGTAATTCATTCTCGAGTCATATACCATACACTATAATATCTCTAATCTCCGTCAACTTTAGACAGTAATTCAATCCGTGAGCCGCGAGTTCTATTCCAATCTCTAGAATATCTCCAATATACCTTTTTTTTTTATCGTGCGAAAATCCCTTCGGATACCCCCCCGCGTGCCAGCGGGGGCGGTTATGTTGGGCTTGAACCGACTAAAACCGCACGCCGTCTCGGGTCTACAGACGCCGGGGTGTAAGGTTGCCCATAGAGCATATCCCTCGCACCCCAACTGACCCTGGGCCATCTCCGGTTTCGAGATGGCCCCCTCGGGTTTCTCCAAAGATATACCTTTTTTTTTTATCGTGCGGAAAGCCCTTCGGATACCCCCCCGCGTGCCAGCGGGGGCGGTTATGTCGGGCTTGAACCGACTAAAACCGCACGCCGTCTCGGGTCTACAGACGCCGGGGTGTAAGGTTGCCCATAGAGCATATCCCTCGCACCCCGACTGACTCTGGGCCATCTCTCCAAAGATATACCTTGAGTTTAAACAGTAGTTCATTCCCGAGTCATATATAAACCAATCACTATAATATCTATAATCTCCCTCAAGTTTAGACAGTAATTCAATCTGTGAGAATATCTCTAATCTCCGTCGAGTTTATACAGTAATTCATCCGTGAGTCATCTTGCAATCTAGAATATCTCTAATCGCCCTCGAGTTCAGACAGCAATTAATCCCCGGGTCATATTACAATCTCTAGAATAGTCTAGAAATATCCCGCCGGGGTCATCGGACTACTTCCGGAGCTGTCCGGTTTATCACAATTTTGGCACGTACCTTATGAACTGAAGCACTTTGTATTTGTATGCAAATATTGTCCGTCAAACATGCGTCACTGTCTACGTTGTACCGCGTAAAATGTGTATTTTCGGTGAGTTGTATAGTTAATTTTGTGGAATACAGAAATAGAGATTTGTTTTGTAAATACGTTCGCGCTCAATTATAGACGCAAGTAGTTTTCGTTGAGGTGTGTACGCCGATTACAATTGATGCATTTAAAAAACGACAGACCAGAGGCGGCCTACAATCGGGTGTTCCAAAAGATCGATTAGGCCTGGGTCTAGGGCGGCCAGATATTAGGGGTAACTAATGTTCGGGCCCTCATGGCGTCCCTCGGAGTGGGAGCCCTCTCACTCGGTGTTTGGCTCACAGCAATGGTGCGGAGCGCGAGTGCATGGGCAACCGCCGCCTCCTTCTGCGAGCAAGTGATGCTCGAGAAAGAGGCGGCGAAACGGATCCAGGAGAGACTCAGGTCTGTCCCGATCCGCAGAGCCCGCGAGGCGCGGAGTCGACCGGGCTGGAAAAATCTCTCCATGAGCGCAGGCCTGGGGGTGACAGGTGGAGTCGCCAGTCATCCTAGCAGAAGCAGGCCGGCCGGGGCAAGACAGGGACACCGTGGTTCCCAAAACCAGAGGGGGCCATCTCGAAACTGGAGAACGCCCTGGGTTAGTCGTGGTGCTTACAGAAGCAGGCCGTGGCGGAGATTTGTTGTGTGTGTCCTACACACGCCTGCCTACTCACCGACGCGGGATAAAACCCGACCCCACCAGGTGAGGCCGCGCTGGCGGCCAAGGTCCGCCGGTAACCCTGGGGTTATCCTTTCGAGGGCTTACCCGGGGTGCCCGGCAATGGATTTTTGGACAGAACACCGTGCGGTTTTAGTCGATGCACGACATAACAAAAAAAACCGTACGCACAATGAACTTATTGCCAAACGATATGATATGAACCGAATCTTTGAAGTTACCTTTAAATATAGCATAAATGTTATCAAGCCACATAAATATGACTTGTTTACGAGTACATATATTTAAAAAGGCAAGTAGGAATAGTGTTACATACTTACTTCAAGTATAATATTGCAATAACTGATGGAACACGAAGTTATATTTTCTAGCAAAAGAAAAACCTACAAAGGAAGCCACATTTCTTAGAAGTAAAGTTATTAAGGGTATTATAGGAAACGAAATTCAAGACCTTGTTAGTGCTTACTCGTTTTACGGGTCATACATTGTAGTGACTAATATACGAACAGCTTTATTATAAGATTGATGACTAGCTGGTTTAATACGAAGAAAAGAGCTTTGTCGACACAACAATGCTGCAGTCTCAAACTAAAAGGCGGCTAACGGCCGGTTTCAATAATCCATCTATCCTTTACCAGCAGTTAAAATAGCTACCATTAGTATCTATCGGGGATTTTTTCTGTTTCAATAAATAAAGATAAACAGAAAATGACTTTGATAATATGGAAACCGCAGTTACAGAGAGATTAATGTTGACTGTTTATCTGGGATAGCTATCTACCTTTAACTGTAGGTAGATTATTGAGACTGGCCGTAAGTGATTTCAGGTCAATTTGCACATCTTAACTTTACACAAATATTTATATATTTAAATAGTAACTTTATTCTCGTAAAAGCTCAAAAATATATCCATACGTCGGTCCTGCCAAGCGTCGGTAGCTTAGTGGTTAAGGAATCGACCCTACGATCGAGATGTCCCGGGTTCGAATCCTGGCCATTGCATTACTGACGTGAACCCACTTCTAACACAAGCAATTAAGCTTAGCTGGAGGGGTTAGGGGGAATATTAGTAATTTCGGTTACTAATATACTTAAAAAAAAAAAACCACTGTTAAATGATTACGTAATTCCAGATTTATAGAAAATACTAGTATAGGTTTTAAAATATGCCCTCATTTTTCAGCTCTAGCTCGATATTTGCTTTTTCACTTAGCTCTTTAGTTTCCCCACCAGGCGAGACCGCGGTAGCGGTCAAAGTCCGCCGGCAACCCTGGGGTTATTCTTTCGAGGGCTTACCCGGGGTGCCCGGCAACGGACACTTGGGGAGGACACCGTGCGGTTTTAGTCGAGACACGACATAACTACCCCCGCTGGCCGGCGGGGGGGTATCCGAAGGGATTTCCGCACGTAAAAAAAAAAGCTCTTTAGGTTGACGACGGCAGAATGTTTTTGTCCACTTAGAAATGTATTGACGATTGAGTCGGCAATAATACCCCTTACAAAGTAAGAACAAGTTTATTGTACTCCAACACTGTATCAATTTGAGTCGTCACTCGGTGTACGGATTTTCACTGGTTATAACATAATAACATAACTTCACGCCTGTATCCCCGAAGGGGTAGGCAAAGGTGTATTACACACCCACATTTCGCCAGTTATATTTAGGTCCCAATGGGGGCGAGCCTATTGCCATCTACCGGGCACATTACTAAGCGAGCGATTATTACCATTTTTAATACACACATAACTACGAAAAGTCGGGAGTGTGCGCCCGGGGCGACTGGGGATCGAACTCGAGACCTCGTCTCAGCAGTCCATTACGTACGCCACTGGGCTATCGCTATCACTGGTCATATACACCAAAAGTGGCAAACCTCATAGTTGTCTGATCTTGATACTGCAGACTTTTGAAGTGAAAACTTACTTAGTACTTTTTGGGTGAACAAAAATCATGGAAATCGCATCATCGTAACCGTTTTTTCATTCCATATTTAAATTTTTTATAACAACGCCATCTTTGTTGTACTTGATGAACTCGTTTGGAACCTTAACAAAATTATTTTTCATCTCTCCTGTTCGGAAAGTTTAATTTTCATGGGTAGATAGATAGCCGGGTGGAAAGTAGCTTATTTCATCCCTAGGGCGGAAAGTATTTTTTTTTTAATTTCAGGGTTTGCCATGGAGTCCATGATAATTAAGTTACGTCATAATGCCTTGATATCATGACGCTTTTTTTTATATGGCCGCCTAGATACTCGATTACAATGTAACCAATAGATTCGATTTTCAAAACTTTTCTAATGTTGGGAGTATGTACGTGAACTATAATTTTTTGTTTTCAGAATTAAAAAGAAACAATTTAAGTTTGCTAAAAAATTAGCGGGAAAACGAGATTCAATATAAATAAATAACTTGTGTTGATTGTGGTTAAAAATGGTTTTCGAAAGTGATTGCAGTGACATGAATATTAATTTTACTCCCGATGAGATTGAAGAACAGGCAAAAGCTGTTGTTAATAATCCATTTTCAAATTGTTCTAATTTTACTTTAAATTTTAACTGATAATCAATATACCTGTTTCATTAAATGTGTGAGTAGTATTTTAATTTCCTCATATAGTCGAAATGAAAAGTAGAGTGTTTACCTCGGGTGAATGTCACCATTTCACCCTCGAACTATTGGCGCTGTCACTTCGTTCGAGCGCCAGAAATATCTCGGGTGAAATAGCTGACTTTCAACCCTTGTGTAACAATCTACTATTGTTCTGACCTTGATGAAGTTTCGAACTGATTCATAATGAACAACAAAAAGTACCTACTACACATATTTCCTGAGGATAAAAAAAATACACTAGTAATTTTTTCAAGTTTTCAATGCTGTCGGCACTCCCTGAGTGCCACAGTTTTTTTTATTTATTTTTTATTTTATTCTGCTAGGAAAACTTGCAGCTACGCGTCCATCACGAACAAACAGATAAACACATAAGAAATAAAAAAAAAAATGTTTTTAAAATCGTTCATTTCACAGAACCCAAGATTAATATTTTTTTAATTCCGATGTACTAACAACACTGATTTACAATTTTATAGAAGTAAAGATTGTTACAATACAAACATATAATAGGTCTTTACCTATGAAATTGCCGAAATTTTCTTACAAATTCATGAGTTCGTTATTCCTGTAATTTAATAGCTATTTCCATTATTTATATTTTGTTTGAAAGTTGATTTCAAGATTTTACAACTCTGTATTAAATTTTGTTTTTATTGGCCGTTTGATAAATTAATTCGATCTTCAAAAACAGTACTTCCTAAATGCTATCCATTTTGATGATAAATTTCGTATCACTTAACAGCTGTCACTTTTCAAAAATGTAATAAAAGTTGCTGTTTGTTAGCTTAATGTTGTCTCATTCATACACAAGAAAAATCATAAAATTTGGATTGGTCATTCCTAAAAAAAAAAGCAAAAATGTTAGTACTGAAAATTGGGTTTCCTCCAATTTCTTCAAGATATCGGCAATTTCATATGTAACGACCTAATATTTAAGAGACTAGTATTTTCTCATTACACTACGTTACTTTATTACGTTACAAACTAGTGCACAAAGCTGCATTCAGAGTTCGGTATAATTCAGTTGCGGCAGAAATAATTTGGCTCACGCTAAAACCCAACATAGTAAATTATATCTTCGTGCCACCATACCTTTTTTTTTTTTTTTTATCGTGCGGAAATCCCTTCGGATACCCCCCGCGTGCCAGCGGGGGCGGTTATGTCGGGCTTGAACCGACTAAAACCGCACGCCGTCTCGGGTCTACAGACGCCGGGGTGTAAGGTTGCCCATAGAGCATATCCCTCGCACCCCGACTGACCCTGGGCCATCTCCGGTTTCGAGATGGCCCCCTCGGGTTTGGGAACCACGGTGTCCCCGTCTTGCCCCGGTTCGTGCCACCATACCTAGGAGCAGTAAGTTTCGCCAACCCAAGATATATTATTGTAATTTCAGCGTATCCAACGCTTAGTTCATAATTATACTAGACATAGCAGATTCTTACTGGATTGTCTATTTCTTAATTATTATTTTTTCAAAAGGATATTAGTAACCGCAAAATTACTTGTGTTAGGAGTGGGTTCACGACGGTAGTTAGTCAGGATTCAAACCCGGGACCTCTCTGTAGTAGGGTCGAATCCTTAACTACTAAGCTACCGACGCTATTTTACCTTATATATTTTACTAAATTACCTTTACTGTATATGTCTTTCTGAATGGTTTCGCTCTTTTTCTATATTTTTTCAACTTCTTATTTTGCGAATCCCGTAGGACCGAACCCCGAGAGGAAAGTCTGCAGCAGAGCGTCATCCGTCAATCAGTAGGTGTACCAACTTGCAGCTAAGGTTGTCTTGGTAGGGGTCCCGAAACACCCCCTGTTAATCCTATTAGTAATTAGTAGTAAATTAGTATAGTAAAGTTTTAATTTGAAACGGGTAACACTCAAGGATTAAGATCTTATGGAACTCAATTAGACAGAGTACCTTTTTTTTTTTCTTGCGGAAATTCCTTCGGATAGCCCCCCGCCGGCCAGCGGGGGTGGTTATGTCGGGCTTGAACCGAGTTAGTACCTTTTTTTTTATCGTGCGGAAATCCCTTCGGATACCCCCCCGCCGGCCAGCTTAGACTATAGGAAGCCTGTCTCGGGTTAAAGTTTTGTAGCATAGTATTAAATGTTTCAATACAATAACATAAACAAATCAAGGTCAGGAGTACCCTAAACCGACGAGCATGTATGAAGAATGTATGAGAGTGAATTAAGCGAGAGAAGTATGTCAGGATCGTGGCAAATGGAGATCCGTGATCTCTGCCTGCCCCTATGGGAAACAAGCGTGATTTTATGTATGTATGTATGTATATAAACAAATCATCCCTCATAGGGCAGCCGCTACAGGTTTGTGAGTTTGCCAAACCGGCTACTGTGACCGGATTCATTCATATTCCTGAGACCCCCAAATAACTAACAAAACACATACGTTAACGCAAAATTAAATTAATATGAAGAGTTGAAACTTGGACATAGTATAGCTTTTGTTGGCCTTAAAGTTTCCTGTACTTTTTACTAAAATCGAATCATTAGTTTTCGCGTAACGCAGGCATAAGTAAAGAAAATTACTTTTGTATAATGGCATAAGAAAGTTTGTAAATAACTCACGATGATTTTTCAAACGGTTTCTTATTTGTGAAGAGATTATCTACAACTTGGTATATTGTCGTTGACGTAGACCAATCGCAAGAATTTAAAAATATTAAAAAAAAAAAAGTTTCAAAGGAGCCATCACACCTGGCGGAACATGTTTTGTAGTTATTTGGGGTATTTCAGGAATTAGGAAGCGGTTTAAAGTTGCCGGTCTTCGAATTTTGCTAACTCATAGACCCGTAGGGCTTACTCTATCAGTCATTCTATCAGCATTACAATCACGTGAGCACTTAAAAACGACACAACTTTAACATTAAACAAAATTTATTCAAAAATAAACTTTAACGACATCTCACCATGGTTAAAAATATATTGCTTGCACGGTCGGCAATACCGTACAGTAAACAACAAACCACTTTATGCTATTCTATTTAAAGTTTAAATTTAGTTAATGTTGTGTACAAACTGGATTCAATTTATCCGTCCTCGGGATGTCGAGCGATGGACAAATACGTTAGCTATGTAAATAGGTTGTAGGGTTGGCATAACATAAAGGAACACCGGTTTAAATCCGAGTGATGTTTTAGCAGGGATGTAGAAAGAGAAAACAGCTTTTGCAAAACCTAAAAGCATAGGTAAACATAATTTCATCCGCTTTTTGAGTGGTGGAGAAACTCCTATTCCCCTCCTCTCTTTTTAACTTTTTATTTATTTTTTATATACCACTCGGTTGGTAGACAAGCTCACGGCCCACCTGATGGGAAGCGGTTACCGTGGCCTATGGACGTATGCAACACCAGAGGCGTCGCACTTGCGCTGCCGACCCTGTAAAAACCTTCTAATGCCCTTCTTGAAGAACCCCATATTGTAGTCGTTTGGGAAAACCACAGCAGGGAGATCATTCCACAGCCTGAGGAATAAAGTGCCTTTCATACCTCACTGTACGCACCGTTTCCGGTCGCAACGTGTGAGGATGAATTCTACTTTGACGCGAACCACTGATTACAAAATGCAATTAAATATTGTGCGGCGTCACGTTATACCTATTCAACGCCACCTAACGCCAACACCCGTACAACAGGTACAATACCCGTAATGACCTACGGAGCTGAGACGTGGACACTCACGGTAGGGCTGGTCTACCAGTTCAAAGTCGCTCAGCGAGCTATGGAAAGAACTATGCTCGGAGTTTCTCTGAAGGATGGGATTCGGAAACGAATACATCCGACAGAGAACCAAGGTTATCAACATAGCTCAAAGAATTAGCAAGCTGAAGTGGCAGTGGGCCGGCCATATCTCGCGAAGAACCGACAACCGCTGGGGCAAACGTGCTCTTGAGTGACCGCGACTCGGCAAATGTAGTGTAGGACGCCCTCCTGTCAAGGGGATGACGATCTGCGAAAGACTGCGGGCATATGCTGGATGCGGTAAGCTGAAGACAGGGCGCTATGGCGCTCATTAGCGGAGACCTATGTCCAGCAGTGGACCAATAAAGGTTGATGATGATGATAACGCCAACAAACCGAATACTTAGAAGAACAACTGAATCTACATCGCGATATCGAAGTTGTCACGCTGACAAAAGCTGCAAAGTAGTCTATGTCCTATTCCAGACTATAATCTATCTTTTTTTTTTTTTTTTTTCGTGCGGAAATCCCTTCGGATACCCCCCCGCGTGCCAGCGGGGGCGGTTATGTCGGGCTTGAACCGACTAAAACCGCACGCCGTCTCGGGTCTACAGACGCCGGGGTGTAAGGTTGCCCATAGAGCATATCCCTCGCACCCCGACTGACCCTGGGCCATCTCCGGTTTCGAGATGGCCCCCTCGGGTTTGGGAACCACGGTGTCCCCGTCTTGCCCCGGTTTGGGGGAGGGGCGCTAGTCGCCCCACCGTCCCGGCCTGCTTCTGCTGGGGTGACAGGTGGCCTCACCCGCCACCCCCAGGCCTGCGCTCATGGAGGACGGAGGTCGTTAAGCGACCTCCGGCGCCTGAGTTGCCTGCGACGCGCGGCGAGCAAGTTGCGGGCTCGGCGGACCGGGAGAGTTCGGGAAGTCTCTCCCGGGCGCGCTCCGCCACCTCCTTCGCGAGCATTACATGCTCGCAGAAGGAGGCGGCGGCGGCCCACGCGCTCGCGCTCCGCACCATTGCCGCAATCATGCTGCCGAGCGAGAGGACTCCCACCCCGATGGCTGCCACGAGGTCACGCCTCGGCGCCTCCCACGCCGGGCAGTCCGCCAGCGTGTGCAGCCCTGAGTCCTCGCTCGCGTCGCAGTGATGACACTCAGGCGTTGGCTCCTTCCTGATCCGATGCAGGTGGTCCCCGAAGCACCCCTTCCCTGAGATCACCTGCGTCAGTCGGTAGGAGAGGCTTCCGTGTCGCCTCTCCAGCCAATCCTCCATGATGGGCCTTACCGCCGCTATTGCGGCGACCATAATCTATCTATGTGCCAAGTTTCCTCCAGATCCGTGCAGCCGTTCTGGCGTGATTGAGTAACAAATATCGAAAAAAGCTCAAGTGGTTACCTATCCGCCTTCGCCGGAATGCTCACATACTCTCCCTATTGTATAGTATACTTTTCAACCCTACTACTTCTTACCTTAAAAACGTTTTAATTTTTTGAGCGATACTCATTGTAAGTTCTTGAGATCGGCAGAGAATTTAAGATTAAAAATGACGGGGCATTCTACAACTTTCACAGACAAATCCTTCTCCGTTCAAGCGGTTCGTTTGTGGAATGCTCTGCCGGTAGATAATAGACGCGCACAATCCTTAACGGTGTTTAAAAAATCCGTTAGCGATCACTATCTGCGAGACATCGGCTATATCGAGACATTGGTTACTCCTTATATCATATATATATGTATAGGTATGTATGTAGTGTATTGCGAAAATATATTATGTATATTGTGTAATTGTAATTTTATGTATGTATATGTAGGTGTGTACATATTTATAAGTAAGTATTTGTATAGTTTTAAAATAATGTTCTGGTGCTAATGTTTGGCAATGATCTAAATTGTACCTATATTTAGGTACCTACATTGATCAAGTACACCACACCTATTAATGTGACCACACTACCCAAATACAAATACCGATTCTTTTACTCCATCCAATGGTTGCCTGTAAGAGATTGCCACAGTGCGATAAGGTCGCCAATTGTATTTACCATAGTGTAATATTTGTATTTCTTTCATCTTATTCTTGGTGTACAATAAAGAGCCGCGGTAGCCTAGTGGTATGGGTAATGGACTGCTGAGACGAGGTCTCGGGTTCGATCCCAGGTTTTACCATGGCACACACCAATGACTTTTCGATGCTTTTCGAAGTTATGTGTGTATTTATCGCAGGTTTATAAGTGCCCGGTTAATGGCAATAGGCTAGCACCTCTGCCTACCCCTTCGGGGATATAGACGTGAGTTTATGTTATGTTACAATAAAGAGATACGATACTACTACTACTACTACATCCATCCAAAATTTCACATTTGTGATATTAGTGGAATATACATAACTTTAATAAACTTTTCTCATTTTTATTGATTTAAATATCTAAATTTAAAATCTTTATTTAAAAAAATGAATTGCTGTTCGTTAGGCTAAAACTCGAGAACGGCTGGACCGATTTGGCTAATTTTGGTCTTGAATTATTTGTGGAGGTCCAGAGAAGGTTTAAAAGGTGAATCAATATGGAAGTTGTTATCGATTGAGGCAGTACGAAGTCTGCCGAGTCAGCCAGTATCAAATAATTTTCAATAGACTGCAAACTACTACTCGAGCATATAATAAATATCTTTTTCTATATGTTTCCATCTAATTATCGCCTTTAATATATTACTAATCCTTGTATCCCTTTTTTTTTTTTTTTTTTATCGTGCGGAAATCCCTTCGGATACCCCCCCGCGTGCCAGCGGGGGCGGTTATGTCGGGCTTGAACCGACTAAAACCGCACGCCGTCTCGGGTCTACAGACGCCGGGGTGTAAGGTTGCCCATAGAGCATATCCCTCGCTCCCCGATTTCCCTCGCACCCCGAGTCCTTGTATCCCTAAACGCAAAAGTTTGTAATATGGATGTTTGTTACGCTCTCACGCAAAAACGTCTGAACGGAATTGGCTGAAATTTGGTACAGGTATAGATTATAGTTTGGAATAATACATGGCCTACTTTTTATCCCTTGAATGGGCTCCTATGGGAATGGGAACAGAATTCCACGCAGGCGAAGATGCGGGCAAAAGCTAAAACTGAATAAACCTGTAATTGTACGATTTCGCAACCATAACCCTAGAGTTTATCTATCTATTTATCTATCTACAACATTCCAAAATTACCTAGCTTGTTCGAAGGCTCTTAATTTTTGTGTCAGAGGCACATACGGGGTTGGGGGTGGCAGGTGAGGCCGCCTGTCACCCCAGCAGTAGCAGGCCGGGACGGTGGGGCGACTTGCGCCCCTCCCCCAAACCGGGGCTAGACGGGGGCGTCTTGCCCCGGTTTGAGCGAGAAAAAAAAATACAATACATTTTGGTACTTAGAACTGAAACTTAAAAAAAATTAATTGTTTTTTTTTTCTATTTTTGTGTGAAAATCTTAATGCGGTTCACAGAATACATCTACGTACCAAGTTTCAACAGTATAGTTCTTATAGTTTCGGAAAAAAGTGCCTGTGACATACGGAAGGACAGACAGACAGTTTTTTTTTTTTTACGTGTGGTAATCCCTTTGGATACCCCCCGCCGGCCAGCGGGGGCGGTTATCTCGTGCATGAACCGGCTAAAACCGCACGGTGTCCTGCCCAAGTGTCCATTGCCGGGCACCCCGGGTAAGCCCTCGAAAGGATAACCCCAGGGTTACCGGCGGACCTGGGCCGCCAGCGCAGCCTCGTCTAATGGGGTCGGGGATGACGAATCAATAAGGGTTCCGTTTTTTGGCCATTTGGCTACGGAACCCTAATAAAGGAGTGGTCGCGTGTGTTTTCACATAATCAATAACGATTTAGGGCCTTGTTCCAAGAGCATGTTGAACTCGTTACACATTTACATCTGAAATCTATAAATGTGGCGTAAAACAAGTCCGTTATGCGGTGGACTGAGCTCGTGTCTCCGTCGGGGAATCGTGCGAATATACAATTAAGACGAATTGGGGGTATTTGGACTTCGGGTCCAAGTCAACGTAACCTGCAAATCGGTATCTACCAAACCTCTTGAGTAAGAGGAAACCCTGCACCAGCGCCTCGTGCCTCGATCAGCAGGTGTACCGAGAACTCTCGAGTTTAGGCGGCGATAGCCCAGTGGCGTACGTCACGGACTGCTGAGACGAGGTCTCCAGTTCGATCCCCAGTCGCCCCGGGCACACACCTCTGACTTTTCGTAGTTATGTGTGCATTAATAAATGTTAATTATCGCTCGCTTAATAATGTGCCCGGTATATGGCAGTAGGCTCGCTCCCTATTACATTGGGATCTTAACATAACTGGCGAATCGTGGGTGTGTAATACACCTCTGCCTACCCCTTCGGGGATACAGGCGTGAAGTTATGTTAAGTGTTATTTTGTTCTCCGGTCCTGCTTAACCCATAGCAATCAAACATACGGCAGATTTTAAGTCTGACCACGACCTTTCTAAAACCGCGTTAAAATCTGTTCAGTAGTTTTTGCGTCCATAGCGATTGAACACGAAACTTCGAAAAAAAAAATTGTGTTCAGAATCGTTCATTAAAATAACCCAAGTATTGTTTTTTACTATTTTCATTGTACAAACGTAACTAATTTAGAATTTTATATGCTATAGATAGATGCTGTTACCTACCCCAATGGGAAAAGAGCGTGACTGAATGTAGTGGGGGTAAAAATCTATCCCTAACCATTGACTAAAATATTTCGCCAGGAACAACCAACTTACAACAAGTTGAATTCCTGAGACGAGCTCAGCCGAATACAAGGGATTTTCGATTTTGCGTTATTTTTTTTTGCGATTTTTTCTTTATCTTGCAATGGTTCACCCCAGCACGAATCTATTACCGAAAACAGCAACTCGATAGCTCATCTCCTTCATACCCAAAACCGTGACAGAAAATTGGCAACGACGACGTCGACGACGACGTCGACGACAACTCCATAGCAATAGGACTTTTCTAAAGAAAATCCCTAAAAAGGCCAGCCGAAATTAGCGTAGGGTGGCGTGGCGCGGCGTGACCTTGGAGTTCGACGACCTGGCTGACGTCATAGCCATTCCCTCCCCAACGCCGCTCACCCCGCCGCGTGGCGCTGCCCTGTTGCCAGCCATTATAGCGTGTTGTACGCCAAATTTTTGCTTTATAGGTTACAGGATGTATTTCATGTTGTAATTTCAGTGCTTGTAAGTTTCGTAACGGTTCTACAGCGTTTTTAGGGTTCCGTTGCCATATGGCAAAAAAACGGAACCCTTATAGATTCGTCATGTCTGTATGTCTGTCCGTCCGTATGTCACAGCCACTTTTTTCCGAAACTAAAAGAACTATGCTGTTGAAACTTGGTAAGTAGATGTATTCTGTGAACTGCATTAATATTTTCACACAAAATTAGAAAAAACACAAGATATTTTGGGGGTCCCCATACTTACAACTGAAACCCCAAAATTTTTTTTTCATGAAACCCATACGTGTGTGGTATCTATGGATAGGTCTTAAAAAATGATATTGAGGTTTCTAATATCATTTTTTTCTAACCTGAATAGTAAGCGCGAGAGACACCTCCAAAGTGGTAAAATGTGTCCCCCCCCCCTGTAACTTCTAAAATAAGAGAATGATGAAACTAAAAAAAATATATGATGTACAGCATGTAAACTACCACCGAAATTTGGTTTGAACGAGATCTAGTAAGTAGTTTTTTTTAATACGTCATAAATCGTAAACCTTTCATTCAATCAAAACATAACATAACATAAACTCACGCCTATATCCCCGAAGGGGTAGGCAGAGGTGCTAGCACCCACATTTCGCCAGTTTATGTTTAGGTCCCAATGTAATAGGTGGCGAGCCCATTGCCATTAACCGGGCACTTATAAACCTGCGATATAATACACACATAACTTCGAAAAGCATCGAAAAGTCATTGGTGTGTGCCATGGTAAAACCAACTCAAACATAAAAATTATAAAAAGAACATTATTATGTTACTTGCTGCTACGGAACCCTTTACGGGCGAGTCCGACTCGCACTTGGCCGCTTTTTATTAGCTCGTTTTCTTCTATGCTTGGAAACGGGTGGCGTTCTGTTATTGATTTTTACCTAAGTTCTTGAGTAACTAGAACATTTTGTACTTTTAACTTAGTTTAGATTCCTAGTATGGATATGTGTATATTTTTGTTAATGAATTATTTGTTTTGTTGCAGGTATGTTATATGGCAATCGCGTAAAATTCAGAGGGGTCTTGATAAGGTACAGTAATAAACAACTTCATACTAAGCGGAAAGTCCTTCTATCAGAGGCAGGCCTATCGGTTTTTTACCGGATGCATTTCGGAGAGTGTGCGCTGGAATTGCACAACTTGATACCTCCAAGCCCTTTCCACCAACGAACGACCAGACGCACAGCGACGCGCCACCCGCTACATGGTGGATATTCCACTCATACGCACGAAACGTTTCGGCAACACATTTATTATGCGTACAGCCAAGGAGTGGAATTGCCTGCCTGAGTCTGTGTTTCCGGAAAGCTATAACCTTGGAATCATCAAGTCTCGAGTGAATAGGTTCCTTCTAGGCAAACGTGATCCATCGTAGACCACATCGTCACTTACGATCAGGTGAGATAGAGGTCAAATGTGAGCCTATCATCCATAAAAACAATGGCGTGAACATTCTCTAGCATGTGAGCTAAAAAGGCTTAATTATAGCTTTAGAACAGTATCTAATTATGAACTTGTTTGTTAGTAAATATCTACGTAATAATTCAATGAAATTTTTAAACAATTAGTATGCTTGATTTAGACCGGAAAATGAGAACATTTAGGACGGGACTTGAACCTGCGACCAGTCTCTTACCCTTACTAGGTAGCTCAGTTGATCAGAGCATTCCCCCTGTAAGGGACTGGTCGCGCGTTCAAGTCCCGTCCTAGATGTTTTCTTTTTCCGGTCTAGATCTATATCTACTTAATAACTATTTAATACAAATACTGGCTGACTCGGCAGTTATGTTGGTTACATTATCAGTTGAATTTATTTTGTGAATGTCCCATATAGGCACAGTATCCCGAGGGACCAGGGAAAAAAACGTAAAGCCCAAATAAGGAAACTTATTTGGCCTTTACACCTCGACATTAGAGACCCGAGACGGCGTGCAGTTTTGGTCGGTTCGAGTCCGACATAATTACCCCCCTACTGGCCGGCGGTTTGGTAGCCATATAGGAGTTTCTGTAAAAACAAACCACAAAATGGCACAGTATAGGCGGAAAACAACCGTTTATAAATCGGGAACGGGTGGACCGATTTTCATGATATTTGATTTTTGTTTTATGAATATAGGCTTTGTTTTATATATGATATATATAACTTTTGGGAATCGTACTTTTCTTTTTACGAATGGGCCGGCTCACAGGTCGAGATAGCACTTCGGATGTAAACAATGTAAACACGATAATAAGTTCCTGTGTAAAAAAAATATCGATAAACATTAGTTTTTCGCTAGACGCTAACCAAATGTTAGTTAATAATTATGATATTTACAAAACTTTTTCCAAGAATAAATAGCATTTTTCTTTGTGTCGAAACTACTGAAAGTGATACGAGTGTTAGATACGTCTAAAGGGCCCTTTTACAATAGCAATGAAGAGATCGCGAGTTGGTTCATTTTATTTATTCAGACAACATACCAAAACTATTCTAAATTCACCGAATAACATGTATTCAGTGCCTTTTTTTTTCATGTGAAAATCCCTTCGCTAGCGCCCCGCCGACCAGCTGGGGCGGTTATGTCGGGCTTGGACCGACTAAAACCGCACGCCGTCTCGGGTCTTCAGACGCTGGGGTGTAAGGTTATAAAGCATATCCCTCGCACCCCGACTGACCTTGGACTATCTTCGGTTTCGAGATGGCCCCCTCGGGTTTGGGAACCACGGTGTCTCCGTCTTGCCCCAGTTTGGGGGAGGGGTGCTAGTCGCCCCACCGTACCGGCCTGCTTCTGTTGGGGTGACAGGCGGCATCACCTGTCACCCCCAGGTCTGCGTTTATGGAGGAAGGAGATAGTTAAGCGACCTCCGGCGCCAATATTCTCTCAATTCTCATGATAAAATAGATTACACTTAATTGTACACCAGGAATATAGATAATATATTACACATTTCATTAAGAGAAGTACAATTGGTACAATTGGAACTCCAAGAGTACAAAGGTCGGTCTTGGTTCGCTACCGATCCAAAACTATTCCTCATTTAATTATTAACCAACCAATCATACATGAGTCACAAAGTAACACTTATGAACGTTACGATTAATGCTGCTACATGTAGTTTAACAGCCAAACTCGCATGGCAACAGCTGAAGCCCGTGAGAAAATACCTTGCGGTGCGATGTTACGTCGTAAAAATTTTATGGCAGTTCGTGAGAATTTATCCAACTGCGTTGTCGTTTTTGCGATAATGCGTACTACAAGTATTGTGAACGATCCCTCTGGGAATAAAAATTCACTCGTTCAATCGACAGTTATCATTCTGGGTTGCATTCGAGGCCTTCGCTTACTGGTCCATTGGTTTGACTATTATGGGAGTGACTGGCATTTGACCTCTCAACCCCGAGAGGAAAACCTGCACCAGAGCCTCGTCGGTCAATCAACAGGTGTACCGACTTGGAGGTGAGGTTCAAGTGGAGAAAAACTCCACACCAACAATGTCAAGTACTGGCAAGTTAGTGATACGTTCACGGTCTTCATATCCCTCGGGAAATCTCTTGTGTATAAGCCTAAGACTATTGAGACATAGGCGTGATGTCTCTTTTTTTTATACGTTTGGAAACCCCCACGGGCTTCACCCCTTCGGTGCCGACGATGGGTTTTGGGCGTGTCGGAATCGGACCGACTAAAACCACACGGTGTCCTCCCCAAGTGTCCATTGCCGGGCATCCCGGGTAAGCCCTCGAAAGGATAACCCCAGGGTTACCGGCGGACTTTGACCGCCACCGCGGCCTCGCCTGGTGGGGTCGGGTTTTATCCCGCGTCGGTGAGTTGGCAGGCGTGTGAGGACACACACGACTCGCCTCCGCCACGGCCTGCTTCTGTAAGCACGGCGAGTCGGCCAACTGCCGTCCTCAGGCCCCGATCATGGAGGTCGGTAGTCCCGGGCGTCGTAGTCTGCGGCGTCCTCACCGCAGACTCAGACCTTATATGTTTTACTTAGGCGTGATGTCTAAGTAAAATATATAAGGTCTATTACGCCTACCCTCCTTAGAATAGAATGAGGCATTGTTTCTGAATTGATGAATAAATAATGCCTAGATAGTGCCAAAAGACTTGCCGCCCAACTTTGGCCTATAAATACTTGATTTTATGTGTCTGTCTAAAATTTGTAGGTGCTTTACGACTTGTGTGGGCTTGTCTTGTGATCCTTAGACCTAAGTAAGTATAATTCGTGTGACCTTCGAGAATATTTGACATGACCGCAGTCTAATTATTGTCGTCAATGCAGAAATTAGCCACTATTTATAACATAGGGCTACCATGCATTCTACATTCGAAGTTATGGACTGAGTCATGGGAAATGAGACGCATTCACCCCGCAATTGGGCCCGAAGATGGCACTATCACTTCTTTCGACTTAAACCCTACCGAGAGAAATCCGAAGTAACTTCATGGTGCCTTTTTTTTTTCGTGCGGAAATCCCTTCGGATATCCCCTGCCGGCCAGCGGTTATGTCAGGCTTGATCGACTAAAACTACACGCCGTCTCTTGTCTACAGACGCCGGGGTGTAAGGTTGCCCATAGAGCATATCCCTCGCACTCCAACTGACCCTGGGCCATCTCCGGTTTCGAGATGGCCCCCTTGGGTTTGGGAACACCGGTGTCTCCGTCTTGCCCCGGTCTGGGGAAGGGGCGGTAGTCGCCCCAGCATCCCGGCCTGCTTCTGCTGGGGTGACAGGCGGCCTCACCTGCCACCCCCAGGCCTGAACTTCATGGTACCTAAAGGCTACGTCTTTCGCTCGTGTGAAACTTAAATTATGTTTTTCTCCATAGAAATAGTGTGTATAGAAATTATTCGTAACTAAATCATAACATAACATAACTTCAAGCCTGTATCCCCGAAGGGGTAGTCAGAGGTGTGTTACATACCCACGATTCGCCAGTTATGTTTAGGTCTAAATGTTATAGGCGGCGAGCCTATTGCCATCTACCGGGCACATTACTAAGCAAACGATAATTAACATTTTTAATACACACATAATTACGAAAAGTCAGGTCAGGTGTGTGCACGGGGCGACTGGGGATCGAACTCGAGACATCGTCTCGGCAGTCCGTTAAGTACGCCTCTGGGCTGTCGCCGCTATAACTAAATCATATTTTACGAAATATTGTTAAGATTAGGTCATATATTGACCGGCCGTTCACGATCTAGGTCAATAAATTGGGTCATGTGGATTTTGGCTGCGTATTCGTAACAGAAAAGCTGAAGTATTTTATATTTCCTAAACAAAAACTTAAACAAGAAAACGCTGTTTAAATTAATCTGATTACTAAGCTCTCTGTGGACGGATGCAAATAACAATGTTAATCATCTTATAATTAGACAGCCAGACGACATCCATCTTCGTAATGAATTAAAAAGAAAACAGAGAAAAAATTAATGGTTCATGCAAATAATACTGAGCTAATTTTGTGCAAATAGTTTACACAAAATCGTGCAAAAGAATCCATACGTTTTGCACGACGGACGGGGTCCCGCATGCATGACACGCACGACGACGCAGCGCAGGCGCTAAATGCAGTGTTTTTACAAGCTTGCTTGCTTGTAGCAAGCACTGTTCGTATGGAAGTAAGTTTTGTAAGAAAGTTGTCCTTCAAAATTGGCAAACGACGCAACAACGACGGGATGTTAAGTTTGACGTGTCTGTGTGTGTATCTGACTATGGCATCGTAGCTCCCGAACGGATGAACTTATTTTGATTGACGCTTACGGCATAGCCGTTTATTGGTGGCTGAACTCCTCCGTAACCACTCGCGCGATCTTGGCCAAATTTACCACGGTGATAGTGTGGACACTGAGAAGTGTTTTGAAACGAGATGGTTCATGTCCGATGTACCATTGGAAATAATCACCGAAAAACAGTTTCACGAGCGCGTAGCTAAGCGCGCGACCGTAGTAAGATGTCTTATTTTCAAATAAGAGTCCTGCTCGGTCAGCTCAATTTATTTCAGTCGCACCCTGCACTGAATTCCTAGTTTTATTTTTTATTTGTTTGGAAGGCGATTTAGTCGGGACTGTTTCTTAGCTATGTCTGGGGTCAGAAAGGGGGTCATTGGAACTTTAAATTAAGAAGATAAAAATATCGTGTTTGGGCTCATTTGTTTTATCTTGACAAACTCCCTGGTGTTACATGGTAGTCAGGATCTGAAGATGGAGTAGGAAGTTCCTCCTTATCTAAACAAGACAAACTTACCGAGTTTGGGCTCATTTGTTTTATCTTGACAAACTCCCTGGTGTTACATTGTGATCAGGATCTGAAGATGGAGTAGGAAGGTCCTCCTTATCTAAACAAGACAAACTTATCGAGTTTGGGCTCATTTGTTTTGTCTTGACAAACTCCCTGGTGTTACATGGTAGTCAGGATCTGAAGATGGAGTAGGAAGGTCCTCCTTATCTAAACAAGACAAACTTACCGAGTTTGGGCTCATTTGTTTTATCTTGACAAACTCCCTGGTGTTACATTGTGATCAGGATCTGAAGATGGAGTAGGAAGGTCCTCCTTATCTAAACAAGACAAACTTATCGAGTTTGGGCTCATTTGTTTTGTCTTGACAAACTCCCTGGTGTTACATGGTAGTCAGGATCTGAAGATGGAGTAGGAAGGTCCTCCTTATCTAAACAAGACAAACTTACCGAGTTTGGGCTCATTTGTTTTATCTTGACAAACTCCCTGGTGTTACATTGTGATCAGGATCTGAAGATGGAGTAGGAAGGTCCTCCTTATTTAAACAAGACAAACTTATCGAGTTTGGGCTCATTTGTTTTGTCTTGACAAACTCCCTGGTGTTACATGGTAGTCAGGATCTGAAGATGGAGTAGGAAGGTCCTCCTTATCTAAACAAGACAAACCTACCGAGTTTGGGCTCATTTGTTTGGTCTTGGCGAACTCCCTGGTGTTACATGGTAGTCAGGATCTGAAGATGGAGTAGGAAGGTCCTCCTTATCTAAACAAGACAAACTTATCTAGTTTAGGCTCATTTGTTTGGTCTTGGCGAACTCCCTGGTGTTACATGGTAGTCAGGATCTGAAGATGGAGTAGGAAGGTCCTCCTTATCTAAACAAGACAAACTTATCGAGTTTGGGCTCATTTGTTTGGTCTTGGCGAACTCATGGTATTCAGGGTCACTCTGGAGCTACATGATATCTAAAACAAAAAAGTTGAAAAGAAAATAATTAATATTTTAAAAATCAAGCTTTTATTAAAAAATGCATTTGAATTAAAACGAAAATATTTTTTATGCAAGGGCTGGGCTGATTTCAGAAGCTTTTGAAATTTTTCTTTGACTTTCTGAAAAAAGGTTTTTAATCAATTATTTTATTTATTCTGAATGTTGGTTAATGTTGATAATTTTATTATATCAGTGTGTAAGGGTACATTAATTGTATTTTTTTTCATTAAAATTTAAGAGACTGGATCACACTTTTCTAGTATTTTCATTAATCTCTCCAACTCAGCCTAATTGCTTGTATACGTACGTATGACGCAGGTGGCGCACAGATTGGCTTTGCATAAAAAAAAAACTCCCCTATGACGTCAGTTAAGCGGTACCTAAATCACTCAATTTCTGACACTGGCCTGTTGTCTAATATTTATATCAAAACCTATATATTCATATCAATACCTATATAGGACAACCTCTGTAGTGTGGCGGTAGAGCATTCGACTGCAACAGCGGCGGCCGCGGGTTCGATTCCCGCTCAGTGTAAATATTTATAGACATGAATATTGTATATTTGCATTGTTCTGTTCGTAATTATTTATAATATGTATGTATTTACAAAAAAGAAGTATCTGTTTATCCGCATTCTAGAACCCATAACATAAGCTAGTTAAGCTATGCTTACTTTAGGTCTAGATAGCGCTTTGTACAATGTCCTAGAACATTTATTATTGCTTTAGTGTTTAAGTAGGTGGTAGCTACTTACACCATGTAATAAACACGACATTGTAGTTTAGCAATTGAGTAGAGTAGCCGTTAGTTTATATCGCTGTTTTCTTGCATGGTGCAAATAGGGCTTTAAATATATACGAGTACTATACAACTATACGAGAATGGTGTGGCCTAAAAGAGAAAGCTAAGGTGGTTTGGGCTCTTGGAACGAATGAGTATTGAGCGAATGACACACCAAGTATATAAGGCAGATGTAAGTGGGCAGGCAAGCCGGGGTCGACCTCGCAGAACATACACTGCTCAAATTAATGAGGTATTGAAAAAAGGGCAGGTCAAAAGCACTCGAAACCGGCGGGCTTGCATTCAAGGTTTAATGACAGTGAAGTATGTAAGGACACAAGCAGAAATCCCCTCGGATACCCCCGCCGGCAAGGGGGGGTGGTTATGTCGGGCTTGAACTAAACCGCACGCCGTCTCGGGTCTTCAGACGCCGGGGTGTAAGGTTGCCCATAGAGCATATCCCTCGCACCCCGACTGACCCTGGGCCATCTCCGGTTTCGAGATGGCCCCCTCGGTTTTGGGAACCACGGTGTCCCCGTCTTGCCCCGGTTTGGGGGAGGGGCGCTAGTCGCAACGTCCCGGCCTGCTTCTGCTGGTGTGACAGGCGGCCTCACCTGCCACGCCCAGGCCTGCGCACATGGAGGACGGAGGTCGTTGAGCGACCTCCGGCGCCTGAGTCGCCTGCGACGCGCGGCGAGCATGTCGCAGGCTTGGCGGACCGGGAGAGTTCAAAATCTCTCCCGTTGTGACGCTACTCCTCCTAAACAAATCGACCAATTTTGACCAAACTTGGCATGTAAATACAACTTGATACCCGGAAGATTTAGAAAAAATTAAATTGAAAATCGAACATACCAAGGAGGAATAATCACCCTTCAAAAATTTCAAAATCTTATTTCTCCAAAATGATCAATGTTGAGACCACGATTTTGGCGCCAAAATGTGCAACTAACTATTGGCTTAAGACAGAAAAAGAAAATTGAAAATCGGTCTAGCAACGGAGGAATAATCACCGAAAAAACAATTCAATGGTATTCAATTGACATAAATTGCGCGTGAATTGCAGGTAATCATGTAGTGCACTCTCAGCTCAACATTGCAACAGCAGAATGCATTGCACCCCTAGTTATTTTATACCGCGGCCCTCGCGATTGTGGTTACCTCCACGTGTATCCAGGAAACATAGGTTAATTATTTAACCTAAACTCACTTTATAATATTAAAAAATCTGTTGTCTGTAAAGTCGGTTTACTGACGATAGTTAAACGTGATAACGCGAGGTAACGCCGCATACGTCATGTGGTAACGCCGCACACGTCATGTTTTTTCGTGCGTGCAGCCGGCTCCATCGATTTATAAGACGTTGTCACGTCAAAAAACAAAAACGATTTTTGCATTATTGTTTACCGACTTTTAGGACTGACTTCCAAAAATGGAGGTTTGTTAATGTATTCAATTAGCCTATTGCAGTCCATTTCTGGGCATAGGGCTCTTCCAAAGTGCGCCATAGCACCTGTTTCTCCGCCTTGCGCATCAAGCCAATCCCTACTTCCATTTCAGGTCTTGCTGATATATGACCAGGGATGATGGGATGATGACATGGTCGTCAGATTACTACTAATATTTTGCTTAATGTATTACACAGTTGTCACTTCTGCGCACGATTTTTTATGGAGCGTTTTTGAATGCCTCGAGAAATTGAATTTTCAACTCATAAGAATATTTCACTTTAGCAGTTCATTATATTGTTACAAAAAGTATACAATTTTATGATACGAGTGACGACCTCAGTGGCGTAGCGGTAGTGCATTCGACTGCTAAGCCAAAGGTCGCGGGTTCGATTCCCGCTCAGTGCAAATATGTATATTTGCATTGGTCTGAATGTTTCTATCTATAATATGTATTTATTTACAAAAAAAAAAAAAGTATTTAAGTATGTTTATCCGCATTCTAGAACCCATATGACAAGCTCTGCTTAGTTTGGGTCTAGATGGCGTTGTGTACTTTGTCGTACAATATTTATTAATCTATTTATTATTTATCGGCAATAAAAAAAAATTAGTCATCATCCCTTTTTTTTTTTTTATCGTGCGGAAATCCCTTCGGATACCCCCCCGCCGGCCAGCGGGGGCGGTTATGTCGGGCTTGCACCGACTAAAACCGCACGCCGTCTCGGGTCTTCAGACGCGGGTGTAAGGTTACCCATAGAGCATATCCCACGCACCCCGGCTGACCCTGGGCCATCTCACCACTAACAGCATCGCTCATCCTGTCTCCTCTGAAAGCAGAGGAGTACGGAGAGCGATGTGTTCCCGCCACGTTGGGTATTGGCCGACGATCAATGCCAACCCTATGAAGGGGTGGAGGGGAAGCCATTGACCGCCGCCCAGGGTGTACCGGCCGCTCCGATTCCGTTCCCCCCGGACTGCAGCGGGATCGGAATCGGAGCGACACTCGAGGAGGTTACCCAACACACACCCCTAGTCATCATCCCTATCCGATATTTTTTTAACCGACTCCAAAAAGAACTCAATTCGACTGAATGTTTTCTGTTATTAGAAATAGTTTGCCACTTGGTTTGTGTCAGGGGCGGGTTCTCGTCGGTGGTATACTGGGAGGTGTTCCTGCAACCGCCTAATTTCAATTCCAATGCTTTAGACGGTTGTAATTTAAACTAACTGTACTCTAGTAAGAAGCCTTTGATATGATGAGAAGAACTTGATAAGTAATTGTTCTTAAGTCTTACTTAAGAACAATTACTTATCAAGTTTCGTTGAAGTGAGTTTTTATTTACTGGAAAAATATTATTTTACTCTGAAATGGTTTACGCGGCGTTGTCCTGCGCGTTTTCCTTCAGTGTTAATATTACGGCATCAGTAATAGTGGCGTATACACTATATACAGCACCATTCAAAGTCTTTTGAACTACAGTAAAACGTATACGGCTGAATACGTTATCCAATTTTCACCGAACTAGCTGTGCTAACAGAACGAACTTTAACATATTTGGTTTACAGTAGCGAATAAGGGTGATTTTTGTATAAAAACTGCGCGCTGGTGATGTTTTTTTTTGTCTTTTACACGAATGGATATTTCTCGATGAACATCTCGCTGTTTAGTACTTAATAAAAATAAATAAAATAATAAATATTCTACGACATTCTACACAGCGCTATCTAGACACAAAGGCTTACTTTGTGTCTAGATAGCGCTGTGTAGAATGTTTAATGGTACGAACGACCGGTAATAGTTTAATTAACTAGCTTGTGTCATTCTACACAGCGCTATCTAAGACCCGAAGTAAGCATTTTTTTTACGTGTGGAAATCCCTTCGGACACCCCCCCCCGTTGGTTATGTCGTGTGTCGACTAAAACCGCACGGTGTCCTCCCCAAGTGTCCGTTGCCGGGCACACCGTGTAAGCCCTCGAAAGAATAACCCCAGGGGAAAGGAAGTTTAACTAGCTTGTGTTATGGGTTCCAGAATGCGGATAAACATACTTATATACTTTTTTTTGTAAATACATACATATTATGCCTACATAGAAACACCCAGACCAATGCAAATACTACAATAATACTATACAATGGAGTAGAATGCCATTAAACTCTGTAACAATCGCAATCGATTCAGCCTATTTTTGTTATCGTAAACATAACATATAACATAACATAAACTCACGCCTATGTCCCCGAAGGGGTAGGCAGAGGTGCTAGCACCCACATTTCGCCAGTTTATGTTTAGGTCCCAATGTAATAGGTGGCGAGCCTATTGCCATTAACCGGGCACTTATAAACCTGCGATAAATACACACATAACTTCGAAAAGCATCGAAAAGTCATTGGTGTGTGCCATGGTAAAACCTGGGATCGAACCCGAGACCTCGTCTCAGCAGTCCATTACCCATACCACTAGGCTACCGCGGTATCGAACATATTTTAATAGGCTGTATCTACCTATATTACCAAATGGAGACCACCCCATCCCTTAGTAGCTTTGTACAAAAACTCAAAGGCTGAGTTAGGGTGGTCCTTATGTTCTCCTTTGAAGTCTATTAATATCTTTCTGAATAATATTTCATAACATGAGCTATTCATAAACTCGATCTTTTTTCATTTTACCCGGGGTCCCTGTTAAAGTCACGTGGACAGAATACTGTGTTGTTTTAGTCAGATATAGCCACTTCATAACTAGCTCCAGAGAGGTGGTACCCGTTGCGGGTATTCCCACGTACTATCGCCTTCAGAGTTGCTGAACACTAATAAAACAAACGATCTTTACATTTAAATAAAGCAGTAAATAGTTGATGTATAATTATTTTTGTAATCTACAGAGTACAAAGTTAACCATTTACTAAGTAGTGGTCCGTGTTAACGATAGGCCCACGGTAAGCTCGGGACGGTGGGGCGACTAGCGCCCCTCCCCCAAACCGGGGCAAGACGGGGATACCGTGGTTCCAAAACCCGAGGGGGCCATCTCGAAACCGGAGATGGCCCAGGGTCAGTCGGGGTGCGAGGGATATGCTCTATGGGCAACCTTACACCCCGGCGTCTGTAGACCCGAGACGGCGTGCGGTTTTAGTCGGTTCAAGCCCGACATAACCGCCCCCGCTGGCTGGCGGGGGGGTATCCGAAGGGATTCCCGCACGAAAAAATAAAGAAAGGCCCACGGTAAGCTCTAGTATCTACCACTTTCATCATCATTCTTTCATTCACTATCACAAAATCAATCATGCAGCTTTTTCAATACATTTCCATCCTTTCTTAAATAGATCAGCTTATGCTGAAACCATCGCAGCCATTCCCATCTCGTGAAGTATGTAAGGACAGAAGCAGATGGCGGGTTGTTGTCTCTGCCTACCCCGGAGGGAAAAAGGCGTGAGTATATGTATGTATGTACAAACTTAACATTTTTAAAATTTTTGTTTATTATTTTATGTAGTGTTGGAGATATGGTGGTCGGTAACTTGGAACATGTTAAACCAATACCAATGGTTCAATTCAATTCAAAAAAAAATGTATTACGTAACCTTTTTGTTTTTTTTCGTGCGGAAATCCCTTCGGATACCCCCCCTCCGGCCAGCGGGGGCGGTTATGTCGGGCTTGCACCGACTAAAACCGCACGCCGTCTCGGGTCTTAAGACGCCACGTAACCTATAATTACTGTTTATATAATAAATATCTAAGCTGTCAAGGTGTAATCGTCTCTCTCATGAGATTTTGATCCGATATTACGTTCAATATCAACGTCGATGACTTCATTTTGAGCTTTACGAAGCCTATTTAGCCGTTCATGAGGAAAAAATAACACCCCATTTGTTAACCCTCGTACGGAATGGGGTCTCATTCCACCCCTATGAGTGAGCCATATTTGCATAAGTAGTTTTACGTGTGATTCAAATTGTATGGCATTTACGCCCTTGTCTCTCCGTCTGCCATCTATGGTCTAAACTCTCAAGCAAATGTATCAAAGAATAAAGCTTTTGAAAATGTAAAATGTAGCAGTTATCCACTCTCATTAAAAACCGGCCAAGTGCGAGTCGGAGTCGCCCATGAAGGGTTTGATATTTTGAATTGCTTTAATTATCAGTATAAAAGTACTATCATTTATGTGGTAACATACAATATTCATTTATTGCGCTATCGTACACAAACATGACAATTTATTGAATATATTACATTTAAAGATTAACACTTCAGAACTATTACAATTATATTACATTAAAAAGTTTATCTCTCAGAAAAATCAACTTCCACCCATAATTTCAACGACTTTTTCACCATCATTATTACCAGAACCATCATCGCCAATATATTTATAAAGTACTCACTCATTTTGTATTTCTTCGTCACATTTTTCATTAATAGATGCACTTTGTTTAATTTCCATTTTATATGAATAGATTTATGGCACAAAATAGATAAATATTACAAAAAGTGTTGCTTGGGCCTCGGTCGGAATCGATCTCAGCCTTGACAAAGTCAACGGCACTCATTAGACGATCGCGTCACCAAGGTTGTTAAGTACAGTGTGAAATTAGCGCTTCTATATTTGTTGTCTTACGACCAGGTCACGTGTTTACTGACGCGAGTTTAACCTTTTTTAGCTATTACAAAAAAGTGCACAACGCCGCTTAAAAAAGTTTTCACTTCAGAAAACAGTTTAATTCAATGTGTGATATTCGCGTAAACTACTGGAAGAAAGTTCTAAAATTAACGTTTATCACCTTTACAATGTCGGTCGGTGTTAGTGGATCTGTTTGTAAATTACTGAGTTGAATAATAAAACTACAACTAGCCAGCTGGACAGCTACGACTATCTTCATATGTATTTAGACTCGTTGTGCATTATGTGGTTATAGCCTTTTTTTTTTTTTTTTACCGTGCGGAAATCCCTTCGGATACCCCCCCGCCGGCCAGCGGGGGCGGTTATGTCGGGCTTGCACCGACTAAAACCGCACGCCGTCTCGGGTCTTCAGACGCCGGGGTGTAAGGTTACCCATAGAGCATATCCCTCGCACCCCGACTGACCCTGGGCCATCTCACCACTAACAGCATCGCTCATCCTGTCTCCTCTGAAAGCAGAGGAGTACGGAGAGCGATGTGTTCCCGCCACGTTGGGTATTGGCCGACGATCAATGCCAACCCTATGAAGGGGTGAAGGGGAAGCCATTGACCGCCGCCCAGGGTGTACCGGCCGCTCCGATTCCGTTCCCCCCGGACTGCAGCGGGATCGGAATCGGAGCGACACTCGAGGAGGTTACCCACACACACCCCTATGTGGTTATAGCCTGCGAGTATTACACGAAGGTGCTTTTTTTTTCTTTTTTTTTTTGTAACCGAAATTACTAATATTCACCCTAACCCCTTCAGCTAAGCTTAATTGCTTGTGTTAGGAGTGGGTTCACGTCGGTACTGTAATGGCCAGGATTCGAGCCCGGGACCTCTCGATCGTAGGGTCGACTCGTTACCCACTAAGCTACCGACGCTTAAACAATATATATACAAGCTAAACGCCCCGTGGTCCGTGCGCGCCTACAAGCAACACCGGGAGTATCACTAACGCGTTGCCGACCGACCATGTGCCATGTGCTGCCCACGTCGAACTTAAGGCCCTGACTGGACGTAAGCTACCATAATTTAATTATGCTTATTTTTTGTTTCTAAGATTATTTCTCTCTCTCTCTCTTTAAGACTACTGATGCTAGACAGTTGATTTTTTGTATATATACAGCTAATTATCTACTGTTCACGCACATTCGAAAACATTTTGGACAAATAGAGCAGTTTCTTGTTAAAAAAATTGCAAAGAAACACTCTTTGAAATAAATTTTTCGTTTCAATTTTCTCAATATTTTTAGCGATGACATATATATTTGAGAGAGAGAGAAATAATCTTAGAAACAAAAAATAAGCATAATTATGGTAGCTTACGTCCAGACAGGGCCTTAATCCCTACGTCGATGTCCATCGAGGACCGTGTCAAACTTGTACAGACATTATTCTTGGTTTCTACTTCGCATTGAACTGTCCAATGTAAATAAGTGGAATAGACCAGATGGTTAACGTTTTATATCTGTATATTACATCAGCAGGCATTGTGATAAAATACTATCTGATGTCCGCGGTTCCGCCTGCCTGGATATCGGCTAGGTATATGATTCTCCGGGGCAAGACGCGGACACCGTGATTCTCAAACCCGAGGGGGCCATCTCGAAACCAGAGATGGCCCAGGATCAGTGGGGGTGCGAGGGATACGCTCTATGGGCAACCTTACACCTTGTCTGTATACCCGAGACGTCGTGCGGTTTTAGTCGGTTCAAGCGCGACATAACCCCCGCTGGCAGGCGGGGGGGGGGTATCCGAAGGGATTTCCGCATGAAAAAAAAGGTATATGATTCTATTTTTGGTCATACCTACGGTTCTTCTCAACCGATTGCAATCGCAGATAAGGAAGTTTTTAAGTCCAACCAAGAAAGGTCTAATAAAAAATAAACGGCTTTAAATTCGTTCAGTAGTTTTTCGCGTTTTTGCGTAACATAGACTAAATTGTGACATTTTTTAGGTTGATTGAAATCGGCGTTTGCCTTTTATGTTACTATAATATATCTACCGAAGCGCCTATCAGCTAATATTCCCAGAGCGACTTTGGTTTTGATTAGATCACAAATTTCATCTCCTGTCTCATTGAAGGAAATAATCCCACATTGGGCGCTTAAATAAACTCGATCCTCCTACTTTTTTACCTAATTTAATTCCGAACGATCAAAGAAAACTAAATGAGATATTTTGGAGTTCCGTACACGAAGGATAATCAACGCAACCACATTTCTAAGACACCCGTTATGTATCAGCGGGATGTACCTTTTTTTTTTTTTCTTGCGGGAATCTCTTCGGATACCCCTCCGCCGGCCAGCGGGAGCGGTTATGTCGGGCTTGAACCGATTAAAACCGCACGCCGTCTCGGGTCTTCAGACGCCGGGGTGTAAGGTTGCCCATAGAGCATATCCCTCGCACCCCGACTGACCCTGGGCCATCCCCGGTTTCGAGATGGCCCCCTCGGGTTTGGGAACCACGGTGTCCCCGTCTTGCCCCGGTTTGGGGGAGGGGCGCTAGTCGCCCCACCGTCCCGGCCTGCTTCTGCTACAAACCTTAAACAACAGAAATTTAAAAATAAAGTGTGCATTACTACTGCTGCTATAAACAAAAAACTGATTGCTTTAACGCGTCTCTTTTTACCCGACTGCGCTAGAAGGAGGTTTATGTTTTTCGAGAGTAATGTATGTATTATTGCCTGAAATTATAGCCTGAAAGGCTCGGTGGATTTTAGCTTGAGAGGTTTCGTTAGATTCGTATTTACTGTGAGAGTGCTACGGGTGGGTATATTAAAATTAAAAAAATAAATAACAAATGGCGGATTATTGGCGCTTAAATGTATGCTGTTAAAAAATATTTTTCCTCAAACTTATAGAGTAGGGTATCAAAATGATGAGCTTTAAGGGGTGATTTAAAAAAAAAAAGTATCATAACTAAAAAGTATACAATAAAATGATTAATTAAAAAATGGGCTGCAACGGGCTGCAGTATTTTTTTTTTTATATTTAGGACATCAATTTGACTTCACCTCGCCTGATGGTAAGCTGAAGGTAAAGTCTCAGGAAAGAGTGACCCTCTTTCCTGAGACTTTACCTTCAGCTTAGCCATTACATACACGTACCATGTTAACAATGGTGGCACTCAGCTTGACGGCCTCATCAGAAGAGGATTGTCGTCGCAGCACCGCGCAGGACACCACAATGCCCCTGCCCGGCTATGAAGTGCATAGCCGGGCTGACCCCTGAACGCAATCAAATCGAAATTGGATTACTATGGATGGTTTTTCGCAATCGTGCACGGTGTTACCTACCCGGCCGAATTTTGTGACAAATTTGTGTCATCTTTCCACCACCAGTACCAATTGACGGAAAGACCAAAACAAGTTTGATAACAGGCGGGACCCATTAACTTCGTTTTGTTTTATGATTTGCAAATGGATCCCGCCTGCTATCAAACTGGTTTCCGTCTTTTTAGAGCAGTTTTTTGATTTTTTTATTAATAATTTTATTTTATGGATGGTCCGAAGTCAGGTTGAGGACCGGAAGACCCGTATCTTCCATTCCAGAGCTTTCGATTCTAAAATGCTGGTCTCTTGACGGCCTCGACATATGTTTTGATGTAATAACTGCAAAAGCATTTAATAAGTAAATAGTATATCTTGAACCTTTCGTATACAAGTTCGACTCGCACTTAACTGTACTACCTATTCCATTTCCGGAAGATGAAAGAAAACTAAGCGAGGTATTTTTTTTTATTTTATCTAAAAGTCGTTGGCATCAGGCGGCGTGTGATTGACAGTCGAGCCTTGTCATCTTAGGATTTCTGAAATTCTGTACTCAAGCTTAAGAGGAAGTTGCCACGTCGATTTAGGAACGAAATAAATTGGTTGTACGATTTTAGGAACGAACAAGAATAGATTTACCGTACAAGGCACCGATTCTATGTGACATTTCTAACGCAACAAGCCATGTTTTGTTAACCCCGAATGGATGTACCTATATATATTCTTGTGGGTGAAAGAATTTTGTAGAGAATTGAGCATGTCACGTCAATGTATGTAACATTTGAACAAGTTTAAACAGTATTTTAACTAAAAGTAAATCAAATCTGGATTACGGAGAATTATTCAGTTTTTTTATCGGTTTTACGTAGTAAAAGTTGTAGTTTCTAGCAATAATGGACTAACTCAAACTGGATATCATCAGTATAAGTACCGATTTTAAGTTACATTATGCTGCATTTCATACAGTTTGTGAAAGTGCCAGAGGAATAGAATAAAATTGTCTTTAATATGTAATCATTTACAAAAAAAAAGTATTTATGTATGTTTATTCGCATTCTAGAAACTATATGACAAGCTCTGCTTAGTTTGGGTCTAGATGGCGTTGTGTACTTTGTCCTACAATATGTATGTATGTATATGTATTGTACACTAATTGTAATATGCATACAATTACATACATGGAATATACAATCAAAATATGTACAAAGGGCGGCCTTATCGCTAAGAACCATTTCTTACAGGGACAGGGACGCATCTGAAAAGAAAATGAGGGAGGCCTCCTTTTCTATTTCTGAATTTACTCATCCGCCTTTCGCACGCGAGTGACATCTTAAATTTTGCATATAACATATATATAAAATAATGATATAAAACTTCACGCCTGTATCCCCGAAGGGGTAGGAAGAGGTGTATTACACACCCACGATTCGCCAGTTATGTTAAGTGTTGTATATGTGTACCTACCCAGTTAAAGCCTAGGTTTATAAGTAGCTATAGTTATAGTGGCTGCGCCCACTAGTCGTTACTACGATTAAATATCAGTGCGTATTCAACTGCCTGTCGTTTCACTTGTCCGCATACATAACAGTGGCGACGAGGATGGGAGGTATTGATAAGGCCATCGAACATATGATAGGCAGTTGCAGTGTATGTGTACGGGTTAGACCGTCGCCGGGGCGCGCGCCGCTGGCAGTGTGGCCGCACCCCGCGCGGCCGTTTCACCGGGTGCACGTGGACTTTCTCGGACGTATCAATAGTCAATCGTACCTAATCATGGTAGACGCGCATTCCAAATGGGTTGAACTATATAAAGTGAATAGTACGTCTTCGGCTACAGTTAAGGCTAAGATATGTGATTTTATGTCAAGGTTCGGTCTTATTCATACCTTGGTCAGTGACAATGCCGCTTGTTTTTTATCTGCTGAATTTAAACAATTTTGTGTATCGAATGGCATAGTGCACTTAACTTCACCCGCGTTTCACCCGAGTAGCAACGGCCAGGCCGAGGCTTACGTGAAAGTAATAAAAAAAGGTATTAAGTCATGTATATTAATGAACAATAACTCGAAACAAGGCGATGAAAACATATTAAAGTATTTGTTCGATTATAGAAACTCAGTGCATGCCACAACGGGCCGTACACCCGCGGAGCTAATATTCGGACGTAAACTTCGTTCGCGCTTAGATTTGTTACTCCCAAGCTCGCCGCCGGCACCGTCCTCGTCTGACACCCTCACTCAACATGTAACCCGTAACCAGTGCTCGCAGTCTAAGGCTTATGGAGGCCTAAACAAAAAATGTTTTAAACCCGGAGACTCAGTTATGTACAAAAGATATTATGCAAACAAAAAGTTTACTTGGAACAGCGGCAGTGTAATGAGTTTATTGGGAAAAGTGACGTATTTAATCAAGGATTGTGACACCTCTGCTGTTTTGAAAAAACATAAAAATCAGCTTATACCCTTTAACGGACCAGTTGGAGCGAGCGATCAGTGTCCTGACAGCTCCATTGAAATATCAGACACTACCCCGGGTGTCTCATCGGAGGAAGCTCACGAGGTAAGCTCGGGGGAGGGAGAAACCACCTCGAGCCCAGTGGCCACTGCGGAAGTAGCATCACAGGCAAACCAGCCAGTTGCTTCTGGATCGGAGTTATCAAGTTCCCGGTTCGCTTCGGGACGTCCGCGTCGTTCTCCCAAGGTAGATTATAAGTCTTTGTTCAAGTGACATAATGTTTAATGTATTGAAACACTAAAGTGGGAGGAGTGTTGTATATGTGTACCTACCCAGTTAAAGCCTAGGTTTATAAGTAGCTATAGTTATAGTGGCTGCGCCCACTAGTCGTTACTACGATTAAATATCAGTGCGTATTCAACTGCCTGTCGTTTCACTTGTCCGCATACATAACATTAAGGTCCCAATGTAATAGGGGGCGAGCCTATTGCCATCTACCGGGCACATTGTTAAGCGAGCGATAATTAACATTTATTAATACACACATAACTACGAAAAGTCAGAGGTGTGTGCCCGGGGTGACTGGGGATCGAACTCGAGACCTCGTCTCAGCAGTCCGTTACGTACCTACGCCACTGGGCTACCGCCGAAATTTTGCAAACCTTTATAATATATTTTTTTTGTAATGTACACCTAAAATAGTTGTAAGATCATTGTTACTAACACATATGGACATTTTTTTTTTCGTGCGGAAATCCCTTCGGATACCCCCCCGCCGGCCAGCGGGGGCGGTTATGTCGGGCTTGAACCGTCTAAAACCTCACGCCGTCTCGGGTCTACAGACGCCGGGGTGTAAGGTTGCCCATAGAGCATATCCCTCGCACCCCGAAACACATGGACCTATGTCTGAAATAAATGAAATGTTATTATTATAATCTCGGTTGCCGCTTACCAGCTTATGTATCATAATATATTAAAAAAGATTGAAGATTCGGGGACTAGGATGCTTTGTGCTTTTTATTTGAAGCTTTTACGCAAAGAAATTAGTTTTGATTCATTATAAGACAATGAAGGTTAGATTAATACTGAATACCAGGGCCTGTAGACAAAGTCACATTCTACTAGTGGAATCGCTTCGAAGCGAACCTTCAAATGTTCAATATGTATGGGAGTGACATTATTTGTTACACGTGACATGTCGACAAATGTTGTCTCTCCCATACATTTCGGTCTTTTGAAGGTTCGCTTCGTTGCGATTCCACTAGTAGAATGCGACTTTGTCTACAGGCCCTGTAGGTACACACAAAAGAGCTTCTTTTATAACAACTCTTTGTCAATATAGGTAGCTGAGAATTGCGACAAGACGGAATTGCCAGCATCAATTAATTTTAACAACCCCAACTAAAAATAACAACTAACAAAATATAACATAAAGAACTTGGCCTTATGACGTTTGATTGATATAATTTAATATGTAAACCATAAGTTCATAACTGTTGTAACCTACATATTACATGTTTGACCCAAATAATGCCCTGAAAATGATATTGTAGCAGTGTTACAAAAACTTAACTATACGTTTGACCCAGACAACTACCAAAGAAGCCCATCTATTTTGTCAGACATTAGATTGAACGCTGACAAACATATCCTTATACTTCCTAATGACATAGTACCCTTATTGTCTCATTTCCCTACTTCGAAGGCGGTTTTGTAAATCGGCTGGTTTATACCAAAAGGGCACGAGGTGAAGGACGCCTGTTTTGCTGGGGAATTGCAGATCGATACTCTGTCTGTGCTCTCTTCACAGAAATGTGAACCTTATACATAGAATTTTAGAAGTTATTCTCGCATCTTGATGGCGTTTGTTGACCTGTTGGTTGTGGACGTGTTTCGACTGCGAACTCCTTCAATTTTGAGTGGCTGTGCTTATTATAGGTTCAGCAACTTGTTGGTGATAACAACGAAATGTTGCCAATAATAATTGTTACGGAACGATGGATGATGTTGTATCCTTAATAGGCCAGGTTGAAAGTGGAATACAATTATGGGTCTTTAAATATAGTTACAGTACTATCCCTATAACTGGAGTCGTCTTTTTTTATGACTTCCGTCTACCCTGATGGTAAACTAAGGGTGACGATTACATATTGTGGGTGGTATTCAATGGTAGCTATTCAGACGATGTATAAATCTCGGTTGCTAATAGTCTTTATTAAAAAAAGCGGCCAAGTGCGAGTCGGACTCGCCCATTAAGGGTTCCGTAGCAACAAGTAACATAATAATGTTTTTTTTTAAATTTTTATATTTGAGTTGATTGAATGAAAGGTAAATTGCAGTTTGCGATTTATGACGTATTAAAAAAAACTACTTACTAGATCTCGTTCAATTCAATTATCGGTGGAAGTTTACATGGTAATGTACATCATATATTTTTTTTAGTTTTCTCATTCGCATATTTTAGAAGTTACAGGGGGGGGGGGGCATGGGGACCTCTCTTACCGGATGTGCCAGATGGTTACCGGACACGGGTGTTTCGGTAAGTATCTGTGGCGCATCCACCGGGAGACAACGCCGCAGTGCCAGGACTGCGAGGATCCTGGCAAAGACACGGCGCTCCACACGTTGGTGGAGTGCCCTGCGTGGGCGAGTCAACGCCGGGATCTCGTTGCGGTCCTGGGCGTGGACGTTCTCTCGTTGGAGACCATGGTGAGGGCCGTGGTCTCCGACGGGAGCAAGTGGCACGCCGCCGCCTCTTTCTGCGAGCAGGTAATGCGCGCGAAAGAGACGGCGGAGAGGGAGCGGGAGAGAACCCTGCCCCCCGAGTTTCGCAGGCGTCCTCGCCGCAGACTCATCTACGCCCGGGACTACCGACCTCCATGATCGGGGCCTGAGGACGGCAGTTGGCCGAATCGCCGTCCTTACAGAAGCATGCCGTGGCGGAGGCGTGTCGTGTGTGCCCTACACACGCCTGCCAACTCACCGAAGCGGGATAAAACCCGACCCCACCAGACGAGGCCGCGGTGGCGGCCAAAGTCCGCCGGCAACCCTGGGGTTATCCTTTCGAGGGCTTACCCGGGGTGCCCGGCAACGGACACTTTGCGGTTTTAGTCGAGACACGACTAACCACCCCCGCTGGCCAGCGGGGGGGTATCCGAAGGGATTTCCGCACGTAAAAAAAAGGGGGGGGGGGCACATTTTACCACTTTGGAAGTGTCTCTCGCGTAAACTATTCAGTTTAGAAAAAAATGATATGAGAAACCTCAATATCATTTTTGAAGAGCTATCCATAGATACCACACACGTATGGGTTTGATGAAAAAACAAAAATTTATTGCTTTTTTTTTTCTATTTTTGTGTGAAAATCTTAATGCGGTTCACAGAATACATCTACCTACCAAGTTTCAACAGCATAGTTCTTATAGTTTCGGAAAAAAGTGGCTGTAACATACGGACGGACAGACAGACAGACATGACGAATCTATAAGGTTTCCGTTTTTTGCCATTTGGCAACGGAACCCTAAAAAGAGATTTCAAATTGTCGGAAGTTTACGCGAATGTCACACATTGAAATAAAACTAAAAGCAACCAAAACGTCGGGATCAATGTAAAATATAAAATAAATCGCGATAGAATCCGTGAAAAATAGTTTTATTTCAAGATTGTATCTAGGGAGCGGGCGAGAACCCTACCCCTCGAGTTTCGTGTCCTCGAGTGCAGATACTGGGGGTATCCCAAGGGATTTCCGCACGTAAAAAAAAAAACATCCTAACCAAAATAACACGTGCAGGGATTAAGGTTACAGTACCTACCTCGTTTCATTGCTGTACCACAAAGACTTAGAATTCTTTGCCAACACACGTGTTTCTGTCCCCCTGCAATCCTGGGTCCTTGGGTGAAAAAACCATCTATCGAGGCCGTCAAACTTACAATTACGGCTTACCAAGAATTCTTTGCCAACACACGTGTTTCTGTCCCCCTGCAATCCTGGGTCCTTGGGTGAAAAAAACCATCTATCGAGGCCGTCAAACTTACAATAACGGCTTACCAAGAATTCTTTGCCAACACACGTGTTTCTGTCCCCCTGCATTCCTGGGTCCTTGGGTGAAAAAACCATCTATCGAGGCCGTCAAACTTACAATAACGGCTTACCAAGAATTCTTTGCCAACACACGTGTTTCTGTCCCCCTGCAATCCTGGGTCCTTGGGTGAAAAAAAACCATCTATCGAGGCCGTCAAACTTACAATTACGGCTTACCAAGAATTCTTTGCCAACACACGTGTTTCTGTCCCTCTGCAATCCTGGGTCCTTGGGTGAAAAAAAAATCTATCGAGGCCGTCAAACTTACAATTACGGGTTACCAAGAATTCTTTGCCAACACACGTGTTTCTGTCCCCTTGCAATCCTGGGTCCTTGGTTGATAAAACCATCTATCGAGGCCGTCAAACTTACAATTACGGCCTACCATCTGTCGGGGTCAAGTCAGTAGGTATACATTATAAAACTTGATGACTTTACCTCGCCTGATGGTAAGCTAAAGGTAAAATCTCAGGAATATCAGGGTCTACGCCCCGTTTCTGAGTTTTCCATAATGCAATTCACCCAAGTAGTAGGCAATATTATTATTTAGGTCACGTGGCCGTCGCCTCTGCGCCAAACATGGCCGAACAAGCGTAATCAGCTTTTGTACATTCATCATTTCGGTATTCACTATAGTCGCAACTTTGAACGTTGCGCATTGTACGGACGCGTTCATTTCATACTACGAAGGTACGACAATGTCACGTCATGCGTCATCTAGCCCGTCACAACATTCTCAGTATATGAACGATAGCTAGATATACACACAGCGCCATCTAGACTCTAGACCGGAACTAACTATAGCTGATAGTACTCTTCAGCTTCAGTAAAATCTACACCAGAGCCCAGTCTGTCGATTAGCAGGTGTACCAGGTTGCAGGTGATGTTGGCTCGGGCCACTAAGATCTTGGTAAGGCTCTGTATATATCCACCTGCTAATTATCGGGATGATTATCTAATATAGTTCAGACTTACTAACCCGCAACCAAAACACAAAACTAATAAAGCACAAATTTTCGAGATTTAATAGTAGCAGGCTTTTTTTTTTACATGTGGAAACCTCCACGGGCATCACCCCACCGGAGCTAACGGTAAGACGGGTATGTCGGACTTAAACCGTCTAAACCCGCACGGTGTCTCTTGCGTCAGCCATGTGGTACGGGGAACCTGGTGTGACCTAGGAAGTAAATCCCAGAGAACCCGACCGGCTCTGGTTGCTAGCGCTGGCGACCCCGACTCGTTATTGGGGATCCAATCCCCCCTTCTATTAAGAGAAACGCGCGCGGAAATACGACGCGCCGCCACCCTGGGCCTGCTTCTGCTAGGGTGACGGTTACAGTAGCAGGCCTTACGCTCAATGCACGTGTTACTAGTTTGAGCTATAAGTCAAGCTAAAAAAGCGTATTAATAAACACATTCGATATTTAGTTTTTACTACCGATGAGGGTAAACATACAATCGGTTTCAGGTACTTTTGTTTAATTTCACGGGCATAGGCTCCCCTACGCAATGTGCAAATGTGCATTGACACTCACTTCACACTAATTCTGTACGAGGTAGGGGAGATTATATTATTTACTATGTATCGAATAGTATTCAAGCACTCTAAAAAATTTTTACGTATGGAAATAAATCCCCATCGGTGCCAACGATGGGATGGGTGTGTCGAAATAGGACCGACGAAAACCACACGGTGTCCACCCCAAGTTTCCATTGCCGGGCACCCCGGCTAAGCCCTCGGAAGGATAACCCCAGGGTAACCGGCGGACTTTGGTCGCCATCGCGGCCTACCAAGCTTTCACGTTTACTGGTGAGAAATTGCAGTTTTACTTGTCAGTTATCATATCAGTGTTTTGTCAGAGCCCTACCGACAACTTTGGGGCCAAGCAAACCCTATCTGCTGGTTGGTCCACTTACTAAACAACGAACGAGGCGCGGGCGTGAGCTGTCCTCTCGGGATTGGGATGTCAGACGGCAGTTTTATCAGATGCATTTCCAGGAGAATGCTCTGCAATAACTTAATGCCTTCAATCTCCTTTCATTATCGAATAGCTGGACGCAGGACGACACGTCAACGCTACATGGGGAATATTCCACTCATACACGCAAAACGTGTTAGCAACCTGTTTATTGAAAGTACTTCCAAGGAATGGAACTCCTTGCCTGAGTCTGTGTTTCTGAAAAGCTATAACCTGAGAGTCTTCAAGTCTAGGCAAGCGTGTTCCATAGTCGACCACATCATCATTTACCAGCTGGTGAGTGAGATATTGGTCAAACGTCGCCGTCGACCTTTCAGTTATTTAAAAACCCACGTCACACAGGCGAGCCTTTTTTGCATACGGACCCTCAGGCTTCACCTCTCGAAGCAAACGATGCGGTGGGTATGTAGGAATCGAACCGACTGCAACTGCACGGTGTTTCATCATATCGGCCTGTGTGGCCAGGGAATATGGTCTGCCCTAAAAAGGATATTCCAGAGCGTGAACGTGAACGAGAGCGTGGGCCGCCGCCGCCGCCTCCTTCTGCGAGAATGTAATGCTCCCAAAAGGAGATGGCGGAGCGCGCCCGGGAGAGATTTAGAACTTTCCTGGCCCGCCGAGCCCGCAACTTGCTCGCCGCAAGGCGCAGGCGACTCAGGCGCCGGAGGTCGCTTAACGACCTCTGTCCTCCATGCATGAGCGCTACCTGGGGGTGGCAGGTGAGGCCGCCTGTCATCCCAGCAGAAGCAGGCCGGGACGGCCGGGTGACTAGCGCCCTTCCCCTAAACCGGGCAAGACGGGTACACCGTGGTTCCCAAACCCGAGGGGGCCATCTCGAAACCGGAGATGGCCCAGGGTCAGTCGGGGTGCGAGGGATATGCTTCATGGGCAACCTTACACCCCGGCGTCTGAAGATACGAGACGGTGTGCGGTTTTAGTCGGTTCAAGCCCGACATAACCGCTGGCCGGCAGGGGGGTATCCGAGGGGATTTCCGCACGAAAAAAAAGGTACTTTTTCGAATTATCATTTTTCAGTTAGGAATTTCTTCAATAACGTTTAATTTATTTAACCTCAATGTTAAAATTTTCCCTAAAACGCGGATTGCGTGTGTTAATTAGGAGCCCAGCAACAGCCCGATAATTTAGTCGCAACCATAATCGCACATGTACGTGGGCTCTTAGCGTGTTGTAAACAAGCGAGTTATTGATTTCCCGCGACTTACCCCTCTCCGGCGTCGGTGCGACAAACACGCCGGATTTGTTTGTTATTTAAAGTGCTCGCTCAATTTTGTTTTTAAAATGAATGTCTAGTAGAGTGCTTTTATGTCTTTGTGTACATAACGGCTCTTTTCTTAAGGTTTTACCGTTTTTGCTGGCGAAGTAAGAGGGACATTATCTCTGCCTGTCGGTGTCAATTAAGGTGATTAAGGGATAGGGCTGTCTTCATCTGATAGGAAACATACGACTCTTGAAAAAAATGCCCTATTTGGCATAGCTTTGATTGTAATTGTCATTGGGAATATTAATACAACCGTAGTAGTCTTCAGAGATAGGTAAACAGATTTTAGGTTTTTTTTGCCTGGTGTATGACTTTCAGATCCATCCAGGATATAAGCATCCAAGTGGTACTATTATATATGCGAAATTTAGTATCGACGGATGGATGTTTGGTACTGAATCACGCCAGAACTGGATGATAGATAATAACTTGTATAGAGCATAAGCTACTTTGCATTTCGCGTGGGTGGAGCTGCGGTCCGATATCCATGAAGTTATTATGGGGTGAAGTAGCACGAGTAAATAAATAAAAATGTCTTGACCATTTATATGATTTTTTATTTTAAACTTTGTCAACTTTGTGACCATGGCTGCTGAAAAGCAACCGAAACGTCGGGTTCAATGTAAATAATAAAGTAACATGAAATAAATCGCGATAGAATCTGTTAAAAATAGTTTTATTTCAATGATTGATACCAATTTGTATCTGTGTGGTGATAAGTGCGAATGATATTGTGTGGCACTGATTTGTGTAGTACGATTTGCTGCTTGGAAGGTCACACCTCTCTAGTTTACTCTTAGTATGTCTTACATTCATTGACTTCCGTGTGTGCGTAAAGACAGACTAGCGTGAATAATAATAATATTAATAAATAATAAATTATCTCTATTGACACAAAAAGGTATATAATGTATACAAATTAAAACTAGATTTATATCGTGGAATGTGTATGTGTGTGAGTATGTGTGTGCGTGTGTGTGTGTGTGTGTATCTTTTTTTTTTTTATATTTAGGACACGTCAATTTGACTTCACCTCGCCTGATGGTAAACTGAAGGTAAAGTCTCAGGAAAGAGGGTCACCATTATATACACGTATCATGTTAACAATGGTATCTGTTCGAGTGTGTGGATTAATTTAAGTTTGATTAAGCTAAAGATTTAGATCGGAAAAAGAGAACATCTAGGACGGGACTTGAACCCGCGACCAGTCCCTTACAGGGGGAATGCTCTGACCAACTGAGCCACCTAGACACGTCCCAGATATTCGAAATTTGATTTGATTAAGCTATGTATGTTAGAATAGACACACCGACATAGGCATAGAATGGACCTCCTTCTCAATGGGGTAGGCAGAGACCAATGTTTCCACTCGCTGCGATCTTCTTTTCGTCTACTTCTACTTTCATGACTGTTTTCATATATGCTCACCGGTTGCGGGTAGTCTTCGCGTGACCTTTCTTGAGAATGTCCTCGATCTGATTGACTTACGTTCGCGTAGGTCGACCTTTACCGAGTTGTGCACATTCACCATGGCTTCAACATCACGTCAATTTATTTTCGTCCATTATTTCTACGTGTGCGAATCATCTAAGCGTCCCTTTCTCTATTTTGGTCACTACATCTTCTACCAACGGCAACATCATTCTGCTCCTCAGTCGATCAACGTTACTCCAGCTGTATCAACTTCTCAATTTTAAAAATACACACGTCTATTGTGTACTATTATAAAATTGTAAATTAGTGGTTTCTGTATATTGAAGATATTAAAAAAAAAATACTTGGATTATTTTAAATGAACGATTCTGAACACAAAAATATTTTTATCTTGGAATTGTTTGTCTGTTTATCTGTTTGTTCGTGATGTACGCAAAAACTACTGATAGATTTTTGATGGGGTTTTTTCTATAAGAAAGCTCTTGGATAGAATTAAAATCTGCCGTATGTTTGATTCCAATTGGTTAAGTACAACCGTAGATATGACCAAAAAAGGATTACCGACCTCCGCGCATTGGGAGCCACAGATATCAGCTAGTCTGGCCCCACTGCCCGGCTGGGGCGGGGGGGGGGGGGGGTATCGGAAGGAATTACCGCACGAAAAAAGAAAAAAAAGGTATCAGCTAGCTGCTGTCAGCAGCTATCTACATCTACACTAATATTATCAAGAGGAAAGATTTGTCTTTTTGCCCTGTTTTTCCTTGGTGCATTGTTTGTTTGTTTGTTTGTAACGAATAGGCTCCGAAACTACTGGACCGATATTTAATAATTCTTTCACATATAGAAAGATACAATATCTAGGAGTAACATAGGCTACAATTTATTTTCACAAAAATTTGAGATCCGTAAGAAAATTGCAATATTGTAAAAAAATATAGAGAAATGAATATCTTTTTAGGCGTGCGCCGCGTAAACTAATGATGATAGAACAATATGATGTACTACAGGTCTATATATAGGTATAAACCGCGGTAGCCTAGTGGTATGGGTAATGGACTGCTGAGACGAGAACTTGGGTTCGATCCCAGGTTTTACCATGGCACACACCAATGACTTTTCGATGCTTAGTTATGTGTGTATTTATCGCAGGTTTATAAGTGCCCGGTTAATGGCAATAGGCTCGCCACCTATTACATTGGGACCTAAACATAAACTGGCGAAATGTGGGTGCTAGCACCTCTGCCTACCCCTTCGGGGATATAGGCGTGAGTTTATGTATGTATGTATGTGTGTATATAGGTCTTTTTAATGTCTACAAAAAAGTCCGCGAGACGATATATGCAACCGTAATATTTGTTCCACTACAACAGGTTTTGTGTTCTCAAAATTTGAAACACGATATTAACCATTATCCAAATATATAGTTTTATCATCAAGGGCATGTAGACCCGAGACGGCGTGCGGTTTTAGTCGGTTCAAGCCCGACATAACCGCCCCCGCTGGCTGGCGGGGGGGTATCCGAAGGGATTTCCGCACGAAAAAAAAGGGTTAAGTATTAAAAATAAATAATAAATAAATATTCTACAACATTCTACACAGCGCTTTCTAGACCCAAAGTACCTTTTTTTTTTTTATCGTGCGGAAATCCCTTCGGATACCCCCCCGCCGGCCAGCGGGGGCGGTTATGTCGGGCTTGCACCGACTAAAACCGCACGCCGTCTCGGGTCTTCAGACGGTTACCCATAGAGCATATCCCTCGCACCCCGGCTGACCCTGGGCCATCTCACCACTAACAGCATCGCTCATCCTGTCTTCTCTGAAAGCAGAGGAGTACGGAGAGCGATGTGTTCCCGCCACGTTGGGTATTGGCCGACGATCAATGCCAACCCTATGAAGGGGTGAAGGGGAAGCCATTGACCGCCGCCCAGGGTGTACCGGCCGCTCCGATTCCGTTCCCCCCGGACTGCAGCGGGATCGGAATCGGAGCGACACTCGAGGAGGTTACCCAACACACACCCCGACCCAAAGTACCTAAGCATAGTTTAACCAGCTTGTGTTATGGGTTCCAGAATCCGGATAAATATACTTACATATTTTTTTTTTGTAAATACATACATATTATACATAGAAAGACCCAGACCAATGCAAATAGACATATTTATGGCGTAGCGGTAGTTCATTCGACTGCTACGACAGGGGGCGCGGGTTCGATTCCCGCTCAGTGCAAATATTTGTATGCATGAATATGTCTATTTGCATTGGTCTGGGTATTTCGATGTGTAATATGTATGTATTTACATAAAAAAAGTATATTAGTATGTTTATCCGCATTCTGGAACCGAAAACACAAGGTAGTTAAATTGTACTTACGTTGGATCTAGAACGCGCTGTGTTAAATGTCATTGAATGTTTATTTTATGTTATATGAAATGTACGTAATGACATTTTCACTAATAATTATGGAACAGAATTGAGGAACTTCGATTGGATATCGTGTGAAGTGGTTATTTTCTCCTATAATCCTAAAAAAAACAAAATATCCCAGTTTTGTAATAGTACAGATGACATTATAGTTCATCAAAAATATAATCCTGAATTGATTTGATACATGCATTAACCCACGCTTCACCACGTCCAAAGTGCATCGCCCTACTTCTCTACTTACAGGCGCCTTAACGTCGTCGGTCTGTAGATAAACAACTACACACATACATATTGATTTTGCACGAGTACCGACACTGCCGACCCCTCTAGCGGATAATGCAGGGACAGGGTACACCGGACCTTCTACGAAGTGGCGATTGCTATCGGAAAAGGCGGAACATATTCTGCGAAATTGTTATGTTTATTACAACGTTTATATACTTTGAGGGTTGCTAATCAGATAGTTGAAAAGTCCTGACGGATAGCGTACCCCAATTTACTCCCATTTTTTTAGAAAACTATTTTATTATATTTATTTATTTAGGTCCACCAACAACTGTTTAAACTCAAACCAGTAAACATAGCGATATCAATTGGTAACAAGTCATAATGTAACAGTTACTTATGGTAGACACAACATTAAAAAAAGCGGCCAAGTGCGAGTCAGACTCGCCCATTAAGGGTTCCGTAGCAGCAAGTAATAATAGTTTTTTTTTATAATTTTAAAGGTAAATTGCGGTTTACGATTTATGACGTATTAAAAAAAACTACTTACTAGATCTCGTTCAAACCAATTTTCGGTGGAAGTTTACATAGTAATGTACATCATATATTTTTTTTAGTTTTATCCATCTCTTATTTTAGAAATTACAAGGGGGGGGGGGGGAAGGACACTTTTCACCACTTTGGAAGTGTCTCTCGCGCAAACTTTTCAGTTTAGAAAAAAATTATATTAGAAAGCTCAATATCATTTTTGAAGAGCTATCCATACACCTATACCACACACGTATGGATTTGATGAAAAAAAAAATTTTGAGTTTCAGTTCTAAGTATGGGGAGCCCCCAAAATTTAATGTATTTTTCCAATTTTGTGTGAAACTCTTAATGCGGTTCACAGAATACATCTACTTACCGAGTTTCAGCAGCATAGTTCTTATAGTTTCGGAAAAAAGTGGCTGTGACATACGGACGTACAGACAAATCTATAAGGGTTCCGCTTTTTGCCATTTGGCTACGGAACCCTAAAAAGAATCTTACATACAACACAGTAAGAAAGGTTCTTAGAACAAAATAGTTATTTAATAGGATTGTCTTATCCATATGCAGCAGAACCACACAGGACGTAAGTAGTTTTTTTTAAGTGAAACATTTATGCGCTAAGAGCACTTTTTGGGTGAACAAAAATCATGGAACTCGCGTCATCGTCACTGTGATGCTTTACATATTTTTTATAACAACGCCATCTTTGTTAAAGCTGATGAACTGTTTTGTTCTGAGCTTGATGAAGTTCCGAACTAATGAACGACATAGATGGCTCTGTAATTAATTTTTCGTGTTTTCACTTCTGTCGGCACTCCCGGAGTGCCACTGTATGTTTTTGTAAAGATCCATAGTGGTAACAAAAATAAATTTAGCCAGTTCTGGTAAGGAGCCGTAAACTGACTTTTGCAAGCGATATGAATGAAAGTGGATATCCACCAAAACGGTTGCCTTTTATCATTTTGCACAACCTAGCATAAGGATTTTAACAGATTATACTCAGAGCTTATCCTTAAATAATTCGGCGACCTCCTTGACGTTGGGATAGAGCATTCTACTGCTAAATCAGAGGTCGTGGGTTCGATTAACGCTCATAGCGTAAATATGTGAATTGCCATTGGTGTGGGTATTTCTATGTGTAATATGTATTTTTTTTACAAAAAAAGAACTAAGTATGTTTATTTGCATTCTAGAACCCATATGACAAGCTCTGCTTAGTTTGGGTCTAGATGTCGCTGTGTAATATGTTCTAGAATATTTATATTCTTTTTTTTATGAATGATAGACTCACGTTTGAGCTCTATCTCACTTGGTCGTAAGTGACGATGTGGTCTACGATGGATCACGTTTGCCTAGAAGGAACCTATTCACTCGAGACTGGAAGATTCCGAGGTTATAGCTTTCCGGAAACACAGACTCAGGCAGGCAATACCACTCCTTAGCTGTACGCATAATAAATGCGGTGGCGTGTCGCTATTAATAGTAAACACAACAATAAAAAAAAAAACTTGGTTCGGGTATTTTGGAATAACTTTAGACCGGCTGGACTATGGCTGCTGAAAAGCAACTAAGCGGTTCGATACTTTTTTTATTCGGTATTTCAAATCGTGTAATAAAGTTTACTCAGGAGTGTTAAATACCGACACAAGTCATAGGTATTTATTTTACTAGCTGCAGGCGTTACGTGGCGTTTTCAAAAGTTCCTTTTCGTGTAAATCTTGCTCTGACAATTTAAACACTATAAAAAAGAAAGGTGGAGTCGTCAAGTTTTGGGCTTAGCAACATATTTGGCGATTTTATTTTTATTTATTGAACTGAGTGAGACGAAGTCGAGCGAAAGCTCCTCATACCAGACTTCAGGATTTTCTTTGTCACAGGTCTCCTCCTAAACTACTAATCCAATCAGAACCAAATTTGGCATGATTAAAGAGGTCAATCAGAGGAAGGTTTATGGATATATTTTGAAAAAAATAATGCTACCACACAGGAATGATCACCGTTAAAAAAAAATCCAGATGGAATTACATAATAACCGCTCGAGACACAGTGACCAAACTTTACACGCTCAGAAAGCATGTCCAGAGTTGTCTTTCAAAAAGAATTTTCAAAATCGGACTTGCCACGGAGGAATGATCACTGATCAAAATTTTCAAAATCTGATTCTGCAAATGTCTCACTCAGCTCAACGTTGCAGCTGAGTGTCGCTCGACTTCGTCTCACTCAGTTCAATAAATAAAAATAAAATCGCCAAATATGTTGCTAAGCCCAAAACTTGACGACTCCACCTTTCTTTTTTATAGTGTTTAAATTGTCAGAGCAAGATTTACACGAAAAGGAACTTTTGAAAACGCCACGTAACGCCTGCAGCTAGTAAAATAAATACCTATGACTTGTGTCGGTATTTAACACTCCTGAGTAAACTTTATTACACGATTTGAAATACCGAATAAAAAAAGTATCGAACCGCTTAGTTGCTTTTCAGCAGCCATAGTCCAGCCGGTCTGCAGTTTAGGTTTTTGTACGTCATACATTTTATCCTTCATGTATGATTTATTTTTATTGGTTTATTACCATTTTTTTTTTTATCGTGCGGATATCCCTTCGGATACCCCCCCGCCGGCCAGCGGGGGCGGTTATGTCGGGCTTGCACCGACTAAAACCGCACGCCGTCTCGGGTCTTCAGACGCCGGGGTGTAAGGTTACCCATAGAATAGAGCATATCCCTCGCACCCCGGCTGACCCTGGGCCATCTCACCACTAACAGCATCGCCCATCCTGTCTCCTCTGAAAGCAGAGGAGTACGGAGAGCGATGTGTTCCCGCCACATTGGGTATTGGCCGACGATCAATGCCAACCCTATGAAGGGGTGAAGGGGAAGCCATTGACCGCCGCCCAGGGTGTACCGGCCGCTCCGATTCTGTTCCCCCCGGACTGCAGCGGGATCGGAATCGGAGCGACACTCGAGGAGGTTACCCAACACACACCCCTATTGGTTTATTACCTTTTTTTTTTTTTTTTTATCGTGCGGAAATCCCTTCGGATGCCCCCGCGTGCCAGCGGGGGCAGTTATGTCGGGCTTGAACCGATATTGGTTTATTACCTAAAATGTACAGTGATTCATAATTATGATCACACAGTTATCATTGTTATCTTAGCGACGATCCAGATTGCATCCGAGGCTTTCTCCACGGGGCCGTTCCGTTTTCTGAATCAATTTTTTAATGGTTTATTTTAGCTATTACGAGAGCAACTGCCGTCTGAACATCCAGCCCTGAGAGGAAAGCGTGCGCCAGAGTCTCGTCCGTTGATCAGAAGCTGTATGAGCTTAGCAGGCTATGTTGTGATAGGCGTGAATGGTTCTTCTGCGTCAAACAGCCGGCCTCTGTGGCGTAGCGGTAGTACATTCGACTGCTACGACACTTTCGATTCCCGCTCAGTGCAAATATTTGTATTCATGAATATGTCTATTTGCATTGGTCTGGGTGTTTCTATGTATAATATGTTTGTATTTACAAAAAAAAGTATACAAGTATGTTTATCCGCATTCTGGAACCCATAACACAAGTTAGTTAAACTATGCTTACTTTGGGTCTAGAAAGCGCTGTGTAGAATGTCGTAGAATATTTATTAATTTATTTAATTTATTTAAATATGTTCAGCCGTTCTGTTGTGATTGCATAACAAGCATCCATTAATATAAAGCAGTAAAACTAATGCATTCACTGTATCCATCGCGAACCAAGCGGTTTGGTGACTCCTTTCTTTGTCGGACCATAAAGCATTGGAACGCTTTACCCACACACGTGTTCCCTTCTACCTACAATCCTGGGCTCTTTAAGCGGGGCGTGAAAAAACATCTGTTGAGGCCGTCTAGGTAGGGGCCACCATTCTAGGGACAATCTCTGGAAATGGTGGCCACAACTTTTTGAACTTTTTTTTTTTTTTTTATATTAAAGACACGTCAATTTGACTTCACCTCGCCTGATGGTAAGCTGAAGGTAAAGTCTTCACCTCAGCTCACCAGGCGGGGTGCAGTCAATTTGACGGACTAAATATTAAAAAAAAATCTAACATGAACAGAAATATTAGATCTGATTATAGAACCAACATATATATGATTTTAGATTGACATGGTCATTTACATTAAAATTAGAATTATAAACGGGATATTTACCATGTTTAGTATCTTTTTCGAGAATCCGATATTTCGGCACTGTTACAAGTACCATGATCACGGATGTACTGGTATACAATCTGGGTACTACAGTACATCCGTGATCATGGTACTTGTAACAGTGCCGAAATATCGGATTCTCGAAAAAGATACTAAACATGGTAAATATCCCGTTTATAATTCTAATTTTAATAGAACCAACATACATATCAATAACATTAATTGTCCTATGAACCAATTCGAAAAGTAGACCATTATGACGCGCGCGGCAATCAAATGATCATTAATGTTATCACAGCATCAATGAATGGATGAACGTAAACAAAGGCAGACAATATTTTCCTCTTGCTCACGTCATTGTAAACAAGAATTGATCGAACGATACAACAAGTAACGCCCTCTATAGTTTTTTTTTAATACTTAAGATTGGTGTAATACTTACCATTTGTTAATAGATGGCAGTTTTAACGTTGTTTGTCAATTAATCCTAAATGATTATAAATGCGAAAGTAAGTTTGTTACTCAGTATCGTAGAAACGGTTGAATGGATTTCGCTGAAATTTTGCATAAGTACAGGCAGAGTACCTTTTTTATCGTGCGGAAATCCCTTCGGCTACCCCCCTGCCGGCCAGCGGGGGTGGTTATGTCGGGCTTGAACCAACTAAAACAGCACGCCATCTCGGGTCTTCAGACGCCGGGGTGTGAGGTTGCCCATAAAGCGTATCCCTCGCACCCCCACTGATCCTGGGCCATCTCCGGTTTCCCTCGGGTTTGGGAACCACGGTGTCCCTGTATTGCCCCGGTTTGGGGGAGGGGCGCTAGACGCCCCGCCGTCCCGGCCTGCTTCTGCTGGGGTGACAGGCGGCCTCACCTGCCACCCCCAGGCCTGCGCTCATGAAGGACCGAGGTCGTTAAGCGACCTCCGGCGCCTGAGTCGCCGTCGACGCGCGGCGAGCATCTTGCGGTCTCGGCGGGCCGGGAGACTTCTAAATCTCTCCCGGGCGCGCTCCGCCATCTCCTTCTCGAGCATTACTTGCTCGCAGAAGGAGGCGGCAGCGCCCACGCGCTCGCGCTACGTACCGGTGCCGCAACTAGACCCAAAATAAGCATAGTTTAACTAGCTTGTGTTATGGGTTCCAGAATGAAGATAAACATACATATATATATTTTTTTTAAATATTATACATAGAAACACCCAGTCCAATGCAAATAGACATATTAATGCATACAAATATTTCCACTGAGAGGAAATCGAACCCGCACCCCTGGTCGTAGCAGTTGAATGCACTACCGCTACGTCACAGAGGCCGTATATGGATAAGATGGAGTACACTTAGTAACATATAGCAAACACACAAGCAAATAATCTGTTCCAAGAATATAATCAAAGCCTTCCTTTGATACAACTTCCACGTCAAGTATTCTTGATTTCCAATCGTCGGAGATATCATTTACCGTGTACGGCATTGAATTTATGTATTAGGTACAGTCAACGACAAAAGTTGGTTAACGCTTAAATATTATAAACCTTTTTTTACATAGGAATATATGAACCAATAGTAGATGTTTAAGAACTTCTATAATCTTCGGAGGAAATAGTTAATATTATGTATTTTTATCTAGACTCAAATCGAAAAATTCGAATTACGAATTCAAAGACGATTCTATACATACGCACTTTATAAACGCATATACATAAAATAAAAAATAAAACTTATTATAGTACCGCCAACTGTATCATAAAACTCATTATAGCACCGCTATCTTTTTTTATTCATTAAACTAGTCTAAGGTTTTAGGCTGAATATGAAAAAATGGCGCACGCATGCGCAGTTCAAACTGTGAAAAAAATGGCGAGTCAACCTGTTATAAACATACTCTCGTGTTTTAATACCCCTTCTTATATGACAGTTGCATAAACTACTATTTATAAATTATTTTAGGAAAGTGTTAAGAGTTAAGGTAATCAATAGATTAGAATTTTTAAGCGACTTTTGTCATTGTTTGTACCTGCCAAGAAGTTTAATTTTTTTTTTCTTTGTTTCTTTTTTTTTAAGTTGAATTCGACCTAACCCCCTCCAGCTAAGCCTAATTGTTTGTGTTAGGAGTGGGTTCACCTCGGTAGTGTAATGGCCATATGCTTCGGAACCTTTTCAAATGACTTCAAAATTATTTGACCTTGTGGACGTTGTTCGACAAGCTCTGTGGCGTAGCGGTAGAGCTTTCGACTGCTAAGTCAGATGTCGCGGGTTCGATTCCCACTCATTGCAAATGTGTATATTTTCATTGGTCTGGATTTTTCTATGTATAGGTAATATGTATTTATTACAAAAAAAAAAGTGTCAAAGTATGATTATCCGCATTCTAGAAGCCATATAACAAGCTCTGCTTAGTTTGGATCTAGATGGCGTTGTGTAATATGAATAATATTCTAGAATATTTATTATTTATTACTTTAAAATTTAAAAAAATACTGGGGTTATTTTAGATGAACGATGCTGAACACTTTTTTTTTGAAATTTTTGTCTGACTATACGTGATGGACGCAAAAATTGTTGAATGGATTTTAATGCGGATTTTTTCTATTACAAAGGTCTTGGTCAGACTTAAAGTCTGCCGTATGTTTTTATTGCAATTGGTTAAGTCGCTCCCGCGGCAACATCTAAGCATTTGTTAACGTTCTTAATGACGCTAAAGTACTATAAAATCGCTCTTTCATAAGCGCGATGCGTGATTCGGTAGCCATTTTGAACAAGAACTCATTGATATCTCAAATATTTACATTTCCGATTGCTATTTAGGCAATTATAGATTTACCTAGGAAATGTGTCTAATATAATTTATTTTATCCATTTCCGTGCGATTTTAGAAATTACATACATTTCCTAGACATTGTATACAATGACGGATTACATACATTTCTGGTAACATATATATACCTTGTAACCACATGCGGGAACGTGTAGATTTTGTATATACCTACTAAGGTATCAAACAAAAACCTGAATTACCTGATGTCTGATGTTACCCACTATTAGTTGGGCTAACAAAAATACATAAAACGAAAATATTTGTGCTGTCTTTTCGAAGTTTTAATTTCAATGCAAAATATTTTATCTGAACTGTCCAAAGTTATAGGCCGCGCCAAAAATCGTGACACTAAGTCGCCGTGAAGGGGGAAAGCTTGCGCATGTGCACTGCCGAGCAAAAATATAGCTATTTTTTATTGCATTCAAATTTTATTGTGGGTTTTAAATTGTAATTGTTATATTTACTATAATGTTCACGTTTAATCGCGTTAATCTCCGTTAACATTATTGTAGGTATATCACGAAACGTGAAAGTTAAGTTACAATAAGTATATTTCATTGATAGAATTTAAAACAACAAACAAATACACACAATAAAAAGCAATAACAAGCAACGAATTCAAAAATTGCAATAACAATTTATTACTAATTCGTTAGTGGTGCTAATTTATTTGGCCTGTAAGTGTAATTTTGAGCTAACGTGACGCAATCTGACATTGCAAGGACTGATCAACCAATGATGCGAGCCCGTACGCCCGGCATTGGTTTAGTGTAATCTGTGATTGGTTGTCTGGCGCGCCTCGGCCGTCGCGCCCCGCGCTTACCGCCAAAGAGACCTAAAATACTCAGACTGCGCATCTAGAGTACAATGTCAAGATTTTTGACGCGGCTTAAACTGATTGAAATTATCGTTCCTATAATTATGTTAAAGAGCCTGTCACCTCTTCAAACGAGAAGTATGTATAGTTATCTGAGGGCGGCCATCTCGAAACTGGAGAAGGCCAAGGGTCAGTCGGGGTGCGAGGGAAATGCCTTATGGGCAACCTTACACCCTGGTGTCTGAAGACCCGAGACGGCGTGCGGTTTTAGTCGGTACAAGCCCGACATAACCTCCCCAGCTACCCGGTGGGGGGGGGGGAGGAGGGTGTGCGATGAGATTTCCTCACGAAAAAGAAGGTACTAAATACAAAAGCGTTAGGTTGCTGTGTCGCATTTCCATAGTTTTGAAACATGATAATTCTGATAACATCAGAAGCTGTCCCGGCCTAGTAAAAGTTAACGCACACAGGTTATAAAACAACACGATGACAATAAAATTTGTTACTACTACCGGACTGACATCGTAAAGTACACGAGTTATTTTTATTAAGTACCATGAAAGTTATGTTGTTTTGAATATAACGTAAATATTAGCGGTAGTGCATTCGACTGCTACGACAGGAGGCGTGGGTTCGATTTCCGCTCAGTGCAAATATTTGTATGCATGATGTCTATTTGCATTGGTCTGGGTGTTTCTATGTATAATATGTATGTATTTACAAAAAAAAAGTGTATAAGTATGTTATATGTACACAAGCTAGTTAAACTATGCTTACTTTGGGACTAGAAAGCGCTGTGTAGAATAACATACATAACATAACTTCACGCCTGTATCTCCGAAGGGGTAGGCAGAGGTGTATTACACACCCACGATTCGCCAGTTATGTTAAGGTCCCAATGTAATAGGGGGCGAGCCTATTACCATCTACCGGGCACATTATGAAGCGAGCGATAATTAACATTTATTAATGCACACATAACTACGAAAAGTCAGAGGTGTGTACCTGGGGCGACTGGGGATCGAACTCAAGACCTCGTCTCAGCAGTCCGTTACGTACGCCACTGGGCTATCGCCGCTCCCTGGGCTATCGAGTTATTTTTTATTACCATAAAAGTTATGGTGTTTTGCATATAACGTAAATATTAGCGGTTGTGCATTCGACTGCTACGACTGGAGGGCGTGGGTACGATTCCCGCTCAATGCAAATATTTGTATGCATGAATATGTCTATTTGCATTGGTCTAGGTGTTACTATGTATTTACAAAAAAAAAGTGTATAAGTATGTTTATCCGCATTCTGGAACCCATAACACAAGCTAGTTAAACTATGCTTACTTTGGGACTAGAAAGCACGGTGTAGAATGTCGTAGGATATTTATTTATTTATTATTTATGTGGGATTCGTCAAATATTACTGTGTATTTCCACAGGAAAAAAAAAAAAAAAAGGTACGTTCTATGCCGGCCCAAGAGTACTTGTATATGTCCTGTGGCCCAAGTGAGTTGTCTAGACTAAGTTATAATTTTGGAGTATTGTATCATACAATTTGTATGAGACTATTTGAGTATTGGATTATTTTTATTTATTTTATTTATAACAAAATGATGTATGGTGGAATTGTGTGTGTTGTGGTGGTGGAATAGGGCCCCATGGGTAGCGAGAACGGGATCCGATTTCCACGCGGGTGAGGCCGCGGGCAACAGCTAGTGTCTGTCATCATCATCGTCATAGCGATTTCCCAGTGGCGTTCAAAGTTTGCACTTGGACCCTGGGGTCCATTTGCATGGGACATTTATGAATACTGCTTCGCTCTTCTGGGTAATACTGTGATGATATATATAGCATATAAACTTCTGCGATAAATGGGCTATCCAACACGAAAAATATTTACAACTCGAGACTCGAAAACATAAACATAATTTCACGCCTGTATCCCTGAAGGCCTCCCCTTCAGGGATACAGGTGTATTACATATGTAGTCCGCATAGTGTATTACACACCCACGATTCGCCAATTATGTTTAGGTCCCAATGTAATAGGGGGCGACCCTATTGTCATCTACCGGGCACATAACTAAGCGAGCGATAATCAACATTTTTAATACACACATAACTACGAAAAGTTAGAGATGTGTGCCCGCGGCGACTGGGGACCGAACTCGAGAACTTTACAATATTAGTTTAGATTATCTACTTCTTCATAGTGTCATGGGTTATGATAGATGTTACTCACTATTAGACCCGTGTATTTCAAAAGCAAGACATACCATTACTAGGTCTGCAAGGCGAATCGCTGCTTGCAATGTTGAGCTGAGTGAGACATCGTGATTTGAAAATCAGATTTTGAAAATTTTGAACAGTGATCATTCCTTCGTGGCAAGTCCGATTTTGAAAATTCTTTTTGAAAGTCACAACTCTGGACATGCTTTCTGAGCGTGTAAAGTTTGGTCACAGTGTCTCGAGCGGTTATTATGTAATTCCATCTGGAATTTTTTTAACGGTGATCATTCCTCTGTGGTAGCATTAATTTTTTCAAAATATATCCATAAACCTTCCTCTGATTGACCTCTTTAATCATGCCAAATTTGGTTCTTATTGGATTAGTAGTTTAGGAGGAGACCTGTGACAAAGAAAATCCTGAAGTCTGGTATGAGGAGCTTTCGCTCGACTTCGTCTCATTCAGCTCAAAAAATATAAACGCAAGTTGATTCTGTCTGCGGAACAAGTTCCAGACAGTCGACGTTCCATTGAAAGCGTATTTCGAGCGTTGCTATGCCAACGGTTCATTACAGATGGAGCAGCTACGTCTCGCCGTCTGTCCGCTTATTCAATACGCTGCACAGCGGGAGGAAATAAATAGTCTTCCGTATTGTGTCGTGTCGTTAAAATAACTCTATAATGAAGCAATTTGACGGCTTCTGTGGCGTAGCGGTAGTGCATTCGACTGCTACGACAGGGGGCGCGGGTTCGATTCCCGCTCAGTGCAAATATTTGTATGAATGAATATGTCTATTTGCATTGGTCTGGGTGTTTCTATGTATGATATGTATGTATTTACAAAAAAAAAGTATATAATTATATTTATCCACATTCTGGAACCCATAACACAAGCTAGTTGAACTATGCTTACTTTGGGTCTAGAAAGCGCTGTGTAGAATGTCGTAGAATATTTATTTTTATTATTATTTATTATTTAGATAGATAGAATTTAGCCTAAGAATGTAATAGATATATATATATATATACATACGCCTGAAATGGTTAAATTTAGAATTTTGACTTTTGATTTTATTCCAATGGCTATCCCGATGACGGTAAAAACTTAGTCAAAAATTAAATATAGCACATATGGGATGGAGCCCAAATAGAAAAAAAATCCTGCCTGCCAGCCTGTTTTGAGCCTCAAAGTATGGTATATAATATATGTTGGTCCTGGAAATATAAACATTTTAAACAGTTTTTAATAATTGAATAATCGTAACAGTAACAGTTCAAGGAGAATTCAATTCCATTGGGGAAATTAACAAGACATTGACCGATAGTTGTCAGTTTATTTATTTCTTATGACCATAGAGTTGTGCCATGCCAACAATATATACGGTATGGTGTATATATAGAATATCATCATCAAACTCCTGCCCTTATCCCAAAACTTATTTGGGGCCGGCGCAACATGTGCGCTTTTTCCGTTCATCTCTGCTTGCGGTCATCTCAACATTCACTCCCTTCCTAACCATATCCATTCCCGTATATAGTATATATATAGTATATAGTATATATAAGGTGTCACAAAATTAGGTCTCTGAATTTGGTGAGATGACTTGGTATCGATAAGATATGTATTTGAAACAAAAAATAATATCGAGTAAAATAAATAAAAAAAATAAAAAAATAAAAAATTAAACAAAAACACCACCAGTGTACATTGTGAATACTAAACAAGCCCACTCTTGTAAAAGTGGACTCGCCTGTCCACAAAATTTTTCTGGTAGTATCTTCCACTAACCACCTACAAAATCTTAACCGCGGATCAAAATGTGGTAAGGAGTTCTTGCACCCGCAGAAAGTGGTAGGCGTGCAGTCCTTCTCCTCGCAGTATTCTCCAAGCGGATGTGTGGGAAATACATAAATCGCGACCAGCGACGCTGGTGGTGTTTTTATTTTAATTTTATTTTTAAAATTTTTTATATTTTATTTTTTTACCCGATATTTTTTTTGTTTCAAATACATATTTTGTCGATACCAAGTCATCTCACCAAATTCAGAGACCTAATTTTGTGACACCTTATATATATGGTACGTCCTGTCCAAACATTTCCGTCAACAAATAATAATAAATTGCCTAGCACACAGATTACAGCACAACCTAGATATCAGTTTAATTAGCACAATTTAATTAGAACAATTGTGGCTATAAATTTCATCTGCAAGTTATACTCTCGCTTAAATCGATCTCGAGAAGCACTTAATGATAAATTAAATTAAACCATTATTTTAGTATCCACACTTTACGATGTAGTGCCAGATCCACTTTATAAAGGAAAGAGGGCAAAGTTAGTATGCGATCAAATTATGTATGGATCTTAATTAAATAAAAATTATACTACAATACGAATACATCCCAAAAAGTACAAAGTACATGCAAGTTTATTCAATCTCTGACTCAAGGCTATTTGATATTGTCGGAAGTTTACGCGAATGTCACACATTGAAATAAAACTACTTTTAACGGATTCTATCGGGATTTATTTGATGTTATTTTATATTTTAATTTGATCGGATCGGATCGGAACGTCGGGATCAATGTAAAATATAAAATAACATCAAACAAATCGCGATAGAATCCGTTAAAAATGGTTTTATTTCAAACAAGGCTATTTATTTATTTATACTAATAAATTGAACCCATATTATTCATGGCGAGATAAAAAAATAGTTATAAGTGCACATTGATAAGTCCCTAATAAAACTGGAACTTCACAAGTGGTTTGATACTACTACTTGATATTTTTTGATGATGATGATAATTGAAACTCATCAGATATTCTAAGTAGTCAAATAATATCACTACGTATTTCATCTATCTATATATAGAACAAAGTCGTGCTAGTGATGAACCGGATAAACTCAAGATATATATTTTTTTCAATTTCGATTTTCATGATCTTTGATTATTTACATTTGTCTCTGCCTATACTGTGCCATTTTGTGTTTTTTTTGCGACTCTACGGTTACCCCCCCCCCCTAAGTTAAATTACCTTGTTGACCCAGGTCAGTGTCTACTTTTACATAGTTCTCGTCAACCCCTGGTTGGGTGCCAAACATAAACTATGTACGTGCTTTAACGTCCTGAGCCTTCGTTAGTTTTAAACATCGTTTCAATATGTCCAGTTAATAATGTAAGTATATATAAATGCCTACTAGACACCGGGTGGCGGCGGGCTTGGTCCCACGTTGGGCGCCAAGTATTGATTCTTTGACTAGTATGTCTATTTTAGTAGTGGCATTTAACCCTTCATTGTTTTATTGTTCGGCAGTTGTAAATTAATGCAATCCGGTTTTGCGGAATTGTATTTAAATTATGTAAGGCTTTGTTATGTCCTCGTAACTAGTATTCTTTTGAAGTACTAAGTTGTACAAATATTGTACTTCTGACGAAGGTATTGCCACTGAAGTTTCAAACTTTCGTCAAAAAGAAACTGTTTGTAGCAAACAAGCACACAGGACTCTTGATGGTGAGCATTTACCATCAAGGCTAGGTAATAGTATACTTGGCTGTGAACGCAACACTTAAGACGTCTTGCGTGTACCTGTTGAGAGGAAATGGATGGAAAAAGAGGAGTATGAGTAACAAATCAGAGAAAATAGAGTATAACCTCCGGTCCTGCTATCATGGTAGTACTTGCCTGATTGAGTTGCTCCATTCGTGCTGCAATAAGCACCATCGAGCGCTGTAAGGTCTCCTGTCGTAACTACTGTTAAGGAAAAGTATTCCCTCTTAATACAATTGCGATGGGGCCTACGAGGTTCTACGACCTGTAAATATTTAATTTGAACATCGAACACCATAATGCATACCTGAACATGAATCTTCTTCTCTTTCTAGATGCACACTACGCTTCCCTTCAACGAACATTCGGCTGGAGTTCCAGTCACTGGTGGAGGAGAGTGGCGCCGGCGGCAGTTCTGCCCCGATGCCTCCGCTTCGCATCACCATACCCACGGACAATGATGGTCGCAGTCCAGCGCCTTCCCCTACAGGTTAATTTCGATGAATAACTATTTACGGTCGTTAGAATTCCAGAAGTCATCGGAGGGTCAACACAAGTTAAAGCTTCGATATCGCCAGTGGGTTGTGGACGTCAGATGGCAGGCGCTTCATGGGAAACATCGAACTTAGGTCGGTTCGTCGTTAACCCGAGGGGGCCATCTCGAAACCGGAGATGGCCCTGGGTTAGCTGGGGTGCGAGGGAAATGTCTTATGGGCCACCTCACATCTGAAGACCCGGGACAGCGTGCGGTTTTTATCGGTTCAAGTCTGATATAACCACCCCTGCTGGTCGACAGGTGATGGGGGTGTTATCCGAAGGGATTTCAGCACGAAAAAAAGGTCGGTTCGTAATTAGACTGAAAAGTCGACCCCAGCTGAGTTGGTAAAAGGGTTCGGAGGATGATGAAAGAAAAGTAACTAGATCCGTACTCTTAGGTCCTAATTTACCAAGAGTACTGTAGCTTCCTTTTTTCGTGCGGAAAGCCGGTACCCCCTCACCGGCCAGCGGGGGTGGTTATGTCGGGCTTGAACCTACAAAAACCGCACGCCGTCTCGGGTCTTCAGACGCCGGTGTGTAAGGTTGCCCATAAAGTATTTCCCTCGCACCCCGACTGACCCTGGGCCATCACCGGTTTCGAGATGGCCCCTTCGGGTTTGGGAACCACGGTGTCCCCGTCTTGTCCCGGTTTTTCGCTAGTCGCCCCACCGTCAGCGCGCACGCCTCCTTCTGCTGGGGTGATAGGCGACCTTACCTGCCACCCTCAGGCCTGCGCTCATGGAGGACGGAGGTCAAAGAGGATCGTACTTAGGTCTTAATGTACTGCATGATAAAATGAAAGGCCCATCACAGTTCGTAATTTTTCAGGCACGATAAGCGCAGCGAACAGTTGTCCGACATCCCCTCGCGGCGCCGGCTCATCGGGGCGAAGACACGCAGATCTAGGACTGGTCGCGCATTACGCGGCGCTGGCAGATCATGCGCGGCCGAACTCAAACGGAACTGGTGTAAGTAGAATATGTTTTAGCAAGAAGGGACATCATACGCAGAACTGGCCGCGTACTGCGCAACGCTCACCGATCATGCGCGACCAGACTAGAATGGAGTTGCTCTGAGTAGATATATTTGGTAAATTAGCTACCTTGTCTATATAGGTGATTTTTCTTTATTTGAGTTGCAAAGTTGAAACGTGAAAAATTTTCTGTGCGTTGAATAGTATACCTGGTATAACGTAAAAACGCATACATTTTTACAAGATGGCGGTCACGGGACATGGATTGCGACACTAAACTCACAAGTTTAAACTTAACATATAACAAACCGGATATATGACCAATCGACGATAACAAATCTCCGCTCGGACGGAACTGCGGGCATCAGCTAGTTTCTAAATAATTCCTTTACATGGTATCCACAGGCGTCGTCTTCAAACTCAGAGTCAGGCTACAGCAGCACGCGAGACGTTCGCGAGCGTGAACGCGAGCGTGACCGCGACCGTGATCGTGAGGTGCGTGACGATGCCAAGCCGCCGTACTCGTACGCGCAGCTCATCGTGCAGGCGGTGGCCTCGGCGCCCGACAAGCAGCTCACCCTGTCCGGCATCTACAGCTACATCACCAAGCATTACCCTTACTACCGCACTGCGGATAAGGGCTGGCAGAACTCAATACGTCACAACTTGTCACTCAATAGGTGGGTACTACAGCGGACATGGAACCTGGCGAATGAAAAAAAAAATACATATGAAGCTAAAGCTGTATATTGTGTCTGTTCATCAAAATTTCGGTGGTAACGGTAACTACAGGTGGAAGAATTATCACTAGTTCTATCATGGAACTATCCTATGGAACTACTATTGTAATCGTGGGTCGTTGATCGTTCAACGCACTCGAACTATGTTGCTGGAACTTTTTTTAAGCTTATCCCGGGTACATAGATCTACTGAGAGAAAAAAAAAATAGTTCTAGTATGGAACTAGTTAATAGAACTACTAAGTTTCACGGGACTACTGTGACGACAAAATCCTATTACTCCATCATGGAATTGCTCAAATACGGCGTCAAGTAAGCTTCAATAGTTCTATCCTGGACCTAAATTTTGTGCTCCAAAGGTTGGTGTCGGTATGGGGTGTAGGTAACCTTAGAGTAGGTAAGGTAGAATAAATGGTCTCGGGCATACCTTTCGGGATTGGAAGACGGCAGTTCCTCTCATAAAAGCAGTATAAGCTAAATCTAAAGTAGGAGGAGGAGTAAGTGAACCCCTGGCTCCGAGATGAAAGCCTCGGATGCATAACATAACTTCACGCCTGTATCGCTGAAGGGGTAGGCAGAGGTGTATTACACACCCACGATTCGCCAGTTATGTTTAGGTCTCAATATAATAGGGGGCGAGCTTATGGCCCGCTTCTACCGGGCACATTATTAAGCGAGTGATAATTAACATTTATTAATGCACACATAACTACGAAAAGTCAGAGGTGTGTGCCGGGATCGAACTCGAGACCTCGTCTCAGCAGTCCGTTACGTACGCCACTGGGATGTCGCCACTGGGTTTCGGATGCAACCGGGATTAATAACGTTGAGGTGATGACAGGTGACTAAATTCTCTAACTACCTAATCTTACCTGATATAATATCTTCATGCCAATATCTCCAGCCAAATTACGACAGAGTTGTTCAATTTCCAGATACTTCATCAAGGTACCGCGCAGCCAGGAAGAGCCTGGTAAAGGCAGTTTTTGGCGCATAGACCCTCAGAGCGAAGGCAAACTCATCGAGCTGGCCTTCCGTCCGCGCCGCCCTCGGGGGGTACAGTTCCGAGCACCTTTTGGCCTCTCCTCCAGGTACCACTTGCTTTACAGTATTATCTTAAGGATAGGATTACTCAGGATGAACGGCCTTACCATGATCCTTGGGGCCACAAAGCATATCCACAGAGGAGGTGGCCTAAGTAACTGTAAATTGATTCTCAAATAGGCCCTGACAATTAGGCGTGGACTTAGTCAGTTGAGCCTCAGTGTCTTCATGTAGAATTCGTATCGATGTTAGATACTTGTTGAACGTCACCCAAGCTTATCAGAGCAGGGGTTGCAGAGAAAGTGACAGAAATAATTCTAAGACTGCAAGCGGCCTGCGACTACCGACCTCCATGATCGGGGCCTGAGGACGGCCGACTCGCTGTCCTTACAGAAACAGGCCAAGATGGAGGCGTGCCGTGTGTGTCCTACACACGCCTACCAACTCACTGACGCGGGATAATACCGGACCCCACCAGGCGAGGTCGCGGTGGCAGCCTAAGTCCTCCAGTAACCCTGTGGTTATCCTTAAGAGGGCTTACTCGGGGTGCCCGGCAATGTACACTTGGGGAGGACACCGTGTGGTTTTAGTCGGTCCGATTCCGACACGCCCAACCCATCGTTGGCATCGATGGGGTGAAGCCCGTGGGGGATACCACACGTTAAAAAAAAGACTGCAAGAGGCCTTACTCATTCCACTTTTTTCCATGCTCCTCTTACCCTAGACTCCTCGTTTTATAGGCGGCAACTCACGTATAATATGGTAATCACTTACTATCCAGTTAACCGTGTGACAAGTTAGTTATGTAAAAAGAAACATGTAAGATTTCAGAGTTCATAATGTGAAAAATAAAATATTCTAGGATGTTTACATATCGCTATCTAGACACAAAGTAAGCATAGCTTAACTTGTTTGTAATATTGGTTTTAGAATACGCAAAAACATAATAAGATATTTTTTTTTGCAAATATATACTTTTATTATACTTACATAGAAACACTTAGACCAATGCAAATATATTAATACATACAAATATTTGCATTGAACAGGAATCGAACCCGCGACCTTTGACATAGCTGTCGAACGCTCTGCCGTTATATTACACAGGTTGTCAAAAATCAATATTATAACTAATCGAAATTACTACTAGGTATTCCTCTCTCCTACTAAGCTAAATTGGTTGTGTTAGGAGTGGGTTCTCGTCGATAGTTTAATGACCAGGATTCGAACCCGGGACCTCTCAATCGTAAGGCCGACTCCATAGTCACTAAGTTACCGACGCTTCAGGCCCCAAATTCTATGATACTGCCATCAATCTCCCTATTTATCTACACAGGTTCAATCTTCGGTTATGACAGTAGATCGGAATAAGGTGTCAATAAAATTAAGGTGAGACTGTCGTTAGAAAAGCATATTTTGTTAGTTAAAAATCTACAGAAGAAATACTAGATTAGGATCATTATAAGTTGTAAGATGTAGGATTGTTGTATTGTAATCAACGTATGTAGTTCTTGCAATTCACAAATGCGTGTAAACGTATATAGTAAAATTGTATTTGTATAATGCTTAACGTAATAAATGCTTTATTTAATTATGAGTACACATGTTGATCCAAGTTTTAGCGTCATATTCTTCCCGGGTTTACCAGGAAAGCACTATCCTCTATTAAGGTGGATTTCACTAGTGAAAATCCGTGAATTTTCACGTTTTACTCAGGCCGAATGTCAACATTTCCGTTCAACTAAAATTTAAAATTTCTTATGAAATCAGTGAGGTTGGATTTCACCATTGAAAATCCGTGTTGAAAAACTGAGTTTTGATGCACTCAACAAAACCTGCTAACGCAGTTTAAATTGAGTTACTACACTATTATTACACTATTTACTATTTATATTTATGCTTCAAATTCAGCCCGAGCAGAACGTGATAACGCACTTTACATTTTAATTGAATCCACTTCATTCTTCAATCATTGGTGAAAGCCAGGCTTAATGAAAGTAATTGAGAAACCATGATAACGCAGTTTAGTTAATTATTGGTGGAATCCGCTCTTAATATCGAAGTTTAGTAGCAGTATGCTGTATTAAGACTGCCGGTGACACTTTCTCCCTTTCCTTTTCTTTCCCATTCTCCTCTTTTGTCTGTTTTACCCTCGGCAGATAGCAACGTGCGAGTCATAGGCCACGGTAACCGCTTACCATCAGGTAGGCCGTCTGCCTTGCTACCTTTGTAATAATAAAAACGCGCGTAAGTGTACTCATAATATATTTATGGATTTCGAATAGTTTTGCTATTCGGATGCACGCACACTTCATTGGTCTGTGCGCATTCGTGAGATGCAAGAGCTGTTGTGTAGTGGAACTTATGCGTGGATTGGAACGTTGCAGGAGCGCGCCGACGTCCCCGTCGCAGGTGGGGGTGTCCGGCCTCGTGACGCCCGAGGAACTGTCCCGTGAACCTACCCCAGACTTGTTCCCGCCCGAAGAACAAGAACCACAGGTAAGTCACCCTCCGACGCGACGGTGTGAACAATTCCATTCAGGACCAAGCGATTTGGCACCTATTTTTCTTTACCGCGCTTTAAAGACTTGGAATTCTTTAGCAGCACAACTGTTGCCTTCTTCCTACAATCCCAAAAAGCGGTGATTAAGCATCTGACGAGGCTGTCAAGCTGAGCGCCACCATATTACCATTATTAGTATCTATATATGGTAACTCTCATTACTGAGACATTACCGTCAGCCACCAGGCGAGGTAAAGTGATATTGACGTAACCATTAAGTTTTTGCCTTTGTGTTTTGTTACTTTGAAAATGACAGATTTCATTTATCCCTTATTTCACTGGTCTAGCGATGAAAGTGTGAAAATTGCTGATAAACGTGTATATTTATTTATAACCAAAAGCAGCAGGTATATGTAGTTTCACGCTTCTTACTTCGAAAATAAATAATACATTATTGTAAAACACTTTTGTCTTTGTTCACAGTCGAGTGGACAGCGCCTGAGCAACAGCAACAGCCAGTCCACGCAGTATCTGTTCCCGCAGCGCCCCGGCGTCAGTCAGAGCGCGCCCGGCTCGCCCGGTACGACTTGTACTTCCTTGTCCCTATATAACATAACACTCCACAGCCAGTCCACGCAGTGTCTGTTCCCGCAGCGCCCCGGCGTCAGTCAGAGCGCGCCCGGCTCGCCCGGTACGACTTGTACTTCCTTGTCCCTATATAACATAACACTCCACAGCCAGTCCACGCAGTGTCTGTTCCCGCAGCGCCCCGGCGTCAGTCAGAGCGCGCCCGGCTCGCCCGGTACGACTTGTACTTCCTTGTCCCTATATAACATAACACTCCACAGCCAGTCCACGCAGTGTCTGTTCCCGCAGCGCCCCGGCGTCAGTCAGAGCGCGCCCGGCTCGCCCGGTACGACTTGTACTTCCTTGTCCCTATATAACATAACACTCCACAGCCAGTCCACGCAGTGTCTGTTCCCGCAGCGCCCCGGCGTCAGTCAGAGCGCGCCCGGCTCGCCCGGTACGACTTGTACTTCCTTGTCCCTATATAACATAACACTCCACAGCCAGTCCACGCAGTGTCTGTTCCCGCAGCGCCCCGGCGTCAGTCAGAGCGCGCCCGGCTCGCCCGGTACGACTTGTACTTCCTTGTCCCTATATAACATAACACTCCACAGCCAGTCCACGCAGTGTCTGTTCCCGCAGCGCCCCGGCGTCAGTCAGAGCGCGCCCGGTAATAAAAAATATATATGTAAGGTATTGAGCATGTAAATAATACTGAGTGTACTCTGGTGCACGCAGGTCACGGGCTGGCATACAGCGCAGGCGGCGGCGCGCTGGTGATGGCGGGCCACCAGATCACCGTCGTCACTAACGGCGCCGGCGGCGAGCGGGAAGGTATGTCCACACCACATGCACACATTACCACATGTATACATCACCACACATACACGTTACCACACATACACGTTACCACACATACACATTACCACACATACGCGTTACCACTTATACGCATTACGTCACATACATATTACCACACATACACATTACCACACATACGCATTACCCTCAGATGCGCATTATCACACATACACATTACCACACATACACAATACCCCACATATCAATGCTTATCAATTTTCACCAAGAGTCATACATTCGCAAAAATAAATGCCGATCAACAATATGTATGTTAAAATCACCATTTACCTTATTTGTGTTACAGAAAAGTACGTGGTTGGTACGACAGGCGCTAACCTGGTTTCCATCCAGGAGGAAGACGTGCCCACCAATGTGGTCCTACACCAGCATTCGCCTTACTATGGGTTTGTACATTTGCAACAGGATGATGGTTGGAATGTGGAAATATTATATGAATAGTTTAAAAAAATGCGGATAGCGGTATCAGCTCGATGCCGTACGTAATTCGGCCATAGCGCGCTGATAGCACTAAAAGCTCCGAACATACCCTAAGTGTTAATTAAAATTGTACTTCCAGCGGTGGCTACGGAGGGGCGGGAGGAGTCTCCGGCGCAGGCGACGACTGCGGCGCCGTCGGAGGCGAGCTCGTCATCGAGGAGGCGCCCGACGACCCGCCGCACAAGCGCGCTCGGCACTCCAACGTAAGCCCACACACACCTCCCTCCCTTTTTTTTTTTTTTTTTTGTTTATCGTGCGGAAATCCCTTCGGATACCCCCCCGCCGGCCAGCGGGGGCGGGTATGTCGGGCTTGTACCGACTAAAACCGCACGCCGTCTCGGGTCTTCAGACGCCGGGGTGTAAGGTTACCCATAGAGCATATCCCTCGCACCCCGGCTGACCTTGGGCCATCTCAGCACTAACAGCATCGCTCATCCTGTCTCCTCTGAAAGCAGAGGAGTACGGAGAGCGATGTGTTCCCGCCACGTTGGGTATTGGCCGACGATCAATGCCAACCCTATGAAGGGGTGAAGGGGAAGCCATTGACCGCCGCCCAGGGTGTACCGGCCGCTCCGATTCCGTTCCCCCCGGACTGCAGCGGGATCGGAATCGGAGCGACACTCGAGGAGGTTACCCAACACACACCCTACACACCTCCCTCCCTCCGCGCACTTGCACCGGCCTCAGCGGCGGGCTTTGACACGACCCATTATGTATTCCACAGACCCATTTATTGTAGCGCCACAATTCCTGGACACACCCCTTAAAATCTTCAAAAGTATCGGGATCCTCGGTGTCGACATCTCCAGCGAGGTCCAGTACCGTAGTCACCTGGAAGACAAGGTCAAGTTGGCATCTAAGAAACTTGGAGTGCTCAACAGGGCGAAGCAGTACTTCACTGCGGAGCAAAAACTTCTTCTTTATAAGTCGCAAGTCCGGCCCCAGGTGGAGTACTGCTGTCACCTTTTTGCCGGAGCACCCAGATATCAACTTGACCCGTTCGACTCGGTGCAAAGACGGGCGCTGAGGATCGTCGACAATCCCATACTTACTGGCAGTGTAGATTCTCTAAACCTTAGGAGAGATTTCGTTCCCTGTGCGTTTTCTACCGCCTTTATAATGGGGTGTGTTCAGAAGAATTACATGATATGATGCCCACGGCTACATTCTATCATCGCACGGCTCGCCACAGACAGGGAATTCGTCCTCACACGTTGCGACCGGAAACGGTGCGTACAGTTAGGTATGAAAGGCACTTTATTCCGCGCACCCTCAGGCTGTGGAATGATCTCCCTGCTGTGGTTTTCCCAAGCGACTACAATATGGGGTTCTTCAAGAAGGGCATTAGAAGGTTTTTACAGGGTCGGCAGCGCGAGTGTGACGCCCCTGGTGTTGCGCACGTCCATAGGCCACGGTAACCGCTTCCCATCAGGTGGGCCGACCGTAGTTTGCTTGGACAGATTTTGGCAACTTTGTCCAAGCTAGTAGGAAGTTATTTTGGCCATGGCAACACCGATCAAGACTCACTTGAATCATGGTATTCAAGAAGAGGGGAGGTAGACCACCGTATTAAACTTTTCGCAATGTCTGCTTAGACACTGTCTCACTATTTTAATGGCGGTAACACTAATCAAAACTCACTTCGATGGAGGTATCTAATGAAATTGATATGTTTATATTTTGATAGCTTGATCCAAATGATCCAAGGAAATTATGATACTATCAACCGGTGTTAAAGTGAACTTTTATCCAATCAAACATATTTCTGAAGCGATATTTTAGAGAGTAGTAAACGGTAACCCAAACAGTTGCTGCGCGTCTTGCAGATGTCGGAGCTAGAGGAGCGCCGCGCATATTGACGCGGGCCCACCGCCTCGTGCCGGCGGCCTGGCGGTCCGGCCCCGAGGCCCGGCGGCCTGGCCCGGCCCGGGCCTCCTGCCCGGCCCGCTGACCCGGCGCCAAGGCCCGCGGGCGCATGCCGACGGCCCTCCATCCTGCGGCCTGCGCGTCCTCAACGCGGCCCTCGCCGGCCGCCAAGGCCCGCGCAGTTCGCGACACGAGGCCAATGAGATAATCGATCAGATTTTCTTACCATTACTGTTCCATCTCCGTTGCAACGCTAACGTGTGCTCAGTGACAAGACTTACTAGAAGGTATAACGATATTCACAATTTGCCTCCCAGGAACACTGCATCAGTGTATAACTGCTATGCTCATTCATACATGGACGATTATATCTGCTTTTCAGAATAAAATAAACAAGACGCGCACCATAAATCTGGATTGTTTACTCTGTTCTAAGTATAGACTTTTGTTAAGCATTTGCTAGAAATATAACATTCGTGCTAAAATACAATGTATTTGATTTAAAATGTTATGTAGTACCTTCTGTTGTTTTTATTCATCACAGTCATGGTGATTACAAGCAACAAATCAATTTATATTCTTTCAGTTTATAGGCCTCCTTAACCACTTACGATTCAGGTGGGTTATATATGTGTGTGTGTGTGTACTGCTACCTTAGCAGTATAAAAAAAAACACTGGATACGACGGCAGTTAATGACATGACCTATGCACATACATATGGACCTTCTTTGTCCATTAATGGTCCGAATTAAATATTAAAATAAAGTAAACAAGTAAGTATTTGAAATCGAATGTAGACAAGATTTAATACACACGAATGATATTTTTTCAAATGCTTAAGAACAAATAAACTGCCTACAATAGTTTCACAATGAACATTAGTTATGTAAAATCTGATTGGTTCACAAGAATTATTTAGTAGCACAGCAAGTGTACTATCATATTCTTGCCCTCAGCGGTCAAAGCAAAGACATAGCAATAATAGTGTTACGTGAACAATTGAACGAGACAGTGATAGTATTAGTGTTTGTGTGTTAAGTTCTACTCTAAGTTATAAACATTACTTAGGCGCCAAACGAGCTTTAAGGTAAAGGACGATTATCTGGTATGATGGAAACGATTTCGCCGTAATTTTTATTATAACGCTTTGCAATTAGATCCGTATTGTATACTCTATGAAAGTCCCGTTTCTGTATTAAGTGTATAGTACAATTTGCATATATGTTGACTATGCTCTGTATGAATTTCGAAAAAATCAATCACAATTTTTAGCCTAAATAGTTATCATTTTAAAACATGCCGCTTTCATACTTGCGGGCTCATTTGTACGGGGATAGTTTTTGACTCAAACTGTGCGCTGTCTTTGTCTATCTCGAATAGAATGATAGAGATAGCTTCAGACTGGTATCAAAGAGAGCTATCTTGTTTTTTTTTTCTCTTGAGTGAGAGTGTTCTTATAATTACAGGTTAGACTCGGTAACGGTGAGGTATAGATAGGCTTGGGCGACCTGTTTTTTTTTAATATTTGCACTTTTTGATGTCATTTTTCACATACACAGAGACCGGTAAATTTTTCCCGAGTATATTCGTGTATGAAGTTACTCATCCTTTGTGACGATATCATTATATTATATGATTAATTACGCACGTAGTACTGTGTTGCCAGCTTCGAAAATATTCGAGAACAAGTATTGCCATACCTAAGTATAGTAAAATGTGATGGGTGTCTATATTAATTTTTTTGGTAATGAGTAATGCCTAGGATTTAACGAAGTCTTGAATCTCAAGATTTATAAAGAATATTTCTGAGGCTGGCTGATTAACTAAGATGAATGCAACTATAGTGAAAGTTCATTACATTTAGTTAAATATGTACATAGTTATTATAACTTGTATTCGCTTGGAGATAGCCGATCAGTGTCTAATTCAAAATTAAAAAATGTATTATTCTATATAGACCAATAAACAGCACTTTTAAAAATCAAAGACTACAAAAAAGGAACTAGACTAACTAATATTTAACAAATGGCCAACGTGGCCCCCGTCTCGTGTAGACTCTGGCAAAAAACTCAGCGGGCTTCTTTTGTGGTCTATTTACAAAACTCTCTGTGTAATGTATCTAGAACTTTCTATATTGAAGTAAGCCAACAACATTATTTTTAAACTGGCATCTCTAAATAAAAAATAGACGAGGTATTTTTGGTAGTTTACGCGAATATTACACATTGAAATAAAGCTATTTCTAAAAAAAACCATCGCTATTTATAAAATTACAAATATAGTTCTCTTGGTTGGCGTCATATGGCCATAATTGTCTGAATATTTAATAATGTCACTTCTCATTCTTTAGTACCTAATTTGTGAGTTTAATGTTTAGAAGACGTAACGAATCAGTACCAGTCATAATCATTATGCCCAGTCGTATTTGAGATCTAATTATTATATAAAGTTAATATATTTGTGCTCTAAAATTCACTAAGGAAAGCCACTAATAAATCGTAGATAATTTCTAAAAATAATATACATGATAATTCAGTGCCAATCCAAATAAAAGATATCCAGATTCGATCTCGTTTAACGTTGATTGGCAATATCCAAGCGAACCTCAAAAATAATTATAATCCAGGGTTGCTAATAGAAAATTTACAGTATAACTTCTTGGGGACACATCTCGAAGATAAAATATAACCGTTGTGTAGGTACAATTCTCATGACGCATACGATGCTTGTAGTAAACTAGTCGATATATAACTAAAATTGCCATAAGGTTCAATATTAATCGATAAATCATACGAATCAATTGCATTATTGGTTATAACGGTATACAAACTCAAGAGGAATTATCCTTTCACTTCATTATTATTAAAACTAGTGTCGTTATACTGTCACATATAACTAATGACGTTACAAAAAACAGAGAACTAGGCTGAAACGCCCTCTCGGGTGGTCCAATAAGGAGTCACTGTATACACGGACAAAAAGTTACGTAGGCAGGGCACACCACAAATAGACGTGTGAATACGCATAGCGATTTCTTTGGCCGTGTGTACATATAATAAATAGGGCTCTGAAGTGCGGGTGTCAGTTGCAACCGGGACTCCACTGAGATTATGATGGCTATAGGTACAAGTAAAAAATTCTACAAGTGTCGTATGCAAGCGAAATATTAAACACAATGTATACACTTATTAGCAAATTTTCTATCAATATGGGCAGGTCAGTAAGTAGTACCAAAATAAAGGAAATCGCAGAATATTTAGAGCTCGTACTGTTTGATGAAATAGCGATAAACTTATCGAATAATAGTTAGACGAAACAGGTGCAGCGATCGTTCACTCGTTAAGTAATCAATTGTATTAACTAAAATGTTGTATAGCAAAATGTACTCTCGCAAGTTTTTATTCGGCCAATATTGTATCTCCGTCGGTCTATGCGGCTTATATTCCAAGTTTTTTTTGCTAGGGTATCAATAAAAATAGTCAAATACATATATAGTGATCAAAATTTTGTATTTAAAACATTTATAAAGGTAGTTAGATAAGTGCGATGTTGTATCACAAATATTCATCGATTATACTCAACTAAAAGTTAAATATTTTCTTGCATCGATCGTTGCACCCAAGTAAATAAAAAATTTTAGGACAAAATTCTGTTATTTAAGAAACTTATTATTCATAAACTACATACAATTGTATATATGGCTTTATTTGTTTATATATACTCGAAAGTTTAGCTATTATCCCCTAAACATATGTAACTCGACACTACTGTATTAGGTAAGGCATATCTATAAATATATAGGTATATATGTATACATATTGAATACAAATTAAAGACATGTTCGTTTAACAGGCAAATATACCTACTTAATCTTGTGATTTAGATTAGAATGAACAATTTTTTTTCCTCCTAAAATATTTTCTCCCTTGGTTTAGGTGTATAAACATAATTATTATAAATAAATAATAATATAGTTATTGAATATGTAAAGTTATATTCACTAGTAGTTTGTAATATGTTATTAATATTATAGATAGTGTAAAGATCGCAAAGTTCTACAGATAATTATAATGTAGCATTTAATGTATGTCAAATGTAATTGTTTACCGAGAGGCTTACCTTATGGAACAAATTTGAATTTTCCCTTCTACTGTCATATGTCGATACTACGGTTTATCGATCTACATAATCGCGGTCTATCAATCGATAGAATTGCGGTTTATTGATCAATGGATTTGACATACCACATGTCAGTTGATAGAACTGATAGAGAAGTGTACTTTATCAATCTCCGTCGGTCTATGCGGCTTATAAATCGAACGAGCTTCGGTTTCCTGATCGACATAACTGCAATTTGTAGATCGATATAATTACGGTTTGTTAATTAAGTAACAAGTTTATCGATCGACAAAATCGATATCGATAAATATCGATTGATAAACATACGGTTTGTTCACGAGGCAACTGTCTTATCGATCGATAGAATTGTGTAACCAGAAAACTGTAATTTGTTGACCGATAGAACTGCAGATGAACGGATCTATCAATATGTTATATATGAGTTTTGTATTTTAACAGTGACTTTTAGATGTAAAATTGTCGATATAGGTCGATAAAGCTGACAATATATTGTCGAAATCAATCTTATCGAATTTCGATATTTGTCTCATTTGTTTGTATAATAGTATTTAAATTGACAGGTCATTACTACTAGATGACACTAAACAATAAATATAACTCGAAGCAATGCATACAATATTTAGCTCATCGCCATGTTGGTGGTATATTGAAAACAATAGGGGGTAATGTAAAAAAAAAGTGTATAGAAAAATGAAAACTAATGATATTATCTTTAGGTGTTTGTTCGGTTGGAGGGAAGTGAGATTTGTGTTCTATTGACCTGGTACTTTGAACTTTAAGTTTGTTTGAGACATTCAGTTTTAGTTTTCCACTTTTATAAACGTTTATATATGCCATTTCAATTTTCGTTACAGGAATAATGTATAATACGAGCATAGGAACGAAACTCTCGCATCAGACGCAAGTATACCTACTTTAAAAGTTTCTTTGCCACTCGAATCCTTTTTAAATTACTTAGAATTGGGAGGGATGTAGTGTTACTATGCTCATATTATTAATTATTCTAATGCTGTCGTCACATTTTAAAATAAAAAATCAGTTGTAATACCATTGAGATTAGATATTTAAGATTCATACGATAGCATTTGATGGTTTTTTAATATTTGGCTCGCTCTGTTGCTATTCTCGTATTAAGCCTAAAAGAGAAGGAACTATTACTTTGTGTAAATGAGCCATTGTAATTCGAAACTTAATTTTGTTGCGACCAAAAATTTACTTCCAAAAGTGTGAACATCTGAAAAGGGATTGCTAACCGAGTCCTAACGGTACTTGTCCGTTTAGTAGTTACAAACTACTAAACTAGCTACCGCCTGGGATTTGCGACAAGTATATTATGTACAGTCGATATGGTACTCTAGATTAAAAAAAAAACAGTGATTTGTCTCTTTGGTGTGTAATAGCTCTATAATTTGATATCAAAGATAAGTAATTATTAAAAAAATATATTTGAATTTGTTCTATTTTACTTTATTAATTGTTTTGTTCAGTTATTTGGGGGGTGTGAATTTCTAGAACATTGCTTGTTGTAATAGCTCCGTATGTTTTCGTGTGTGGGCAAGATGAGCTTTAAGTCGCTGTATTACAGAGTAAGTAATGTTGCATACAATATAGATATTATTAAAAACTGCTTCACACATGAAGTAAACTCGCCTGAGTAGTCTTGCCCATGAACAACCAAGATGTAAGTATCTTATATGCGTACGAACGACAGATATGTACTAGCTTGAGATTCTTCACATACATACATATAAGCACGCATTTTTCCCTTCGCGGTAGGCAGAGACAACGGCCTGCTTCTGCCGTTATACACTTCACAAGCTTCCTCTACTGCCATTAAACCTTTAATGCAAGCCCGCCGGTTTCGAGTGAATTTGAACTTACCTCTTCTCATAGCTTCTTCGTCGAATTTAGTGCCGTTAAAAGACAAAGAACGGCAGTAATCAGTACGCCTAATATGAAATGTATATCCGCAATTGCGGGCCTGCACGACGAGACACGAACGAAAGAAGTGTCATTTAGGTACCATGAAGTTACTTCGGATTTCGTTCTTTCGGTCGGGACCATAAAGTATGTTCGGGACTGAATCAAACATATCAAGGTTTTTGTTTACAATACATTTATATTAAAAAAATAAAACTATTATAAACTAACATATTAAAAATTACATTCCTTGGTATTGGATTATGATAACCTTTCGACATTTTGAAATAAGCCGTATAGCGTCGTGTTGTCATTGAATTTTTTTTTGGCGGGCTGTCAAAGTTCCGAATTCAGTTTCACGTTGCCGTTAATTTGAAATGCTTAGATTAATATAATTTTATAAACATTTACTATATTTTACTTGACATTGGCGAAATTGCGGTGATGCTGCAGAAGCCATTAACTAAAAGAAGAAGAAGGTCTCTTCATGGTAGGGTTTGGGCCGAATGAACGGTCGTGTGCCGTTTTCGCGCCCGATTGCGAGATACCCATGTGCGTTTCGTGGTATCGATTGCCCGAAATTTTAGTCCGCAATTGCGAATGTACGTTTCATTGTAGACCTGCAGTTTCAGTTATATTCCTATATTTAAAATACTTTTTAATGGCCGTATTATTCAGATTGTGATGTAATATTTATTTATTTATTTATGGAGGTCCAACAGCTTATTCAACTAGAGTAGTACATTAGATTACATATTATTAAGCCAATTATAGGTCCTCGCGTATGGAAATACATTTAAAGTTGCGTACATTAAAAATAGTTTACTTAAAAAAACCCTTCGCTGATGCGTCGCCTTGCCACGGGGATACTAGTATTAAATAGGTCTAGATCAAGATCCTTTCAGATGGTGTTAAAGCTAGTGAAGTAATATCTAGTAGATAGCCGCGGTAGACTAGTGGTATGGGTAATGGACTGCTGAGACGAGGTCTCGGGTTCGATCCCAGGTTTTACCATGGCACACACCAATGACTTTTCGATGCTTTTCGAAGTTATGTGTGTATTTATCGCAGGTTTATAAGTGCCCGGTTAATGGCAATAGGCTCGCCACCTATTACATTGGGACCTAAACATAAACTGGCGAAATGTGGGTGCTAGCACCTCTGCCTACCCTTTCGGGGATATAGGCGTGAGTTTATGTTATGTGTTAGTTTATGTTTTGTAACATCACAATCTGAATAATACGCCCATCATTAAAGTATTTTAAATATAGTCGGAAACTTGGAAAAAGTGGATTATATACGGTTTATTTCTTTTTGTTATGCTCCTAGTTCACTAAAGTTGAATAATTCATTTACAGTTATCATTTTCGGCCCCAAAGACATGTATTATTACTCAACAGAGGTTTGGTGCAATATTGTACAATATCATATGTATTATTATTCAACAGAGGTTTGGTGCAATATTGTACAATATCCACATGCAATTAAATTAAGCTCGCATAGTAATTAAAACAAAAAAATATATATTTAATTAGCATTCAGTTAAGTGCTTACTCACTAAGTGCGAAAGATACTTTTGCTCTAATCGCGGCCTGTGCTCACGAGCGAAGGTTGTCTGATCATCAGGAATCTATCTTGACCGTAAATACGAATCAACTAAACTGTGCAATAAAGAAATGAGCTTCTCTAGTGTGTATTGTGGTCATTAGGAGTACCATATCGACGTAAGCACACGGATTGCAAGTAAACCCAAACCCAGGCGACTTTAGATTTAAAACTTACGCTAAGGCATATATATAAGGCATTTAATGCTTAAATATTTCTTGTCTAAACAATGTATGTAGCGTACATTATAATTGTTGTTTATATTGATTAAAATAAGACCATGCATACAAGAGTAAAAGATAATGGTTGTAATGGCGCGCGTATGATATATTGACAAATTTTAAGAAATAAACGTATTTTATCTCCTTTGCGGTTCGTTTTATTTTTTAATTGGTTTACTTACTGTTATTTTGCTTGAAGGGTCAAGGAAAGTCAACTCGTATTCATATATTTAAGCTACAAAGTAAAAATAATACACAGAATTTTGGTCTTTGTCTTTACGATATGAAATAGGAAGACTAATAACCAGGACTGTGTCTATTGTATACGCAGGCGCATAGAAGACCTATGGAATGCCCGGGAATGCCGTCGCGGATCTACAAGTTATTGCAAATAAATAACTAATAACGGGTACACTGCGTGGAAGATCCGTCGATCGCGTAGTGTCCCCCGACATTGGCATTCCGACACGGAAGATCCGCGACGGATTTTTCGTGAAGTGTAGCGTAGTGCCTACAGTTTTCAGCTCTAATATAGCGCTGCACACATTCTTGACATGAGTTCCCATATCTTTTCGCCTTTGCAGGAAAATATTCTTTTGTTGTCCTGCTAATAGTCATTAAAGTCTGAAGATGACCAAGATCTTGGGGTATCACAACACCTAGCAGCAGGAAAGATCCATACATCCATATTAGTAAGGTTTATTTTGCTAGTACCTACAGGACTTGCAAAAATAGGTAGGTATACCTACATAGGAAGGTAGGAAGTCCCCCAGTAAGATGGTCGGACGACCTGAAAAAGGTAGCTGGGATAGACTGGATGCGCAAGGCGGAGGATCGGGTGCTATGGCGTACAATGGGAGAGGCCTATGTCCAGCAGTGGGCTGCAATAAGCCTATTGATTGATTGATACCTACATAGAATGGGAGGCTTTTCTGATCTGTACCTAAGTGCATTTTCCTGACCCTGGGATTGTGGTCGAGACGTTTTCTGATAACAGTTTTATTGTACGAGTAAATCTACATAGGTACCTAAGTAGCTGGGGTGTGTGTTGGGTAACCTCCTCGAGTGTCGCTCCGATTCCGATCCTGCTGCAGTCCGGGGGGAACGGAATCGGAGCGGCCGGTACACCCTGGGCGGCGGTCAATGGCTTCCCCTTCACCCCTTCATAGGGTTGGCATTGATCGTCGGCCAATACCCAACGTGGCGGGAACACATCGCTCTCCGTACTCCTCTGCTTTCAGAGGAGACAGGATGAGCGATGCTGTTAGTGGTGAGATGGCCCAGGGTCAGTCGGGGTGCGAGGGATATGCTCTATGGGTAACCTTACACCCCGGCGTCTGAAGACCCGAGACGGCGTGCGGTTTTAGTCGGTGCAAGCCCGACATAACCGCCCCCGCTGGCCGGCGGGGGGGTATCCGAAGGGATTTCCGCACGATAAAAAAAAAAAAAAAAAAAAAAAAAAAAAAAAAGGTACCTAAGTAGCTACCCGGGAGACATTTAGAACTCTCCCAGCCCGCCGAGCCCGCAGCATGCTCGCCGCGCGTCGCAGGCGACTCAGGGTGGCAGGTGAGGCCGCTTGTCACCCCAGCAGAAGCAGGCCTGGACGGCGAGGCGACCAGTGCCCCTCCCACAAACCAGGGTAAGACGGGGACACCGCGGTTCCCAAACCCGAGGGGGCCATCTCGAAACCGGAGATGGCCCAGGGTCAGTCGGAGTACGAGGGATATGCTTTATGAGCAACCTTACACCCTGGCGTCTGAAATCCCGAGACGGCGAATATGAGTATTTGCATTGGTCTGGTCGTGCCTCGGAGAGCACGTTAAGATGTCGGTCCCGGTTGCCATACGAATATGTATGACAGTCGTTATAGGGGAAATGGGTGAAATGGCCCCACATAGAAGGGCTGATCACCCGTCTGGTCAAACGGCGTCCCCACTGGCAGTATATATATAAGTATCTATGTAGGTCGTGGGTTTTGAGTTCAAGGTTGTATATCAGCTCTAAGTATTCTAATCTTTGTGCCTTTAGTTTTCAAGGAAGTTACTTACACAAAGTTTACTTAATAATATTTTAAGACATTCTACACAGCGTTATCTAAAACCAAAGTACCTAAGTATAGCTTAACTAACTTGTAGATACAAGTCAGTTAAGCTATTCTTTCTATGTTTTAACTTTTGATAACTTTATATGTCCATCCCTGACCTTCTGGATCACGGCTCAAAACAAGATGGATTATTGTTCGTCATTGTATGCCCACTGAACATAAAATGAACGCATATATTAAACTAATGTAAAAAAGAATGAATTGAAAGGGTTAGTAGCGGTTCAAAATAGGCAATCGCCCAAAGATAAGAAGTCAAACCTCGACTCATATTTGGTCATTGCACGATTATACAATCGCAAATTTTATGTGTCAACACGTTTGAGCGCAACATGTGCATGATAAACTCCTCCTTTCTGAATTCGGTCAGTCTACGGTAAAAAAGGTGGGCTAGTCAACTTCAAATGGGAATTCTAAATTGTCAATCATTTCCAGGCCGGAGTGCTTCAATAAAAATATGTTTTAATACAAGGTGATTCTTCTGGTGGTAAGTGGTTTTCGTTGCTTATGCATGACTGTAATACTGAATTTCAAAGTTCAAAATAGCGATGAACTGTAGCTGCCGTAAGGTACCGAAACGCGACTCACGTTAGTGTGAAAGTGCGCCACATCGATACACATAATTTCGAATGTTTTCCACGGCAATGCATGTTAGTGCGAAAATATTCCACATCGATTCACACACTGTAGAGTGTATTCCAGCGCGATGGACATTAATAAAGTTTAGTAATAGCGAAGGCATGCTACTTGCTGTTTTACAGAGCGATGTTTGTTGTAAATATTCGAATCTTTACCAATACACACTCTTAGTAAAAGATTGATTCGTCGATTGTCGTGCATCTGCTCTTTGTTGGACAGCGAGGGGCGCAACGGCGGAGGCGCGCCAATCAGCCAATCATAGATAATAGATTAACAAAACTAATCACGGGTTCAAATGGCTGGCGTCATTGGTTGATCTGTGCTTTTATTGGTTTCTAGATTGGCTAGTTACTGCACATGCGTGAACTTTTTGACTTAAGGTCAAGATTTTGCAAATAAATATACCTCCTATGTAGGGTACGCTAGCATCACCACGTAACGCTACATCTGTTACCTATTTAATAAACTCCTGACTGTAATCCTCAAGTTTGACGTAAATCACTTCCCTAGTTACGCAATCATCATGACCGTAACGTAAATACCGGTGGCACCCTAAGCTTGTACTTTGGAGCTCGATCTTGACTTTTTTGAGAGCTGCTGCTCTCGGACCCTTCAACCTCGAGAGGAAGAAAGAACCTCTTCCATTGATCAGCAGGTGAGTTGCCCTGAGGGTCTTGGCGGAACCTCATACACTCTTCCTAGTCACGCAATGTCGTTTGTAGTATAATGATGTGAACTATCTCGTTTAAATATGAGTTAGGTACTTTTTTATCCCTTTGGATACCCCCCCGCCGCCAGCGGTTCGGACGGGGGCGCTTATGTCGGGCTTGAACCAACTAAAACCGCACGCCGTCTCGGGTCTTAAAACGCCGGGGTGTAAGGTTGCCCATAGAGCATATCCCTCGCACCCCGACTGACCCTGGGCCATCTCTGGTTTCGAGATGGCCCCCTCGGGTTTGGGAACCACGGTGTCCCCGTCTTGCCCCGGTTTGGGGGAGGGGCGCTAGTTGCCCCACCGTCCCAGCCTGCTTCTGCTGGGGTGACGGGCGGCCTCACCTGCCACTCCATGAGTTAGGTACCTAAAGTCTATAGTTTGCCAAACCAACGATTTATTAAAATGAACCAAGAAACCTACCCACGGGGGTAAAGATTAAGTCAATTAGGTATAATCGAAACTGTGAGAATCGCAACACATAATATACAAAAATTACCAGTGTTCGTCTATTGGCCGAAATTAGGCCATAACTTTAGGGAAAATATGAAAAGAATTGATAAGACTCGTCAATGGCTACAAAAATATCTCTTGACAATGACAAACGCATTAGTACAAGGCAAAGGACTGGGCTTGTAGACAAAGTGACATTCTACTTGTGGAATCGCTTCGCAGCGAACCTTCAAAAGTCCGAAATGTGTAAGAGTGATATTGTTTGTTACACGTGACATATCGACAAATAATGTCACCTCCATACATTTCGGATTTTTTCCACTAGTACAATGTCACTTGGTCTAGGCCCCCTGTTATGTATTCGTTTATTTATATAACGATAATGTAAACACAGACAAGGAAACAGATAAAAGGTTTATAGACATCTTTGGGTTCAATGAAACATTCACGTTTCTATGATACAACAACATTTATTATCAGATAACACGAGACATGCAGATCTATGCTATGCTGTAAGTCTGGCCTAACATGGCCTAACAAACCGTGAAGATATGATAGAAATAGCATCGTAAACAAGTTCAAACTAATCTTAATATATCACAGTCTTATCAATACATAGTAAATACAAGAATATGTGGTAATCACTACACATTTATACGCCTATCGTTTTAGATGATCATCATCAGCTTACCGAGGATCCCAGTTGCGTTTTCATCTTGCAGCCCAGGATCTACTTTTCGTTTTATATTCCGCTATTATTACAGGAGTGACTGTCGTGTGACCTCCCAACTCCAAGAGGAAAACCTGTGCCAGAGCCTCGTCCATCAATCAGAAGGTGAACCAGCTTGCAGGTGAGGTGGGTTTGGGCCTGAGGGTTTTGGCGGAGCCTCACACCCCATAGTCCTGCTAGTATATGCTAGTGTATGCATTATAGTATGAGTTGCCCAAAATCTTTTGAAATCGACCATGAAATTTACCCATGGGGGTAAAGATTAAGTCATGTAAATATAATCAAAACTGTGGGAATCGCAGCACATAATTTACATAATTAATATACAGGATCCACTGATTGTTTTATACTTCGGTAGCGACTGGCGTCTGACCTCCCAACTGCAAGAGGAAGCCTGTGTCAGAGCCTCGTCTGTTGATTGGCAGGTGCACCAGCTGGCTGGTGTGGTTAGCTAAGGCCCCGAAGATATACCATACGCCTATTGTATATATTTGTGTTTAATATCTAAAAGAAACGAAGTATGTATCGGTATTCATATGGGTTTCTAAAGACTGCAAAACCTCATTGTTAAGTAATCTTGGAGCATCTTTGGCCCAAAGATAATCTATATGATTAAATTGGGCATCTGGAACCAAAAACATTTCAGGTATTGAGGGCAGCTTTTCGTAAAGTGCAAAGACATCCTTTTCACTTGATAACAGATCGTTTTTAGACCAAAACAGCTTGACAGGAAGCGTAACCTTACTGAGGTCGTATTCGGGTGGTTTAGGAGTTCCGTAAAGTTTCATGTTATAAAAGTAGCCGTAATCAAATCGCTGGAATTTGCCACCTGAGAGAATTTCTTGAGAGAAATGCACTGCTGTCTTCCAAGATGTTCCTGTGCCTAAATGTGCTAGGAATGCTGGCAGGAGAGTTTTATTGAATTGATCTTCATTAAAGCCACATAAATAGAATACAACATTCTTACATATCAAGGTATCCATATGTTGTCCATTACAGGTATCAGAAATTTGCCCAAGCGTCGATGTTTTAGGGATGAATTCATACTGTTCGTTCAGCATGTCTAATGAGGCTAAATTCGCAGTAAGTGGTGCCAAGGATTTCAAAGGAGATTTCATATCTGATAAATAAACTACAGGAGCTAAAGCGAATCCAGCTGTTAATTTATTATTATATTCTGGCCTCATCGACAACATAGCAAAAAGTATTGTCGTTCCCATTGAGTGACCGATGTAAGTGATCTTGGTACTTGCACCTTTTGTATTCAAAATGTAGTCGATTATCTCTGGGACATCGTAAAGAGCGACATCATGCCATGAAAAATTCCAATAAGACTTTGAACCAGATTTAAACCAAATATGCTCTTTAGAGTATCTGTTACCTCTTATATTTGCCATCCACACGTCATATCCCGCATCTGCTAACACATAGGCCAATGCTTTTTCAGGGCCATTTATTATCCAGTCTGCAGAACTGGCAAACAAACCGTGTTGAAGAAGCACCGTCTTTGATGGTACATAATTATTATTTTTAGAGTGTGGAATCCTGTGCACGTTAAGCACATAACCTTGAGAAATTACAGTGTGAGTTTCACAGATGTAACCATGTCTTGAGATTATACTAGGCACTGTTAAAACTACGTCAAGATTGTCTAATCGCGAAGCATGGGTACCTTCTGGCACAAATGACCAATTGTCACTTATCGTTCTTCCACTATCCTTGATATTTTTAACTAACTTGTTCCATCCATTAACGATATTCTTTTGCTGATTATCAATATAGTTGTTCCAATCATTAGTAACCTTTTTACTTTGTTCAGCTACATAGCTATCCACAGAATCCTTCATTTTCAGAGCATCATTGTAACTTTCTGTGACAAAAGATTTTATTTCATGGCCTCGTTCGTCAAAAAAATTCTTGATAGATGACGATGGTTCTTCAAAGACGTTATTGAAGGCTGGTAATGACCAAGTTTCTGGGCGCGCATGGTGTACCACAGATAGCAGCAGCAAAGGTATAAATACGTCCATCATGATAACGTTTTAATTTGCACTGTATTGGAGGCAGGCTGGCCACAATAATATACTGGGTGTACACGCCTGACCCCGGAGATGAGGTGAAGACGTCATTTGATAACATTCATATTGTTCGAGTAATTACAAAAAATATCGTATATATTAGAGTTGTATATTACTGTGAGTTTAAGATAATAATATTTAATATTATATTCGTATTATGGATGTCATGAATGCCTAAGAATATTAGCCAAATATTAGGATAAACTATTCAGTCAATAATGCCTGAAGCGAATTTGAAATACTTTCAGAGTATGAAGATGTAGGTACATAGCGTAGTCTAAATGCAGTAACTTTTACAGGTTAAACGGCGATTAACCTAAAAATCAGGATTAGTATGTTATCGTAAATTTAAATTTATTCATCGAGGTGGGCTTGGAGGTAATTATGAGCAGATTTCATTATTTTACAATATATAAAAGTATTGTATTCCAAAATATAATAAATTATGCTGATATTTCTTGAATAACACAAAAGTAAAATAAAATTTTACAGTCAACATAAATACCCCCCCGCCGGCCAGCGGGGGCGGTTATGTCGGGCTTGAACCGACTAAACTGGTCCCTGAAATATAGTTCATAGGTACTACCTATGAACTATATTTCAGGGACCAGAGCCATTACCTGTTTTGGCGCTCATTAGGGGAGAATTATGTCCAGCAGTGGACTAGCATAGGTTGATGATGATGATGATGATATAATATATCTACGTTGTTGACATTCGAGTGTGTGTATGGGCTTTGGACTACCTATTCGTGAAGCGTCCAGTATACAATGGCCCATGATGGGCTACGGATAGCCATCACCATTGTGTACTGGGGGCAATGGTATACAGTGACGCATGATTGGCTATCGTGGCACGCAATGAGGATTTTAAGATTTTTTTAATACACTTCAATTTTCACAATTCCTCGTGGCGTAGCAATGATTGTGTGAATATCTACATGATGATGGCCTTTAGTTGCACATTGCAGAGCGGTACGCAACAACGGAACAACGCCAGTGACTCGGGCCGCTGCATCAGTCGCAGAGAAGCCGCCGCCGATGAGAGTTCTCCGCACTCGTCTGCGCCCAGACCTGTACCACTGAAGACGTCACACGCAGTGATCGACGAAACGTTTTTAACACAAGTTTCCTATGGACCACGATTAAACAGCCCGGAAGCAGTATATTCTACATTTTTTAAATTGATTGTTAGTTTAATTGTTATATTGAATTATGGAAAGATATACATTTGACTAATACTAACCAGCCTATTATTATTTTTTCGTGTAGTACCTACATTTAACATATTTTCGTTACATCTTTACTATTTATCTATACGTGTGTCATACTAAGGTCATGGACTTGTTGAATGACTTCAAGGTTTTTATGCCAACCATTTAAATACTTCTGGGTATTTTATGCTGGACAAAATCTGTAATGTTGTTTCAAGAAACTGGGTTTATCAATATCAAGCAACTTATAACATTATTTTTACTTTATCTCTTCTATAGGTAGTTTGTCTATTTCTCTCAATTATTATTATTTCCATTAAAGTACTTCACGCATCCCCCCTAGTTTGGAAGAGGCGGCAAGATAACCCGGCGAAGTGGGCAACAGTCGGCCGGAGCATTAGGGCGATTGGCAGAGGAACCGCCGGACTATTCGGGCATTGTCGAGCAAGACCGTTCTCTGCATCTTGGTCACCACCAACTTCCCACGGATCCCGAGCCTCTTAAGATGGAATGAGAGAGTCCTTGGGAAGTCGGTGGTGGCCAGGATGCAGAGAGCGGTCTTGCTCGATAATGCCCGAATAGTCCGGTGGTCCGTCATTATTATTATTATTATCTAAACGATATTATCCGCCAGGCTCTTGTCACCGCCGGTGTTCTAGCCGTACTTCAACCTGATATTTTGGTTCGCGACGATGGCATGAGACCATACGGTATGTCTTTGGTGCCTTGGAAGTTGGGTAGGCCTTTGGTGTGGGACCCGACTTGTATCGACACCCTCGCGTCTTCTCATCTTTCAAGTACGACCGCATCTGCGGAGACCCTCAAACGGCGCAAATATAATAATTTAGTCTGCAATTATAATTTTGAGCCGTTTGGGATCGAAACAGTAGGTTCAAGTAATTCCTTTATAAAGAAATCACTAAGCGACTGGTCATCATCATCATCATCACAATCTAGTGTGACCAAGAAGCTGGCTTGTTTTTGCGCAAAGAATTGGCATTGCCATCCAACGTGGCAATGCCGCCAGCCTTTTGGGTACGTTACCAGTAGACATCGATGGGGAGGAATTCTTTGACACCTAAACTTTTTACTTTGTACATACTCTTTTTAGGAGGTAAATATTTGAGTTTATATTTTTTTTTTTTTTAATATTTAGGACACGTCAATTTGACTTCACCTCGCCTGATGGTAAGCTGAAGGTAAAGTCTTAGGAAAGAGGGTCACCATTACATACACGTATCATGTTAACAATGGTGGCACTCAGCTTGACGGCCTCATCAGAAGAGGATTGTCGTCGCAGCACCGCGTGACACCCGCCGGTCCCACCAGTGCTGCGACCACAATCCCCCTGCCCGGCTATGCACTTGCTGACCCCTGAACGCAATCAAACCGAAATTTGATTACTATGGAGAGTTTTTCGCAATCGTGCACGGTGGTACCTACCCGGCCGAATTTTGTGACAAATTTGTTATTGTTATTTTAATTGTACAGATAGTTAATATTGTAAAGAGGTTAACCGGTTTTAAACTTGATAAAATACATTCAAGGATTCCAGTATTACTTCCAGTTTGCTAAGGACGGAAATGGATTTAATATATTTCTAACACCTGCAATTTAATTCTATGTGGATTCCAACACAGTTTAACTTTCCCTGGGACTTCCCAGACTTTGTAGATCCTGGTGTACAAGAGTTACAGTAGTGGGAATCTAGGTGGGTTTTGTGGGATGAGTCGAGTTCTGCGCACGTGCTAATTTCATATATTTCGTCATGACATCTGATTAATAAATTTTGTGATCCTATTTTCTTCTTTCTATCTTTCTTTCAACACGAGATCTGGACTGAACTGTTATAAATACCAAGGGATGTTTAGACATTAATTAAGCTGAATGGATTTAGATGAAATCCACATAGGCTAGGCTTACTTTATTAATCTAAATTAGTGTATCCCTACCAACGTTCTTAGGCCCGAGCCCACATCACGCGCAAGTCGGTGGACTTACTTATCAACGGACGGGGCTCTAATAAAGGCTTTCCTTTCCGGGTTGCCAGGTCAGACGGCAGTAGCTCTCTGCAGACGGCAAAGCTGACATATGAATGAAAAACAATAAGCGGACTTCGGGCTTCAAAATGCGAACTTTGGACGCAGTTCGGCTATCGCTATGAGGATGATGAAAAAACCTACTAAAATAATCGGTTTGTTGTCTTGTATCCACTTGTTTACCACTGAGATTACTTGGAATTGTGAAACAACACGAATTAATCATTTATGACTAAGTGAAGCAAGATACAGCATACGGGAGATACCATTGTAAACGATATCCTGAACCAATAAAAGATTTATTACATTACTGTTACCCGCGACTTCGTATGTGTTAAGTTCGGAATAGATCAAGGTATGTTTTTCTGCAGTCTCGATACTAACATGTAAGTATTAAGTAAGTAACGTAATTTAACGGACCGGATGAGGTGATGTAGTACACTCGTATTACTTTGACAATTCATTCGAAATAGATAGAGAAATATGTAACTTCGAAATCAATTCTGCCCGATCCCTTAATATAAGAGCGTGATGATATTCGTTATGACATGTTTCTGCGTCTCGAATCAGCTATCTTTTAAACGTGGGTAACTCTGAGTAGCTTCGAGATTTTACTGTTAATTACCTAAGTTATAGCACGGACTTTGACCATGTCTGAGTTCTGCTGAACTACCATTTTTTTTTTTTTTTTTACAAAATAGTTTAGCACGATTTTGCTCCTCTACTGCCATCATACCTATAATAGCGTGATGATACATAGCGCAATTTATGAACGTGCTCTAGAAAAAAAAACATGAAAAATTTTAGACAAATCTGTACAGCGGTTTTCAAATGATGCTCCGAGTATTGATAATAAAAAGCAGACAAACAGAAAAACCGAAAAACAGACAACATTTTTAAATAATCACATTTTCGGCGCGGTATCACTCCTAGAGCACACATCGATTATTTATATATATATATATTCAATGTACAGATTGCACCTTGTTACGACCTCTGGCTTAGCAGTCGAACGCACTACTGCTACGCCAAAGAGATAAAATAAACACACAAAAGCCATATAAGCCAATTCAAGAGGAGCAGAAGCAGTAAGCGTACCCTTTTTTTTTTTTTTTTTTTTTATCGTGCGGAAATCCCTTCGGATACCCCCCCGCCGGCCAGCGGGGGCGGTTATGTCGGGCTTGCACCGACTAAAACCGCACGCCGTCTCGGGTCTTCAGACGCCGGGGTGTAAGGTTACCCATAGAGCATATCCCTCGCACCCCGGCTGACCCTGGGCCATCTCACCACTAACAGCATCGCTCATCCTGTCTCCTCTGAAAGCAGAGGAGTACGGAGAGCGATGTGTTCCCGCCACGTTGGGTATTGGCCGACGATCAATGCCAACCCTATGAAGGGGTGAAGGGGAAGCCATTGACCGCCGCCCAGGGTGTACCGGCCACTCCGATTCCGTTCCCCTCGGACTGCAGCGGGATCGGAATCGGAGCGACACTCGAGGAGGTTACCCAACACACACCCCAGCAGTAAGCGTACCCGGGGTCCGAAGTTAAATCCTAAGATAACTCGTGAATATCTTCGCCTTAACGCTAAGAAAATGGCAACATCGGTAAATACTGTAGAAAATTCCTGTTCGGACTTCTTGTTTAATTGATTAACTTTACATTAAGCTAGATTATATTTATTTTATATATTCTGGTAAGATATATTACCATAATTTTCATGCCGAAAGCGTGAAATTTACGTTAAGCTTTTCTCACATCATAGAGGGGGTCTTTTTTTTTTTACGTGCAGAAATCCCTTCGGATACCCCCCCCGCCGCCGGCCAGCGGGGGTGGTTATGTCGTGTCTCGACTAAAACCGCACGGTGTCCTCCCCAAGTGGCCGTTGCCGAGCACCCCGGGTATTGTGAGTTCTTACACGGACATCATAGAGGGGTCTTGTTAAATTAAATGTTTTCATACATGAAAGAGGCTTTTTGGTAAATTGGAAAAAATGGAGAGAAAATATTTTATTACGGTATTTTTAGTGTAGTTACGAATGATTATTTGAGAATCTAGTCTGAATATTTAAAATAAATTAAGTCTGTTATGTGTCTAGTATTCTGCTAGACTTTGTAATTGATTTTGAAGTACGAACGAAACATGAGTCATATGTCAAACATGACGAAGCCGCCACCATCCCCGGTATCCCCTTGCTTAGCCTCGACCAATCAGGATCGAGCGCATCGGTTGCGCAGCTCCCAAGCAATCACGTCGTTTGCCCCCTCCAACTGCGCCTATAAATACGCCAGTGACTCGGGCCTTTACATCAGTCGCACCGAGGTTGCCGCCGAGGTTCTCTGCACTCGACGGCGTCCCGACGTGTACCACTGAAGATGTCGACCGCAGTGATCGACGAAACGTCTGGAATACAAGTTTCCGATGGACCACGGCCAAACAGCCCGGAAGCAGTATATTCTTCATGCAACGCCAGTCGTGAAAGCCTTAAGATTTATATATGAGTCATATTCTCTTTTTTCTCTTTATACAACGATTTTGTCCATCCATTTTGTAATTTTCATGCGACCGTCATGTGTCTGAACTGCGATTATATTGAAACTAGACTAAAACCGTACCAATAGTGGACTGTATTTTTATAAGAAGAATAATTAACTACTTTCTGGAAATTCATAATTCAATCATTTTTCGTTCTACCCTATCCTACTACTAAACCGCGGTAGCCTAGTGGTATGGGTAAAGGATTGCTGAGACGAGGTCTCGGGTTCGATCCCAGGTATTACCATGGCACACACCAATGACTTTTCGATGCTTTTCGAAGTTATGTGTGTATTTATCGCAGGTGTATAAGTGCCCGGTTAATGGCAATAGGCTCGCCACCTATTACATTGGGACCTAAACATAAACTGGCGAAATGTGGGTGCTAGCACCTCTGCCTAGCCCTTCGGGGATATAGGCGTGAGTTTATGTATGTTTTCGTTCTGTGATGGCTCAAGATGGCTCAGCCCTATGAGGGCCAATTCCCGTAATAAAAAAATGTTTAAAATTGAGTCTCAATCAATCTGGATCTCATGTCGATCTTCCATATATGTCAAAAAAGGTATTCTTTTAACAAAATTTACGAGAACACCTTTTATGACATTTGGGAGATTGAAACTAGATTGCGACTGAATTTTGAACATATTTTTAGGTTCCGTTGCCAATGGCAAAAACTAGATTCGTCATGTCTGTCTGTCTGTCCGTTCGTATGTCACAGCCACTAAGACATAAGACCTATGCTGTTGAAACTTGGTAAGTAGATGTATTCTGTGAACCACATTAAGATTTTCACTCGAAATAGAAAAAAAAGCAATAAATTTCGGGGGTTACCCATACTTAGAACTGAAACTCGAACAATTTTTTTTCATCAAAATTATACGCGTTGGGTAGGTATCTATGGATAGGTCTTCAAAAATAATATTGAGGTTTTTAATATAATTTTTTCTAAACTGAATAGTTTGCCCGAGAGACAAATGTCTCTCGGGCAAACTATTCAGTTTAGAAAAAATGAAAGGTAAATGTGCGATTTACGATTTGTGACGTATTAAAAAAACTACTTAGTAGATCTCGTTCAAACCAATTTTCGGTGGAAGTTTACATGGAAATGTACATCATATATACTTTTTTAGTTTTATCATTTTCTTATTTTAGAAGTTACAGGGGGGCACACATTTTACCAGTTTGGAAGTTTCTCTCGTGCAAACTATTCAGTTTAGAAAAAAATTATATTAGAAACACAAAATATTGTTTTATAATATCATTTTTGAAGACCTATCCATAGATACCACATATCCATATACCCATATGAATATGTGGTATCTATGGATAGGTCTTCAAAAATGAAATTAAAGAAAAAAAAAATTTTTTGAGTTCTGTTCTAAGCATGGGGAACCTCAAAAATGTATTGTTTTTTTCTATTTTTGTTTGAAAATCTTAATGCGGTTCACAGAATACATCTACTTGCCAAGTTTCAACAGCATAGTTCTTATAGTTTCGGAAAAAAGTGGCTGTGACATACGGACGGACAGACAGACAGACATGACGAATCTATAAGGGTTCCGTTTTTTGCCATTTGGCAACGGAACCCTAAAAAGGTGTTCTTATAACAAAATTTACGAGAATACCTTTTATGACGTTTGGGAGATCAAGACTAGATTTTTATATCGAGACTAGCTGACCCAGCAGACTTCGTACTGCCTCAATCTACAACAACTTCCATATTTATTCACCTTTTAAACCTTCTCTGGACCTCCACAAATAATTTAAGACCAAAATTAGCCAAATCGGTCCAGCCGTTCCCGAGTTTTAGCGAGACTAACGAACAGCAATGAATTTTTATATATAAAGAAGATTTGTTTTTGAACATGTGTTTTTTTTATTTTATTTTTTTTAAAGAATATTAGTTACCGAAATTACTAATATTCCCCCTAACCCCTCCAGCTAAGCATAATTTTTAGACTGTGTTTGGAGTGCATTTACGTCAGTAGTGTCATTACACTACTGACCTAAACGCACTGCCATTGCCAGGATTCGAACCCGGGCGCTCTCGATCGTAGGGTTGACTCCTTAACCACTAAGCTACCGACTCTACATCTTTTTATTACGAGAATTGGCCTATGTGAATTTGATTTGGCGAATTCAAATTCACAAAAATATTCCATAGTAGCTTCAAAAATTTATTCGGATAAGTAGGCGAAGTTGAAAAACATTTTCTGCCATATAGAGACTGAATAATTATTTGATTAGCCTCTCCCTAAAACAACACCATTTCCAGTTGTTACGAATGTTTTCACTAACTTGATTCAATGCGATTCAGTTATTCACATTAATTAAGCAAATAACAACTCACTAACTTTACTTTGGAATAAAAGTTTTTATGAAATTTGCGAGTTGTTATTTTTAAAAGCGTTTTGGTATTACGGAAATGGAGAGTTTCTGTAATAGCATTTGTAATAGTACCTTTTTTTTCGTGCGAATGGAATGCCCCCGCCGGCCAGCAGGGGTGGTTATGTCGGGCTTGAACTGACCTCGCACCAAGACTGACCTAGAGCAATCTCCAGTTTCGAAATGACTCCCTCGCCTTTGGCAACCACGGTGCCCCGTCTTGCCCTGGAAAGGGGCGAGGGTGCTAGTCGCCCCGCCGCCCATTGTAATAGTACCTTTTTTATTTTTCGTGCGGAAATCCCCTCGGATACCCGCCGGCCAGCGGGGGCGGTTATGTCGGGCTTGAACCGACTAAAACCGCACGCCGTCTCGGGTCTACAGAGATTCTAATAGTATCTATAGTACTTCTGAGGGATATGTATTGGGTGGGCAACGCCTCCGGGACCCAAGCCAATCTTAACTGCTAGCTGTAATAGGCTCTGACACTGGCTTTCCGTTCAGAGTTGGCAGTCGCTCTCGACAAAGCCAAGATAAGCCAAATAGTAGAAGAGTGGACCCTGGGCTCCCAAGTATAAGTTTTGGATGCAACCGGGACTCACGCAGGTACTAGTGTGAGTTTCTTGTAAGTTTGTGTGTCCCAACAGTCGCAAGGTCGTTTTGCTTTTACTTGATTGAATGGATGAAAATCTCACTACGAACCACGGTATAACATCAGTAAGTGCCGGCCTCTGTGGCGTAGCGGTAGTGCATTCGACTGCTACGACAGGGGGCGCGGGTTCGATTCACGCTCAGTGCAAATATTTGTATGCATGAATATTTCTATTTGCATTGTTCTGGGTGTATATGTATGTATTTACAAAAAAAAAGTATATAAATATGTTTATCCGCATTCTAGAACCCATAACACAAGCTAGTTAAACTATGCTTACTGTGGGTCTAGAAAGCGCTGTGTAGAATGTCGTAAACTATTTATTTATTTAAGTGGAAACAAACTATCTATAGATCATTACCATGGTTGCTGAAAAGCAACCGAAACGTCGGGTTCAATGTAAATAATAAAATAACAACAAATATATCGCGATAGAATCCGTTAAAAATAGTTTTATTTCAATATTTTAAATAGATTTTAAACGAATTCCTATCTATACAGAGCTACTTAAAATGAAATATGATTAAACAAGTTGAATTCCTGAGACGAGCTCAGCCGAATACAAGGGATTTTCGATTTTGCGTTTTTTTTTTTTGCGTATTTTTGCGATTTTTTTTGCGATTTTTTTGCGTTTTTTTTTATCTTGCAATGGTTCACCCCAGCACGAATCTATTACCGAAAACAATAACTCGATAGCTCATCTCCTTCATACCCAAAACCGTGACAGAAAATTGGCAACGACGACGAGGTCGACGACAACTCCTTAGCAATAGGGCTTTTTTTTTTTTTTTTTTTTTACGTACGGAAATCCCTTCAGATACCCCCCCGCTGGCTAGCGGGGGTGGTTATGTCGTGTCTCGACTAAAACCGCACGGTGTCCTCCCCAAGGGTCTGTTGCCGGGCACCCCGGGTAAGCCCTCGAAAGGATAACCCCAGGGTTGCCGGCGGACTTTGGCCGCCAACGCGGCCTCGCCTAGTGGGGTCGGGTTTTATCCCGCTTCGGTGAGTTGGCAGGCGTGTGTAGGGCACACACGACACGCCTCCGCCACGGCCTGCTTCTGTAAGGACGGCGAGTCGGCCAACTGCCGTCCTCAGGCCCCGATCATGGAGGTCGGTAGTCCCGGGCGTAGATGAATCTGCGGCGTCCTCGCCGCAGACTGCGAAACTCGGGGGGCAGGGTTCTTTCCCGCTTCCTCTCCGCCGTCTCTTTCGCGCGCATTACCTGCTCGCAGAAAGAGGCGGCGGCGTGCCACTTGCTCCCGTCGGAGACCACGGCCCTCACCATGGTCTCCAACGAGAGAACGTCCACGCCCAGGACCGCAACGAGATCCCGGCGTTGACTCGCCCACGCAGGGCACTCCACCAACGTGTGGAGCGCCGTGTCTTCGCCAGGATCCTCGCAGTGCTGGCACTGTGGCGTTGTCTCCCGGTGGATGCGCCACAGATACTTACCGAAACACCCGTGTCCGGTAACCATCTGGCACATCCGGTAGGAGAGGTCCCCTTGGTCCCTCTCCAACCACTCCTTCATGATCGGTCTCACCGCCGCAATGGTGGATTCCCCCCACCTTGGGTGCTCAAGTCGCACCCTCCATGTCTCCATGAGTTCCCGGTGGAGCTCGGACCGCTGAGCCCTGATTTCTCGGGGCTCCGGCCTATGGCCCCGCTCCAGCGCCTCCTTGCGCCACTGGTACAGCAGCGCAAGGGCTCTCGCTTCCAGGTCCCATGGAGGGGTCCCGGCTAGGAGACATGCCGCCTCGACGGAGATCGTGCGATACCCCCTGATGACTCTGACGGCCATCGCTTTTAACGGGCTGTTTAATACAGCCACGTTGCGGGCCGCCAGAGTCTCCGCCCATACTGGGGCCCCGTACAGGGCCATGCTTCGCACGATCCCCAGGTACAGTCTCCTAGTGGGGGCGTTGGGTCCCTTAACGTTGGGCATCAGCCGCGATAGCGCGGCCGCAGCCCCCCTCAGTTTCGGGACCAGACTTCGGAGATGAGGTCCGAAGTCCCATCGGCTATCGAGTACGAGCCCAAGGTACTTCATCGTGGGCTCGATGCCGATGCTTACGCCCCCTACGGTTATGCTGGTTCCCACAGGTGGCCCCTTCCGAGGCCCGTGAAAACACATAGCCTCGGATTTGTGGAGAGCCACCTCGAGTCCCAGCCGCCGTATTCGACCCACGACTTGAGCAACCCCTGCCGTGGCCTTCAGTGCCGCGCTTCGGTACGTTGCTCCCCGCGCCATAAGGGGCCGCGCGAGGGTGTCGTCAGCATGGCACACTATGCTGACACCCTCGAGCAACGTACCGCGTTAGCAATAGGGCTTTTCTAAAGAAAATCCCTAAATACTACGAGGATGTGCTCGAATATTTATTTACTCCAGAACAAGAGGAAAGTTTATGTGCACACTTAAAAAGGTTAGAATGTATTTTTGGACTTGATTTATGCACATATTTTTGTTAAAATTATAATTTGAGTTTGCCTGTGAAAATAATTTTAAAAAATTATAAAAAAATGGCAAACTAAATAATTTTTTGGTTGTTGTTTCAAAAACATGAATAATGTGACTCGGCGGCGAACTAACAAAAAATTGCAATAAAAAACTTATAAAGTGTAGCTAATGCCGAACACATTTGATAGCTTGATGTCAAACCTACTAATTAGCAGGTCTCTTTGGTGATAGGGTTATTCAAAGAACTGAGTGCCTTCAATACGCAGAACTTTTCCAATTACGAGGCTTCAATAAGGAGGAGTACCTATCTAGGTACACGCAATGATACGTGAAATTCTATAGGTTAAGGTGGCCTTAAAGTGGCGCACCTTGATCTATCACTGAACGCCGGCCCTGTTAAAATTCTATCTTACCGCCTTTCAGATGACCCTCCCAGACCAGAGTAATCTGGTAAGGTGGGGGAAGGCCATAGAAAAACAATGTTATACTTGTGGTGAGGCAATAGGGACGGCTAGACACATATTAGTAGGATGTAGGGTGCTTCTCGATAGAGGCCAATACTCACTCAATACCACACGATAAGGTGCTTATCATCATACGTGAAGCAATGAGTCTGGCAGTAGCTAGAGCCCAAAAAGGATTGACTACTAACAGACGTCATATCAACTTCGTGTCTGAAGGTTCATCCATAACATCCAGGAACAAACCTTATTCAATCTTAGATACTGCCACAGACTGGACTCTCCTAATCGATACGTATGAAAAGCACTATAAAATTCCGGAGGATGTTGGGGTTTCGTCATCTTTGAATATGTCAGGTCTTGACATATTCCTTTATTCTAAGAGGTTAAAACATGTGGTTCTTGTGGAACTTACTGTACCGTGGGAAACAAATACACTGAAGGACCACACAATAAAGAAAAATAAATACTATGATCTCACAAACGAATTAATCAAAAACGGTTACGTGGTTAATTTGTATGCAGTGGAAGGGAGCGAGAGGTATACCAGCAATATCTCTCTATAACCTACTTAAAGATCTAGGCCTATCGAGACCTACATTAAGCTCATTACTAGGACGAATGTCTAAAGCGGCACTAGTAGGTTCGTATCAAATTTGGTTAGGCAGGGAGGGGAACTTGGGTAGTGAAGGTGAGTGTTGATGTACATCAACAAAAGGGGCCCCTTCTAAACCTACACTTGGGTCGCAAGTCCCAGGCACTGTCCCGAGTTCCCAACTCAGCAACGCGATGGACCCAAGAATATCGGTCTCAGTAAACTATGTTGGGTCGGAGTTATGAAGTTTAGGTTTAGGTGCCGAAGACTTTATAAAATTAGAAAAATATTTGGCTGGCCCAAGCGTCGGTAGCTTAGTGGTTAAGGAGTCAACCTTACGATCGAGAGGTCCTGGGTTCGAATCCTGGCCATTACACTACTGACGTGTACCCACTCCTAACACAAGCAATTTAGTTTAGCTGGAGGGGTTAGGGGGGATATTAGAAATTTCGGTTACTAATATTCTTTAAAAAAAAACAAAAATTAATTATAAACACATAACAAATTTTTTAGGTTTTTGATTAAATGAAATAAATAAATTTTAATTTTAATTAATAAAAACGTTTTATTCCATAATCTTGATTACCAGCTGAGTTATTTTATTAGGTCTCACAATACTTAACATTTTGTCTCAGTAAAAAAAAGGTAATATTTTGATTAAAATGTAACGAAGTAAATAGAAGTAAAAAGCGGCCAAGTGCGAGTCCGACTCGCCCATGAAGGGTTCCGTAGCAGCAAGTAACATAATAATGCTTTTTCCATTCCCTTCCTTTTTTTTTTAAATCTTGTAAATATTTTTATTAATTAATTTAGTTTTGTTTATCTGTATATATTTAGACTATAACCCTATACTAATGTTAAATGAAAATAAATATTAATACTACTATCGTAAAAAAAAAAAACATATTGGAGTTGATTGCATGAAATGTAAATTGCGTTTTACGGTTTATGACGTATTAAAAAAAAACTAGAATAGAATATGCTTTATTGTACACCAGTAATACGCAGATAATAACATAACTAATGAAGTACAATGGGCGGTCTTATCGCGGACTGCGATCTCTTACAGACAACCTTCTGATGGACTGTTAGTTTTGGAGTAACAGGCAACATGTGGTGTACTTACAATTTAAATACTTACATCATACCTCATAATATATAAATTCTATTACATTATATGTACATTACATTACATACAATATATAAACCATAATTGTACTTATCTAAAAAGTCTATACATACAAATGTGAGGACGTTAAATATTGAATTACCTACTTCAATGAATACACATACATATATATACATATACGCATATAAATTAAAAACCATAACATATGAACATAGTTATCTTCAACACAATGAATGTTACAGTGACAAGTAGTGCTCCTTCACCAGTGTTTTAAATGTCTGAGGAGTTTGTGCACGTCTTATTGTTTCTGGCAGCGCGTTCTACTACTTACTAGATCTCGTTCAAACCAATTTTCGTTGGAACTTTACATGGTAATGTACATCATATACTTTTTTTACTTTTATCATTCTCTTATTTTAGAAGTTACGGGGGGGGGGGACACATTTTATTGAAGACCTATTCATAGATACATGTGGTATCTATGAATAGGTCTTCAATAAAATGTGTCTTAGGTATGGATTTGATGAAAAAAAAATGGAGATTCAGTTCTTAGTATGGGGACCCCAAAAATTTATTATACTTTTTTCTATTTTTGTGTGGAAATCTTAATGCGGTTCACAGAATACATATACTTACCATAGTCCATTGAAATCTTACATTTTTAGGCCTTACCTTGCGTTTTTTAGAGGATGCAATTTTTTTTTTTTTCAAAAAAATAAAATTGCGTCCTCTAAAAAACGCAACCCCAAATGTAACTTTTCAATGGACTACCAAGTTCCAACAGCATAGTTCTTATAGTTTTGGAAAAAAGTGGCTGTGACATACGGACGGACAGAAAGACAGACAGGACGAATCTATAAGGGTTCCGTTTTTTGCCATTTGGCAACGGAACCCTAATAATGTAAATATTTGTAAGATTAAGTAATGATTTCTTTCAAAAAATTACCAGTCAAGTGATAAATACGTTAATAATTTTTTTTATCTACACTAAAATCGAAAAATTCGAATTACGAATTCAAAGACGATTCTATACATACGCACTTTATAAACGCATATACATAAAATTACATAGTTATTTATGCAACTGTGGTATAATGAGGGGTATTAAAACATGAATGTGGGTTTATCACACGAAGCGAAGCTGAGTGTGATAATAGTATCACATGAGTGTTTTAATACCTAATTATACAGTTGCATACAAGACTTTATCTACACCCATGATAAACTAATAATACATCTTCAGAGAATGATGTACTGCCCTTTGATATTTTCCAATTCATGAAATCTTGGTACGCCTTTTCATACTGTTTTCTAGATTTTTCCGGTAGTAATTTGTTAGAAATGTCCTTTGCTGCATTCGAAATGTCTGGAGGTGTGTTATCAAAACTTGAATCGCTCATTTTCGTAAGTAAACAAAACAATTTGCAAAAATAATAGCGAAGAAAAATAGCGGGAATTCGAATTCCAACGAATAAGCTTTAATTTTTTTTTTACGGCGCGCCGCCGCGCCGCTGTGGTAGTGCAATACAAAGCGCGTGAATAACAGTTCTTTTTTTGAAACTCATACAGATTCCACGCATCGAGCGGTAAGAATTTGGCTGTCTGATGAGTAACCCTTTGCGCGGAAGAGATTGAAAAAGCGAAAGGAGTGTTATTATGAAATTTCATACAACATTATAACACCCGTTCGGATGATATTATGGTTATTAGGACATTGGATGTATTAATGTTGGCAATAAGCTAACTGTTTCAGAATCTTTTATAGAGGATTTAAAGCATGGGTGTAGATAAAATAAATTATAGTACCGCCAACTGTATCATAAAACTCATTATAGCACCGCTTTCTTTTTTTATTCATTAAACTAGTTTAAGGTTTTAGGCTGAATATGAAAAAAAAGCGCACGCATGCTCAGTTCGAACTGTGAAAAAAATGGCGCACGCTAAGTTACTTCCTTGTAACCTACCTACTTTGTTTAATTTCAATTTTTCCTATGAGTGAAGATGAAGTAGTGTATGAAACTGCATATAACTTAGGTATTAAAACACTCGAGTCAACCTATTATCGATAAACAGACTCTCGTGTTTTAATACCCCTTCTTATATGACAGTTGCATAAACTACTATTTAGAGCGTGTTTTTCCATTCATGTACGAGGGCTGGCTTCAAAACACTTCATACTTACTGTATAAAATACCTTATTACCGCCCGCGTGGAATCCTAATCCCGTTCCCGCAACCCATGGGAACCTATATCCGGGATAAAAAGCCTAAGTGTTATTCCGGACTATAATCTATTCCTGTACCAAATTTCAGCTAAATTCGTTCAACCGTTTTTGCGTGAAAGAGTAGCAGCTAACATCCATAAATCCACACATCCTTATAAACTTTCACGTTTATAATATTAGTAGGATTATTTTTTGTATATTTCAAGTTATATATTAGAATTAACCGCATTCGTAATTTTTGTTAAAGGGTAGATACCTAATTAAGACAAAGACGTCTACGAAATAAATATAAAAAGTTCTACATAGTTCAAACACTAAATTAGATTTATTTATATTTGATATATTTGCTCTAATCTTGCTATTACCAGCAAGATCTTATCTTAAACACATCTATATCAATTACTCATACTGCAAACACACCCTCACACACACACACACAAACACCCTCATAACAACATACTTCCACACATACACATCCTTTACAAATATTTCTGAGACAGGCAACAACTGCTGCACTTTAAATTTTATTAATCTAAAAATGATTATATTAATCTATATTTTTTTTTATTATCCAAAAATATCAACATTACAATATGTTTAAGCCAGTAATTAACATGTGCAATTAGAAGGAGAGCCCTGTCATCCATAATACAAGTTTAATCTTAGCTTGGATGGCTGAGACACAACCTAAGTGACATTTTTTACAATTGTATATTTTGTCTACAATCTTTACTGCGTCTATTCCTACGTGTACTGTCATGCAAAATTGTAAATATGGTAATAAAGAAATATTTTTTAGAATCTTGATGAACTATTTTTGTTTATTAATTTGAAGATGAAAACGAGATTCAGTAGATGAGATAAGAAGGCTAATTATTTTTGTGGCAGAACCGCGGGCTCTTGCTAATAGATACCTAATAAGTAAATACGTGTGTTATCGGTATTGTAATTTTTTACATGGGTCTTCAGGTCACTGCGACGTTACCGTAAAAAATCATTGGCGTCATACTTGTTTTCGGCCGATTAAACTTGGTTGTAGCTTATATAATGTACCTACCTATCTAAATTATTCAGACACACACTCCACTGATAAAAACGGTACGAAACTGGATGCCGGGAAGAAAAAAATTGTGACGATGACACTTCAATGATACCTTATGTGGAGGAACAGGGTCAGAAGTTCCTCCAACACCAAGGGAGATCCTCCGATCAGGCAAGGTGGTTACTCCTGGTGGGCCGTTGCCTAACGCTTGTCGTTGGGATGTTGTATATATGCTATCCAGCGCGTAAACTTCACTTTCACGATACAGGATCGGTAGGTCTATCGTAGTATCTAAGTAGTTCAGCTTGCTGTCACTAGATTTCGCTGGGTACACGTGGTGTCGTGTGTTTTCATTTGGAACTCTATACTCGACAGCGTTAGTTATTCTCACAAAGAATGTTTCTGTACTCCGTTTCGAGTCAGTGTGGCCCGTGGCTCAGTAGTGCTACGAATCAAATACACTCAGATTAGACTTCCTTGGGACACGATCAGCGTACTTATTGCACAATCGATTCAGGAGTCCGATTTAGTAACCATGTAACCAAAGCACGTGATTTCAATTCGATTGGAAGAAAAAAAAAGGCTGCCAAGTGCGAGTCGGACTCGCCCATGAAGGGTTCCGTAGCAGCAAGTAACCTAATATTGTTTTTTTTTTAAATTTTTATATTTTAGTTGATTGAATGAAAGTTAAATTACGGTTTACGATTTATGATGAATTAAAAAAAACTACTTACTAGATCTCGTTCAAACCAATTTTCGGTGGAAGTTTACATGGCAATAATAATAATATAAGATAATATAAGCCTTTATTGCTGTAATGTTTACATAGTTACTTAATAAACATTATTTAAAATATTTATTATATATATATATATATATAAGGAGTACTAAAACTAATATGTTCTTCCTTCCTTCTTTCTATCTTAATTAAATTCTCAGCATTCGGTTCTCCCCTTTTAGTCTTAACAGCTTGTCTTTCGAAAAAGGCCTCCTCTAAGGCTTTCCATTTCTGTCTATCCTTTGCTGTACGCATCCATTCTGGATCGCCCACTTTCTTAAGATCGTCTTCCCATCGCTTTGACTGTCTTCCTCTACTTCTTACACCTTCTCTAGGATACCATTCTGTTATTATTCTGGTCCATTTATCTTTGTTTTCTCTCAACATTTTTGTTTACATGGTAATGTACATCATATATTTTTTTTAGTTTTAACTAACTAGTAAATATAAGTAATAACTACTTTGTAATATGGGTTCTAGAATGTGGAATGTAAAAGTTATTAGTACAAAAACATACATATTATGTATATAAATAGTTGCATTGAGTGGGCATCGAACTTGCGATCTCTGAGTAAGCTTTACCGCTACGCCACATACATCTTCACAACTTCAAAGTCTATAACCAAATTCTAAAACTATAAAAAACTTAGCGACTCCACTCCCCCCGGACTCGTATAGTAATATTTGTATTGCCTGACCTTTTACTGGTGGTAGAAATTTGATGACACAAATTTGTCACATAATTCGGCCGGGTGGGTACGACCGTGCACAATTGCGAAAAACACTCATAGTAATCCAATTTCGGTTTTTCGGTTCAGGGGTCGCCGGAGTGGGAGTCCTCTCGCTCGGCATCCTGCTCACAGCGATGGTGCGGAGCGCGAGTGCGTGGGCTGCCGCTGCCTCCTTCTGCGAGCAAGTAATGCTCGAGAAGGAGGCGGCCGAGCGGGTGCGGGAGAGACTCAGGTCTCTCCCGATCCGCAGAGCCCGCGAGGAGCGGAGGCGACTCAGACGTCGGAGGTCGCTCATCGACCTCCGTCCTCCATGAGCGCAGGCCTGGGGGTGACAGGTGTAGCCGCCTGTCACCACAACAGAAGCAGGCCGGGACGGTGGGGCGACTAGCGCCCCTCCCCCAATCCGGGGCAAGCCGGGGACACCGTGGTTCCCAAACCCGAGGGGGCCATCTCGAAACTAGAGATGGCCCAAGCTCAGTCGGGGTGCGAGGGATATGCTCTATGGGCAACCTTACACCCCCGCGTTTGTTGACCAGAGACGGCGTGCGGTTTTAGTCGGTTCAAGTCCGACATAGGCCAGCGGGGGGGGGGGGGGGTATCCGAGGGGATTTCCGCACGAAAAAAAAAAAAAGGGTCAGGGAGTGCATAGCCGGGCTGAGGGATTGTGGTCGCAGCACTAGTGGGACCGGTGGGTTCACGCGGTGCTGCGACGATTATTTCACCGTTAGAATGCTACATTACCCTTGAGCAATATTCCCGATATTCCCACGGAATCTTCGGTCTCTTGTTAGAGCCACCCGGAGCTGATAGCGGCAGTGGATACGATTGGTGTTTTGAGACCTAGGTGATAGGTGATAGGTGAAAATATGTGGCACTAAATTACACATTTCGGATTTTTTTTTTGGGCCCATTTGTAATTTCAGTTTAATAACAATTTTTGAGAAAGAGCCAATTATATTGCTAACCTGTGGTCGTCGTTACTAATAAAAATATAATTTGAAATGAATAAAACTAATCACGACCTTTGTGTCAGCTGTTAGAAATCGAAGCAGAGATTTTTTTTATAAATTAGAAATTTGCAATCACAACGTATTTTTACTCTTCCAAAATAAATGATTTCAAACTAACACAGAACAAAGACAAAATAAAATAATTTCTTGAATACTAAAATATAATTTATTCCTTTTACAATTTTTATATTGAGAGCGCTAGTGCCACGAATGGATGTTAACGATGATTTAGCAGTAACTAATTGCGTGTCGTTTACAGAAAACGTTATAGAATAGAATACTATTTGTGCACGACACAAATAAACAATAAACACATGTGCCAGTGACATGTAGATAAGTAAGCGTGAATGTGATGAACGAAATATGAAAAAATGTTAGGTTTACGTAAATTAAGACGTAATTATGTAATTATTTTTAATATTAAACTAAGATGAATAGCTTATTACTGTTATTAGTTAGTTTTCTGAGTAATTAAGTATGTTAGAGTCAAAATTAATAAAGAAATTCCATTCCCTTAAAATCATAAGTAGCATATAAAATTACGACTATGCATTACTCAGATTCTGATATAACTTCGTATAAACATGAAAGACGACATTGTACACTAATATGTAAACTTAATTACGCCCCGCGACTGCCTCCCACGACGTGAAAAGCGAATATGCGCTCCCCCGGCTCGTGCCATTTTATTATATAGTAGCTCGCGGGAGGCAGGGAACCATATATAAGTCTGAGGGGTCATTCCGCCCGTCATTCAGCGGCCCGACCTCGCGCGGTACAGACATGAATACCTAACGTTGTGCAACCCTTATTGCTACAGGTAAATGTATAGAGTACATGATTAATGTATATTGTTTAAATTGTATGAATAAATGAAAATGCGGGGGTGAGGCAGTTTGGAACGCGGGCCAGCACTATCAAAAGACTATAAAAGCAGGGACGATTTATTTGGAAATTACTCTCTCTCAGTACGCGGTCAAGAACAAGGAAGCTCAATAAGGAAAAGTATATCAGGGGTAGTGCTGGGCCAAGACTCCAATTCCTCGCCAACGTCATTAACTTCCACCCATCTATTCAGACGTGTTTCATTCTTCGAACAAACCTAAAGCTACAGTCCACTGAAGAAGTGACAGTCTATTCAAGACCTATTAGGGGTAGGCTGTCACGAACACTATTTATCAAAAATATTATATAAAACTAATAGGTGTTACTAAGAATTAAAATATTTAGCTTATTAGGAATAAATTCAATTAATAAATTATTATCATAAAATATATGCATTTTGGCATAGACACACATAACATATTAAATCTGGGTCTACGGATAGCGTATTTTTCAAGTTGTATTACCTCGTTGGTTGCCGCCAGGTCATGGCGTCCTGGAAGTAGGGAATTAGGGAATGCTAGAAAACCTCCTGTGGTGACTAGGAATCCCTTTTACCTATCGACCTGGTGGCATAAGGGACCCTACCAATTCTTCAGTGCCCAAGCCAACCTTACCTGTAACCTGCTGATTGTCGGACGAGGTTCTGGCGCAGGCTTTCGTCTCGGGGTAGGGGGTAGGGGGCAAATTATGGAAAAGAGAAGTAGGAGAGAGTACCCTAGGCTCCAAAGTGCGAGAGATTGGCGCTTGGATGAAGAACAGGTCTAGACGAAAGTACAACTACTACAAAGCAAAATTAATAACATAACATAACATAAACTCACGCCTATATCCCCGAAGGGGTAGGCAGAGGTGCTAGCACCCACATTTCGTCAGTTTATGTTTAGGTCCCAATGTAATAGGTGGCGAGCCTATTGCCATTAACCGGACACTTATAAACCTGCGATAAATACACACATAACTTCGAAAAGCATCGAAAAGTCATTGGTGTGTGCCATGGTAAAACCTGGGATCGAACCCGAGACCTCGTCTCAGCAGTCCCCTAGCCTACTACTAGGCAACCGCGGTTATTAATTATTAATTATTAAGAAGTTAATAATTAATTAATCGAGCAAGAATCTTACACATTACACAAATGAATTACATATATATTTTCCCATGGTATATTACTCTGTGTTTGTTTTGTTAATTGTGAGTTAACATCATCGATTGTGAAACAAACCTAAAAATAAATGTTGCCAGACCACGGGTTGATATAGCTTTTATCAGTATTTAATACACTTGTTGTATGCATGATATAGGCGCCATCAGAAGCACCGACAGGGGCACCCCTGTCGGTGCTTCTGAAAACCAGCGCTGTCATGTTATTCCCATGACAGCATCAAGCTAAGAGGCAGCCCAATTCAGCGCGGATATGGCGTACATCGGCACACAATCTGTTTATATCTACACTTAGTATTTTTGTTTGTTTTTATTATTATTTGTGTTATCTGTATCATTTTTTTTTTACATTAATTCTGTTTTTTTATGCTTCGTATTATTATTTTTCTTTTTTTAGTTTTCTGTTTTTGTTTCCTATGTGATTTGTTCTTTGTACGTGTATCCGAATGGGATTAAAAAAAATGTTTCTTCTTCTTCTTTCTTTCTGTCTACAAAATATAATATAACTACAAAATTAAAGTTAATGAAAAATAATTTGTTCTGTATAGAACATCAAAACGGTACTTACAAAACGTAAAAAAACAGATTAATGTTTAGCAAATGGATCATCCTGAACTTAGCGGGCTTCTTTAAGAGTAGTTTTGCCGTCAGAACTACTTAACAGAATTTGTGAGTAGACGATTTTTTTTAGTTTATTTACAAACGTGTTTACTTATCTACTTTCATAATTTTTATCATATATGCTCGCCGTTTGTAAGCAGACCGGGACGGCGGGGCGACTAGTGCCCCTCCCCTAAACCGGGGCAAGACGGGGACACCGTGGTTCCCAAACCCTAGGGGGCCATCTCGAAACCGGAGATGGCCCAGGGTCAGTTGGGGTGCGAGGGAAATGCTTTATGGGCGGGCAAACCTTACACCCCGGCGTCTGAAGACCCGAGACGGCGTGGGGTTTTATTCGGTTCAAGCCTGACATAACCGCCCCCATGGCCGGCGGGGGGGGGGGGGTATCCGAGGAATTTCCGCACGAAAAAAAAAGGTACTCTTTGCCTGGCCTTTTTTAATTTTTAGATTTGTTTTAAAAAATTATTTACCGAAATTCCCACGGTTTCCCCACCACAGGCCTTTTTTTATCAAACATAACTTGAATCAAAAGCGAAACCAACTTTACCAGGTCAGCTAGTCTTAAATAAACTAGTCAGCACCATCCTCATTTTCTTCACCATTCTCACCAGCGATTTTCCAGTTGCATCCAAAGTTTGTACTTTAGAGCCGAATCTGCTTATAGTATTTCATTGGTATGTCGGATTCTCCGGGAGCAACTGCTATCTGACCGTCCCTTATTTATCAGGTGCAAAAACTAGTAGGTGATGTCACCTTGGGTCCCAAAGGTATTGGTAGCGCCCTGTATAGTACTACAAGTATTACACTAGTATCTGGTGATAAGAGCGTGGAAGAGCACTTGAATAAAATACCATGTTTGAACGTGATACCATTTGAATGAATCAGAGCCTCTTAACTACGAGTACTTCCTAAGGCTGCCATATAAATGTAATCTTACATTGAAAATAACACAATCATAAAATAATTAAGACCAATCGAGGTTTATTTGTGGCTGTTTTGGTGAGTTCCTGCATCGTATACACCGGGAACCGACGCCCGAGTGCCACCATTGACGGGGCTACACCGTGAATACGCTGCTGCACACATTGGCTGAGAGCCCAGAGTGGATGGAGCGGTGTCGCGTCCTTGAAGCAGCTGTCGGAGCGGGAAGACTCACGCTGCTGACCCTGGTCCTGGACATAGTCGGCAGCGAAATTGTGTGGAAAGACGCCGCCTTCCTTTGTGAGGCAGTGATGGGCGCAAAAGAATCAGCAAAAAAGGTACGGGACAGGTCTAGCACTCTCCCGTGCCGTAGAAGGCGTACTGGACGGCAAATATCGCAGAACGATATCCGTCCTCCATGAACGCGGGCCTGGGGGTGACGGTCGGGAAAGTTTCCGCACGTAAAAAAAAAGACCACTTGAGGTCATTTCAGGGACATTCTCTCTAGGGAACACCAGGCCACACTAACCGATAAGACTCCAGTTAGCTCCAGTGAGGTGAAGCCGGAGGGGGTTTCCACACGTAAAAAGAAGTACATAAATTACACAGCGTTATCCAGACCCAAACTGAACATAGCTTATAATATGGGTTCTGAAATGCTGCAACATTCTTACTTTTGGTGTTGACTGTACAGTCCATGTCATACATAATGCTAGAATACAAAACACTTCAGCTTTGTTATCTGTAAGTACTAAAACTCATTATAAATGTAAGACTTCTCTCGAAACAGAGCTGCATTTAGTATTCATCATGGTGGAACTAAACGTATTAATGGTGTTTCTTGCTTTCATTGCGACTGGCTTTTCCTGTCAGTTGCCAGAAGTGTGTGACTCAGAGTGTACAACGCTGGAGGCGTATATTAGGAATGCATCAAGCTACGTAGGACAGACCTACAGACTACAATATCACGTGGCACCCCCTGTCGGCTGGATGAACGACCCCAACGGCTTCATATACTACAAAGGAAAATATCACATATTCTACCAGTTCTACCCTTATGAAAGTAAGTGGGGACCAATGCATTGGGGACATTCTACGAGCCCAGATTTGGTGAATTGGAACACGGAAATAACAGCATTGATACCAGGGACAGAGCAGTGTTTCTCGGGGAGCACCTTGGTGTTAGGTAACACTTTGGTACTGATGTACACTGGCCATGTGACGACGAATGGAATAAACGATGAGTCTCAATACTTAGCGTTCAGTGACAATGGTATTAATTTCATCAAATATGCGGGTAATCCAGTTCTCAAATATTCGGATTCTACAACTACACAAGACTTTCGCGACCCTAAAGTATGGAAACACGGAAACTACTGGTATGTGGTGTTAGGCACCAAGACAACTGATGGAAGAGGTAGAGTGGAACTCTACAGAGCTTCAGATTTGCTTCACTGGACATACCTTAGCGTTATCGCCGAATCCAAGAATGCTACTCAGATGGGCTACATGTGGGAATGTCCCGATTTTTTTGAACTTGGAGGCAAATATGTACTTATGATGTCCCCGCAGGGTATGGAAGCAGATGGTGATAGATATAACAATTTGTACCAGACGGGATACATTCTAGGTAGTTTCAGCTATCAAACATTTCAGTTCACTCCAGAAACCTCATTCCAAGAGTTGGATTATGGACATGATTTTTATGCCACACAATCCACAGAAAACAACGGAAGTCGTATTTTAATTGCTTGGTTTGGAATGTGGGCAGTAGATGGTTCAAATACAACACTACCTGAGGCTACTGAGGGTTGGGCAGGAGCTTTGACTATATTCAGAACTTTAACGTTAAATGGCACTCGTATTTTGATGAAACCAGTCGACTCAATTGTAGACCTTAGAACGACTAATGTAACTGAAACGCTAGAGGCATTAAACGGAACAGTTTCGTTTGGTCAAACAGGTGAAGTAATTGTTACAGCTAATTGGAGTCAAACAGTTGAGTTACTGTTGACAGGCGTCGATGGTGGTGGCAACGTTACGCTGCAGTGGAGCGGGGCAAAAGTTGTCGTAAACAGAGCTGGTGATATTAGACAAGTCGAATGGAGTCCCACTACATCGTCGACTTGGAGGATTTTCTTGGATACTAGTTCAGTTGAGCTATTTTGCGGTGATGGGGAAGCGGTATTCAGTTCAAGAGTATATCCCCTGGGTGGTTGGAAGCTGGAGAATTTGAGTCCTCAGAACCTTCCTATTGAAGCTTACCTGTTGAAAAAAAGTGTTACTTAATATTATTTTCTAAGCAAATATTGATGTATATTATGTCATTTTGTGGTAAATATTCAAAGTAAGTTACTTCTATAGTTGAACGAATTTATAAGATATTTATTAGAATATTTTTTCATGTATTAGTTATTATTTGGTCTGGGTGTTTCTATGTTTAATATATTTGCATTTTAGAACCCAGGACACAAGTTAGTTAAGCTATGCTTATATTGGGTCTGGATAGCGCTGTGTACAATGTACTACAAGATTTATTTTGTTTATTTATTTCATTCTCTTTTTGTATGGGTATCCGAGGGGATTTCCGTACGAAAAAAAAGGTACCATTAAGATAATCGGAGAGGATTTCCGCACGAAAAAAGAGGCACTATTAAGATAGCAAACAATCCTTGATCCACCTTTTGGTAAGTGGATATTTGTATCAAAGAACACGCAGGGAAAAAAGAAGAAAAAGGTAAGGTGATAAGGGGGAGGGCTAAGGCCACTGGCACTCTCGCAATTCGCATGAAATGCAGCATACTGTTACTTAAAGATTGTGCTACTTTCCTGGTGATACCGTCCGATGTGTGCTATTTTTTGTGATGTACTTAAAAAAATGCGAATTTTTGCTAGAATCCCACTAATATCATAAATGTGAAAGTTTGGATGGATGGATGTATGGATGATTGTTTGTTACTCAATCACGTCAGAACGGCTGAATGGACTTGGCTGAAATTTGGTACTGGGATAGATTATAGTCTGGAATAGGACATAGGCTTCTTTTTATCCCTAAAATAGGTTACCATGGGGACCGGCAGCGGAATCGAAATCCCATGCAGACGAAGCCGCGGGCAATTTCTAGTTGGTAATAAAAATAAAGTTCACGTAGGATGGACGACATAAGTTGCAAAACGCGGAAGTTTGTTTGGGTGGTTTATTACCCATAGATACACTTTCCTCGTAGATACACTTTAAGAAAATCTCCGCTTTCGTTCCCGTTAGATACAGTGTGTAGTTGTATGGATGTTTTTAGGGCTCCGTTGCCAAATGGCAAAAAACGGAACCCTTATAGATTCGTCATTGCCCGGTAGATGGCAATAGGCTCGACCCCTATTACATTGGGACCTCAACATAACTGGTGAATCGTGGGTGTGTAATACACCTCTGCCTACCCCTTCGGGGATACAGGCGTGAAGTTATGTTATGTTATGTTATGTTATGTTATGTTATGTTATGTTATGTTATATGTTATGTTATATGTTATGTTATATGTTGTGTTATATGTTGTGTTATATGTTGTGTTATATGTTGTGTTATATGTTGTGTTATATGTTGTGTTATATGTTGTGTTATATGTTGTGTTATATGTTGTGTTATATGTTGTGTTATATGTTGTGTTATATGTTGTGTTATATGTTGTGTTATATGTTGTGTTATATGTTGTGTTATATGTTGTGTTATATGTTGTGTTATATGTTGTGTTATATGTTGTGTTATATGTTGTGTTATATGTTGTGTTATATGTTGTGTTATATGTTGTGTTATATGTTGTGTTATATGTTGTGTTATATGTTGTGTTATATGTTGTGTTATATGTTGTGTTATATGTTGTGTTATATGTTGTGTTATATGTTGTGTTATATGTTGTGTTATATGTTGTGTTATATGTTGTGTTATATGTTGTGTTATATGTTGTGTTATATGTTGTGTTATATGTTGTGTTATATGTTGTGTTATATGTTGTGTTATATGTTGTGTTATATGTTGTGTTATATGTTGTGTTATATGTTGTGTTATATGTTGTGTTATATGTTGTGTTATATGTTGTGTTATATGTTGTGTTATATGTTGTGTTATATGTTGTGTTATATGTTGTGTTATATGTTGTGTTATATGTTGTGTTATATGTTGTGTTATATGTTGTGTTATATGTTGTGTTATATGTTGTGTTATATGTTGTGTTATATGTTGTGTTATATGTTGTGTTATATGTTGTGTTATATGTTGTGTTATATGTTGTGTTATATGTTGTGTTATATGTTGTGTTATATGTTGTGTTATATGTTGTGTTATATGTTGTGTTATATGTTGTGTTATATGTTGTGTTATATGTTGTGTTATATGTTGTGTTATATGTTGTGTTATATGTTGTGTTATATGTTGTGTTATATGTTGTGTTATATGTTGTGTTATATGTTGTGTTATATGTTGTGTTATATGTTGTGTTATATGTTGTGTTATATGTTGTGTTATATGTTGTGTTATATGTTGTGTTATATGTTGTGTTATATGTTGTGTTATATGTTGTGTTATGTGTTGTGTGTTATGTGTTATGTGTTATGTGTTATGTGTTATGTGTTATGTGTTATGTGTTATGTGTTATGTGTTATGTGTTATGTGTTATGTGTTATGTGTTATGTGTTGTGTGTTGTGTGTTATGTGTTATGTGTTATGTGTTATGTGTTATGTGTTATGTGTTATGTGTTATGTGTTATGTGTTATGTGTTATGTGTTATGTGTTATGTGTTATGTGTTATGTGTTATGTGTTATGTGTTATGTGTTATGTGTTATGTGTTATGTGTTATGTGTTATGTGTTATGTGTTATGTGTTATGTGTTATGTGTTATGTGTTATGTGTTATGTGTTATGTGTTATGTGTTATGTGTTATGTGTTATGTGTTATGTGTTATGTGTTATGTGTTATGTGTTATGTGTTATGTGTTATGTGTTATGTGTTATGTGTTATGTGTTATGTGTTATGTGTTATGTGTTATGTGTTATGTGTTATGTGTTATGTGTTATGTGTTATGTGTTATGTGTTATGTGTTATGTGTTATGTGTTATGTGTTATGTGTTATGTGTTATGTGTTATGTGTTATGTGTTATGTGTTATGTGTTATGTGTTATGTGTTATGTGTTATGTGTTATGTGTTATGTGTTATGTGTTATGTGTTATGTGTTATGTGTTATGTGTTATGTGTTATGTGTTATGTGTTATGTGTTATGTGTTATGTGTTATGTGTTATGTGTTATGTGTTATGTGTTATGTGTTATGTGTTATGTGTTATGTGTTATGTGTTATGTGTTATGTGTTATGTGTTATGTGTTATGTGTTGTGTGTTGTGTGTTGTGTGTTGTGTGTTGTGTGTTGTGTGTTGTGTGTTGTGTGTTGTGTGTTGTGTGTTGTGTGTTGTGTGTTGTGTGTTGTGTGTTGTGTGTTGTGTGTTGTGTGTTGTGTGTTGTGTGTTGTGTGTTGTGTGTTGTGTGTTGTGTGTTGTGTGTTGTGTGTTGTGTGTTGTGTGTTGTGTGTTGTGTGTTGTGTGTTGTGTGTTGTGTGTTGTGTGTTGTGTGTTGTGTGTTGTGTGTTGTGTGTTGTGTGTTGTGTGTTGTGTGTTGTGTGTTGTGTGTTGTGTGTTGTGTGTTGTGTGTTGTGTGTTGTGTGTTGTGTGTTGTGTGTTGTGTGTTGTGTGTTGTGTGTTGTGTGTTGTGTGTTGTGTGTTGTGTGTTGTGTGTTGTGTGTTGTGTGTTGTGTGTTGTGTGTTGTGTGTTGTGTGTTGTGTGTTGTGTGTTGTGTGTTGTGTGTTGTGTGTTGTGTGTTGTGTGTTGTGTGTTGTGTGTTGTGTGTTGTGTGTTGTGTGTTGTGTGTTGTGTGTTGTGTGTTGTGTGTTGTGTGTTGTGTGTTGTGTGTTGTGTGTTGTGTGTTGTGTGTTGTGTGTTGTGTGTTGTGTGTTGTGTGTTGTGTGTTGTGTGTTGTGTGTTGTGTGTTGTGTGTTGTGTGTTGTGTGTTGTGTGTTGTGTGTTGTGTGTTGTGTGTTGTGTGTTGTGTGTTGTATGTTGTGTGTTGTGTGTTGTGTGTTGTATGTTGTGTTATATGTTGTGTTATATGTTGTGTTATATGTTGTGTTATATGTTGTGTTATATGTTGTGTTATATGTTGTGTTATATGTTGTGTTATATGTTGTGTTATATGTTGTGTTATATGTTGTGTTATATGTTGTGTTATATGTTGTGTTATATGTTGTGTTATATGTTGTGTTATATGTTGTGTTATATGTTGTGTTATATGTTGTGTTATATGTTGTGTTATATGTTGTGTTATATGTTGTGTTATATGTTGTGTTATGTGTTGTGTTATGTGTTGTGTTATGTGTTGTGTTATGTGTTGTGTTATGTGTTATGTGTTATGTGTTATGTGTTATGTGTTATGTGTTATGTGTTATGTGTTATGTGTTATGTGTTATGTGTTATGTGTTATGTGTTATGTGTTATGTGTTATGTGTTATGTGTTATGTGTTATGTGTTATGTGTTATGTGTTATGTGTTATGTGTTATGTGTTATGTGTTATGTGTTGTGTGTTGTGTGTTGTGTGTTGTGTGTTGTGTGTTGTGTGTTGTGTGTTGTGTGTTGTGTGTTGTGTGTTGTGTGTTGTGTGTTGTGTGTTGTGTGTTGTGTGTTGTGTGTTGTGTGTTGTGTGTTGTGTGTTGTGTGTTGTGTGTTGTGTGTTGTGTGTTGTGTGTTGTGTGTTGTGTGTTGTGTGTTGTGTGTTGTGTGTTGTGTGTTGTGTGTTGTGTGTTGTGTGTTGTGTGTTGTGTGTTGTGTGTTGTGTGTTGTGTGTTGTGTGTTGTGTGTTGTGTGTTGTGTGTTGTGTGTTGTGTGTTGTGTGTTGTGTGTTGTGTGTTGTGTGTTGTGTGTTGTGTGTTGTGTGTTGTGTGTTGTGTGTTGTGTGTTGTGTGTTGTGTGTTGTGTGTTGTGTGTTGTGTGTTGTGTGTTGTGTGTTGTGTGTTGTGTGTTGTGTGTTGTGTGTTGTGTGTTGTGTGTTGTGTGTTGTGTGTTGTGTGTTGTGTGTTGTGTGTTGTGTGTTGTGTGTTGTGTGTTGTGTGTTGTGTGTTGTGTGTTGTGTGTTGTGTGTTGTGTGTTGTGTGTTGTGTGTTGTGTGTTGTGTGTTGTGTGTTGTGTGTTGTGTGTTGTGTGTTGTGTGTTGTGTGTTGTGTGTTGTGTGTTGTGTGTTGTGTGTTGTGTGTTGTGTGTTGTGTGTTGTGTGTTGTGTGTTGTGTGTTGTGTGTTGTGTGTTGTGTGTTGTGTGTTGTGTGTTGTGTGTTGTGTGTTGTGTGTTGTGTGTTGTGTGTTGTGTGTTGTGTGTTGTGTGTTGTGTGTTGTGTGTTGTGTGTTGTGTGTTGTGTGTTGTGTGTTGTGTGTTGTGTGTTGTGTGTTGTGTGTTGTGTGTTGTGTGTTGTGTGTTGTGTGTTGTGTGTTGTGTGTTGTGTGTTGTGTGTTGTGTGTTGTGTGTTGTGTGTTGTGTGTTGTGTGTTGTGTGTTGTGTGTTGTGTGTTGTGTGTTGTGTGTTGTGTGTTGTGTGTTGTGTGTTGTGTGTTGTGTGTTGTGTGTTGTGTGTTGTGTGTTGTGTGTTGTGTGTTGTGTGTTGTGTGTTGTGTGTTGTGTGTTGTGTGTTGTGTGTTGTGTGTTGTGTGTTGTGTGTTGTGTGTTGTGTGTTGTGTGTTGTGTGTTGTGTGTTGTGTGTTGTGTTGTGTTGTGTTGTGTTGTGTTGTGTTGTGTTGTGTTGTGTTGTGTTGTGTTGTGTTGTGTTGTGTTGTGTTGTGTTGTGTTGTGTTGTGTTATGTTATAGATTCGTCATGTCTCTGTCAGTCCGTCCGTATGTCACAGCCACTTTTTTCCGAAACCATAAGAACTATGCTGTTGAAACTTGGTAAGTACTTGTATTCTGTGAACTGCATTAAGATTTTCACACAAACTCAATTTTTTTTTCATTAAACCCTTGCGTGTTTGGTATCTATGGATAGGTCTTCAAAAATGATATTGAGGTTTCCAATATCATTTTTTTCTAAACAGAATAGTTTGCGCGAGAGACACTTCCAAAGTGGTAAAATGTGTGTCCTGTAACTTCCAAACTAGGAGAATGATTAAACTAAAAAAAAGATTTGATGTACATTACCATGTAAACTTCCAACGAAAATTGGTTTGAACGAGATCTAGTAAGTAGTTTTTTTTTAATACGTCTCAAATCGTAAACCGCAATTTACCATTAATTCAATCAACTCAAATATAAAAATTAAATAAAAACACTATTATGTTACTTGCTGCTACGGAACCCTTAATGGGCGAGTCCGACTCGCACTTGACCGCTTTTTTACTCTTTCACGCAAAAACGGCTGAACGAGTCTGAATGAAATTTGGCACAGCGATAGATTATGGTCTGATAAAATTGCCTATGTCCTACATAGGCAATTTTTTATCTAGGGAATGTTCCAGTGGGTCGCGAGAACGTGATCAGCTGCTTGCTTTAAATTTATATAAATAAAAATCACTCGCCGAAATATATGTACGCGGATAACTTCCGAATGACTGCACCAAATTGGATACTTCTTTTTTTATGTTTGTTATTTTTGTTTTTTACAGGACAAGGTTTGCATGAAATATATTATTGGTATTGGAGAATGTATTATAGCGGGGCGACGCAAGGGAGCGCAGCTAAGTGTAAATAAAATTTGAACGTAAGCATGAAAGTGCAGAATGAAATCAAAGTGATGCGACACTTCATGTGAAAGACTTCACATCAATGAAGGACGGTTAAATTATATTGTAACAACGATATCTCGAAAACTACTGATACATCTTATCGAAGTAAACCAAGAGGATTATACCTTTTTTTTTTTTTTTTTTTTTTTTTTTATCGTGCGGAAATCCCTTCGGATACCCCCCCGCCGGCCAGCGGGGGCGGTTATGTCGGGCTTGCACCGACTAAAACCGCACGCCGTCTCGGGTCTTCAGACGCCGGGGTGTAAGGTTACCCATAGAGCATATCCCTCGCACCCCGGCTGACCCTGGGCCATCTCACCACTAACAGCATCGCTCATCCTGTCTCCTCTGAAAGCAGAGGAGTACGGGGAGCGATGTGTTCCCGCCACGTTGGGTATTGGCCGACGATCAATGCCAACCCTATGAAGGGGTGAAGGGGAAGCCATTGACCGCCGCCCAGGGTGTACCGGCCGCTTCGATTCCGTTCCCCCCGGACTGCAGCGGGATCGGAATCGGAGCGACACTCGAGGAGGTTACCCAACACACACCCCAAGAGGATTATACCTGCGTCTTAAGCGACGACTGTGGACTACTGTGAACTGCTGAGCGACTTGAACTGTTGAAGAGTACTGTGTGTGCTAGTTATTTAGTTGTCTAGTTTGTGGTGAGCGAATAAACCTGTTTGTTATGTAATCGGCATTTAATTTGTACCCGCGCACGTAACAATATTGCTCATGAAAAAATGCTAAACACATGATTAAAAACTGAGGGTGAACGAGGGTGAAAAAAAATTAAAAATTAAAAAAATATATATTACTGAAATATGAATGCTAATAGATCATCAGTTTACATTTTTCTTAGTGTTAATATCTTGATATAACGTCTTGATATATAAACCTAATATCGAAATACATTGACACATCACGATACTGTTAAAAACAAACTACTTGAGGCTATAGTATCTTATCAAATCTATATGATATAAAAAACCGCATACCACATAGGAACGTTGCAGTCAATCATGGGTCTCCTTAAAATTTTCGTATTTTTCTGCACTCTCGCGACCGTGCATCGTCAGATTCTTGCAACCAGCAATGCTGAACTAGAAGCATATATTGAAGAAAAGAAAGGAGAGATAAATCCCCGATACAGACTACATTATCATGTGACACCGCCTGTAGGATGGATGAACGATCCCAATGGATTTTCATACTTCAATGGAGAGTACCATTTATTCTACCAGTTTTACCCATATGACAGCCAGTGGGGCCCTATGCATTGGGGACATGTGAAGAGCCCAAATCTAGTAGACTGGATACAATTACCCACTGCGTTAATACCTGGTGAAGAGCAGTGTTTCTCTGGAAGCGCTGTCGTTCAGAATAACCAATTAGTTCTAATGTATACGGCCCGCGAAGAGAGTGATGTCGACCCTTATTTCAATGAGACACAATATTTGGCATACAGTGACGATGGAATTAATTTCGAAAAGTATGAAGGTAATCCGGTATTGCGAGATGCTCCGAATGGATCACCAGACTTCCGTGATCCTAAAGTGTGGAAGCACGGAGACCACTGGTACGTAGTTATTGGAAGTAAGACTTCAGATAACAGAGGTCGCATATTACTTTATAGGTCCCCTGACCTAATTAATTGGGAGTTTTTAAGCGTGCTTGGAGAGTCTAGTGGCGATTTGGGTTACATGTGGGAATGCCCTGATTTCTTTGAGCTAGACGGAAGGTTTGTACTTCTATTCTCCCCACAAGGAGTGACACCTGTAGATGACAGGTACAAAAATACTTTCCAAACTGGATACATCATTGGAAAATTCAATTACGAAACGTTTGAATTCGTACCTGAAGTTGATTTTCAAGAATTAGATTTTGGGCACGACTTCTATGCCACGCAAACTATTGAACAAGATGGCCAGAGGATTCTAATCGCTTGGTTTGGTATGTGGGAGAGTCCATTTCCTGAAGCTGTCGATGGTTGGTCAGGAGCTACTACTATTTTCAGAGAACTTGAATTATGGGGCAATCGAATTCTTATGAAGCCAGTAGAAGCAATCACGAAACTCAGAGATGAATTCGTTTTGAATGGAGGACTTATTGAAGGAGAAAGTATTACTTTTGAAAAGACTGCGGAATTATTAGTTAGCGGTGATATAAATCAAAAGATAGAGTTAAAAATTACAGGCACTAATGGTGGAGAGCAAGTTGTAATACAATGGGATCCGAATGTTCGTAAAGTTGTGGTGGATAAGCTGGGAGATGTGAGACAAGTGGAATGGGTACCGATCAATTCACAAACATGGAGGATCTTTCTAGATGCTAGTTCCTTGGAGCTGTTTTGTGGTCAAGGTGAAGTGGTTTTCAGTACGAGAGTGTATCCAGAGGGAGGATGGCTTGTGACGAATTCGAGTCCGCAAGCTGTTCATGTTGTGGCGTATACATTGAGAAGAAGTGTTCCTGAATAAGTATTTCAAACCCATAATTATTTATTAACTCCACCGCAAGCCACTGTGCATGTAGCGCAGTTAAATTTAACCAATTTCTAATTGTCATAACGATTTAAAACTTTGTACGTATGGGAGATCCGCATGATAATACGTTATGAAATTTATTGTAATTTTGTTTTGATGATGTGTTTACTTGCAAAATTGTATGTTAAACTAATATTAACTATTAAAATTCATATTTTTCTAGATATTTTTTGTTATTTTGCTTGTGATATAAATAAATTTAGTTTAAAACAAATAAAAAAAAGCGGCCAAGTGCGAATCGGACTCGCCCATGAAGGGTTCCGTAGCAGCAAGTAACATAAAAATGCTTTTTTTAAATTTTATATTTGAGTTCATTGAATGAAAGGTAAATTGCGTTTTACGATTTATGACGTTTTATAAAAAAACTACTTAATAGATCTCGTTCAAACCAATTTTCGGTGGAAGTTTATATGGTAATGTACATCATATATTTTTTTAGTTTTGACTTTCTCTTATTTTAGAAGTTACAGTGTCACACATTTTACCAAGTTGGAAGTGTCTCTCTTGCAAACTATTCAGTTTAGAAAAAAATTATATTAGAAACATCAATATCATTTTTGGAGACCTATCTATAGTTACTACACAGGTATGGGTTTGATGAAAAAAAAAATTTTGTGTTTCAGTTATAAGTATGGGGAACCCCCAAAATTTAATTTCTTTTCTATTTTTGTGTAAAAATGTTAATGCGGTTCACAGAATACATCTACTTACCAAATTTCAACAGCATAGTTCTTATAGTTTCGGAAAAAAGTGGCTGTGACATACGGACGGACAGACAGACAGACATGACGAATCTATAAGGGTTCCGTTTATTGCCATTTGGCAACGGAACCCTAAAAAGGCGTTTAAAGAGATGAGCCTCCTAGGTTTCACTAGTGAGGAAATTAATGAAAACAATTGAACAGTACTTAAAGTAATTATCTATGAATGTCACGAATAAATCGTTATATGTAGGAATGAAACCTATAACAATCGCCTACAATAGCAGTTGGTCATGCACGAACCATTAATAGACAGTGAGCGTTTTGCTCTCAACTGGGCATTTTCCATACCTCTGTGGAGCACTCCCTAGGAGGAAAAGTAAATACCCACCTACCGATAATTACCGAACCGAGAATCGACTTTAGCTCCTCACTATCACCAATGAATGCCAGGAGACCGATCTTGTTTCCTTAAAAGTGATAAGAACTTGATAAACTCTAGCAAATAATGGTTTATAGAAAAGTACTAGAAAATATCTGTGATACGTGTTATCTCAGATAAATGAAAATGTCAAGATAGCAGACGCAACGATAAACCAGATGACACGGCTGATAATGAGACTCGATACTTTTATGTTGATGCTACCATTAGCTATACCAATTGAACTACCTCCGTCTAGAAAGACATAGCCCGGATAAAAAAAAAAGTATGGGTATACCTTTGGGTTGCCTGACGTTTCGACCAGGTTAAACTGGCCGTGGTCACAGGCTTAACGTTATTGTATATTATGGAACGCAGAAGTTAATTTTTTCATAATTCATTCATTATTCCTTGCCCAATGCAACTTACACTCAAATTATAGACAAAATTGTGTCTTCTAAGTATAATAGTAATTCCACTATTGTATTACTGGTAGGTGAGAGTATCAGAATAGGCAAGAAAGACTTAATGTACTGTATAGACTCCCTCAGTAAACTAAAAGTATTTAAAATAATATTATGCGCATTTCCATATGTGTGTTGCCAGTCCTCATCTTATAATAAAAAGATACATTATTTGAATAATTTTATTCATACTTTGACATGTCGTCATAGTAACACTTTTATATTTTTTGACACTAATAATTTTATTAGTAATTATTGTTTTAAGACTAAAGATAGTATCTATCTTATAAAGTATGACAAATATAAAGTTGCTACATTAGTAGCATATAATATTAATTTTTGGACGAGTTTACATTGTAAACGAAGCAATAACCTAATACCTACAGACTTGCCAGATACTTGTGTAACGATTAAATGTTTTTATGAGGGTTTTTAAATGGAGTTTATCAATGAAGTTGCAATAAAGTTAAGGGTGTGACTTATGCACTGTGAAAATTAATTAAATAATGAATGTAATTAAGACTTACTACCGGCTAGGGCGAGCAGAGAGTTAAATAAAAGGTTGATTACAATGTATAGTATGAGATTATAATCGTGAATAGAATGTTACATAAATTTATATCTGGTATTTGAGTAAATGAACCTCAGGGAATGGATTCATAATACATATTCTGCCGTGGCGTTGTTCGGTCCGTTGTGCAAGATGTTAGTATGCACTTAGCTAGTGGACACGTGGCTGGTGGTGTTGCCGGCGTGCCAGGGTCTCCGCTGGTGTGCCTCGCTACCGCTATGATGGTGCGAAGCCCGGTGCGAAGACCCTGGAAATAGGAAAGGTGCGGGTCAGTTTGTCACTAGGCAATTACGTCCAAGTGACCCGCTAAAATAGCAGGTGAAGAGAATCTCCCAGCGGCAATGCAGCGTAGCTAGAAGCTATAATAAAAAGAAAATAGATAGGCAGCACAAGCTGGTGCCGCGACCTCTGACCGTAGGGGTCATCGGCCTCGTGGCACTAAATAGGTAGGCTGAAATAGCACACAGAATAAAATAAAAATATATTAAGCCATGCTTTTTAGCAGGCAATAAGCTGCACCGCTGGAAAGTCTTCACCTGTAGAAGAAGTAGGAAATGTTGATCTCAAAACTTACCCGGAGCCGACAGCAGTTGGCCACGGGGTCAAAGCGACCTTCCTTGGCGAAGGTTCCAAGGAAAGGGACGATATAAGAGCCGTCAGTTCATAACTGAGCTAGTGTTGTCCAATCTCGCTCGCACAACCATAGATATTTAGTAATAACTATCGAAACATACTAAAATATCGATTATTTTACGGATATTGTTTTAATTAGATTTATAAAGAATCCACAACGTTACAATACCCCCTCAATTAGTTCAGGGTTTTTGTTACCCAAAAACCCGATACTGGACTGCTCAATACAATGCTCGACTTACGCTTACACATACATACTTTCTTACATACCTCCTCTATCATATTCATCCATACTTTGCGGTTACCACTTAAATAATGTAGCACACGCTTCCTTCCGAAGAGAGTTTCCAGGATAATAGGCGCTGGAGACTCAGACGTAAATCTAACAAGATGGTAAACATTGAAATGTCACAGACAACAATTTCAATGGGAAGAAAAAGAGCAATAAATACCACTATATATTTTCGACTATAAAAGATAAAGTGTTATGTTTTTAGTATAGGGCTTATTTTAGATGTATACATTACCGCATCTGCAATAAGGCTTATTTCACGAGTTTGCAAACCGCTCGGAAGAAGACATAACAGAGATATGCAATAAGGCTTGTTTTTGGAACTGAGTTTGCACGACCGCTCAGCATAATAGTGGTATAAAACCATAAAAAAACAATACCCAGATACTGGTTATCCCAGCTCCAAGAAAAGGTATCCGTTGGTTTAAAACGCCAACGGACCCACAAATGGTATAAAACCATAAAAACTCCTGGTGACTGGTTGAATATACCAGCACCAAGGTAAGGTATCCGTTGGTTTAAAACGCCAACGGACCCAAAAACAACATCAGTTGGTTTAAAACGCCAACCGACCCACAACAACCTTTACTAGGCAAAGCCTAATAATAAAAGAAAACGAACATGAAGTTCAAAGTTCCATCTCAAAGAGAGGAGAAAAGAAGAAGAAAATATATAGTAGTGGTAGGGTAATATGATTTCAAACAATAAAGACAATTAATTTGTCAAAAAAATATAATTAACAACTTTTAAAGTTATGACCAAGTCAATTTATTATTAAAGTGTTATTATTTAAAGTAAAATAGTTTATTATTTGACCCACATCAGTGAGTATGTATGCAAACATCAGTTGCAATTGGAACAACTAGTGTTCAAAAAAAAATTTTTTCAAAATTTCAAAAAATTAAGAACCCACGATTCAACAAGGTAGGTAGTTTCTCTAAAGTTTTGTAGTCGTTTATGTTTATATTTATATTTTGTGGCAAAAAGTAAAAAAAAAATTATTTTTAAAGTTCAAAATGACCATGAAGGCATTTTAGGGTTGATCCAACGGATCATACAAAAAATTGCAACAAGGCAAAATAATTACGAAGTTGAAAAAATTAATAAGTTGAAATATATATAATAAATTATTTTGGGGCAAGTCCAAATTAAATATTATTATTTATTCACTAATGAATAAATTTTAATGTTTTGTTCAAAAAAAACAGAAACATAAAAGGGAACAGTCATCCTATGAAAAGTATTACAACATGATAGAAATTTAACCAATAGGTTATAAGATATTAATATTTAATATTCAGTTAAAAAAGTCCAAAAGTTGGTATTCATGAAAGAATAATTTTATTTTGTTTTTAAAAAAACAATACAAATTTTTAAACAATAACTAGTAGTAATTTTATATTATAGTATACTGGCAACCTTTTTGATTGTCAAAACCATATGACGTTTGACAACTAAGTTTCAAACAATTTCAAAACAAACTTTGATAGAAATAAAATGTTCAAATATACGAACCAAAGATGTAATAACAATTGAAAAGTGTTACATTATTTAGTAAGAAGACATAATTGACCTGTAGACCATGTCTACCAACAGGATAGATGAGTTATTTAAGTTATAAAAGTTTTTGTTATATGTGCACATATTGGGTAGGTACATGAAGTTAAAAATTTTACTGGTGAACCTTTTATAGGTACAAATACTAATACGACCATTGTAGTATTGAGATATAGGTAGTGTATTACCACAGTGCAATAATTATAAAATGCAAGTTTTAGTTACAAGTATGTGTAGGTATATACTTGTTTGCCACAATTGTGTATAAGAGTGTTTAAGTGCAAAGGAAAGTTTATTGAATATTTACATATATTTACAACAATAGTGATTATTAGAACAAAACAAGTGTTGTTCATAGTTAAGAAGTTAGGTTGCTATTTATTTAATAAATTTATTAGGTTAGGTTAGATCCTTGTATTGTTTTATGTTTGATTAAAATGTTTTATATGAAATATATTGATTGTTTTACCTATATTTAGTTTATAGTTATGACACAAGTCATTTTAAAAGGACTCGGGGGAAATGGCTAATGCATTGCTGACTTTGAACGGTCAATTTGTATAAGTGGTAATGATTTTATTGCCTTTAAACTATACCAGACAACAATCCAACAATATGCAGAACAAGACGAAGTCTACAAATTTAAGTATTTATTATCTTTGTTGTTCTTTTCAAAGATTTTATTAGTTGTATGGAGATCTTTTATTCTTTGTATTTCTTTTCAAAGAATTAAGTTTTATTTTTTTTTTTTTTCAAAAACAAAAGCTAATTTGGATACAGAAATCCGACAAGCAACACTGACTACAAAACAGTTGAGTAAGTATTAAATTTAAATGGTAAATTAACCCAAAAAAATAAAATCTATGGTGCGATGAGCGAGATTGACATAAAAATTAAGTAAGTAATTTAGTTCAATATAAGGTACCTACTAGTAAAATCAAGTAGTATATATGTAACCTGTCAGTGAGGAATAAACTATTTGTGTATAATACAACATAATAGTATTAATATATCATAATAAAGATAAATTTCAACCTGCAATAGGTTGATAATAACTTAATATATGTTATTATAATGCACATAAAAGGAAAGCAAGTATAAAAAGTATAATAAATTCACTGACTGGGTACTAGGTGCGGGACACCTATACAAAAATAGAATTAAAAAGTAAGTAGATATGGTTGAGATCAACAAGTCCAAGAAACAAAAGTGAATAGATCCTTATTTTACCAGTGGTATAACAGTATACTATACAGTTAAAATGACCATATGAGGTATTAAACCAGTCTAGATGTTAAAAATGCAAAATATTTGTAAAAAGTAATGTTAATTAGCCTTGTTGTTATATTTAACACAAGTAATTAGTTAAATAAATGAGTAATTTCACTAATATAATGGAAAAAGTATGCATTATTCAGTTAATTATAAAAAAATTGAAATTAATAATTATTTTCAACTACCTTCATTCAGTTAAAAATGAAAAATAACAATAAAATTGGTGAAAAAAAATCACCACTGGCAAAGTAAAGAGGAAAATAAGAAATAAAGTACTTACGGACCAAACACACAATACCTACGGCAGAATAATACCTTGAAGGCGCCAATGTAACGATTAAATGTTTTTATGAGGGTTTTTAAATGGAGTTTATCAATGAAGTTGCAATAAAGTTAAGGGTGTGACTTATGCACTGTGAAAATTAATTAAATAATGAATGTAATTAAGACTTACTACCGGCTAGGGCGAGCAGAGAGTTAAATAAAAGGTTGATTACAATGTATAGTATGAGATTATAATCGTGAATAGAATGTTACATAAATTTATATCTGGTATTTGAGTAAATGAACCTCAGGGAATGGATTCATAATACATATTCTGCCGTGGCGTTGTTCGGTCCGTTGTGCAAGATGTTAGTATGCACTTAGCTAGTGGACACGTGGCTGGTGGTGTTGCCGGCGTGCCAGGGTCTCCGCTGGTGTGCCTCGCTACCGCTATGATGGTGCGAAGCCCGGTGCGAAGACCCTGGAAATAGGAAAGGTGCGGGTCAGTTTGTCACTAGGCAATTACGTCCAAGTGACCCGCTAAAATAGCAGGTGAAGAGAATCTCCCAGCGGCAATGCAGCGTAGCTAGAAGCTATAATAAAAAGAAAATAGATAGGCAGCACAAGCTGGTGCCGCGACCTCTGACCGTAGGGGTCATCGGCCTCGTGGCACTAAATAGGTAGGCTGAAATAGCACACAGAATAAAATAAAAATATATTAAGCCATGCTTTTTAGCAGGCAATAAGCTGCACCGCTGGAAAGTCTTCACCTGTAGAAGAAGTAGGAAATGTTGATCTCAAAACTTACCCGGAGCCGACAGCAGTTGGCCACGGGGTCAAAGCGACCTTCCTTGGCGAAGGTTCCAAGGAAAGGGACGATATAAGAGCCGTCAGTTCATAACTGAGCTAGTGTTGTCCAATCTCGCTCGCACAACCATAGATATTTAGTAATAACTATCGAAACATACTAAAATATCGATTAATTTACGGATATTGTTTTAATTAGATTTATAAAGAATCCACAACGTTACACTTGTAGTGGTAATTCTGTATGTTTAACTGATAATGATACTTTAAACTAAGTGTTCAGACAACAGGAATGCCAGAGCTAAAGATAGCTCATCAAAACATAGAAGGTCTTCCCGGCAAGGAATTAATAATTGAATTATTTCTAGAGAAATTAAATGTGGATATTTTGTGTTTGACTGAGCATTGGCTCAAAGAGAGATATGATGTTCAGTATAGACACTTACAATATTGTAAGTTGCTTTAACAGAAAGTCTGCTATCAGAGGTGGCTCCATGGTCTTAATAAAAAATGGTCTCCGCAGCAAAGAGCGGATTGACATTGTTAGACTTTCTGTTGAGCGATGTGCTGAGGTGGCCTGTGCCGAGCTTGATAGTTATATAGTAGTCTGCGTATACAGTCCACCTAGTAGTGATTTTGGAACGTTTATTGGGGTCATGGACCAAATTCTTGGGATAGCATCAAATAGCAGAAAGAATCTAATTGTGTGTGGAGACTTTAATATAAACATCTTGGAACAGTGTAGGAAAAGTACCCAATTTCTAAACATGTTCAAGAGTTACAACCTTGAAAATATTTTCTGAGAACCAACTAGAATCACTGCTACAACTGCCAGTTGTTTAGATAATTTTTTTAGTGACAGTGTATACTTAAGTAAGTCTGTAATAAGTGCGTTGCCCTCAGATCACTGTGGTCAAATAGTATCCTTTTCCAAGGGAAATAATAATCAACCTAAAGAGAAAATTATGTGTAGGCCCATAACCTCTAACAAAATTAGAGAATTCAAAAACTTGTTAGAGAACAAGCTCAATTGTGTAGCTTACCTAGGCAATAATCCTGAGGTTCATTACAATAGTTTATTTAGTACATTAACTGATGCTTTTTCACATATATTCAAACAAAAATGTAAAAAGCACAGTACTAAATCTAAATTCTGTGAATGGGCTACTGTAGGCATATATAAAAGTAGACGAACACTTTTCGATTTATACGCCCAAAAACAGTACAGACTTGACAGTCGTTTCATTGAATATGTCAAAAATTACTCTAAGGTATTCAAAAAAGTATGTAGACAAGCGAAGGCCATTCATATTAAAAGGAAAATAATTGAGGCTCCCAATAAAATGAAAGAAATTTGGAAAGTTATTAACAAAGAGTCTGGTAAATGTAAAGTGAGGGATACTGTTACTAAAATTAAATTAGAAAACAAGAATATAACCTCTCCGAAGGATATTGTAAATGCTTTTGAAGATTATTTTACCAATATTCCATTGCAACTCACTTCCTCTATTAACTCTAGCGCTAACAGTGCTGTGGCCCTTGTTGAGAGTAATATTAGTTCTTCTGAATTTAAGTTCAAACATATTGATCCCAATGACATTTTAAAAGCATTTAAAAATCTAAAAATAAAAATGTCTGAGGATTACTGGGGCATGTCAGTTAGTTTAATTAGTCATATAATTAATATCATTGCACCTGATCTAGCACTCATATTTAATGAATGTATAGATGAAGGCACATTTCCTAATTTAATGAAACACAGTAAACTAATACCATTATTTAAGAAAGGATCTAAGTCGGAACTTGGGAACTACCGCCCCATCTCTATTTTGCCAGCTCTGAGTAAGGTGTTTGAGAGAGTGATGCTCAATCAGATGCAACTGTACTTTAAGACCAACAATCTTTTCCATAGCCAACAATATGGCTTTACTGGTGGGAAATCTACCACTGATGCGGGAGTGGCTCTAGTCAGCCTAATTTACGACGCTTGGGAGGGATCGCAGGATGCTATTGGTGTATTCTGTGATCTTTCTAAAGCATTTGATTGTGTTGACCATCAAACACTCTTGCTCAAGCTACGTCGATATGGATTTGATGAGAAATCAATAGAACTATTAAAATCATACTTAACAGATAGGCTTCAGACTATTGTTGTGAATAACGTCAAGTCAAACGGATCAAACGTCAAAATAGGCGTACCACAGGGATCAATCCTAGGACCTTTTCTCTTCTTGGTGTATGTCAATGACCTGCCTTATACGATCGAGGCTCAAGCTGGCATAGTACTGTTTGCAGATGATACGTCACTGATATTCAAAGTAGATCGGCGTAGTACAGATGCGAGTAATAACATAACAACATTAATAACATTTTGAACGCCATTTCAAATTGGTTTTATGCAAACAACCTATTGTTGAATGCAGAAAAGACCAAATGCATTAGGTTTATACTGCCTAATGTGAGGCAAGCACACGTTAATGTCGTGCTGGAGGGGCAAAGGTTGGAATTTGTAAACAGCACTACTTTTCTAGGCATAACACTAGATTCGAAATTGCAATGGGATGACCATATCACTATTTTGGCCAATAAACTCAGTTCTGCTGCTTATGCTGTCAGACGGATTAGGTAGTTGACAGATGAACCTACTGCTAGGCTGGTATATTTTAGTTATTTTCATAGTCTGATGTCTTATGGAATACTACTTTGGGGGAATGCAGCAGATTTAGAAACTATATTTATACTTCAAAAGAGTGCATCAATTCAAGTTCGTGCCATTTATTGTTTAGGCAAGAGAGATTCTCTTAGGGAACGATTTAAAAAGACTAATATTTTAACTGTAGCTTCCCAATATATATTCGAGAACATACTGTATGTCAGGAAAAATATATCCAATTTTACAAAAGTAAGTGACATTACAGACAGAAATCTGCGTAATAAAAATAAACTGATCCTTCCATGTTATCGGCTTAGCAAAGTTAGTGATTCTTTTAGGGGGGAAGGTATACGCTTTTATAACGAATTGCCTGAATCGGTCCTTGGTATGCCTGACAATAAATTTAAAACCTTTGTTAAGACCACCTTATGTAAAAAAGCATACTATAGGACAGATGATTATCTTAAAGACAAAAATGTCTGGTTTGAGCATGGTGCAGGCTCCTCCTAAAATGCTAAAATGTTACAACTACAGCATAGTATTGTAGTAGGCACGCGACCTTTTTACCATATTTTAACTTTTTTCAATTATTTGAACGATTAACTTGGGTTAAATTTTATTATAACGTTTTATTATTATTTACCTTTATTTATCTTGACACGAGACAAAAATGTACATTCGTCCATATTTAGTCTTAAGAAATCACTATTATAAGCTGACGTCTCGAAAATGCCGCAGTGGAGTTTGTTGCGCCGTTTCTTCTCCACTAGCGCCTAGGAAGCGGTGGTAAACTTAGTATTAAGCAATTATTGACGTCAAAAAGATGTAATTACGTTGCACTATTTTGAAAAATAAAGACTTTGACTTTTTGACTTAATAAAAGTGCAAGCTGAGTGCCACCATTGTTAACATGGTACGTGTATGTAATGGTGACCCTCTTTCCTGAGACTTTACCTTCAGCTTACCATCAGGCGAGGTGTAGTCTAATTGACGTGTCCTTAATATAAAAAAAAAACCGGCCACGTGCGAGTCGGACTCGCACACTGAGGGTTCCGTAAAATATTTTTTATTATATGATGTATGTATGATGTATGTGAACCATGAATGTTTTTTTTTTTTTTTAAAGAATACTAGTAACCGAAATTACTAATATTCCCCCTAACCCCTCCAGTTAAGCTAAATTGCTTGTGTTAGGAGTGGGTTCACGTCGATAGTGTAATGGCCAGGATTTGAACCCGGGACCTCTCGATCGTAAGGTTGACTCCTTAACCATTAAGCTACCGACGCTTATCAACAAATTTAGTACCAAATAAGCTTAGTAACAAATAAGATGATAGCTATAAAAATTGTATTCGACCTTCGTCCTCCATGAGCGCAGGCATGTTGGTGGCAGGTGAGGCCGCCTGTTACCCCAGCAGAAGCAGGCCGGGACGGCGGGGCGACTAGCGCCCCTCCCCCAAACCGGGGCAAGACGGGGACACCGTGGTTCCCAAACCCGAGGGGGCCATCTCGAAACCGGAGCTGGCCCAGGGTCAGTCGGGGTGCGAGGGATATGCTCTACGGGCAACCTTACACCCCGGCGTCTTGCAACTCGAGACAGCGTGCGGTTTTAGTCGGTTTAAGCCCGACATAACCGCCCCCGCTGGCTGGCGGGGGGGGGGGGGGTATCTGAAGGGATTTCAGCACGAAAAAAAAGGTACTTTGATTTTACAATATTTTTTTCTCTTTATACAGGTTGATGTTAAAATTGAATGCGATTGACTTCAGCAGATTGAAGCGATAGCTAAAAGGCACACTTCCCACCTTACAGTCAACCTGCAAAGTAGGAAGAAAGAAAGAGATTTGATTTGATTGGTATCATTCGCGTTGAGGTTATTAACTACCTATATCGCGAGAATCATCTAATTGGTCTCACGTAAATTCATTTTTTTAGGTTTTACTTTCTGAAAGTCAAGCCATATTGACGAGCGATGTTATTATCCTCACAGTTAATGTTATTTTAAACTCGACAACCAAGAAACTGAATACTTAAAGAAGGATATGACAATCCCTAACTTTATTCGAGTCTCCCTCGAACGAAGTTACATAAGTACTAAAAACAAATTCTGGTAATCTTTTTAAAGCATCCTGTATTTTAAACTAAAAGCCAAGCCTAGATCATAAAAGTCGATATTTGCTAGTAACGGATGTTTCGGATGTAAGTTAATGTGCTAAAATATATTATCAGTGGCATTAGGTACCCTTTTTTTTTCGTGCGGAAATCCTTTCGGAACCTCCCCACCAGTTATGTCAGACTCGAACCGACTACAACTACACGCCGTCTCGGGTCTTCAGGTGTAAGGTGGCCCATAAGGTATTTTCCTTGTACCCCGACTGATCCAGGTTCATCTAAGGTTTCGATATGCCCTCCTCGGGCTTGTGAACCACGGTGTCCGCCGCCCCGGCCTGCTTCTGCTAGGGTGATAGGCGGTTCCACCTGTCACCCCCAGGCTTGCGCTGAGGGTGGAGGTCGTGGAGCGACATCTGAGTCACCTCCGCGCCTCGCGGGCTCTGCGGATCGGGAGAGACCTGTGTCTCTTCCGGACCCGTTCCGCCGCCTCCTCTGTGGAATAATATAAATAACTGCAAAATTGATTTGATCATTTTATTGACAAGCTTCATGACGGCATTTGATGACCTCTGTGGCGTAGCGGGCCAAAGGTCACGGGTTCGATTCCCGCTCAGTGCAAATATGTATATTTGTATTGGTCTGGGTGTTGCTATGTATAATATTTATTTATTTACAAAAAAGTACTTAAGTATGTTTATCCGCATTCTAGAACCCATATGACAAGCTCTGCTTAGTTTGGGTCTAGATGGCGTTGTGTACTTTGTCCTATAATATTTATTATTTTATTCCTATTGGCCCCTTGATCGCTAATCACTCCATTCTACTCGGTACAACAGAATATTAGAAAATGAAAGTTGGCAATGAAATTTAAATACTTATATCTAATTTTAAAATTTAAATATGTTCTTAGCCAATATTTCTTCTCTTGCAGACTCAGTTGCGAAGGAACCAGTTAGCTTGGCTCACAATCACTTTGCTGGAGCTGACTGGTACTTACTTTTGGCGGAAATAGTTTTTATTATATATTATTATATTATTTTTTTAGTAGAAGTACTTAAATTTCTTGTTTCTATTTATAAACTCTTATGCAGATATCGAACTACTACCTCTGCGCTGGTAGTCTCTGTACTGGCCTTAACATTCCGTGGATTTTGCAGATGGAGGAACACCTAGGGAGTTAATATATAGACCGTGGTCACACGCCACGGTCTATATATTAACTGCAAAGTCAAAAACCATTTATTCTGTGTAGACCATTAATACGGAACTTACAAAACGTCAAAAAAATTAAACTAATGTTTGGCAAATGGACCACCGGTTCAAAACGCGGCCCTGTCCTGAGAAGACTCCGGCAAGAAACTCAGCGGGCTGTTTTTTCTGGTCTATTTACAAACATGTTTACTTAATCTAATTACAATATTTCGTTTGAGTAGCATAGTGAAGAGCAAACAGTTCATATCCAAGCTTGTTTATCGTCTAAACAGTCTTGAATTTTATAATAGCTTTTTTGGCAGAGTTTAGTTTTAATTTGGCTTTTAAATTTATGAAGAGGTAGATTCTTCATTTCACTAGGAAGCTTGTTGTAGAAGCGTATACAGTTACCCTGAAAAGAATTACTGATCTTGTGGAGTCGACTACTACATACCATTTTTTTTTTTTTTTTTTTTAACGTGCGGAAATCCCTTCGGATACCCCCCCGCCGGCCAGCGGGGGTGGTTATGTCGTGTCTCGACTAAAACCGCACGGTGTCCTCCCCAAGTGGCCGTTGCCGGGCACCCCGGGTAAGCCCTCGAAAGGATAACCCCAGGGTTGCCGGCGGGCTTTGGCCGCCACCGCGGCCTCGCCTGGTGGGGTCGGGTTTTATCCCGCTTCGGTGAGTTGGCAGGCGTGTGTAGGGCACACACGACACGCCTCCGCCACGGCCTGCTTCTGTAAGGACGGCGAGTCGGCCAACTGCCGTCCTCAGGCCCCGATCATGGAGGTCGGTAGTCCCGGGCGTAGATGAGTCTGCGGCGTCCTCGCCGCAGACTGCGAAATTCGGGGGGCAGGGTTCTCTCCCGCTCCCTCTCCGCCGTCTCTTTCGCGCGCATTACCTGCTCGCAGAAAGAGGCGGCGGCGTGCCACTTGCTCCCGTCGGAGACCACGGCCCTCACCATGGTCTCCAACGAGAGAACGTCCACGCCCAGGACCGCAACGAGATCCCGGCGTTGACTCGCCCACGCAGGGCACTCCACCAACGTGTGGAGCGCCGTGTCTTCGCCAGGATCCTCGCAGTGCTGGCACTGCGGCGTTGTCTCCCGGTGGATGCGCCACAGATACTTACCGAAGCACCCGTGTCCGGTAACCATCTGGCACATCCGGTAGGAGAGGTCCCCATGGTCCCTCTCCAACCACTCCTTCATGATCGGTCTCACCGCCGCAATGGTGGATTCCCCCCACCTTGGGTGCTCAAGTCGCACCCTCCATGTCTCCATGAGTTCCTGGCGGAGCAGGGACCGCTGAGCCCTGATTTCTCGGGGCTCCGGCCTATGGCCCCGCTCCAGCGCCTCCTTGCGCCACTGGTACAGCAGCGCAAGGGCTCTCGCTTCCAGGTCCCATGGAGGGGTCCCGGCTAGGAGACATGCCGCCTCGACGGAGATCGTGCGATACCCCCTGATGACTCTGACGGCCATCGCTTTTAACGGGCTGTTTAATACAGCCACGTTGCGGGCCGCCAGAGTCTCCGCCCATACTGGGGCCCCGTACAGGGCCATGCTTCGCACGATCCCCAGGTACAGTCTCCTAGTGGGGGCGTTGGGTCCCTTAACGTTGGGCATCAGCCGCGATAGCGCGGCCGCAGCCCCCCTCAGTTTCGGAACCAGACTTCGGAGATGAGGTCCGAAGTCCCATCGGCTATCGAGTACGAGCCCAAGGTACTTCATCGTGGGCTCGATGCCGATGCTTACGCCCCCTACGGTTATGCTGGTTCCCGCAGGTGGCCCCCTCCGAGGCCCGTGGAAACACATAGCCTCGGATTTGTGGAGAGCCACCTCGAGTCCCAGCCGCCGTATTCGACCCACGACTTGAGCAACCCCTGCCGTGGCCTTTAGTGCCGCGCTACGGTGCGTTGCTCCCCGCGCCATAACGAGGGTGTCGTCAGCATAACACGTTATGCTGACACCCTCGAGCAACGAACCGCGCAGCACCCAGTCGTATCCGATGTTCCACAGGAGTGGCCCTAGGACCGCTACTACATACCATAAGATTGTTTTTATGTCTAGTATTTACGTTATGTATATTACAAAGTCTTAAAAAATTGGAAATGTTTCTTCTAACATACAAAAGATTTTCAAAAATATATTGAGAAACTACAGTTAGAACGTTTATTTCTTTGAACATTTCTCGGAGGGAGACTCCCAGCTTATAAATTGCCCGCACAGCCCACTTTTGCAATACAAAGATTGTAAGTATTTAAATCTGCGGCATTACCCCAAAGGAGAATGCCGTAGCTCATAATACTATGAAAATAACTGAAATAAACTATTATAGCGGTATCTATGTCTGTTAAAGTCCTAATCTTTTTCACAGCGTAGGAAGCAGAACTTAACCTACTAGCTATTTTTTTAATATGTGATCCCCACTGTAATTTAGCATTGGTACTTAAACCTCAGAACACGTTCGATTCCACAGGGCTCAACAACTGTCCATTGAGTTGTACATTGGTTTCCACCTGTGTAACATTAGGTAAGGTGTAACATACATTTTTTTTTTTCATTAAGGCAAAGATTATTTATATTAAACCAATGAACCACTCTTGAGATTGCGTTGTTTACTTCGTCATAATTATCTAATTGTCTTTTAATTTTAAATATTAAGGAAGTATCATTGGCAAACAAAACAATACTATTTTTATCCCTTACGTAGTAAGGGAGGACATTTATATAAATTAAAAATACAAATGGTCCAAGTATCGAACCCTGTGGAACGCCCATGGAAACCAAAGATCCAACCGAACGTGTGCCGTTCACATCGACCCTCTGAATTCTATTGTTCAAATAAGAAGTCAAAAGGTCGAGAGCCTTGTTCCTTATTCCGTAATAATCTAATTTCCTGACTAATGTATCATGGTGGACGCAATCGAAGGCTCTGGATAGATCACAGAAAACACCTAATGCATCCTGCTTAAAATCCCATGCCTCGTAAATACATTTCAATAACTCTATACCAGCATCCGTCGTTGATCGTACTTTAGTAAACCCAAACTGTTTATCATGAAATAATTTATATTTATTAAAATGGGTTAGCATCTGGTCTAGAATTAATTTCTCAAATATTTTACTCAAGGTTGGCAACAGAGATGGGTCTGAAATTCGAGGGATCTGAGGCGCTGCCCGCCTTGAACAAAGGTATGACTTTACTATGTTTCATTAAATCAGGAAATATACCGCTAGTGACGCAGTCATTAAACACAGTTGCTAGATAAGGACTAATGACATCAATGATGCTTGAAACAGTTTTGACTGATGATCCTCATAGGTCCGCGGTCTTTTCAATATCAACGAATTTAAACGCTTTTGTGATGTCCTTGCTACCAACAACTGAGAATCTGAAAGCGGAGCAGAGTTTTGAGGTCTGCAGATGGCGAGAAGTCACTCGCTTAATGGTTTAGAAGGGCCAGTGGAGATCCTGTTAGTGTCTCCACAGACATATAGCCTGGGAATCTGAAACTATAGTCTAGTGGCTACGCTACCTGTATTTTTTTAATAACGAGATGCTTTTCTGACACGGCTATTTCAAAAATATCTGCACTACAAAGAATAGAAATATAAGTATGTCATGTGTTTAAGTAAAGTAGGACGTAGATAATAATCTATTTTATTGTTTAGATGGTGATAGTTTTTACTAAATGATAGTCGGAGGTATTGCAGCATGTAGCGTTGTAGCCACCAGCCTGGTGCAGCAATAGTACAACGTCCTTCTTGTTGAAGTCGGGGAAGGTGCTCCGTATGAGGCTACGGTAAGTAAGAGTAACTAATATATTAGTAATTTTGATATTTCTTCTTCTTTTACCCGATATTTTTTTTGTTTCAAATACATATTATGTTGTCGATACCAAGTCATCTCACCAAATTCAGACACCTAATTTTGTGACACCTTATATATTCAAATTACAAAGCGGGTCAATGAAACAAGTTTACTTCAGTAATCTTTTTTGTATCGACCACCACTTACCACTTGCAAAGATGAAAACTTCTCTGCAAGTTTGTTAACGTAGTAAAACTTGTCAATAAAATGACTATCTCATTATGAGGTATTATTTCGGTGACAGAAACTAAAAGTTATTATAATCTGTAAACAAACACTAATGGGTGTTTTATTACCTCCCCTCGGTGACTACCTTAAGCAGTAACTATAATACTGTATTGTTTATTTTAGATACCAAGCTTAGTTCCATATTTAAGAGATTCGCATGTAGATTGAAACTTTACTACGGAAACCGATACACGCTGCACGCTGTTTCCCATGCCAAGTTCCGAAGATACTGAAAATTAGTATCGGTAGGATGCTTGGAGGTTCAGGTGAATTGAACCAAATGATATACTCTCGAGGGAGCCTACAGAACTTCGATATGAGTGGTACCAGATTACCCAAGACCCTATTTGGCAATGGAAGAACATGCTCCCATATTTCATATAATCTGAAAATGGTTTCTTTTTATGAATGATAGGCTCACATTTGTCCGCTATCTCACCTGGTCGTAAGTAACAACGTGGTCTACGATGGATCACGTTTGCCTAGAAGGAACCTATTCACTCGAAACTTGAAGATTCTGAGAATATAGCTTTCCGGAAACACAGACTCAGGCACCCAATTCCACTCCTTAGCTGTACGCATAATAAATGTGTCGCCGAAACGTTTCGTGCGTATGAGTGGAATACCTACCATGTTCGTTGGTGGAAAGGGCTTGGAGGTATCAACTTGTGCAATTCTAGCGCACACTTTCCGAAATGTTAATGATAGTGTCATCAGGCAGACTTATAAAAGGTGTTATCTCGGTTTTGAAGGACATATTGGGGTTACAGAATCTATTACTGGTGAAGTTTTGGAAGGCTTTAGAGAAGCTGGTAAGGATATAATTACTGACATAGATGGACACAGAAACGGTTATTCGAGGGGTCTTGTAACAATAATTTCAGGGAAAGGCAAGGATCAGGTACAAGATATCTAAGTCATATCTCCGAATGCCACGACATAGCTACAGCTAAAAATACTTTGGTAACCAAACGAATTTTTCATGCAAACAAAACCGTTGTAGGTGTTCAAGTAATTGCAGATGAAATAAACATACATAACTTCACGCCTGTATCCCTGAAGGGGTAGGCAGAGGTGTATTACACACCCCACGATTCGCCAGTTATGTTTTAGGTCCCAATGTAATAGGGGGCGAGCCTATTGCCATCTACCGGGCACTACTAAGCGATCGATAATTAACATTTTTTTAATACACACATAAATACAAAAAGTCAGAGGTGTGTGCCCACCACCAGATGAAAATAAAAAACAACCATTTACGTTAGAAAAGAAATCATAGTGACATCTGGTGCAATAAAATATCCACAGATAATAATGCTACCAGGTATTGGTCCTAAAGAAGAATTACAGAAATTTAAAATTAAAATAATAGATAATCTGCCCGTTGGTAAAAATCTTCAAGACCACTTAGCCGTCTTTATTCCCTTTTTTTTTTCGTGCGGAAATCCCTTCGGATACACTAAAACCGCACGACGTCTCGGGTCTACAGACGCCGGGGTGTAAGGTTGCCCATAGAGCATATCCCTCGCACCCCGACTGACCCTCCTCGGGTTTGGGAACCACGGTGTCCCCTTCTTGCCCCGGTTTGGGGGAGGGGCGCTAGTCGCCCCAACGTCCCGGCCTGCTTCTGCTGGGGTGACAGGCGGCCTCACCTGCCACCTCCAGGTCTGCGATCAAGGAGGACGGAGGTCGTTAAGCGATCTCCGGCGCCGTCTTTATTCCCTATAAAACGAATGAAAAAGTCGATGACAAAGAAAGTCCTTCAGGGAAATATCCAACAGGTGTAATTGTAGGTTGTGTCTGTAAACGAGTCAACAAGATTCAAAACAGTCCCAGATTACACCGTGTCCGGTAAAATTAATATAAATCTGCAGTTTGGCGCATCTGCATTTAATTTTCACGAAGATATATTCTACTACTACTAACTTCACTTTACGTTACACTCCCGTAAGCAATTCTTGCTTCGAAGTACTGATCCTATGGTTTTTGTTGTACACTGTACTGGTTTTATGGATCGTCGTGATTTTAGTGATTTTGTAGATTACGTAAGTGATTTTATGAAAGTAGAAAAATCACCAGCTTTTAAGGAATTGAAAGTAAAATTTATTAAATTGACAGGTTACAAATGTGATAACTTTAAATAAAATAGCAAGAAATATTGGAGATGTCACATTTTATGTATGATTTTAAGCTTAAAATCCCTCAGTGGAACTTGTGCTATGGGCTACTTGTGGCAGGGGTACCGTATCACAATAACAACAATATACCGTACAACAATATAATGATCGTAGCAAAAGCATCTGATATTGTTATAGGAGTTTTTTTAATACCACTCAGGTCGCAGACAAGCTCACGGCCCACCTGATGAGAAGCGATTACCGTGGCCTATGGACGTGTGCAACACTAGGGGCATCACACTCGCGCTGCCGACCCTGTAAAAACCTTCTAATGCCCTTCTTGGAGAACCCCATATTGTAGTCAAGTCGTATTGTATATTGTAGTCGCTTGGGAAAACCACAGCAGGGAGATCATTCCACAGCCTGAGAGTGCACCGAATAAAGTGCTTTTCATACCTAACTGTACGCACCGGTTCCGGTCGCAACGTGTGAGGATGAATTCCCTGTCTGTAGGGAGCGGTGCGATGAAGAATGTGGCCGTGAGCATCATTGGCACATTGACACTGAACACACCCCATTATAAAGGCGGTAGAAAACGCACAAGGAGGCGAAATCTCTCCTGAGGTTAAGAGGTTCTATACTGCCGATAAGTATGGGATTGTCGACGATCCTCAGCGTCCATCTTTGCACCGAGTCGAACGAGTCAAGTTGGTATGTAGGTGCTACGGCAAAAAGGTGACAGCAGTACTCCATCTGGGGCCGGATTTGCGACTTATAAAGAAGAAGTCTTTGGCGACGATAGTCCAGTGGTGTACGTCTGCCGAGACGCCCCGGGCACACACCTCTGAATTTTTGTGGTTATGTGTGTATTAAAAATGTTGATTATCGCTCGCTTAGTAATGTGCCTGGTAGATGAAATTGTGGTGCTACAATAAATGGGGGTTTCTTAGCGGTGAATGCACATACTTGTGTCTTAGTGGGGTTGAATTGGACCAGGATTAGTCCAGATTAGTCTCGATTTTAGACACAAGTTGCTTGTGACTTTCATCCACTGCGGACTGAGGGATGTTAGCCCGGCCCGTGTAAAATGCGTCCCCGGTACTGGCGTCCGCATAGCAATGAGTGGAGTCATCAGACAGCATGTCATTGATATGAAGGAAGAACAGGGTCGGAGACAACACGGAGCCGTGTTGAGTACCAGGGGTTGTCCATACTGTTGGTCGCTCAATAGATCGTTCCCTTCAAGCTGTACGTTAATGACACGCTCCATTACCTTCGAGAGAAGGGTGGTGATACCGATAGGCCTGTAATTGGACGGGTCTGTTCTATCGCCTTTCTTAGGCACAGGATGCACGAAAGCGGTCTTCCACGAAGCTTGGTCTTGTCTCGTGGAGTAAGATAGCGCAAAAAGCTGTGTAAGTACAGGGCACAACTCTGGAGCACACTGCTTAAGCACCATCGCCGATATGCCGTCAGGCCCACTTGACTTGCGAAGATACTGGAATGGAATATAATTGGATGGAACATGAAAAAATTTGTTCAGACCAAATAGAAAATATGCCACAATAAACTACTTTCTTATTTATTTTGTTATAACCGTATCATTACAGTTTTTAAAATATGTGTAAATACGAGCTCAAAATTGAAGTTCAGTAGGTGAAGACTCTTGAAGATCAAATTAAGGTCACACCTGTGATCTAGTAAACTTTATGTTAGAGGCGCTTGTTGAGAACTTGTCCAAATGAAGTACTGATTAGATGAGACAAAATACTTTTACTTTAGACCTGTCAAACAAAATTCCCGTAAGCTCCAGAGTATAATCAGTTTGTACATACATCGAGTTATGAATAATATTTAGAAGCATGCGTAGCACAAACCTATTAAGTGCTACCCAATATATTTAGGACATAATATATCTATTGAATTAGGTATCGATGAGCAAATTATTGATTCGAAATTTATGGTCTATAACAACATCCCTAAAGATATGAGACAGCTGCCGTACCTATTTTTTTTTTCGTTAGGAAATCCCTTCGGATACCTCCCCGGCCAGCGGGGGTGGTTATGTCGGGCTTGAACCGACTAAAACTGCACACCGTCTCGGGTCTTAAGACACCGGGGTGTAAGGTTGCCCATAGAGCATATCCCTCGCACCCCGACTGACCGGAAACCGGAGATGGCCCAGCCATCTCCGGTTTCGAGATGGCCCCTCGAGTTTGGGAACCACGGTGTCCCCGTCTTGCCCCGGTTTGGGGGAGAGGCGCTAGTCGCTCCACCGTCCCGGCCTGCTTCTGCTGGGGTGACAGGCGGCCTCACCTGCCACCCAGGCCTGCGCTCATGGAGGACGGAGGTCGTTAAGTGACCTCCGGCGCCTGAGTCGCCTGCGACGCGCGGCGAGCATGTTGCGGGCTCGGCGGGCCGGGAGAGTTCTGAACCTCTACGGGCGCGCCCCGCCATCTCCTTCGCGAGCATTACATGCTCGCAGAAGGAGGTGGCGGTGGCCCATGCGCTTGCGCTTCGCACCATTGCCGCAATCATGCTGCCGAGCAAGAGGACTCCCACCCCGATGGCTGCCACGAGGTCACGCCTCGGCGCCTCCCACGCCGGGCAGTCTGCCAGTGTGTGCAGCCCTGAGTCCTCGCTCGCGTCGCAGTGATGACACTCAGGCGTTGGCTCCTTCCTGATCCGATGCAGGTGGTCCCCGAAGCACCCCTTCCCGGAGACCACCAGCGTCAGTCGGTACGAGAGGCTTCCGTGTCGCCTCTCTAGCCAATTCTCCATGATGGGCCTTACCGCCGCTATTGCGCCGTGCCCTGATAGCTACCGTACCTAAATTTAATGGAAAATTCATTTTACTCAGTCGATGAATTTATGGGTGTAGTAATAATAATAAATGAAACAATTTTTCTTTAATTAAAATCATTAATTGTGCATAATATATTATTAATATTGACATTAATTACTTCAAAATTATGTTTTCTCTATTTTCGGTTTATGTTGACATTAGATTCCACTTATTATTATTTCCTTTATTGAGTATAAAATACATTTAAGTAATATTTTTAAACACATTATTTATAAGAAAAAACAAATATATTTAAAAATAAAAAAAAATAGTAACCCAACGGCATCGGGAACAGTGACCAAGATACCATAGGCACTTTTTTCACATTATTATCTATATATATCATTAATTAATTTACTGACATAGGTACCAATATTATTCTGAACGCTGACATTATTGTAATAATTGTCAATATTATTTTAGTGTAATAGTTATAATTATATAAATAAAAGTAAAAGACATCGTTGTATCGGCCTATATCTTAACTGCACTATACTCAATATTGTGTAAAATCATTGCAATTTTCTGTTTTATTTTATTGTTGGCTATTTAATTTTACATTTGCATAAAATTCTACATTTAGTAAAACGGCGGAACGTGCTGGACAATAATTTAATTGTACCTAACCTAACTAATGTATGTACTTAACCATTTTCTGCAATACATGAATAAAAAAAAATGTAGTCACATGGTGTATGCCCATTAAGGTCTTCAGAGTACACCTGCTGATGAACGGTCGAGGCTATGGTACAAGCTTTAATCTAGGGGTTGGGAGGTCAGACAGCGGTTGCTCCCGCAAAAGCCAAGATAAACAAAATCAAAGAAGAGCGCACCCCGATAAAAGTATTAGATCACAAACTAGAAAGCCTAGACGTCATCTAACAAGAATGTCTGTAATTAGAAAATACTTAAACCAAATAACATACACCCTATAACGCCTCAGAATGGATGTCTTTGGAGGGCAGAGATAAGGAGAGCCAAATAAAAGTAGGATTAGGTCAAAATATGGGTCAATATACTATTTAACTGTAACTACATTCAAAATATCACAGCTTTTGCCCATCAAGACAGGCAGAAATTACAGGATTCCTAAACTTGAACTCAACTCACATTTTTCATACTCAGGTAGCTACTGATACACCCACTTTGGTTTTATGTGCCTACTGCTCGTCTGAGTTAAATGAGTATGAATTAGTGCTCCAGCTCAAAGGATGAGGATCTACATTTGTGCGACTTAAAAATACTAGCTAGATCAATCTTAGGACTAGTGAACATTCTGTATACATCGAGAATCCGAGAGCACGTCCAGCCGTTTGTAACTAAGAAGATAGATATAAAATGAAATTACATAAATAAAAATCCCGCGTTTAAAAGACTGAAACCAGTCTTTGTTTCCTGTCACTTCAATATTCCGACTCTATTGTTTTATGTTCTACAATATTCGTTACAGTCTCCGACTATCGGCAGTAGTGGCAGGTATCAGACTTGTTTTGGAGACGGGCCCTTTAATTTCTGTACTCAGTACGACACTACTTCATTCTTTTATATTCAATAAAACCAGGTACTTATTAGTGTTTTATTTTAGTAATAGTAGTAGTAGTCCACTGGTGGTAGAATTTTGATGACACAAATTTGTCACAAAATTCGGCCGGCTGGGTACCACCGTGCACGATTGCGAAAAACCCTCTATAGTGACCCAATTTCGGTTTGATTGCGTTCAGGGGTCAGCAAGTGCATAGCCAGGCAGGGGGATTGTGGTCGCAGCACTAGTGGGACCGGTGGGTTTCACGCGGTGCTGCGACGACAATCCTCTTTTGATGAGGCCGTCAAGCTGAGTGCCACCATTATTAACATGGTACGTGTATGTAATGGTGACCCTCTTTCCTGAGACTTTACCTTCAGCTTACCATCAGGCGAGGTGAAGTCAAATTGACGTGCCCTAAATATAAAAAAAGTAGTAGTAGTAAATCTCTTTATTGTATGAACACAAGAATACTCCACAAAGAACATAAGCTGGTACAGTTTTGAGGCTTACTGTTCCGGAGTTACTGTTCTTTATTATACTTTAAACTAATGTAAATAGTTCGTAAACTGTTATTCAGAATTGGGATTCCTCTTAATCAGATCAGCGGCTTTCTCACCGATCATTATTGTAGCACCTAGAGTACCTCCGGCAGTTGGACTTGGCATAACGCTAGCATCAACAATTCTCAATCGTTTGACTCCGTACACTTTCAGATAAGGATCCACAACTTTGCCCAAAGAACAAGTACCAGCGTATTGATGTTGTGAAGCCGTCATGTAAAGAACATAACATTTCCAGTATTCAAAATCATTCTTATCATATTTGTCACACGCACGCAGCTTCGGATCTTTAAATTTCCCTCCTAGCTTCTTGAATGATTCTGTCTGTTCGACTTTCATAAAATCTTGAACAAGTCTAGCAAAATCGTCTAAATCCTCTTTATCAGAATAATCACCAGTGTAAATTAGAGGTTTATCCATAAAATTATGACTTCTTAAGAGAACTCTTCCCCTAGACTTAAATTTCTGTTTGTTTAAAATCGTGTACATTATTTCTGAGTTAGTACTTGTCTTTATTTGGTTATCGCATATCGTGTCATTATAAGTATAAGTAAAAGTGCAGTATTTTAAACAATTCTTTGGATAATTTATATAATTAACTGATTGATAATCAGGATAGTCATCAGATTTATTTATAGCTACATAACCAGTAATGACAGTCGCAGGATATTCATTTGGATTGAAAGGCCTGTAAGGAACCACTAGTTTTGTCATATTGAATACAAGACCTACTGCTAAATGATTCTGAAGACCCTCACCAACTGGAAGGTCTGAGATTGTTTGAATTTTGTGCTTGTATAAATGCTTTTTTGGTCCAATTCCCGACAGCATTAATAATTTAGGTGTATTGACTACACCAGCTGATATAATTACTTCTTTTTCAGCTCTTATTACTATATATCTTTCATCAGACGTATAAACTTTGACACCAATTGCATTCCTCTGTGCATCAAATATTACCCTTATTACTGTTGAGTTTTTCAAGACACGCAAATTTTGAGATTTATTCAAAGAATTTAAGTAAGAAATAACAGTGTTTTGTCTAATGTTATTACTGATAGTAAATATGCCACTTGTGTAACCTAAAGATGTATTTCCATTAAAGCTAGGGATAATCTTGTATCCTAATTCTTTGAAAGCTTTGAAATAAGGAACATCATTGATATTACCAGCACTTCGAGGGACTGTTAAGCCAATATTACCATCTTCTCCAAAAAAATCCCCATCAGTCCTACTGAGTTGTGTATCTTCAAGTCTTTGACTCTTCTTTAAGTAAGGCAGTACATTTTCCCAGTTCCAGATAGTGCTGTTAACAAGTTTTGCCCAGTTGTTGTAGTCGTGTTTACTTCCTGAAGTGTAGAGTAAGTAACTTACTGCGCTACTGCCACCGAGAGCTCTACCCAATGACATATCATCGTTAGTACGTTTTTGTGACTGTTGGGATGGTCCACGGTCTTCGACCGTAAAGTTCCAGGCTTCAAGACTTGATTTAAGGTATAGCATCAAAGCGGGAACCTGAAAAATGCAGATGCAGACATTCTGGGCACGTCAAGTAATTCCTAAATGGGTATTAATAAGGATTGCCAACATCACTAAAATGTTACTAATTATCTTGGTATGGTATCTTGTTAGCTTGTTACTATGGTATTTTGTTACTTATTTCTGCTAAAAAGTCCAACCTTTTTGATTAGTTTCATCTTAACAATTAGAGTTCGATCAGTTGCTAGTTAAAAATGTTATGTTAAACTTATGAATGAATTACAAAAAATAGAGGCAAAGTCTCTAGCGACCTCACAAACCATTTTACCACTTAACATTTATATAGAGTAAGCAGGATACCTTCCCTGATTAAGCCAGGCTATTTGTTCTAGAAAAGGCATTACCACCCAAAATAACTAATATGAATTAACCTAAATAAGTAATGTTATTACTGCTACTGCTTGCATAAATAATATTCATTTTTAAAGTTATACAGAATACATACGTTAGATTGTATTTGAGGATTCGCTCCTGCTTCAATAAGCAGCACAGATGTTTTGTTATCTTCTACCAGTCTCTTAGCAAGTACACATCCAGCTGTACCACCTCCTACTATGATGTAATCGAATACTTGACCGTCTGAAAATATTACCAAGATGAAGTAAAAAAGCAAAAGAATTCCAAGACCTAGTTGCAAAGGTCAAGGTGACGGCAATACTAATTTTGTTTCAATACTTTCGGTTACTAATATTCTTATTAAAATAAATTAAGGATGTAGCACTTTTTTATTTACGTGTGGACACGGAATTCACCCAATCGGTGCGAACGATGGGATGGGCGTGTCAGAATCGGACCGACTAAAACCATATGGTGTCCTCCTCAAGTGTCCATTGCCGGGCTTACCCGGGAGGTAAGCCCTTGAGAGGATAACCCCATGGTAACCGGCGGACTTTGGTCGCCAGCGCGACCTCGCCTGTGGGACACATCGCTTGTTTTAAATAAATGGGTTTGAAATGAATCATTCATTCCGTTGTTCCGATGAATGATATTAAATAATTCATCAAAAGTTTGATAATAAAAGCAGAATGATAACAAAAGCCTGAATAGTTCCAGGCTTACTTACCTATGGCCCAGGGTCAGTCGGGGTGCGATGGCCCAGGGTCAGTCGGGGTGCGAGGGATATGCTCTATGGGCAACCTTACACCCCGACGTCTGTAGACCCGAGACGGCGTGCGGTTTTAGTCGGTTCAAGCCCACATAACCGCCCCCGCTGGCACGCGGGGGGGTATCCGAAGGGATTTCCGAACGATAAAAAAAAAAAAAAAAAAAGGCTTACTTACCTAAAACACAACTTTGTTTGGGTAAGTCTAACGCAGCGAGGTGAAGCGCTACGATTACGTTGAAGGCACCTTGGACGTCGGTGATCGTTGACTGCGAGGATGTCGCGTTTAGCAACATGATGGACCTTGAAAAATAATGTTATGGTTATTGACTATTAGTTAAAATGTGGTTTCCAGAGTAGAATAAAATAGCTATTTCATCTCTTCTCGTGCGTTTTGTGCGACTTAAAGATAGAACTGTTTTTCATGAGAAATTAATCCAAATGCAAACAAGCTATAAGTAATGAATTTAAATGAATATTTTAGAGTATCCCTATAAAAAATGTTTCTGGAAAATCCCCTCTTCCTCCTGTGTACAAGACGACAACGGGGCAGAAACACGTAGCAGATAGGTGCAAATCTGTATTTAGTGGAGATAGTGTTCGCCAGGCATCAGAAGGCACCAACATTTTTATCAAAGGCAGCTTCTTGTTACTGAGCTCACATTTCTCGATGGGGCTCTGAAAACCTGGTCGAGTTCAATGTCATATAGATACAGGCGTGTGCGTTTACAGCAAAGGTATCTCCTTTCCTTCCCCTCCCTACTCTTCGGGACACACCACTGCCATTGCAGGACAATCTAAATATACTCGGTATACATGTTCGCTGCAAACTAAACATTAAAAACTACATCGAGAGGATCATCAAAACGGCCTCGCGTAAACTTGAAGTCCTGATCAAGTTGAGACGATTTTTCACGTCGGAGCAACGGTGCCTTCTATACTTGTATAGAGATAGTTTGTATCTTGACACAAATTCCTTCTAGCGTGGATAACTTCTCTCATCTCTGGGATAGCTCTGCACAGTACTTACTAGACGCTCTCGACAGGTTAAAGTGACGTGCAGTCCGCATTTTTGGTAATCCTGAGGTCACCAATAGCCTTGAGCCCTTGCAGTTGCATAGAGATATTGCCTCTTTGGCAGTATTTTTTCGCCTTTACCATGGCGAGTCTTCCTATTAGTTCCACAGTGGTTCAGCACCTCTTTTCTTTGCCGCACCATCAATATTTGGAACTCTTCACCAGCACACCTGTTTCCTTCTTCTTAAAGTTCTGTTTCCTTTAAGTGGGGCGTGAAGCTGAGGGCCACCACTGTAACATTATCGGTGTCGGTAATCTTGACCCCCATTCCTGAGACTTTACCTTAGCTTACTATCAGGCGAGGTAAAGTTATATTGATGTGTCCAATATATATTTAATAAAAAAGCGGCCAAGTGCGAGTCGGACTCGCCCATGAAGGGTTCCATAGCAGCAAGTAACATAATAATGTTTTATTTTTTATTTTTTTTTATTTGAGTTGATTAAATGAAAGGTAAATTGCGGTTTACTATTTAAGATTACTAGATCTTAGAGAAACAAATTTTTGGTGGAAGTTTACATGGTAATGTACATCATATATTTTTTTGTTTTATCATTCTCTTATTTTAGAAGTTACAGGGGGGAGAGGGTAGGGGTAAACTATTCAAGATAAGAAACAAAAAAAACCGGCCAAGTGCGAGTCGGACTCGCCCATGAAGGGTTCCGAAGCAGCAAGTAACATAATATTGTTTTTTAAAATATTTATACAATTTGAGTTGATTGAATGAAAAATAAATTGCGGTTTAAGATTTATGTCGTATTAAAAAAAAGTGACTTACTAGATCTCGTTCAAACCAATTTTCGTTGGAAGTTTACAGGGTAATGTACATCATATATTTTTTTTAGATTTATCATTTTCTTATTTTAAAAGTTACAGGGGGGGGGGGGTGCACACATTTTACCACTTTGGAAGTGTCTCTCGCGCAAACTATTCAGTTTAGAATAAAATGAAATTAGAAACCTCAATATCATTTTTGAAGACCTATCCATAGACACCACAAACGTATGGGTTCGATGAAAAATAAATGTCGAGTTTCAGTTCTAAGTATGGGGAGCCCCCAAAATTTATTGTTTTTTTTTATTTTTGTGTGAAAATCTTAATGCGGTTCACAGAATACATCCACTTACCAAGTTTCAACAGCATAGTTCTTATAGTTTCGGAAAAAAGTGGCTGTGACATACGGACGGACAGACAGACAGACATGACGAATCTATAAGGGTTCCGTTTTTCGCCATTTGGCAACGGAACCCTAAAAAAGCACGAAACCAAGCATAAATTTAGTTCAGTCCAGACTGATTGCGGAGGCGTGTCGTGTGTGTCCTACACACGCCTGCCAACTCACCGACCCCACCAGGCGAGGCCGTGGCGGTGGCGGCCAAAGTCCGCCGGTAACCCTGGGGTTATCCTTTCGAGGGCTTACCCGGGGTGCCCAGCAATGGATACTTGGGAAGGACACCGTGTGGTTTTAGTCGGTCCGATTCCGACACGCCCACCCCATCGTCGGTACCGATGGGGTGAAACCCGTGGGAGTTTCCACACGCTAAAAAAAAAGTCCAGACTGATTACACTACACTAAAAAGAGCGTAAACCAATCACACTTCCTTGTGGAACACCATAAATCGTAAGAAGATGAACACTTATAAACCACGACCTCTGTGGTGGAGCAGTAGAGCGTTCAACTGCTGAGTCAGAGGTCGCGGGTTCAATTCCCGCTCAGTGCAGGTATTTGTGTGCATGAATATGATTATTTTCATTGGTTTAGGTGTGTATGTATTTAAAAAAAAAAGTATCTATGTATGTTTATCCACATTCTAGAACCCATAACACAAGCTAGTTAAGCTATGCTTACTTTGGGTCTAGATAGCGCTGTATAGAATGTCGTAGAATATTATTTATTAGAATAGAATATATGTTTGTAGTTTCATTTGACACATTTGGTTTTATGTTTTAAAATAGTCTTCGAAAATTTCAAGGGTCGGTCTCCTAATCAATGCTTTTCATGTTCCGAAGTTAAAGCGGAGAAGAGCCCATGTCAAGAATTTTCACAGAGTGCAAGAAGATTGTTAGTACTTTATAAGTGTAACGTTCTATAAAGTCAATTTCCGAAACCAAATATTATACTTGATTTAAATCTTTATACCATAATTTTCATTTAAAAGTTTTTAATTCCTACGAGAACAGGGAGACAGGAAACTAGAATTTACAACATAACACATTAATAGAGTGCCTAATAAACTTAATATAAATCTTTAAATTCACGGCCGACGTTGCATGCAGAATATACTGCTTCCGGGCTGTTTAAACGTGGTCCAAATGAACTTGTGTTCCAAACGTTTTACGCACTCGTCAGCACCACTAAAGATGTCGACCGCAGTGATCGACGAAAAGGTTGGAACACAAGTTTGCTATGGACCACGCCCAAACAGCCCGGAAGCAGTGTATTCTGCACGTAATATACTTGTTTCTACATACCTCTATATACCAACGTTTTTTTTTTAAATCGACTTTACTTTATTGCAGGCGCTAAGCAACTAAAATTTCATAGGTAAGTGTTAATAAAGAGCACTGTTTTCATTGTCAATACAAATTAAAAGAGTTGTAAAATGGTTGCGATAAGAATTATTATTTGTTGTAGAAGTGGTTTTAAAACACGCATAATTCGACAAGACGTTAGTGTAGCTGGTATAAAATGATACTCTGGAGTTGAGTCTAGGGTGTGATGTTACCATTGCATAGGGAGGATACTCCGAGAAGGCTAGGTGATCATGTAGCCAAGAGGATTTGGCTGAGATAAGGCAGAGGTGTAGAGTTGTAATAATACGAGGCGTCAATACACTTTGCTATTTGAAATTTGAATTCCAGTTTAAAATAACCACGTACAATGATACCAACTCAAAAACATACAACTCGATACATTATTATACGATTTAGAACTTAATCAAAATATAATATACTAGGTCTGCAAGGCGAATCGCTGCTTGCAATGTTGAGCTGAGTGAGACATCGTGATTTTGAAAATTTTGAACAGTGATCATTCCTCCGTGGCAAGTCCGATTTTGAAAATTCTTTTTGAAGATCATAACTCTGGACATGCTTTCTGAGCGTGTAAAGTTTGGTTATTATGTAATTCCATCTGGAATTTTTTAACGGTGATCATTCCTCTGTGGTAGCATTATTTTTTTCAAAATATATCCATAAACCTTCCTCTGATTGACCTCTTCAATCATGCCAAATTTGGTTCTGATTGGATTAGTAGTTTAGGAGGACACCTGTGACAAAGAAAATCCTGAAGTCTGGTATGAGGAGCTTTCGCTCGACTTCGTCTCACTCAGCTCAATAATTACAAATCACAAATTTTGCAGGAGAGCTTTTCAAAGATTTAATCAAGTGTTTTATGTTTTTTTTTTTTTTTTTTTTTTTATATTTGACACGTCAATTTGACTTCACCTCGCCTGATGGTAAGCTGAAGGTAAAGTCTCAGGAAAGAGGGTCACCATTACATACACGTATCATGTTAACAATGGTGGCACTCAGCTTGACGGCCTCAACAGAAGAGGATTGTCGTCGCAGCACCGCGTGACACCCACCGGTCCTACTAGTGCTGCAACCACAATCCCCCTGCCCGGCTATGCACTTGCTGACCCCTGAACGCAATCAAACGGAAATTGGATTACTATGGAGGGTTTTTCGCAATCGTGCACGGTGGTACCTACCCGGCCGAATTTTGTGACAAATTTGTGTCATCAAATTTCTACCACCAGTCCATATACCATGTTCTACTTAACGATACATTTTAGAAACAAATAATGAACATACCATAAAAGTAATATTTAATGTATTTATTTATCACTTATTTAGTTATACATCGGAATTATTCTTAAAGAAAATAGCTGAAGTGGTACTTACTGACTTTTACGTGGAAGCCTTTAAATTATTCAGAGTTCAATTTTTCAGATCAATTAATAAGAGAAAATTATTTCGAGAAATGTAAAATACCTTTCCCAAACTTTTGGTCCGTTTTAATATGAAGAACTGGAATCGCGCGTAATTTGAACTTCCTGTTATGTGTCAAATAATTATTCAATCCATTAAGCTATTGCAGTTCATTACTGAACATAGCCCTCTTCAAATGTGTACCATAGCACCCGGTCCTCCGCTTAGTCTGCTGTATGTGATAGATCTAATTTTGTCTTAAAAGATTCCGATACTTCTATAGCTTATTATTATCTATAGAGCATTATTAGCTATAAAAAGTTATGTTGAACCGATACATGGTTTTAACATAAATCAAATCTGTTCTGTTGATTTTGGAATCAAAAGTTTTAAAAAAATGCATGGTTCTACGTAAAGCCACTGAGTTACCATTACGTGCTATATTACGTTGGGAAATATAGAAATTTTGTAGTTATGAGAACTGTCGTGTGTGGTTATAAACTCAATTTATTGACTACGACAATTTTTTTAAAACAAAACGATAGTTTATGTTATTCAAAAACAAAACTTGCAAATCTACCTCTTAGGTGATTGCTATGTTATGTTATTACCTAATCAGAAATCAACAATTGAAGGAATAATATCACATGTAAGCAACATAATTAAATAATAATTAATCAGGAATGCAGTTCCAGCAGCTTCCCCTCATCTCACGCTTAACATCCACGCCTGGTGAGCTGTGGTTAAACGGTTGATGTTAAGACGTAGCAATTGGTAGACGACGTGAAAATTTTCATTTCTTAATGCTCACCCTTAGTTCAATCAAATCAATTATTTTCATGCTTCAGTTGTATAGTCGAGCATTCATATAATTTAATATAATTAATGACTAAGACATACCCTCAGAAGAATCAAAATGGGAAAATGAGCCATCTGGTGATATTTGGTAGATGTGAAGAAATTGTACAAAAACCATGTGTATCTCTGAAATGAAGTAATGATTTTCTATCGAGACTAGGTGATCACGCCTTCAGCTATTTGCGTAAGTACATGCTTTTCTTTTCTGGAGTCTTTGGTATAGAAGGATGTAAGGACAGATAGTTTAAGATTACAGATTAAATAGTGTCACGATGCCTTTTTTTTTTCGTGCGGAAATCCCCTCGGATACCCCCCCGCCGGCCAGCGGGGGCGGTTATGTCGGGCTTGAACCGACTAAAACCGCACGCCGTCTCGGGTCTGCAGACGCCGGGGTGTAAGGTTGCCCATAGAGCATATCCCTCGCACCCATAGAGCATATCCCTCGCACAGTGTCACGATGCCTCATTGCTAGCCGTGGCTATTAGCATCTGTCAAACGGTACGTAGTAGGAGCTCAATACTTTAGCAACATAGTTATTGGTACCATCATATTTCTTGTAGAATATCCTGCTTCCGGGCTGTTTGGCCATCGTCCATATGAAACTTGTGTTCCAAACGTTTCGTCGATTACTGCGGTCAACATCTTCAGGGGACAGGTCCGGGCTGCGACGAGTGCGTAGAGCTCTCCTCGGCGGCGACTTCTCTGCGACTGATGTAGAGTCTTGAGTTACTGGCGTATTTACGTAACGTTTGGGATACAAGTTTCATATAGCCTAAAGATTTATACATCACAACTAGGACTATTTCTGTGGACCCCACCCTCCACATGTCGGTAACCTCGTGCGCCAGGTCCAGATATTTGATCTTTTTATCTGTTTCGGCGCGGACGAGGTTCTCGTCATAGGGGATAGTAGACCACATCGTCACTTACGACCAGGTGAGATAGAGGTCAAACGTGAGCCTACCATCCAAAAAAAAAAATACCCGTAATTGTGAGAAATACCCGTGGCTGTGCCCGGTCCATCAGCACGATATCAGGCCTATTCACTAGAATAGTCGTATCCGTGATGATGGACCGGTCCCAGTCGTTTTCGAGTTATTTCGAGTTATTATTATTATTTCCTTTATTAAATTTTAAATACATTAAATTAAATTTTTAAATACATTCTATATAAAAAAAAAAAACAAATATACTTATGTAAAAATAAAAAAAATACTGACTCACCGGCATCGGGTACAGGGACCAAGCTACCGGTGGTGAGGGCAATCTCCTCACAATACGTGCCGTGTCGAGGAGTACTGCCTTCTGCATCAAGCCCTTGACCCAACTGCCTAACGCGAGCCTCTGGAGATGCTGTTCGAGGCTCTTGGCAATCAGTCCGTGAACCGATACAACTATCGGAACAATAATCGCCGAATCCACACTCCACATGTCGACAACTTCGTGAGCCAAATCCAAATATTTTATTTGTTTTTCTTTTTCGGCTTTCACAAGATTCTCGTCATGTGGAATGGTGATATCGATAATTATTGCACGGCGCTCTGACCGATCTATCAACACAAAATCAGATTTATTAGCTACAATAGTCCTATCAGTGATGATAGATCGATCCCAGTACAACGTGATGTGCCCATTTTCGAGAACTGCGTCGGGCACATATCTATAGTACGGTACCTCTGATTCCACAAGGTTGTACTTTAGAGCAAGCTTTTGATGAACAATCCTGGCTACTTGGTTATGTCTATGCAAATACTCGCCGTTGGCAAGACGAGAACAACCAGAAATTATATGTCTAAGGAATTCTCTGGGACGGTGGCACACCCGGAATATGTCAACCATACCATCCTTTACAATATACTTCCGATAGTTATTCGTCATCACAACTTCATAATTGCAAAAACAAAACCTTCGGTTTGCCCAAATAGGTCACCGAAGCGTAGCCAAGACACAGATGCTGGTAAGTCTATATCAGGCCCATGGAGAGCCCGATAGAAACGTCCATGCGACTCCTTGCTCTTCCATATATCCATACGGTCATAAATAAAGCTAGTGGCGTAGGTCCGTTATCCACCATTACTACATCACGATGCATATCAGCTTCATTGTGTAGGAAGTATTCCCTGAGGTTGCACACCTTACGGTTATGGAGGGATTTGGCATTTAAAAAGCCACGTCCCCCGCATTTCCGCGGTATGTACAACCTCATCACAGATGAACGCGAATGATGCATTCGGTATGCAGTAAGAAGCATACGGACTCTCCTATCCAGGGTGTCTAACTCGGTCTGAGTCCACCTGAGTATGCCAATCGTTATAGGCGCGTACCTTATTACCGCCTGACAGAAGACTTATTATTAGTATTATTACTACCGATGGGCACTTTTTAATTTCTTAAAATGGTTTTCAGGTAGATTTCGATGAAATCGATCTACCTATTGGTTTCTTGACCACTGTCGAATTAAAAAAAAATTTCTTCATAGGGGGTCTAGTTATGACCCCCTGAGTCCGAAATGACCACTGGTCAAAAAGTTTATATTTATATATATATGTATGTATGGTTCCACTTCCCAAAATTTGCGGCACTCTCACGGTCGCATTTTTGCCCCGATCGCTTTCAAACTGCGGTCAAAAATTGCTTGGGTGTAAACTTAGTTTAAGTTCGTGAACGGGTGGAATCCGGCCTAAGGGGACGGTAGGGCCTCACTTTTTGTGAAATCAGTTTTTCCTCAAAATTTCACGTTCCATGAAAGATATTCGAATTTTATCCCATAGTATACATGAATACCAACAACTTTTAATTATAAACCTATAGGATTAAAACTTTAACTAAAAGTGGAGGGGGGAAAAACCAAACTTTTTCGGGAAAAAAATCATAACTTCTAAGCGGTGAACATTCTTGATGTCGGAAACATTTTTAATCGATAGGCCATTTTTATGTCTAAAATAAATGTCTGAAAAGTTTTTCGCTAAAAGTTACTGTTTTCGAGAAAAAAAATGAAACATATTAACTTCACGAAATATTGTTTAAAGTCTATAAAATAATATTAATTGCTTCACGAAATCTACCTGTGCGTTCCCCCTGCGGGAACGGATTTTTTGATAACTTAATGAGGATTCAATTTATCAGTGCTTTTAATTATCTAAAGAAAAGAATATTTCAGTAGAGCGTTATTAATTATTTCTACTTAATATAACATGTACTTTACTCGCATCCTGTTTTTTAAACTTAAAGCCAAAACCAGTTCTTACAATCTAAAACCAGCACATAGAAGCTATTACTTTGTCATAAAATCTAATATTATCGTTAATGGTGCTTCTTGCAGATATAACTTTATGTGGTGTGATAAAAATAACATAAGACACTTCAGCATGAGTATAAGAATGACGTATATTGATATATATTAACATATCCAAACAAGAGACCACCTTGTAAGTACTTTAAATTATTTTTATGAGTACATACATTATCTATCTCGTATGAGTAGGCACACTTATATACATACACATTATATAACACTTGTATAAATTCATTACGCGTACTGCTAAAGAGTGGAATGCCCTGCCTGAGTCTGTGTTTCCGGAAAGCTATAACCTGGGAGTCTTCAAGTCTAGAGTGAACAGGTTACTTCTAGGCAAGCTGCTCCACCTTAGATCACTTTATCACTTACCAATAGGTGAGATAGTGGTCAAACATGAGCCTGTTACCTAAAAAAAAATATGAGCAAGAGTTCAGGACATGTATAACAGCTGAGAGTTTCTCTGTGCATGTCCTCAATACAAGTAAGAACTGTGCGTGACTATGAAGTTTAGATGATGGTTGTTTTGCCAGCTAACAGGTAGAGAAGGTATATAAAATTGCATCTTAATTTCGTTAAAGTACAATGCTTAGTTTTTATATATCTTACTTGGAATAATATTAGAAATCACTTCATCCATTATCAGTCGCTTACTACGGTTGCAACACCATAACAGATATAGGTACTTAAACTATATTTGTGGAAGCGCCTTTGACGTTTATCTTAGCAGTGTTCTTTGTTTCTTCTTTCTTTCAAGTAAAATTAGAAATAATAAAATGAAATGTATAACGTATTAAAAGAGATAAAAATACTAACAAACGTAAACCTATACTAGCTGTAGCCCGCGGCCCCACCCACATAAAATCCGGATCCCGTTCAACTAGGGGTGTTAAAAATAGCCTACGACCTATACTCAGACCTACCAAATACACACAAGAATTATAAAGTATAAATTTTAAAGACATACGAATCGGTCAAGACGTTTTAGAGGAGTTTAATAACAAACCCTTTTTTTTTTTTTCGTGCGGGTCTACAGACGCCTGGGTGTAAGGTTGCCCATATAGCATATCCCTCGCACCCCGACTGACCCTGGGCCATCTCCGGTTTCGAGATGGCCCCCCCTCGGGTTTGGGAACCACGGTGTCCCCATCTTGCCCCGGTTTGGGGGAGGGACGCTAGTCGCCCCACCGTCCCGGCCTGCTTCTGCTGGGGTGACAGGCGGCCTCACCTGCCACCCCCAGGCCTGCGCTCATGGAGGACGGAGGTTGTTAAGCGACCTCCGGCGCCTGAGTCGCCTGCGACGCGCGGCGAGCAAGTTGCGGGCTCGGCGGACCGGGAGAGTTCTAAATGTCTCCCGGCCGCGCTCCGCCATCTCCTTCGCGAGCATTACCTGCTCGCTGATGGAGGTGGCGGCGGCCCACGCACTCGCGCTCTGCACCATTGCCCCAATCATGCTGCCGACCAAGAGGACTCCCACCCCGATGGCTGCCACGAGGTCACGCCTCGGCGCCTCCCACACCGGGCATTCCACCAGCGTGTGCAGCCCTGAGTCCTCGCTCGCGTAGCAGTGATGACACTCAGGCGTTGGCTCCTTCCTGATCCGTTGCAGGTGGTCCCCGAAACACCCCTTCCCGGAGATCACCTGCGTCAGACGGTACGAGAGGCTTCCGTGTCGCCTCTCTAACCAATCCTCCATGATGGGCCTTACCTTTTTTTTTTTTTTTTTTTTTTTTTTTTCGTGCGGAAATCCCCTCGGATACCCCCCCGCCGGCCAGCGGGGGCGGTTATGTCGGGCTCGAACCGGGGCCTTACCTAATAACAAACACTATAGTGACGTTTTTACTTTCAGGACATTTAAGCATGGATGTGCTCAATTTAAATCAAGTGCTGGCCGAACTACAAAGGAACCAGTTAGCCTTATTTATATTGACCGTGCTGGAGTTGACTGGTTATCTGTTTCCACCACCAGCAGTACTACGAGGTAATTTTCTTGCTTTACGTATTAATACTGCATACTACACTTTTAGTATTTGCGTTCAGTATAGCAGGTTTATTTTGGCGCTGTTCTCAACAAGAGAAAGGGACCCTTATAGCATTACTTTATTTTCCGTCTGTATATCCATATATGCCATAATTGTTTATCAAGACTTTTTGAGAGGGACCCGTGGAAGTATATTAATATCAAATACGTAAGTCTGCAATCCCTTTTACCTGTCAGAGCAATCAAAGATACAGCCGACCATTTATTTTGACACTCGCAAGGGAAATAAATACTCACAAGTAGAATTTACGCTAGTTCGTTGAATGATAACCACATTTCTAGGTTTTGTGTGGATAGTTATAGTCGGTTGGACCGGCTGAGAACCTCACTAGTCGTCACCCTAGCGGAAGCCAGCCCAGGGTGGCGGAGCGTCGTGTTTCCACGTGCGCTGCTCTTTAGGGGTGGGGATTAGATCCCCAATAACGCATCGGTGTCGCCAGCGCTGGCGACCGGCGCCGGTCGGGGTCTCTGAAATATCCTTTCTAGAGCACATCAGATTCCCCGTACCACATGACTGACGCAAGACGCAAACGCTGAGGTTTTAGTCGATTCAAGTCCGTCATACCCATCTTACCGTTAGCTCCGGTGGTTTGAAGAACGTGGAGGTTTCTGCACGTAAGAAAAAGGCTGAAAACCTCAGCCTGAACCACCACCGCGGTGGATTAAATATTAACACGTTCTGGACAGAAACCATTCTTAATAATTTGTGATATGACACAAAAATTTGCCATACAAAATAGTATCACGTCTGCGGACGGTTTGCCATGTTATTCGATTTTAAAAGTATGTGTTGCGGCACTAACGGTCAGAGACGTAACTACGTACCAGTCGCCAAAAATCGCCGCAGCGCACCTTATTGGACGTACTTCCTCCCGCTGTGGCGCGCGGCGACTGATCAGTGGAAAGTGTAGGTAGATCGTCCGGCCACAGACGGAGTATCACAACACGATGTTATTCATTCTGTGCGTGACAGAGGTAACTTTTGTGCACGCGCAACAGTGTTTGACGTGACACTAGCGATCTGTATTAATCTGTATTATTAATCACACATGATTCACCAACAATTGATGTATTAATATATAATTAATAGTAATTTATGTATTTCATTTGGGATGTGGAATATCCATAAAAAAACCGGTGGCCGCGGCCACGCTCACTTCGCTTGGTCGCCTTCCCGCGTTAATGGTGACTGTTCTAACCTAACGGAATTATTCGTTAACAGTAGATAATATCAGATGGTTACATATTATAAAAACAGTAAATTCACCTACTGTAGATTTCTCTGTATTCAATATCTGTAAAAGAAAGTTGATAAAACCTAAAATTACAATATGAATAAAAACTTGTACTCAGTTCAAAATAAAATGTCATTGACTCTACTAACATTGTAATATTGTAACTACCCACCACTTTATAAATAAATCCAGCTCGCAGGCTTAACTGGATGGCATTAACTGTAGGTATATATCTTTTTGCTTCGGATGGAATTTGACACATAGCAGTTTTATTGCACTATGAGCACTCTTGGTATACTGAATGCAAATAGACATTTTTTTTGCCATATTAAAAATCCATGGCCATGATGAATGAGTATTTGGTGTATTAAGTAATAAAATTGAAAGTAATGACTAAATTGTTCAATTATATTGTTTAGAAAATGATGGTTTTGACTACATAATAATCGGAGGTGGTACAGCTGGTAGCGTTATAGCCACTAGGCTGGTGCAGCAGGAGTACAACGTCCTCCTTGTCGAAGCCGGTGAAGATGCTCCGTATGAGTCTACTGTGAGTAAAGAAAATTAATTTTGTACCTTTTTTTTTTTTATCGTGCGGAAATCCCTTCGGATTCCCCCCCGCGTGCCAGCGGGGGCGGTTATGTCGGGTTTGAACCGACTAAAACCGCACGCCGTCTCGGGTCTACAGACGCCGGGGTGTAAGGTTGCCCATAGAGCATATCCCTCGCACCCCGACTGACCCTGGGCCATCTCCGGTTTCGAGATGGCCCCCTCGGGTTTGGGAACCACGGTGTCCCCGTCTTGCCCCGGTTTGGGGGAGGGACGCTAGTCACCCCACCGTCCCGGCCTGCTTCTGCTGGGGTGACAGGTGGCCTCACCCGCCACCCCCAGGCCTGCGCTCATGGAGGACGGAGGTCGTTAAGCGACCTCTGGCCAGCCAGGCCGCTGTGCCAGTTAGACGATACAATCGAGACATTGACACCCTTAACACCTGGACACTTTCTGGTAGGAGAGCCGTTAATAAGTGTTCCAGATGTTAATTACAAAGATTGTACATTAAGTTCACTAAGCAGATGGCAATTGGTTCAAAGGTTAACACAAGAGTTTTGGAGAAAATGGCAATCAGAGTATTTAAACACCTTACAGCAGCGCTATAAGTGGCATTCGAAGTTGCCAGCCCCCTCTGAAGGTGATGTAGTGGTTATCAAGGAGGACGACTTACCACCTAATAAATGGCTATTAGGTCGCGTTAAGGCTATCCATCCTGGTGCGGACAATCTAGTGCCTATTGTGAGTGTACAGTGTAAAGGTGATCACGTTTTGAAAAGACCTCTATCAAAGTTGATTTGTTTACCTAAGGATTAAGAATTTAGTTTATATTCATAAATGGTAAAATCAAAAAATTGAATTGTTAAAGTATAAGTTAGTAATTACAGTCCATTGCATTCAAATAAGAAATCTACATTGTATTCAAGTAAAGGATTGAGTTGAATGAATAACATTACATTGTATGAATACACGTACTGATATGAATAAGGATGAAAAGTTTTTAAAATAACAAAAAAAAACTTTTTAGGATAAGAAGTTTAATTTTCATTTATTTTTTGTATAGTTTTAATTAAAAGTTATATGCAATACATGTATCCAAAATTATATGTAAAACAGTATGTTTTGGTGGCCGGAATGTCTAAGCTAGTTCACACACACATAGATAACCCTCACTAGGAACCCAATGCATGCATGTAGGTATGTGTTATTAGATAAAGTATTCAGTCATTTCTGCAGTTCAATAAACACCTTTAAAGAGAACTCACGTCCTTTGATTATAAGTCCCTCACACACCATACTCCAAGCAAAAGAAAACCATAACGCTATCGACAGTATCGGTGATCCGAACTTGTGTCCTCCCCCAAAAAACTTGTGTCCTCCCCCAAAAAAATAATTTTGTATCTAATTGTAATATTGACATCTCTCATTCAACTTTTCATCTATTCCAATCGAATACAAAGTTTCTAATACCACTGGTATTTCTTTTAAGTAAATTGTAAGTAATGATAGTTGTAATTTTACCTTATAATAAAACTGGTGGTAGAAATTTGATGACACAAATTTGTCACAAAATTCGGCCGGGTAGGTACCACCATGCACGATTGCAACCCTCCATAGTAATCCAATTTCGGTTTGAATGCGTTCAGGGGTCAGCAAGTGCATAGCCGGGCAGGGGGGTTGTGGTCGCAGCACTAGTGGGACCGGTGGGTGTCACGCGGTGCTGCGACGACAATCCTCTTCTAATGAGGCCGTCAAGCTGAGTGCCACCATTGTTAACATGGTACGTGTATGAAATGGTGACCCTCTTTCCTGAGACTTTACCTTCAGCTTACCATCAGGCGAGGTGAAGTCAAATTGACGTGTGATACAAAAAAAAAAAAGATAGATAAAAACATATATCCACGCCTGCAACTTTTGGGGTAGATAGAGATAAGAGCCTGTAACCTGCTTCTATCTTTATAAACTTCATGAGCTGCCTCTACAGCCATAAAATTTTTCAATATATCAACAGTTTGGTTATATTAAATATGTTCTGCAAGATCGGCTCTGGCCTGCCTGACCACTTACACGTGCCTTACATAGGCACGTAGAGTGTCATTCGCAGTTATAATTTAAAAAATTAAAAATTGAAGAGAATTGTAATCTTTAAACAACTTTTTATATATAAAAATTAAATTATAAAGACTTAGACCGGTAATTAATTCGTAACACTAAATATTCGTAGGTATAGTAGATAATATAATTAGTCATGAATGGTAAATAAACAAAATAAATTATATGAATCCATGGTTGTCCAACTGCACATTTTAATTTTGATCACGCGTACGGACCAGATTAAGTATTTCTGGAATTTGTACTTCATGCGAGGGCTGACATAGATTGCGACATCAAGGCACACATTGTAACCACGTGGGCTAAGTAGCGTGAGGTGATTGGTTTCATTTGTGACCTATTGCCTAATATTGACTTAGCCACTACCTAAATTTATTTATTTTTGATTTCAGAAACCAAGTTTGGTTAATTACTTAAAACATTCGCATTATGATTGGAACTATACCACGGAAGCCAATAAACAGAGTTTTCAATCTCAAGTTAACAAGGAACTGGAACTTGGAATAGGCAAGATGCTTGGAGGTTCAGGAGAATTGAACTACATGATTTACTCCCGGGGAAATCCGAATGATTTCGATAAGTGGTACCAAATTACCAAAGACCCTATTTGGAAGTGGGAGAACGTCCTCCCATATTTCAAGAAATCTGAAAACGTTACTGATATATCAATTAGGAACTCTCGAAAAAACGGTTTATTCGGCTCTCAAGGTTATATTGGGGTCACCAGAGATGAAGACGCTGAAGTACGTCAAATTTTAAAAGGCTTCAGGCAAGCTGGTAACCATATAATCACTGATATAGATGGAAACAGAAATGGTTACTCACACGGTCTTCTTACGATAAATGATGAAGAAAGGCAAGGATCTGGTACAAGGTATCTTAGTCATATCTCTGAAAGCCACTATATAGCTACGGCAAAAAAATCGTTGGTAACCAAAATTATTTTTCATGGAAACAAAACCGTTGCAGGCATTGAAGTGATTACAGATGAAAAAAAAACTGTAACTATTAAAGTTAGAAAAGAAATCATAGTGACATCTGGTGCAATAAAATCTCCTCAGCTTTTAATGCTATCAGGTATTGGCCCCAAAGAAGAATTGGAGAAATTTAAAATAAAAACGATAAGTAACCTGCCTGTTGGAAAAAATCTTCAAGATCACGTCGCCATTTTTGTGCCGTATAAAACTAATATAAAGCATCTTAATGAAAAAAGACCTCCAGGGCAATTTCCAGCAGCAGTATTTGTAGGTTACGGATCTGTAAATAAGTCACTGTCGAGAGTCGATTCAAAAAATCACTCAGCAGTCTCTGATTACACAGTGTCTGGTAAACTGATCAATGATATGACATTTTTATTGCAGTATTGCGCATTTGTATATAATTTTCATAAAAAAATGTGTAATATGCTTTACAAAGAAGCCGGCAATAACATGGTAATTGTCACGTTACTTGCTAACCTGCATGCATACTCCCGTGGACAAGTCTCGCTTCGAAGTGCTAATCCTATGGATTCACCAAAAATTATTCATCCCGGTTTTTTGGATGAACGTGATTTAGATAATTTCTTAAATTACTTAAGTGATTATAGGAAAGTAGAAAATACACCAGCTTTCAAGCAGTTGGGGGTAAAAATGATTGATATATGCGATTCTAAATGTAGTAAGTACCAAAAATTCAACGAGAAATATTGTAGATGTCAAATTGAATGCTTGATGGTAAGCTTACAATCGTTCGGTGGCACTTGTGCTATGGGTTCTGTGGTAGACAGTAGATTGAGAGTTCGAGGAGTACATGGGTTAAGGGTTGCTGATGCCAGCATTATGCCAACCATTGTGTCAGGCGAAACGTATAACACTGTAGTCATGATCGGGGAAAAAGCAGCCGATATTATTATAGAAGATGCTGGAGAAGAATATAATTCGATGGAACACGAACAGATTCGTCAAGATCAAATAAAAAATATGCCGAACTAAGCTACATTCTGATTAAATATAATTCAATATAATAACGCAAAGAGAAAATAGTGTAATAATAGTAGTATAGAGACATGAATTGATAAGATAAGTGTAAGTATACTGTGGTATAGATGTAGAAAGTAATTAGCCTGTACTATTTCATCTTAATAGCTTATACTCGTAAATGTAGAAGTCTTGCTTTTAAAATATAAGTTTATATTGATAGTGAAACTACGTAGTTTTCAAATTAAGCAGCAACAAATTTTATATACATGATATTAGGTAGCAATAAATGTACACGTGAACGGCGTTTTAACAAAAACCCCTAAGTTGATGAACTTTGGGTTAAAAGTTCATAAGGGCACCTCTTTTCTTTTGAAGGTAGAATAAAAAGTGTGTGTGCTTGAGTAGGATCCTGGACGGTTTAGACTTATAATTGGTAGATGGCGTAGCGGAATTGAATTTAACTACAGACTTTTTCCCTTCAGGCCAGTTAAAATAGGCATAAAACATAGTCATTCCCACACAGCTGACAATTGGTGAAGGTATACAGTAAACTACTATAAACATAATGTCAAAAGTCACCATCGACTCAAGTCGTGCATAAAAAATATATTCAAGGTCAAAAATATCATTTTTTTTGCCTTCTTCTCATAAACGGTAAGTTTTAACGTAAATATATTTTGGAAAAATTTAAAGATCGTCCAGTTATCTACAGAAATAGTTCTTGTATTTTCTTTCTACGACTCACCATTCGTGAGATGGAGAGATTCTAAAGTTTCAGGCTTGGAATTTCTGTAAAGGTTAAATAAAATGTCAATTAAAAAGCAATTAAAAAGGCTTATTATGTATCTATGCAATGTTTTATTTACGAATGATCTAATATATACCCATTAAAAACTTATAAAATTAAATATAAAATTATATGATTTAACCCGATAGCCTTTTGAGGTATGCTAACAAGTTAACAGGGATGGGGTAGAGGGATCTGACCACAATAGCGGCTGCACATTTTCCGAGCAGATTATCTCTTGGCGCCTCCACTTGTAGTTTGTATTATATATGTTAGAACACATACATACAAACTACTAGTTTTTATATGGCGTGTGTCTGCTGGAAGAGGATTGTATGGTATATACAAAGTTTTCGTACCTTCAGTTCATCATAGATATTGTACAGTAAGTTAATCAGGAACATAATGGGCCTAAATGTTGCTATTTTCTAAATGACCCTGTGTGCCACTTCCAGCGACATGAGTATCGTCTAATACAATACGTGACGATAGACAAGCATAGGACGTACGTTACGTATAATGTTTTTGAAATAAAACAATTTTTAACGGATTCTATCGCCATTTATTTGATGTTATTTTATATTTTACATTGATCCCGACGTTTCGGTTGCTTTTCAGCAGCCATGGTCACGGGGAGACTAAAGATGGTTGTTGTCTTGTAGTTTGAAATGAAGTTATCTCAAAGTACCCGAACTATGTTGAATTGTTGGTGTTACTATTTACGCAGAATGAGCTCACAGTGTCATGAAGTCTTGTTGTATTTTGATTTTTATTTGAATTAATTAAGTGAATGACTGGGTCCCAAGTTGGTGGTACATTCTAAACATCTTCTCTATTAAAATTAGGATATTGTTTTATTTCAATAGCTTCGCGGAGCATCCTAGGTAGGAATCGATTTTCTTTGGGGAGTATCTGTGGTTGATCAAATCCTAAGTAATAATTGGTCCCCTGTTGCACGTGTTCACATACAGCAGATTTTTTTTGGACGTTGGTTGGTTTTTTGTATCAGCTATATGTTCTTTGACGCGAGTACCAATGCTTTGCTTGGTTTGACCAATATAGATGATAGAATCCGTTAAAAACAGTTTTATTTCAATGTGTGACATTTGCGTAAACTTCCGACAGCATCATATTATAATGTTTTTTTTTGCAATATGGCGTAAGGTTTTAAAGACGTACATTAATTTAAGGACTCTGACTACGAGAGTATTTGTATAAAGTTCATAGGTCAGATTCATGTCAGGTCAGATTACGCCTAGGTATTTCATATTATCAGTAGAATAAGGTTGGGCAGTTATAAGGAGGTTCCGTCGTAGTGCTGCAGGAGTGAGCCTTTAAGGTAAGTGGAAATTGTAGCTGTAATATTGAACTAAAGGAGAAAGTAACATATTTGATTTCTCTGTGTTGAGAGTAAACGTGTGTGATGAAAGTCAGTCTAATGCTAAGTTAAAACCTGACTGTACCCTATGTTCCAGTTCTGATCACGTGGCTCCCACAAATGCTGTGTCATCAGAGTAACATACAGTTTTTGATTTTGGAATTCTCAGATCACAAAGGTCGTTTAAAAATACGAGGAATAAGTGGACCGAGTATGCTTCCTTGTGGCACGCCATAGCGAATAAGCAGTTCCTCGCTATGCTGTTTTTATTTCTATATATGACTGTCAATTCTAACCATTTGCGACCAATTTGTGAGATAGCTCTGGAATAACTCCAGCTGTTCCCATCTAATGCCATTCTCATCAAGTTTGAGTAAAATAACCAGGAAACGTGTCGAACGCTTCTGCACGGTCAAGGAAGATAATTAAAGTCTGAATTAATACATGTAACAAAATTATATGAAAACAAAATAAACTGTATTATCATTTCCTTTACCCATTAAATATATATACATTATATTTTTAAATATACATAAAATACATTTAAAATATAAAAAATAGTACCCCTCCGGCATCGAGTACAGGGACCAACTACCGGTGGTTAGGGCTCCTGAGAGAGGAACCTCCTCACAATACTTATTGTGAGGAGGAGTGTCGAGGAGTACCGCTTTCTACACTTTACCCAACTACCTAACTTGAGCCTCTTTAGAAGTTGGTTGAGACTCTCGGCAATCAGTCCGTGAACCGATACAGACTATAGGAACATGATTTCTGAATCCACATACCACCTGTTTTTATTTTTGAAGTGAATGTGAATATACAACTAAATATTAATATTATAAAAAAACGGCAAAAATATCACCTTTTCTTGCATGGGAGCCCTACTTAAATATTAATTATCTGTTTTCAGTTTTTGTTGTTATAGCGGCAACAGATATACATCATCTGTGAAAAATTCAACTGTCTAACTATCACGGTTCATGAGATTCCTGGTGGCAGACGGATGGACGAATAGCGGAGTCTTAGTAGGTACAGATGAATCACTGCTTGGAAAATCAACGTACTGGTACGAGTTAGATGCCTACTTATCCACGCGATCAACCGCTGCGTGCAAATATGTATCTTAACGCTTGACCGTAGGATTCGTATTACGTTGCAGGGGCTTTTTTTTTTTTTTTTTTTAACGTGCGGAAATCCCTTCGGATACCCCCCCGCCGGCCAGCGGGGGTGGTTATGTCGTGTCTCGACTAAAACCGCACGGTGTCCTCCCCAAGTGGCCGTTGCCGGGCACCCCGGGTAAGCCCTCGAAAGGATAACCCCAGGGTTGCCGGCGGGCTTTGGCCGCCACCGCGGCCTCGCCTGGTGGGGTCGGGTTTTATCCCGCTTCGGTGAGTTGGCAGGCGTGTGTAGGGCACACACGACACGCCTCCGCCACGGCCTGCTTCTGTAAGGACGGCGAGTCGGCCAACTGCCGTCCTCAGGCCCCGATCATGGAGGTCGGTAGTCCCGGGCGTAGATGAGTCTGCGGCGTCCTCGCCGCAGACTGCGAAACTCGGGGGGCAGGGTTCTCTCCCGCTCCCGCTCCGCCGTCTCTTTCGCGCGCATTACCTGCTCGCAGAAAGAGGCGGCGGCGTGCCACTTGCTCCCGTCGGAGACCACGGCCCTCACCATGGTCTCCAACGAGAGAACGTCCACGCCCAGGACCGCAACGAGATCCCCAGGGCACTCCACCAACGTGTGGAGCGCCGTGTCTTCGCCAGGATCCTCGCAGTGCTGGCACTGCGGCGTTGTCTCCCGGTGGATGCGCCACAGATACTTACCGAAGCACCCGTGTCCGGTAACCATCTGGCACATCCGGTAGGAGAGGTCCCCATGGTCCCTCTCCAACCACTCCTTCATGATCGGTCTCACCGCCGCAATGGTGGATTCCCCCCACCTTGGGTGCTCAAGTCGCACCCTCCATGTCTCCATGAGTTCCTGGCGGAGCAGGGACCGCTGAGCCCTGATTTCTCGGGGCTCCGGCCTATGGCCCCGCTCCAGCGCCTCCTTGCGCCACTGGTACAGCAGCGCAAGGGCTCTCGCTTCCAGGTCCCATGGAGGGGTCCCGGCTAGGAGACATGCCGCCTCGACGGAGATCGTGCGATACCCCCTGATGACTCTGACGGCCATCGCTTTTAACGGGCTGTTTAATACAGCCACGTTGCGGGCCGCCAGAGTCTCCGCCCATACTGGGGCCCCGTATAGGGCCATGCTTCGCACGATCCCCAGGTACAGTCTCCTAGTGGGGGCGTTGGGTCCCTTAACGTTGGGCATCAGCCGCGATAGCGCGGCCGCAGCCCCCCTCAGTTTCGGAACCAGACTTCGGAGATGAGGTCCGAAGTCCCATCGGCTATCGAGTACGAGCCCAAGGTACTTCATCGTGGGCTCGATGCCGATGCTTACGCCCCCTACGGTTATGCTGGTTCCCGCAGGTGGCCCCCTCCGAGGCCCGTGGAAGCACATAGCCTCGGATTTGTGGAGAGCCACCTCGAGTCCCAGCCGCCGTATTCGACCCACGACTTGAGCAACCCCTGCCGTGGCCTTTAGTGCCGCGCTACGGTGCGTTGCTCCCCGCGCCATAACGAGGGTGTCGTCAGCATAACACGTTATGCTGACACCCTCGAGCAACGAACCGCGCAGCACCCAGTCGTATCCGATGTTAAACAGGAGTGGCCCTAGGACCGACCCCTGTGGAACACCGCACGACACTTCTCGCCGCCCTGGCCCTAGCCAGCTCGGGTAAACTATGGCCCTCTCGGATAGGTATGCCTCGACAATGCGGCGGAGGTAAGGAGGCACTCTGTGATACGCGAGCGCCTCCCTAACGCAGCTCCAGGGTAGGGTGTTGAAGGCGTTGGCGATGTCGAGGGACACCGCCACCACCACCCCACCCCGCGAGACTACTTCCTCCGCCAGGCGCCTAACGCGCATGATCGCTTCCACGGTGGAGCGCCCCCGGCGGAAACCAAACTGGTTGTCCGCCAGATCTGGCCCCACGTTCGTGAGATGCTCGACGAGGCGCTCTGCAATAATCCGCTCAAAGAGCTTGCACACCTCGTCGAGCAACACGATCGGCCGGTATCCGGATGGCTGGTCCGCCGGCCGCCCCGCCTTCCGGATAAGGACCAGTTTCCCCGTCTTCCAAGCCTTTGGAAACTGGCCCCTTTCGAGGCATGCGCTAAAGAGCGCCACCAGTCGAGGCCCTAGTTCCTCCAGGGCCAGGACCCATGCTCGGCCTGGAATGCCGTCGGGTCCAGGGGCAGTGCATTTCCGGGCTTTAAGCCGGAGCACTGCTACCCCCAGTTCACTCTCCCTGACTTCGGGCACATCGCTCTCGCTATTATCAGCGTCAGGCGCCTGAGGCGGAGCCATACGCGGAGGGACGTGCTCCTCCGCTCTCGCTGGGAACAAGGAGCCCAGTATCCCCTCCAGCCGCTCCGGCTGGAGGCTCTGGGTCAGTAGGGGCGCCCTTGGGCGGATTTTGCCCCTGACCGCAAGGTAAGGACGCCCCCATGGGTTCTGCTCCAGAGACTCCAGCAGCTCTTCGCGGGCCCGCCGTTTGGCCTGCTTAATGGCTACCTGGAGGGTCCTCTTGGCCCCCTTGTACGCCTCATATAGCTCCGCCTCTCGGGCTGCCGCATCGTCTGGGCGGCGACGCCTCCGGCGGAACCTGGTGTACTGGCGGCGAGCGGTCACGCACGCTGCTCGCAGCTGTGCGATCTCCGCTGACCACCAGTACACCTGTCTCTTTGCCGGGCCGGGCTTAACCCTAGGCATCGCCGCATCACAGATATGCGACATGGCTCTCCTGAACCATTCCGCCTCTGCGTCGACATCGGCAGGCCTGGCCAGTGACGGAATCCAGGCCTGCACTATTGATGCCTCCAGGAGAGCCTCCCGATCCAGGCGTCTGAGCGCCCAACGTGGATCCGGGGGATTCGCAATTGTCGGCGGCAGGTTAGTTGGAGGGGAGACGTCGAACCGAATATACTTATGGTCGGAATCCGTCTCCTCCTCCTCCACCACACGCCAACCCTGGACGCGGCGGGCGAGAGCAGGGGTCGCGAATGCGACATCCACGACCGAACTGAGCCCCCGCCGCTCCCAAGTGGCGACACTCCCCCGGTTGAGGACCTCTAGACCACGGGTGTTGGCCCAGTCCTCCAGTACTCGCCCCTTGTCATTGGTTTCCCGGGAGCCCCAGGCCTGAGACCAGGCGTTGAAGTCTCCCAGGACCAAGACAGGACGAGGACGGCACGCAGCGAGAACAATGTCCAGTTCAGCGAGCCTTAGCTCAAGCTCGTACTGGTCAAGGCTTGGCGAGAAGTAGACGGCCACGACAGCCAAGCCCTCATAGTCCGCCGCGACGCAGCCTCTGCACCTTGCAATGAGTGCAAGGCGCGAGGTGTCCGCGGCGGAACCCCCGAAGACGGTCGCTACGCCGTCGAGGTCCACCGGGCTTCCGGGGTGGACCCAGTACGGCTCAGCGACCACGACCACATTGATAGACCACTCCACGATGCTCTGGTACAGAAGATCCTGAGCACCGGTGCAGTGGTTTATGTTCGCCTGCAGGATGCGGATTGGTGTGTCCATTAATGGACGTCCATCTCCGCATCCCGCCTCGAATGTGGCCGCTCTTGAGCGGCACCCCCGCTACCCGTTGCGGACGAACGGGGCTTTGGCCTCGAGGCGGCGCAGGTTCTGCTGTCCGCCCGGTTCTCCGCCGCGTTGCAGGGGCTTGGCCTTGGAGTTACGTACTAGTAACGTTGTGATGTTATGGCTACCTCTCTCAATAAAAAATAATTTTTCAATGAAGTTGATGTGTCTGGTAAATAAAATATTTCACAATCGTTTAATGTTTTATTCCTTTCAAATCAAATAATCTTGTGAGGAACAAAAAAAATAGCCTTAAAAATAATAAAACTTTTATTTTTCGTAAAATACAAAAAATACACAGTATTAATTATAGATTTTGATCAAAAAAAGTCTACATCCAGGACGGACAGGACTTTTTGGTCTTTACCTCAGCTCACCATCAGGCGGGGTGCTGTCAAATTGACTGACTAAATATTAAATAAAAAAGATTTAAACTTGGGCTTCCCTACTAGAAAGCGCGTACAAGTTCATTCGTCATTTTATAAAAGAAGCAGGTACCTAGATACGGCACAGGCGCTTGAAAAACAGTCACTCAAAACTAGGATAATTAGCTTACTCAACGTTACATACATATCAAATCCAACAAGACATCCGTTCTGGAAGTAATCAGCGAGTGCGAAAAAGAAAAAAAACCGGCCAAATGCGAGTCGGACTCGCCCATGAAGGGCTTTCGAAAAAAGAACATCTAGGACGGGATTTAAACCCGCGACCAGTCCCTTACAGGGGGAATGCTCTGTAAAGGACTGGTCGAGGGCTCAATTCCCGTCCTATATGTTCTGTTTTTCCGATCTAAATCTATAGGAAACGTTAGCATACTAATTGGTTAAAAATTTCATTGAATTATAGTAGAATTGCATTTTACATCATAATTTGAATGAAGGTCTTCTGAAATATCATACGATTAAATCGCACAACAAAACTAAAAAGGCCCGCGTCGGAGTGCTGGGCGCCGCTGCAATCGTTTTAAACCTATCTATATTACATTAAATCGTACAAATGTAGGAAATATTTGGACAATATTTCTTGCTATTTACTAATAATTAGTTTACATATTATCTACCTAATAGGTAATATTGCTTAGTGATCGTAAATTTACAAAATTACATACATTTCTTCATTAATCGTAATGGCTTTATTTGATCTGTAGGATTCGCACCCATACACACGGAATTGGCATAATAGCACAGATTATCCTGTTAAAACAACAAAAATCGAACGCTGCATGCGTCCGCGCTGCTGCTGTCAACCAGTCTGAATAAAAAAGCTGAGAGACCCCGTGGGGTCGAGTAGGTGCTTATAGCGCGCAAGTTTATAGAGTGCGTGAGGCCTGGTAATAGGATCTCTATATACCCTTTGGGTACGAAGCCCTAAAAACAAGCAAAGGGACAAAGAGGATGAATCAGACGATGTTCCTGAGCTACATAAAAAGCAACATCCCGTTAATAGAATCTGCTCAACCCAAACAAGGTAAATTATGGTATAGATAATTACAGCATGTTTTTATAACGTTCATGTTGAATATTATTTTTCACCTATCGTGTATTTTACAATGAAAACATGTTCGTTATTACGTTGTAAAAATATTTTTAAAGCTTCTAATCATGGTGTAATATTAAATTTTCATTGCTTCTAACAAATTTTATTGGATAAATATAGTTAATTACGTACTTTCGTATAGTTAAAGTTTTTTTTTACTGAGTTAATTGAATAATAGTAAAAGAGCGGAAACAATCATCTACCCAATCATTAATAGTCAATTATTTGACAATAGCGAAGTTTGATGTCATACTTCTTAATTTGCTTTTTGAATTTATTGTTTTGACGTTATAAATAAACTGGTTTGACTTGACAGTTGAATACCATAATTTACGGTTCACAAGATAAACGTTTTAATTAGGTAAAGGCAAGATAATCTACCCCTTAAAATTGGTGCCAATCTCCGACCCATTCATAAAATCGTCGTTTTAGTCGTTTGTATTAGAGTAAGACAAATGCTTTCTTTAGAAAAAAATAAAGATGTATTTGTAATGCACACATTCATTACTTGCTTGTGTGCGTAAACCAGCGATTTCAAGAATAAATTAATAGTATCTATTTCCGAAGATCCCGCACATTTCATACATTTCTAATCCCGAGTAGGTAAGTACACTACTTCTTTTCTTAAGAGAAATTTAACCGTACAGCATTCTTATGGAGCTTCTGATTCTTTTGAAACGTTCTTAATACTTTAATAAACAAAAATAATAACGAATTATGATGAGAATATAGCTTTAATTTGCCTAAAATTCAATATTAAAAAGTGGCGGTAATAGGAGCCATATTCACAATTTTATTCCTAATAACGACGAAGTATGTTAATTTCATTTTTTTTTGTTATAAGGCTTCTATTGATAAATAGTGGGCTATACAAATTTAATAGCTCAGTATGTCAAGCTTTATTAGAGCTATTAGCGTTATATGTTTAGTTGTATAGATAGCTGTGAAAATCAATTTTATTCTTATGCAAATGTTTTGATTACCCTGGATGTATAGTTGTCAATTGATGTATTTTACGGTTAAAATATGTTTAATATTAAATGTTCATAGTTACTGCATTCATATAACCATATAAATGTACATAAAAAGTAATAAAATTACTTAGTAAATATAAATTTTAATGGGTCGGTAACAGGTTTTACGATATTTACGATGATTTTTTTTTTCGGAAAAATCCTAAAACCGACCCACATATAATATTGCAGTGTTTAACGTACCTAGATAGAGATAATATAAGAGCCCATGACACCAATCCTAGTTCAATCAGATTACCAGATGATATGTGTATCATTAGACGCGTATTTAATTGGAGAACACAAAATGACTCTGCTGCCAGGCTAAAAACCTGGTGGGGATACCAAATATAATTTTCAAAAATCGATGTCGTATATGAGAAGATTACCATGCTCATTTATGAAAGGTGTTCAAATTCTGTGTATGAACTGCCACTGCTGCCATTTCTAAATATTGGCGAAAGTGATGGCAGCAGTAACATAATGTTACATCAATGTGTCATCTATCGTCGAGAACGATAGTGCGTTAGCACCTTTTTGCGAGGTTAGTCGAGGTTAGTCGTGAAAAAATATCATACCCTAGGTAACTTTCAACGAGGAATCCAACTGTGACCTCTGATTTGACCCTGAACCTCATTTTCAAGGTTATTCCAATGTCAACCTCATTTTTTAAAATAAAAATCCCTATTTTTTATACCGGACCGTACTGGCGAGAAAATTTACGCGTGGGAACAATTCAATTCCGAAGATAGCATGATCCCTTACCCTCCTTTTAGCGCTACCCAGGAACAACGACGTGGATGTAGAAGGAATCAGTTCCCTTCGGGGTGCTTTTTTATAGTGAGTTCCCCTTGCCTCTCACTTCGGGGTGCTTTTTGAAAGTGAGTTCCCTTTGCCTCTCACTTCGGGGTGCTTTTTGAGAGTGAGTTCCCCTTGCCTCTCACTTGGGGTGCTTTTTTATAGATAATTCTCCTTGCCAATTTGACCTCTATTTGATCTTCAGGGGTTACGTTAACCTTATACCTAAACACGTATACGGGCGTTTCTTTGTTTCACGACTAACCTCGTGCGGATTTCCGAATTTTCCGGGGTTTCCATACTTTTTCCTCACCCGGTATAGAAAGCTCAGTGACGTAAGCGTCTCGGTGACGAATAAAGACCTATAAAACAAGAACGCGAGTTTCATGATTTTTGTTCACCCTTAATGTGCTTATATGGAACTGGCTCAACGCGCCTGAATAAGATTTCTCTCCAAAAATATTTCGCGGCTCCTGGATGAGCCGGCCGGCCATGAGTTTTGAATTTAGAACGGGACACAGATGTGAGATTATGAATTTTGACACGCATAGAGCCTCTTTGTAATATCATCGGTATAAAATTGGTGGTTCAACATTGGTCTTTCGCGGTACCAAATTTTTTATTCCCTATAAAACCACCGGTTAAGTAGTATAAAATTAAGTCAATGAATCAAACTCGTAAAAACCATATACCTCTTTGCGTTTTCTCCCCTGTGCCATTTTCTAATCAGAGAAATACGCCTAAAACAATCGTCTGTATCTCTTTTAACCCCGGAGGGAGAGAAGTGTCCGTAAAATGTATGTTTTAAAGAGTACCTTTTTTTTTGTGCGGAAATCCCTTCGGATACCCCCCCGCGTGCCAGCGGGGGCGGTTATGTCGGGCTTGAACCGACTAAAAGTACCTAAAGAGTACCTTTCTTTTTTTTCGTGCGGAAATCCCTTCGGATACCCCCCCGCCGGTCAGCGGGGGCGGTTATGTCGGTCTTGCACCGACTAAAACCGCACGCCGTCTCGGGTCTTCAGACGCCGGGGTGTAAGGTTACCCATAGAGCATATCCCTCGCACCCCGACTGACCCTGGGCCATCTCACCACTAACAGCATCGCTCATCCTGTCTCCTCTGAAAGCAGAGGAGTACGGAGAGCGATGTGTTAAAAACCATATACCTCTTTGCGTTTTCTCCCCTGTGCCATTTTCTAATCAGAGAAATACGCCTAAAACAATCGTCTGTATCTCTTTTTACCCCGGAGGGAGAGAAGTGTCCGTAAAATGTATGTTTTAAAGAGTACCTTTTTTTTTGTGCGGAAATCCCTTCGGATACCCCCCCGCGTGCCAGCGGGGGCGGTTATGTCGGGCTTGAACCGACTAAAAGTACCTAAAGAGTACCTTTTTTTTTTCGTGCGGAAATCCCTTCGGATACCCCCCCGCCGGGCAGCGGGGGCGGTTATGTCGGTCTTGCACCGACTAAAACCGCACGCCGTCTCGGGTCTTCAGACGCCGGGGTGTAAGGTTACCCATAGAGCATATCCCTCGCACCCCGACTGACCCTGGGCCATCTCACCACTAACAGCATCGCTCATCCTGTCTCCTCAGAAAGCAGAGGAGTACGGAGAGCGATGTGTTCCCGCCACGTTGGGTATTGGCCGACGATCAATGCCAACCCTATGAAGGGGTGAAGGGGAAGCCATTGACCGCCGCCCAGGGTGTACCGGCCGCTCCGATTCCGTTCCCCCCGGACTGCAGCGGGATCGGAATCGGAGCGACACTCGAGGAGGTTACCCAACACACCCCTACCTAAAGAGTACCTAATGTGGCACGAAGTTAAAGCTCTTCAAAGAGGGGATTGGTGATATTTCTAGAATATGTTAATTTTTGTTATGAGCAAGGGAAGATGCATCACTGGAGTTTGAACATAAAGTGAATACGGTAAAGTTCAGTATGTATATGGTCGAGTGTCATTTCCAGCGATCTACTAAGAACGGATTCTAGTTCTCACTGGTTCTAGTGTCAATTTTTATCTTAGCACTAAACTGGCCGCACGCTATGCTGGCCGTTTTGACGTTTGCTTGCTCATGAAGTTTCGTAAAAATAAATACTAAGTTTGAAGGAGTAAATTTCTGTTCTTTATTGTCAATAGTGAGGTGCAGTGTACTAATTTACGATACAACTTGGCATTTATGTTTTTCGAAATTTAAGAAAATTAAATATCCAAAAACTATAGATGTGACATTTGATTTGTTTTTTTTTTCTATTTTAAATTGACATTTCACATCACCATTTTAACGTGTCACAAGGGCCATTATAGCGTGCCGCTAGTTTAGTGGTAATTTTTTTCTCACGAGCTCTGTTGAATTTTAAAATGGAACATAAAACTAAACCTAAAAAAACAAAAGTCTCACTAGTTCCACCACATTTGGAAGAACGTGAATCTAAATGGATAGGCTTGTGAACCAAATCGAGGTTATTTTAAGGAATGGTCAGGTAAAGACTACCTATAGACTACCTACTAAAGACTACCTACAAGTGAGCGTGTGTGAAAAAAATTATGAAAGTAAAAAAAGCAAGTGGAAAAAAGTTGTCTCTGCCTACTCTCAATGTGAAAGAGAGACATGACCTAAGCCTTCTAACATAATCTATGCGAGTCGGATTGCTCTGATTCGAGTGTTAATCCTGACGCTGGTATCTACAGTCTTTAAAAACACATCCATGTGTTGCTCTAACCAAATACATTTACATATATAATAATAATAATAATACAATTACATTTTTTTTGCGAAAAACCCTCCATAGTAATCCAATATCGGTTTGATTGCGTTCAGGGGTCAGCAAGTGCATAGCCGGGCAGGGGGATTATGGTCGCAGCACTAGTGGGACCGGTGGGTGTCACGCGGTGCTGCGACGACAACCCTCTTCTGATGAGACCGTCAAGCTGAGCGCCACCATTGTTAACATGGTACGTGTATGTAATGGTGACCCTCTTTCCTGAGACTTTACCTTCAGCTTACCATCAGGCGAGGTGAAGTCAAATTGACGTGTCCTAAATATATACAGAAAAAAATACATTTGCGTGTTACATAGTGGTATTCACTATTTTTATTTTATTATTTTTAACGAAGGTATCAACCACACAAATGTTTAGGACGTTAAAAAGCTTACGCGGGGCTCGTATTTCCGTGTGGTTAAAAAATAGCCACGGGATGTTATCAACAGTCATTAATAAGATAGTAAATAAAAATAGCGTTTATATCCGATCAAACCTTTTGATATTTAAATGTTGCTATCTGTTATGCGAATAAATAATATTATCCTTTATAAGTTTATGCGATTTAAAATTAGTCTATAATATATTAGTCTAAATGATAGTTATGCCTAATGAAACAGTATGCTATAATATCGTTATGCCAAAGTATTGTTATGCCTTTAAATATTATGCCAAACCTGTTATGCTAAAGTAAATTAGGACAAAAAAGTTATGCGTTCGAAGGGGTTTCTGAAGGTACTATATTGGAAAATTGACATATAATTGTATCGTGTGCATGTAACAATTATTTAATAAAAAACAGATTGTAGTTGATGTTATTATGCGAATACGTAAACAAATGATTATCGTGTATACGTTTACGTACCGGCGAAACGTTTGATTTAATTTCCATCTGTCACTGAGACCACGCCCTTTGCATGTCATAGTAAAATAAGTTTTGAAGTCGCTCGTGGCAGTAACAAAGTATATTGGATTAAAATGTTTAATGTTGGCAACAAATGCGAATAATAAAATGTTTGAAATTGGAATACCGGCAGTCATAATTAGATTGTTATGGTCGTCGTTGGCCCACAGAGTATATTTTTTATTTTAATGTTGGTAACATTGACCCGGGGTAGAGTAGCGCGAACAAGTATTCATTTCTTGACGAGGGTCACCATTGTTAATTAAATGTTCGTCCAAACGTTAGGCCCGGGTAACAAAGGCTAGGGCAATAATCTATACTATTATAAAATTGTAAAATAGCTGTGTCTGTACATTGGAGATACTAAAAAAAAACTTGGGTTATATTGAATGAACGATTCTAAATACAAAAAAAAAATACATTCACAAATACAAACACATACACACAATTCTTTCCTGTTTGTTTGTTTATCTGTTTGACCGTTTGTTCCTGATGGACGCAAAAACTACTAAACTAATTTTGATGCAGTTATTTCCGTTAGTTCTTTTAATTGCAATTGGTTACGTAGAACCAGAGATATAACCAAAAAACATGAGCTAGTTATAGGCTGTGAAAAATAAAATTATATTTTTTATTGGATTGTTGGACGTGGTCACGACTGGATAAACTTATGTAAACAAAATAATAGTTATACTTGAAAAGTTTAACTAGTAATGAAAGGGCACATCCCACTAAGGCTTTCGGGACCAAGCCCAAATCACCTGCAAGCCTGAGATTGACGGCTTTTCCCTTGGAGTAAGGGGTCAGATATTATGGGGAAATGGGTGAAATGACCCACTGAAGAAGGGTTGATCACCCGCCAGGTCATCGGCGTCCCCGTTGGAAATAATAACTGGTCAGATAGCAGTTACTCACGTAAAGCCAAAATAAAACTAATTCATAAAGGAGAACTAGGAGGTAGACCCATTTTTTTTTTTTTTCGTGCGGAAATCCCTTCGAATACCCCCCCGCCGGCCAGCGGGGGTGGTTATGTCGGGCTTGAACCGACTAAAACCGCACACCGTCTCGGGTCTACAGACGCCGGGGTGTAAGGTTGCCCATAGAGCATATCCCTCGCACCCCGACTGACCCTGGGCCATCTCCGGTTTCGAGATGGCCCCCTCGGGTTTGGGAACCACGGTGTCCCCGTCATGCCCCGGTTTGGGGGAGGGGCGCTAGTCGCCCCACCGTCCCGGCCTGCTTCTGCTGGGGTGACAAGCGGCCGCACCTGCCACCCCCAGGCCTGCGCTCATGGAGGACGGAGGTCGTTGAGCGACCTCCGGCGCCTAAGTCGCCTGCGACGCGCGGCGAGCATGTTGCAGGCTCGGCAGGCCGGGAGAGTTCTGAAGCTCTCCCGGGCGCGCTCCGCTATCTCCTTCGCGAGCATCACATGCTAGCAGAAGGAGGTGGCGGCGGCCCACGCGCTCGCGCTCCGCACCATTGCCGCAATCATGCTGCCGAGCGAGAGGACTCCCACCCCGATGGCTGCCACGAGGTCACGCCTCGGCAGTCCGCCAGCGTGTGCAGACCTGAGTCCTCGCTCGCGTCACAGTGATGACACTCAGGCGTTGGCTCCTTCCTGATCCGATGCAGGTGGTCCCCGTAGCACCCCTTCCCGGAGATCACCTGCGTCAGTCGGTACGAGAGGCTTCCGTGTCGCCTCTCTAACCAATCCTCCATGATGGGCCTTACCGCCGATGTTGCGGCGTGCCCTAGGAGGTAGACCCTGGCCTCTAAAGTGCAAGCTTTAGATGGAACTGGAATTGACGTTCAGACGATGATGGTGATAACCCAGATAGTTGGAAATAGACTTTTAACAATTGTCGCTAATTGAACTTGCAAGAAACAACTCAACAACAAACACTCAGCAGATCTGCAAAACAGGAAAAATGTTGTTCAAACTACAAACAAAGTTTTGTTCTAATACAAGACAAGTTCTGCTTACAGTTACGTCACTAGCAAATCGGCCTAAACCACAGATTTACAGTGAACTAGATCCCACGTGTGTAATAAAACTTATTTTATGTTTGTGGATTGGAAGCATGTTTATTATTAATGAAAAAACATACATAAAATCTCCAATTTTGTGTTATTTGCGACCACTTTACATCAATAAATATTTCTTTCTTTCTAATAATTAGTTTGAAAACCAACCGTGTAAATTTTAATCACACAGCAAGTACAGAGTGGAGGCCTTTCCGGAAGTGTATAACTACGAGTATGATTACCGACATGTGGAGGGCGCGGTCCACAGAAATAGTCGCAGTTGTGATCTCAGCGAATGGTTTGATCCCAAGGAGCCTCTCAGGCTATCTTGAGAGGCTCAGAATCGGTGGGAAGTCGGTGGCGGCCAAGATGCAGAAAGCGGTCTTGCTCGACAATGCCCGAATAGTTCGGTGGTTCCTCTGCCAATCGCCCTAATGCCCCGGCCGACTGTTGCCCACCTCGCTGGGGTTATCTTGCCGCCTCTCCCAAATTAGGGGGGAGGCTAGAAGTAATTTGATGGGAATAATAATCTTTTATTTGTCTAAAACATGTGTGTACATATAATAGTATGCAGTTATTAAATGATGTGAAACATAGGTCCATCTTGTTTTGCCTCATATAGTGGCGTACAAATATTTGAGTGACACCTATTAGTTACATACTATGTCCAAGTCCAATTAAATTCCTGCATAGATAAAGTTTATTTTCTTCAATTCAAAAAATTATTAGTAATGTCAAATAAATCAAAGCAATGCAATGAAATTATGTCAATATATGTAGAATATACTGCTTTCGTCGAACACTGCGGTCGACATCTTCAGTGGGTCAGGTCGGGACGCCGTCGAGTGCGGAGAACCATCCTCGGCGGCGACTTCGCCGATGTTAACCGATCGCAATACAAGTTTCCGATGGATCACGGCCAAACAGCCCGGAAGCAGTATATTCTACATGCAACGCCGGCCGTGGAAGCCTTAAGATTGAAGTCAATATAAATAAAAAATATCAAGAGATAAGGTCAATATTTTCTAACATATGCTATCTGTCAGTTATTGTTAATCGAAACATAGACCGGATACATCTCTTTTGTATATTAAAAACTACATCAAAATCTGTCGAATTTACCCAAAAGATTATGCCATGTCGTAAGATGGATGCAGCTAATCCGTGAATAGACCAAAGCTTTTGTGTGTACGGAGGTCGACAGTGAAGGCATATGCACATTTGGAGACCCTTTTACAGAGTTTTTCAATATGTATTTTCCAGTTCAGTTTTCCACTACATGTAACGGAAATACACGCCCCGTCCGACCTTCAAACCTCGAGAGGCAAGCCTGCGCCAGAGTCTTGTCCATCTATCAGCAGATTGAGCTTGGGCCCTGAAGATCTTATTGGGGCCCATCACACCCTATTGCTTGATCACTTGTTGTATCTAGCATACTCTAATTCTATAATCAACCATCTAAATGACTGTTTTTTTACTCTTTTGTAACATTTTGGTTATTTGTGTAAGTTTTTTTTTTACTTTGATTAATACCCATTTACTCTTAAATAATTTGTTTCATTTTTATTTATATAAACTACGCTTACGGCAATGGGGACAAGTGGAAGGATATTTTATAATTTCCTGTTGTCCCCATAATGAAAAGTGTCAATGGGGACAACGGGAAGGACATTTTTAGACTTCCCGTTGTCCACATAAGGAAAAAGTGTCAATTCGGACAGCGGTAAGAAAATATTTTGACTTCCCACTGTCCCCATACTGGGGACTGCGTCAATGGGGACAACGGGAATACACCTCTATTACTACCTCATTTATTTAAACGACCATCTTGATTGTGGTCTTAATGAATCCCGAAATACTTCTCCAAAACAATAAATAAATTTACATCGATTTTACTTACTAATAGTTTTACGGTCAAATCTTTAACATTTTAGGAGTTCTACTTTTGTTTCGCTAAATTTAATTGATTTATTTATAACTAGCGGGTCCGGCCAACTTAGTTCTGCCTTAGAATCAAGTTATGTTGGTTACCTTATCAGCTGAATTTATTTCATGAATGTCTCCTTGCACCCTGGCATTAAAGACCCGAGATAGCGTGAGGTTTTGGTCGGTCCGAGTCCGACATAACCACCCCCGATGGCAGGGGGAGGGGTAAAACACAGTAGACGCGGAGAAAAATCTAAAAAATCAAAGATCATGAAAATCGGTCCACTCATTCTAGGGTTCATTGCGGTCTTCACTTACACGACTTGACATGTTTTATACGTGGGACACTCAGAAAGTTTTGCGAAAATAAAAAAAAAGTGTTCTATAGGTAAATATTTTTTTATTAAATCTTTTCAAAGTACTCTCCACCAGCATCTATACAAAGTTTCATGCGTTTGAACCAGTTTTCAAAACACTTTTTCCAATCCGCCGCAGATACCTCGTTTACAGCCTGCTCAAACGTTGACAGCGCATCTTCCGGCGACGAAAATTGTATCCCTTTGAGCTGATTTTTTATTTTCGAGAATAAAAAGAAGTCGCACGGTGCAAGGTCAGGGCTGTAAGGAGGGTGACCTAGGAGTTTAACCGGAGTGCTGTCCAGGAAGTCCCTCGTTTTAAGCGCGGTGTGTGCGGGCGCGTTGTCATGGTGGAGTAGTATCCCGCGGAGCCCTGTGTTTGGTCGCTTGTAGCTCACTACAGAGAAAACTTCTGCCAAGCATTTGGTAGTGTACCATTCAGCGTTGATGCTTCTTTGATTTCGTAAAGGGATTGATAACAAGTAGCCAGACAAATTGAAAAAACTCGCGATCAAAATCTTCCCTCCGCTTCTAGATCGCTTCACTTTGGTAGGTGTTGATTCGTTTTGAAATACCCAAACCGTCGACTGGCGTTTTGTTTCTGGATCATACTGAAAAATCCACGACTCATCACCTGTAATGATGTCATAAACACGCCGAGACGCGCCTGCTTCAAACTTGTTTATCATATCACGACACCATTCCACCCGGGCCTGCTTCTGAGCATCGGTGAGATTGTGCGGCACCCAGCGTGAAACTATCCTTCTCACACGAAGATGCACGTGTAGAATCTCGTGAAGGCTTCCCGATCCAATCTGAAGAATGTGCTGAATCTCTTGATATGTGACTCGTCTATTATCTTGGATTAAATTTTTCACTGCTAGCACGTTTTCTTCCGTAACAGCCGTCAAAGGGCGACCACTTCTTTCTTCATCCTCCAAAGCCAGTCGACCGTGCTTGAATTCGTTATACCAACGATACACGGTCGCCTTGGAAGGGCCTTCATCCATGAATGCCATTTGAAGTCTATCGTACGATTCGTCTGGTTTCAGGCGACACTTGAAATCGTAGAAAATCATAGCGCGAAAATGTTCCCGACGCAGATCCATTTTTCAATGAGACACAATAATTGAAATTATCTTGCAAAGAATTCAGAGTGAAATTTTGAAATTGGAACGTACTTATTTTTACTCATAAATAATCATATTTTAGAAATAGATTATAACTGACCAGTCTCTCATATATAAAAACTTTTTTTCGCAATACTTTCTGAGTGGCCTGGTATATATAGATTCACCGCTATTATGATAGGCGCACAGTACACACCAACCGGACAGAACCTAACAAATGTAAAGGAGTGAGAAGCGGTACTGATTCAGAACCCTTCTTTTCTGAGTAGCTAACGTCGAAGAACCGACTCTTAGGAGTGCATAGCCTCTTTGTAAAATAAGGCAGCAGAATGCCAAAAAAAAAGGTATGACTTGAACTTTGTATCTATGATTCACAGTACTATTTCAATCTTTCTATCATCAAAAATATCTAAAATTTCTACATGTCTACATAATAATTAAAAACCAGCCCATTTTTTAAAAATTCACGCCATCTATTGGTAATTATTGAGCTGAATTTAGAATCTAGAAAGTACTTGCTCACGTCTATGTTTGTGTAAATGACCCTGTAATCAAAAGCTGATGTTAAACTATGGATTTTAAGGTAAAAAATGGACTAAGTTCAATGAAGTTACGAATCCGAGTTGCGCCTATTCCAGTTCTTCGACTTAATAATGCTCAAATAATTAAAAAAAAAACAAAATTAACGCCAAAATCAGCGCCATCTCTGACCGGGAATAGCCCGTATGTTTCACCTTAATCTTTAAAATTATGACAGACGGTATTTATATGGGGTATCAATTAATGTATGTGTCCCGAATTCAAAATACAAATGTTTTCCAGCTAAATAACTCAATAAACAGAAGAGTTAACATCATTTTACCAAACATGATAGAACATTTACATTAGAATCAACAAACCAAACGGCAACAGTTTAGACACATTTCAAGCCAATATCAACGTTGCTGGAATTGAATACGGTATAAAATCATTACTGCGGCAAAGAGAGTTAAGTAATGTTGATACTGTTGATACTAAAACGAGCGTAACAAAACAATTAGTAAAATAAAACAATCACTGTATAGTATAACATTTGTTTACATTAATCCAGAGGAATATACGGATTGCGTGAATTTGAATACCAGGGGACAAGACGAATACACGGATTGCGTTAATTTGAATACCAGGGGACCAAAACAAACGATTTTAATGTAGAATTTATTTCAAGTTTCGTAATGGAGTCTGGAAAACAATGATATGAATTGGATAGATACCCTCCCAAACTAAATAACTGTAATAAACGCGGCAAATAAAAGCCTGTGGGTATGGAAACAGTATCCTAGCGTATTGTGATATGTACCTACACCCGCAATGGTGGGTCCGCACGAAACACGATCGAAAGAAGTGTCATTTAGTTGGGGTGCGAGGGAAATGCCTTATGGAGCCACCTTACACCCGGTCTGAAGTCGAAACGAAAAAAAATTGTCGGCTCAAAGTCAAAGAAGTCAGCTTGAATGTTGGCGCGTCTGTACCTACTACTGTTGTAGGTACCTTCTCGAACGCTCTACTCAGATACCTAACGTGCCTTATCTCTAGATAATTCTGGAACATTATACCCTCCTAATTAAAAGCTATAAAAGACAGGCTAGGCTAATATCGACACGCAGTCAGTTAATTTTCAGAAGCGAAAGCGAACACATCATAACGAAGCGATTCAAGAGGGTTATACCTTTTTTTTTTTTTTTTTTATCGTGCGGAAATCCCTTCGGATACCCCCCCGCCAGCCAGCGGGGGTGGTTATGTCGGGCTTGCACCGACTAAAACCGCACGCCGTCTCGGGTCTTCAGACGCCGGGGTGTAAGGTTACCCATAGAGCATATCCCTCGCACCCCGGCTGACCCTGGGCCATCTCACCACTAACAGCATCGCTCATCCTGTCTCCTCTGAAAGCAGAGGAGTACGGAGAGCGATGTGTTCCCGCCACGTTGGGTATTGGCCGACGATCAATGCCAAACCTAGCGACCTAAGCAACGACTGTGGACTACTGTGAACTGCTGAGCGACTTGAACTGTTGAAGAGTACTGTGTGAGCTAGTTATTTAGTACCCCGCGCACGTAACAACTAGTGTCAGAAGTGCGATGCCGTTATTACCACGTGAAGACGAAGGGCGAACTCCACGGACCAGACGTCAAGTGGAAATGCATGCTGCACGTCAACGGAGCCTTGAAGAGGAAGGGCGTAATGCCGATTCTGCTATCTCAGCGGGAACTACGGCAGCACCAGATGGAACCTCGTCAGATACTAACATAATGACGTTGCTGGCTTCTATGCAGCAGATGATGCAGGCCAACCGGGAAGGTGTCTTGGGTTAAATCGATGCAGGCATCCATGCACTGGGAGATAAAGTGAAGAACCTAGAAGACGGCTTGTAAATGCTGAGTAAGGAAGTGCCTTCGAAGACTGGGACCATAGACCACTGCTTGCAAATGCTTTGTAAGGAAGTGGCTTTGAAGACAGGTACCATGGACGGCCACTTACAAGAGCTTGAAAAAGAGATCGTCAGTCTGAAAATCTGCGGACCTGTTGCCGGACCTCACCATCATCAGCGAAGTTCGACCATCAAAACGGTATACGGGGTGCAGAAGTGAAAACTAGTGTACAGCCGGCGGGTGTCACGCGGTGCTGCGACGACAATCCTCTTCTGACGAGGCCGTCAAGCTGAGTGCCACCATTGTTAACATGGTACGTGTATGTAATGGTAACCCTCTTTCCTGAGACGTGAAGTCAAATTGACATGTCCTAAATATAAAAAAAAAAACAGTTGCGTCACCACCAGAACTAAAAAGAAGCATTGACTTATGCTCTTGAGGTGAAAACCGTACGGCAGAACACCGGGATAAGTAAGTTCAGGGACATTAAGGAGGTAGTTGCAGAGGAGAGGAAGCCGCGGTATGTCCCAACGTGTTTTTCCTGTAGAAGAAATCCATATCCAGTTAGAGTGTCCTTCGAGGAAACGGAAGAGGGTCACTGACTCCGGGACGCAAGTGGATCAAGATGTTCCGTTAAAACTAAATGTCGCTAGGGCCGCGGGTAAGGCGCTGGCTGGTCGATATCAGGCCCCAACCATCATTATGACTCAAGTTGGAAATGCTGATGCTTTGTCACGAAGGCAGTGTATCGAAGATTGCAAGCATTGTCAGAGGAACGAAGCCCGAGAAGAGATTAAATTCATAAAGGTGAATGGACTTGACGACGAATGGAGTGGAAGCAGTATGAAGAAGACGCAAGAGGATGATGATAATCTACAACCTACTGCATTGGAAATAGCTTGGAAGCAAACCCCAGTGGAGTGATGTATCTGCTTACAGTTCGACTACCAAAAGCTATTGGGCCCAGTGGGACAGCTTAGCTCTGGTAGACGATGTCCTGTATAGGAAATGGGAGTCCTACGATGGCAAGGAAGTAACCATGCAAGTAGTGGTACCACAAAGCAAGGTGGCTTAATCATACATCTTAAATATAGGATAGCTATAAGAAGCTTTCAAATTGAATTTCGTGATTCTTACTTTGAACATGACGACTTTCCATATAATCGTTATCACCTAATTTACCCGTTTTTTTTTGAGCGTGTGGAAACCTCCACGGGCTTCACCCCATCGGTGCTGACGATGGGGTGTGCGTGTCGGAATCGGACCGACTAAAACCACACGGTGTCTTTCCCAAGCGTCTATTAGTTAAAACTTTTAAAATCGCTTATACACGTGTTCGTTTATTCTTAACCAAAAGTCAGTAGGGATATGAATTGAATAACCGCCCCCGCTGGCCGGTGGGGGGGTATCCGAGGGAATTTGCTTGTGAACTACGGAAACAATGAACGACTTTAAAGTCATTTTTAAACATTGTTTTTTGATGACTCCGCCTAATTAATTGAATAAAAATTTTAAGCAATTTGTATGCTTACTTTTCCTATAGATTTAGATCGGAAAAAGAGAACATCTAGGACGGGACTCGAAACCGCGACCACTGACTTAGCAATCGAAAGCTGTACAGCTACTCCACAGAGGTCGTTAAATATTAGCAATGCATATTAGTGTAGGACGCCCTCCGGCCAGGTGGGATGACGATCTGCGAAAGACTGCGGGCAGATGCTGGATGCGGCAAGCTGAAGACAGGGCGCTATGGCGCTCATTAGGGGAGATCTATGTCCAGCAGTGGACTAGAATAGGTTTATGATGATGATGATGATAATGATATTGTGGTCATAAACCAAGTTTTCATATTTTAACGCAAATTTTAGCAACACTATTGCAGTAAACGACAAATTTTATTGTATTTGCTGTAACATTAAGTTCATTGGAGCTTTCCGTGGCTTGCGATGTATCATAAACCTTTGTAGTGTACATCCCTTTTGTTACTTTCTAGACCATTGTGCAGGACAGTCCGAGACTCCATATTTTATTTCTATTTGTTGTTGTTATTCTTTCGTGCTGAGGATTATAGTTTATTTGTCACTTTTATTTGTTGCGGTAGTAATATGTTCTGCAGAACGTTCTTATTAAGTTTAGATACACGTATATATAAATATATATATTACAGTGTCTAGGGATGTACATAATTAAAACAAATATGAATTCTGGAAAAAAATAAATCAAAATAAAAGATTGTACAACGTGGCAATTCTAGAATTGATATTTTTTTAATTACGTCCATTAAGGTTTGGCCACTGCCCAAGCAGTCAGGTTCTATTTCAAAGTGCTACGTTTCTATTCAAGGCCACAGGTGGGCTTTTATCCTTCGCAATATCCTTGCACGAAAGCTTTTTAGTTCGAACGGTGATGCAGTTACAGGCAGATCTGTTAAGGTCGAGTTCGCTCACTTTGACAAACATGCTACGTTTTTTTTGAAAATGTGACGTTACCGGGCGCTTGTTCAATGGATGTGCTCAATGGATGAAAAAGGCTATTACGTAGAATCAAAATAATTGTTGGAAAAATGTTATATATCTCTATCTTTTGTAATTTTAGAAATATGGAACAAGAAAAAAGGAAAGTCGAATATACATATTATGTGTACACATGTACTTTTATTTTTTATCTCGTTGAAATACAAAATGTGAGAATATTTACCAAACTTTTTTTTTAAGTTGTTGATTTGTACACTAATAAGTGAAATTTATGTAAGTTGGTCTAAAAAAAATTATAAGTGTGTTTTCGCACAAAGTGTACGAATCGAACATTAAGCCATTATTTTTTGTGCGTGAGTTACTTACCAGGCAAACCACACGTACGAAATACAAAATTTATTAGAAGTAGCTATTTAATATTGTATAGAAGGAAATGTTCAAGAATTCGGTAAAACCACAATCAAGGGTTTCTATTAAATAAATGAGGTAGCATTAGAGGGTTAAGACCCTTTTCACTAGTGACGTAACTGTGAATAGAGTTTGTCTTGCGGTAAACGAAATTTACATTTAAGGTTTAAACAAGACTTTACAGAAATTTTGCAGCAGCATCAAAACTTTTCTTCGTTGTATACAAAATGAAGATCTAGCTAGAGAAGGATTATTTCAAAGAATGTTTAAATTTGTACAGGAGGTAGAGACTCCGTAGTACTTTTAATCGATTAATAAAATAAAAATCCATATTTTAAATTTTCAAAAAATTAACTATTATCTTTTCTAAAACACAGAACTTGTGCACTTTAGGTGTCATTCATAATACGCCGGAGGAGTGGGTTCACCTCGGTAGTGTAATGACTAGGATTCGAACCCGGGCCTCTCGATCCTACGAGCTTAGTGGGTTCTAAGCTACCGATGCATCAAATGCCCATTAAATCACGTACTTTTTCAAATTTTTATATAAGACTAGGAGACCCGGTAAACTTCGTTCCGCCTCAGAACACGTTATGTTGGTAACCTTTGTCTCCTAGCACTTCGACCCGAGACGGTGTGAGTTTTGGTTGATCGACCCAGAACTCACACCGGTCAGGTCAGGTCGAGAGGGGGAGAGTGGCAATTTCTACATAAAACAAACCATAAAAATGCACAGTATAGGCGTAGTTTGTCTGCGTAAACTTTGACTTTTGTCTTCTTGACCTAGTGCCGGGATACCAACCACAGATCTCTAGAATATTAATCAGAAATATAAATGCGTTTTTTTTTAAAAGAATATTAATAACCAATATTACTAATATTCCCCCTAACCACTCTAGCTAAGCTAAATTGCTTGTGTTAGGAGTGGGTTCAAGTCGGTAGTGTAATGGCCAGGATTCGAACCCAGGACCTCTCGATCGTAGGGTCGACTCCTTAACCACTAAGCTACCGACGCTTTTTTTGTAAATTTTTGTATGTATATAAGAGTACCCGTAACCGGCGACCATAACATAAAAAACAATTTATGAAAGTAGAAGAAACGAAGGCCAGGACCGTAGTAAGGGTGAATATGTTGTCTCTGCCTATCCCAATTTAAAAGAGGCGTAAATATATCTATTTGGTTGGTTTACTAATGTTTGGCAAAAAACGTTCGCCAAAGTGTCACATGCCAAAGTATGTTTCCCAAATTTTCATTTGGCAAAACAATTTTTCGCAATTTTACAGTTAGCAATACTATTTTTGGCAATTTATTGTTTAACAAATAATTACCTACATGGCAAAGTTTCATTTTACCAAGCATTAGGTAGTCAAATGTCATTTTGGATTTCGAAAACTGTAAGATCCAATTTTGAAAATACACTGCTGCATGGGTGTTTGTTTCACCTTGGACAAATAATTTACAGGTAAGAACTTCTATAATAATTATATTGCTATTATACAAATCAATTCCGGCGCTTCGACGGCCGCTGCCGCGGCACGCTCGCTTTGCTCGCTTTGCAATTTTTTACAGAATAAAGTATTTGCATAATTTATATTTGACTTAATAATATTTGAGCAAGTAAAAAGTTGCCAAATGAATATTTGACATAGTGATTAAAATGCGAAATATAAATTTGCTAAAGATTCTTTTGGGAAATGCACCTACCCACGAACTATGCAATAAGTTTTTTGGGAAGTGAAATTTGACGAAACATATTTTGCCAAACGGCAGGTTCCCCGGATATATTTGTTTTTATGCAGGATTTGAATATGACTTCGCTTCGCCTAAATTGTAGGCTTAGGGTGAAATTTCAGGAACGAAAGTCACCAACACATATGATAATTATGTTAGAATCACCGGCCCTTACCTTGACTGCCTTGTCAGATGCTTTTCACGCCCCGTGTAAAGAACCCATCCCGAAGGACACATTCCGGGCCCTTTATACGGGGTATAAAGAAAGATACAATTGGTTTCTTACGTCTATATAACAGAAAGTCGTGTTTCGGGTTAGTCATGAGCGCAGACAACTCGAGAACGGGTGGTCCGATTTTTAGGATTTTTAATTTTTTTGATATGTCAACGCCTAGTGTGCCTTATTTTCGCAGAACTCTCTACGGTAACCCCACCGATGGTCAGTGGTAGTTATATCGGACTCTAACCAACAAAAACCGCACGCCGCGCCGTTTCGGGTCTCTAATGCTGTAAGGCAGTTCCCTCGCACCCCAGCTGACCCTGGGCTATCTACAGATTTGAGATGACCTCCTCGGGATACTGTGCATATATGAGATAGTCACGAAATAGATTCAGCTGATAAGGTAAACAACATAACTTAATTCTAAGGCGGAACGAAGTTTGTGTTTGCCGGGTCAGCTAGTAATAATTGTATGGCCGATACTGATAATAAAATCGACGACCTCGGTAGCTTAGCGGTAGTACGTTCGACTGCTAAGTCAATGGTCGGGGGTTCGATGCCCGCACAGTGCGAATGTGTATATTTGCATTGGTCTGGGTGTTGTAAATATGTATTTATTTATAAAAAAGTATTAATTATGATTTTAATATTGAATTGTGATTGTGTTGTTTTCTATAGAATACCGGGTGTCTATAAAAGAACTCCGGGGTTTTGAGGCAAAATATTTTAGTGAAATAAAAAACATACATACATGTTTTATACATGACTGAAAACCTTACATTTTCAAGTTTTTTTTTAACACTTAGTAAAGTTCTATATGAGCCCCGTTAGTGGCACGGCAGACGTCTAAACGGTATGCTACCTCTTCCCATGTCCTGGCGAGCATGTCTATGGGGACGGTTGCCACACAATTGACTATTTGTTCCCTGAGATGTTGAACATCACGAATTTTCTCTGCATACACAAGATTCTTGATATGCCCCCAGAAGAAAAAATCCAACGGAGTCAGATCAGGGCTCCTTGGAGGCCATGGAATAGGTCCCTTCCTTCCGATCCACCTGTTGCCGAGCCGAGCGTCCAATGCCTCACGACAATGTCAATGTAACTACAGACTTCGTTTCTATGAGCCAAATAACACATTGAGCCTTTTGTTGCGGAGTCGCACTCATTTCAAATTTCGCGACGTCATTTCAAGGTCAACGCCCGGCAGCGCCGCCAACAGTTGATACAAACATTCCCAATTGGTATGAGTAAAACTTTTTGAGCTACTCTTTTCAGAGAAATCGACTAAATTTTGCTATCTTTTATAGTTAGTGAGATATGAATTTTTAAAACCCCGGAGTTCTTTTATAGACACCCTGTATTTTATTTATTGTAATCTAACACTTACTTTACTAATAAATTAGGTTACATGTATTCATTAGAAGGATTCTGGATATTGGATATTATGGATATACTTGGAAGGTCCAAATCACTGCAGCGATTGTTCGTTATATTCCATTTGCTTTGATTTATAAACGGCTAAACGGTTCAAAAAAATAAAACGAGATGGCTCACATCAAAAAAGTATTTAATTATGTTTATCCGCATTCAAGAAATCATATTACAAGCTCTGCTTATTGGGTCTAGGTGGCGTTGTATAATTTGTCCTAGAGTATCGTATTTATTTATTTATATAGTTTCGTATTTGAGTACATACCTAGGTACCTATGGGTATACTTCATATGAAAACCAGTTCAGTATTTGGCTAAATGTTTACGACGATTTTATTACCAGTATCCGTTTTCGGTACAAAGGTTGCTGAATGGTCTGGATATCAGCAAATTGCCATTTATCATAAAGACGAAAGTAATATGGAGGTATTTGTCGAGGTCCGTGCGCTCTTCGATAAAGCTTATATAATGCGATGTAATAAAATTTTCATTACATGACAAATGGTTTGCGTTACAAAATCCCGTTGTTATTCATGTGGAGCTTTGAAATAACTGTCTTGTAATATCCTTTGATGGTTATTTCGTAACAGATGTCACGAATAAATGTTTGTTCAGCGATAATATCTAATTTATATACACGATACGAAACGAACTTTAGAAAAAGCTGGACGTTCTCAATTCAGTTGTACTAAGTAGTACCATACCATTAGAAGCTGCAAATACTATAGTTGTCATTGGTATAAAGGAAAGGGTTTTGGAATTCCTTTTCACCTTTTTTAGGGTGCCGTAACCAAATGGCAAGAACCGGAACCCTTATAGTATCCGTCCGTATGTCAGAGCGAATTTTTACCGAAACTATAAGAACTATGCTGTTGAAATTTGGTAAGTAGATGTATTTCGTGAACCGCATTACTACCGTATTGGGGGGTTCCCCATACTTAGGAGTTTTTATTAATACGTCATAAACTTACCTTTCAATCAATCAACTCAAATATAAAAAATGTACTTGCTGCCAAGTGCGAGTGGGACTCGCCCATGAAGGGGGACCCTTTCGGGTCCCACTCGCACTTGGCCGGTTTTTGTTTCTTCTTTGATCTATCATTGGGAACCTGTGATGGGAGGAATGGTGGGCTGAGTTGAGATTTTTACATGTATAAATGTATACGTAACGGTAATGATATTAAATATTGTCAAGATTATTGTTTTATTGTTGGAATTTTATGAAATTACTTACTTAATTACTTTTAGCGTGCGATATTCTTCTTGATACTTAGGTTTACTTGTTAAGAATTGTGTTTGTTTTTGAATTATATAGGGAGCGGTATTGCCTGACGACGTCAAGTGGCACACATGGGTTGACGCTGAAAATCAGTACTTTGGTGGTTGATACCCACCTCAGTGTATGCTGAGTGTCCATCCCTTATGGGTTGATTACACCTAACGAGTACAGTGGCGAGTCAGTACTCGGCCTAGTAAACAGATTGGGATTCTAGTGACTCTCTCGCCTCTCTGCTCGACATAGCTCTCGGCCGAGCACTCGTTAAAGTGTATAAACCAACCGAGCACTCGCCGAGCACACTGACCCCCTGGCTGACTGACCTGACTGGCGGTTATGTCGGGCTTGAACTGACTAAAACCGCACGCCGTCTCGGGTCCACAGACGCCGGGGTGTAAGGTTACCCTCGCACTCCGACTGACCCTGGGCCATTCGCAGTGTCCCCTCTGATATGAGCAGAGGGGTACGAGGGAGCGACCAACCCCCCCCCCCCCTCCGCGGGCCTTGCAGGCCCGCCATACCCCGACCCCTTCGTGTTGTGGGGTCAGCTGGCCCTGAAAAGGGCCGGTTGGTCAGACTCTTGGCCGTTGACGTTGACGCCAGCTACTCCGGAGGAGCAATCAATGATGCGTCATCGCCCACGTTGCCCAGGGTGCACCAAACTTGGAGGTGATCCAACCAGTCGCACCCCTAGGTATATGTACCTTTTTTTTTTTTTGTTTTTTTTTTTCTCGTGCTGAAATCCCTTCGGATACCCCCCCGCCGGCCAGCGGGGGCGGTTATGTCGGACTTGAACCGACCAAAACCGCACGCCGTCTCGGGTCTTCAGACGCCGGGGTGTAAGGTTACCCATAGAGCATATCCCTCGCACGACCCTGGGCCATCTCACCACTAACAGCATCGCTCATCCTGTCTCCTCTGAAAGCAGAGGAGTACGGAGAGCGATGTGTTCCCGCCACGTTGGGTATTGGCCGACGATCAATGCCAACCCTATGAAGGGGAAGCCATTGACCGCCGCCCAGGGTGTACCGGCCGCTCCGATTTCGTTCCCCCCGGACTGCAGCGGGATCGGAATCGGAGCGACACTCGAGGAGGTTACCCAACACACACCCCAGGTATATGTACCTAATCCGCAATAAAACATGTTTTCTTTCTTTCTTTATTTCTTTCTTTCTTATCATCTCCTAGCGATTCCTTCCTTAATTAGACGTACAATTATGTGCATTAATGGAAGTAGGTGAGAAAATATTGGCTTTCTTCTTTTGTTTGCACACCGTTCTTTTACTTATATTACCAGCCATACTTAACTCCAACGACCCGAGGTTATATGACGTTATTTTGTTGCAGCGGTCCTGGCAGACATCTTCCAGTGTCCCTCCAGAGGATCAAACTGACTCAGCAAAGTTACAGTTTACAACGTGTAAAGAGGACCCTACCAGCCAAAGTCGATGCACCTACTATACAACATATGAGGATCTGGTGAAGGCTATTGTTTCAGGGTTGAGAGGTCAGACGGTAGTCTTAAAATGAAAGAATTTTTTATAGCTTCAAAGAGTATAAAATTTTTTTTGATGAATCCCAAGTTTTTGAACAAGAATTCGCATTTCAGAGCTTTCTTCGAGACGGATTCGTTTGACAACTTTGACTTATTCGAAACTTTTACTTTTGGCCCACAGTTCAATTGACACATCTAACAACCAGTTATGAAGCGATTTTATTAAATTTTATTTTAATTTTATTATTTTATTTATTAGGGACAAAAAACAGTTATGCGTTACAGTAAATTCTTAAAAACTAGGCATAACACTTAAAACGCACAACCCACACCATTGTCCACGGAATTATAATTTTGTTTGAAAAAGACGGACCCGTAGTTTTACCCACACGTACGTAGATAAAAAAATCTATATCCAAAATAAATATTAGGATAATATTGGGATTAGCGAGAATTTCGGAAGCCATTTTCTTGAATTGTTCTCGGTAAGCGCAAAAATGTCGAGGTCAAATGTGTATTGTAGGTTGCCAATAATCGACGCAGAGGTGCCCGCGCCCCTGCATTTTTTCTACAGTTTTATATATACAATCTTCTGTTGAATGTGATAGCTAGTATGTGATGGATTGAAATCGAGATAAAAGTTGGATTAGAGAAGAACACTCAAATCAATTGCTCACTTTATCACCATCGTCAGGAGTGCTGATCGCATCCGAGGTTCTCACCTCGGGAGTCCAGGGTCTGCATTCCGGCAGATCCATGGTAGTAAGACCATTGGCACGCATGTCATCTACGAAGCCAAGTCAGCGCCCTCCTACCAGAGACCGGCATGGAAAGATTTTTGTTGCCTACGTGCCACTTTACATCTATTGGTTCTACACTTATTGCTGGGTCCGTAAAGTATGTGATGATCCTTTAAATAAATATTATTCCAAATATATTTTGTTATTTTGCGCAAAAACAGGTCTAGACGCTACTCATTAACTTCGTAAGTACAGTCTACAGGTTGAAAATGGTCTAAAATAGAGATATTGCTCTTAAAATTATGTGTGATGTGATAACTCATTGGATTCGCAATGACGCCTAGGAAAATGTGCTAAATACTTGTATTAGCAATTAAACAATTGCTAAAGTTATAAGCCAGTAAAGAAGAAAAAAAAGTATTTCATTTTTCGCCAATATTTCATAGACTATTTATTTTATGTTTAAGAAATAGGAGGGAATTTCCTGTGGAGGAAAGGGGTAAGATGTTCTACAAAACACAAAGGGAGGATCCTCCGACCAGGCAAGGTGATCACGCCTGGCAGTCCGCAGCCCAATGTTATACCAGCGCGCGAACTTCACTTTCGCGATTCAGGATTGACTTGATTTACTAATTTAAGTTACGTTAAGTTATATTTAATAAGGTTATTAGTTAATAAGGTTTTTATTAAAATTTTTATGCTGAACCAATTAGATTTTTCAGTGCGAAACTTCACTTTCGCGATTCAGGATTGGTAGTGACGTAGTAGTATCGAAGTAGTTCAACTTGTTGTCGCTAGATGGCGCTAGGTATATGTGGTATCGCCACATTCCATTAAAAAACTCCTAGCTCCCGAAACCCTATCTCCAGTATTTATAATTTTAATTTAACGCTGAAAATGGGTCTTCCTTCAAAGAAGCTGCAAGCATAGCTCGCTCCATAACCCGCGCAGCTAAAAATTTTGTGGATTAGCCCCACCGTCAGTGTTCACGTTTCAGAACTGTAAGTCATAACTGGCAGGACGCACTGGTCCTGCCAGTTATAACTTTTGTCCAAGTCAAGTATGAGTTTGACTTCGATTTGAGGTATTGCGGTAAGAGTGGGGAGTTGAAAAGTGGTCTATATGTTATTCCAGGTTATAATAGTTGTAACCTATGCCTGTACAAAATTTCAGCCAGATCCGTTGAGCTGTTAGAGCATGATTGACTACAGACATCCAAACATCCAAACTTACAAATATCTTTATTTTTTTTATTTTTTATTTTTTACGTGCGTAAAACCCGTCGGATACCCCCCCGCCGGCCAGCGGCGGTGGTTATGTCGTGTATCGACTAAAACCGCACGGTGTCCTCCCTAAGTGTCCGTTGCCGGTTACCTCGGGTAAGCCCTCGAAAGGATAACCCCAGGGTAACCGGCGGACTTTGGCCGCCACCGCGGCCTCGCCTGGTGGGGTCGGGTTTTATCCCGCGTCGGTGAGTTGGCAGGCGTGTGTAGGGCACACACGACACGCTTCCGCCACGGCCTGCTTCTGTAAAGACGGCGAGTCGGCCAACTGCCGTCCTCAGGCCCCAATCATGGAGGTCGGTAGTCCCGGGCGTAGATGAGTCTGCGGCGTCATCGCCGCAGACTGCGAAACTCGAGGGGCAGGGTTCTCTTCCGCTCCCTCTCCGCCGACATTTTCGCGCGCATAACCTGCTCGCAGAAAGAGGCGGCGGCGTACCACTTGCTCCGGTCAGAGACCACTCTCACCATGGTTTCCAACGAGAGAACGTCCACGCCCAGGACCGCAACGAGATCCCGGCGTTGGCTTGCCCACGCAGGGCACTCCACCAACGTGTGGAGCGCCGTGTTTTCGCCAGGATCCTAGCAGTGCTGGCACTGCGGCGTTGTCTCCCGGTGAATGCGCCACAGATACTTACCGAAACACCCGTATCCGGTAACCATCTGGCACATCCGGTAGGAGAAGTCCCCATTGTCCCTCTCCAACCACTCCTTCATGATCGGTCTCACCGCCGCAATGGTGGATTCCCCCCAACTTGGATGCTAAAGTCGCACCCTCCATATCTCCATGAGCAGGGACCGCTGAGCCCTGATCTCCCGGCGCTCCGGCCTATGGCCCCGCTCCAGCGCCTCCTTGCGCTACTGGTACAGCAACGCAAGGGCTCTCGCTTCCAGGTAGCATGGAGGGGTCCCGGCTAGGAGACATGCCACCTCGACGGAGATCGTGCGATATCCCCTGATGACTCTGACGGCCATCGCTTTTAACGGGCTGTTTAATACAGCCACGTTGCGGGCCGCCAGAGTCTCCGCCCATACGGGGGCCCCGTACAGGGCCATGCTTGGCACAATCCCCAGGTACAGTCTCCTAGTGGGGGCGTAACTTACAAACATTTTCACAAACTTTCACATTTATAATATTAGAATGATTATAGTTTGCCATATACATTCAGTCATTCGGTCAGTACTCATTCGCTATACGTGTATATAATTAGCCTGCCATAGATATAATCTCATAAAAATGGGTCATTTCATACATACATTGTGTAATTATACAGCTTTCTTGGCGTAAGTTATTCACATATAAATACAAGAATTCTTTAATTAAATTAGCGTTACAACCTTCGAGCAAACCCAGGACAAATAGTGTTGTATATTCAATTAATTGCGTTCTCTTATTGAGCGAAGCTCTGAAAAAGTGAAGCTCTCTTTTAGACGACTCGTGTATTTCGTTAGAGCATCTCCTCCCAAACGGCTGCACCGATTCTAATGAAATGTCACACAAGCAAAGATGTTACTGATTGGAAGGACATAGACTAGGAAAACCACGGAGGAATAATAACATAACATATACTCACGCCTATATTCCCCGAAGGGGTAGGCAGAGGTGCTAGCACCTACATTTCGCCAGTTTATGTTTAGGTCCCAAATGTAATAGGCGAGCCTATTGCCATTAACCGGGCACTTATAAACCTGCGATAAATACACACATAACTTCGAAAAGCATCGAAAAGTCATTGGTGTGTGCCATAGTAAAACCTGGGATCGAACCCGAGACCTCGTCTCAGCAGTCCATTACCCATACACTAGGCTACCACGGCGGAGGAATAATCACCGGAAAAAATAATTGAAATTGAACAAAAAAGCCTCATTCACGCGATTGGTATTAAATTAAGTAATTTGTTTATGTTCGCGCCACTCGCTCCCATAACTAGTTTTATACTGTAAATTTAAGTACACTCAACATGACACTTACACCTATTACATTAACGTTCAATTTTGTTTGTATAATTTCCACCAATCAAAGCACTCACATATCACGACATATTTGTTTCTAACCAATCACAGACACCCTTCCACACAAACACACGTCACGAAACAACCACGCCGACACTTGCATTCATCATCGCAACCACTGCACATACCAAATTGTTAAATTATGGAAAATTACAATAATTATCGAGCTAAAACCAAGTTTCAATCAACATCCTTGCTCCTGTATGGAACAAAGTGGCGACCGTGACAGGATCTGCAGCATTTCTCCGGAAAAGAAGTCACCGTCACAAAGGCTACCATCGGGTCCATATTGACTCACCTAAAGTTCTTAATCCGAAATTGTTCTTCCTAACGATTTGTAATCCGAATGATCACTCCTAAAATTTTTCATCTTATAGTTTTTATTCATACTATTTGTAGTGCTACCGTCGATGTTCATAACACTCATGTTTCCGAAAATTGTTATCAATAAAATCGTTAACATACAATATTAAAGCTCCTACTGTTTTTTATCCTAACGTTTTTATCCCTAAACATAATTAGCATAATGTTGTCACTCATACTTAGAAAGAAACATTTATCTACGAAATGTAATAAAAATATATGTCGGTACTAATACTCGTAAAGAAATATTTACCAAGTAATTGGCACTTCGCCGGCCGCTGCCGCGGCACGCTCGCTTCGCTCGCTCGGCTCGTGCGTTGTGGTCACAGTTCTAACCTAACCTAAACCAATCACTATAAATAGTACCGTGGTATAAGGTGGGTAAAGTGCTACTTGTACCATGGTACTATTATACTTATATGTTATACATGTTATCTGAATCTAACTAAATAACTAAAACTGGAAAAGTTACACAAAACTAATGTATATAATACTGATTATTATTAATAAAAATAAATCTAAACAAAAAAGGTATGACTTTCAATAATAGTGTAAAAGATGGTTATGTTGACAAAATATAGGAAAAGAAATAATAGTATAATAGATGTTTATTGCTACCGACATTATGAAGTTGAATGATTCGGAATTAAAACATTAGAGACAGAGTAGTTAGGAATTGTGATTGTTAGGATGAAAAATGTTAGGAAGAACATTTTCGGAGTTCCAATTTTCGGAGTTGAAAATTTAGGTGAACTTTGGCGCACCCGCTACCATCGCTCCCGAGTGGCTACAAAGGGTCACCGCCACGACGACACCGTGCAGCGCCTAGATTTCCTGGGCGAACACCAAGGCAATCAGCTGCTTCTAGGTGCCTACTACATCGTGCATCCAGACCGCCACACTCCCGAGCGTCTCCAGGTCGCGTCCACCTGCGCCAGGCCTGCGCCGCTGATATCACCGCCAGCAGTGCCAGCACTTACTAAAGTGCCGAACGGATCCAACGGAACTAGCAGAACCCACAAGCCTGTCCTAGATCAAGTGAGCCCGTTCCTATCTACTTCCTAGTTAAATCCTCTTTGATTTGCGTAGCCGGTGATTTCAGTTTCTCGAATGTTGAGGTCTTAATTTCAAAGTTAAGTTAAATAAAGTTAATATAAATACCTTTTTTTTTTTATGTGCGGAAATCCCTTCGGATACCCCCCCGCCTGGTAGCGGGGGCGGTTATGTCGGGCTTGCACCGACTAAAACCGCACGCCGTCTCGGGTCTTCAGACGCCGGGGTGTAAGGTTACCCATAGAGCATATCCCTCGCACCCCGGCTGACCCTGGGCCATCTCACCACTAACAGCATCGCTCATCCTGTCTCCTCTGAAAGCAGAGGAGTACGGAGAGCGATGTGTTCCCGCCACGTTGGGTATTGGCCGACGATCAATGCCAACCCTATGAAGGGGTGAAGGGGAAGCCATTGACCGCCGCCCAGGGTGTACCGGCCGCTCCGATTCCGTTCCCCCCGGACTGCAGCGGGCTCGGAATCGGAGCGACACTCGAGGAGGTTACCCAACACACACCCCAAGTTAATATAAATACCGATCCTAAATTTTAGTCGATATTGGTGCTAATTCTGTTGTAAATGTCACTAAACTAATTTATCTCTAAGATTTTCTAATTTTAGTTTAGAGATCTCAATTATGCTATTCTGTTGTTCCGTTGAATTAAATTTAGACATAATTATGACAGCACTAAATTCGCCCTAGACATTACTAAAATTATTCGGGAGAGTGTTTAAATTACATAAAAATTAGGAATGAATGATAAAGAGCGAAAAAAAAGAAAATATTATATTTAAAATTTTTCAGCTTTTTAAATGCCTATAAATGTTTGTTTATTCATTATGTACGAAAATTAGCAAATAAGGGATTATTTTTCTCATTATAAAACCAATTAATACAGTTTAACAAGATTTTTACACATGGCAACCAATAATAATAATATAATATAATAAATTTATTACCAAAAAAAATAATTACAAAAGATATAATACATTGCCGGTGGCCCCACACTAGGCAAGCCTGTCCTGTGGGTGCCTATTACGTTCAAACAGGTCGGTATACATTGTTGTTCGGTATTCAATATACATTGCTGTCATCGTTTTTAATTAAGCATTTTGCAGTGTTACTTGTTTAAACTTGATACAGTATTACTTTACATAGAAATATCATACGAGTACCTACATTTCAGTTGGCAACTAAATAAAGTAAATAAAATAATGTATCAAATGATTGTATAGATATTGTAATACAGCTACAAAAATACATAAATATATGTGTAATGTAAATGTGTGTATGTTATGTTATAGGGTAATATATTCAAAATAGGTTTATATGTATAAATGTTCCCAAAGAAAGTGCGTAATTTTTAGGCTACGTGTACTAGCAGATCTTCAGTATTGTCGTATGTTAGAGTGAGCAACCATTGTGAAGTATTAAGTTTAGCCTCCCTTACAGAGCACAATTTTATGTCGCACAGCTTTGTTATTCTGTTGTATATATATAAATCTACGTATGGACTGAAACGTCTAGCAAAACTGGTTGTGATAGTTGGCAGTGGCATTCTGTAAACACGACGCTCAAGTAATCTACTATGTTCCTCAGTGTTAACAACGACGGTACGATGAACTTTCAGTGTTGTTTTGAGGAAAAAAAGTTGTCGCACTGTCAAGACCTTGCATTCTTTGTAGAGCTCAGTAGTTGGATACCTGAAGGGTCTTTCGAGCATGGTTTTTAGAACTGACCGTTGAGCTATTTCTGCTTGCAACATGAATGTTTTCAGTGCACTACCCCAGCAGGTTATACAGTAAGATAAAAGTGACTGTGTCAGGGCAAAGTAAACCTGTTTTAGAACGACTGGTGATGCCGAGCATCGAAGTATTTTCATAATGTTGGCAGTTTTTCTTACTCGAGTTGATATTGAGTTTATGTGTGCTTTAAAGGTAAGGTGTTCGTCAATCAGTATTCCAAGATACCTAATGTGGTCTGTTTTCAAAAGCACTTCACAGTTGCAGCCCGCCTGGTTCGAACACATATGCAGTTTTATTATAGGGTTTAGTTTTGGGGCTGACGCCGCGGTTTTGTGAAAGCATATATATTTGGTTTTCTGGGCATTTAAAGTTAGTAGGTTATGCTGCAGCAATGTTGAAATCTGTGCCATACCTGTTTCAATCTTTGAAAACCCCTCAGCCCAGGAAGATCCTTCATAGATAATCACTGTGTCATCGGCGTAACAGATAATTTCTGCGTTAATACTCTCATGTATGTCGTTCATGTACATGATAAAAAGGGTCGGGCCCAAGATACTACCTTGGGGTACACCGAAATTAACATATTGAAGTCTACTCTCATGACCTCCAACTTTAACACATTGCCTTCTATCAGTCAGGTATGATTTAAACCAATTCAGAGCCAATCCCCTCACCCCAAAATGAACCTCAAGTTTTCGCAACAGGATTGGCGTCGATACGGTATCGAAGGCTTTGGCTAAGTCCAGGAAGATGCCTATGCTTGCCTTCTTGTTATCGAGATGAGACGCTACTGTCGATGTAAGTAGTGTTATTGCATCCTCCGTGGATCTGCCTTGCCTGAAGCCGAACTGCCTGTCAGAGAGTAGGTTATTCGATTCGATATAACGCACAAGCCTGCTGTTAACTATTTTCTCAAGAAGCTTAGAGAATACAGTCAAAAGAGATATTGGTCGATAGTTTGCCACACAGTCTCTAGACCCATCTTTATGAATCGGTGTAATAGAGGCTGTTTTCCATGCTTCAGGAAAGACACCCGATTTTAAGCTGAGGTTCAAAATTGCGGTAAGTGGTTGTAGGATAGTCATTCGTATCTCTTTTAGCATTGTATTAGTAAGACCATCTACACCTGGTGCTTTACCGTTTGCCAAGGATAGTATTAGGGACTCAACTTCATATTCGGCTGTTGGCTGCAGAAAGAAAGAGTTTTTTATAAGTTTATTTTTAACTCTGCCTGCCAGTTGCTCCTGACTTTGGTTAAGTCCGTGTAAAATGTCGCCAGCCAACTTTCCTCCGATAGTTGAGAAATATGAGTTGCAAATATCAAGAGAATGTCTGGGATCAGTACTACCCTTTAGTTTTAAGAGTTCTTGCGGTTCGGTCTTAGTTTTGGATAAGTGGCATATTGATTTTATAGTTTTCCAAAGCTTTTTGGTGTTATTTGTGCTGTTGGAAAGTTCTCGGTTTTCATATTCGGTTTTGAGCTTCCGCAGCAAGTTATTGCAAAAGTTTCTGTATCGTGAGTAAATTAAACGTAAGAGCTGATCATTGGGAAACTTTCGCGTGCGTAAATGGAGTTGGTCACGATGTTACATGCAGCGAATTAATCCTGGAGTAATCCACGGCTTAATATTAAATTTAGAGTGGCTAATTTTCGTTGTTCTCGAGTTCGAGCTCACAATTCCATTAAGCCGGTTGCAGAAGGAGTTCACTGCCTGGTTTGTATCAACGTTGTCAATTAAGGCAGTCCAGTCCTCACGTATAAGCTCTCTTTTTATTGTTTCCACGTCGTATCTAGGGACAGTTCTGTTACAGTATGGTTTATCATTTTTCGTAGTGACCATGCCAAGCATCACTATGTAGTGGTCGGTTATATTTGAGCGACACACTACGCCTGTGGCGTCCTGACTGGCGTTCACAAAAATATGGTCCAGGCATCTATCATATCTTGTCGGTTTTGTTATTGCAGGGAAGAGTCCATGTTCCGAGGTGAGACATTGATACTCTAAGTCTTGAGTACTTGTCGACAAGAGCAAGTTTATATTAATATCACCTATCAGAATCAACCTGGTGTTCTTGTTTGAGTTACTTTTTAAGATATAATCCAGGGAACTAAAAAAGTTATTGAAATTTTTGAATGACGGTGGGCGGTAAACACCGAGGACTGTGATTCCTTTATCTAATGTCAATTGTAGACAATTTGCATCCTGACATTCCGGTTCCGAGACACAGACGCTTAAGGTATCCTTTACATATGCTACAACACCAGTATTTTGATTAATTTTTTTCCTTGTAAAATAGTAATTGTACGATGGTATGTGAGGGATTACGGTGTTCTCATCTAGCCAACATTCCGTGAAAACAATAATGTCAAAAGAAGTCTTCATTCTATGTAGCGTCACAATGAAAGAGTTGAAATTTTTGTGTATGCTCCTTATGTTATATGAAATTATTTTAAAGTTATAATTCATGGGGAGTGTTGCACGACATTTTTCAGGCATATCAATTAAATGACAGTTTATACCGATTGAGTCCAATTCAGCAACTGTATAATCATTAGTCATAGTTAATGTTATTATAATATACTCGAGTTTTAAATACAATTACGATTGGATTAATAAAAACTCCATACGTTACACTGTCATAGATATCTCGTTGAAATATGAGTAAATTCTAAGCTCTTTATTATAAATTGTTATAATCTGTGCTATGGTCAATATGTGCAGCTGAGTTCCCAAAATAATGATTTGGCTAAAAGGTCTTAGAAACTAGGCCATAAAATAGAAAAAAAAATGCAGCTGAGTTTATTTACTTTCATTGACTTTATACTTTGATTGTTTCTCGATTGTTTACATGTTTTGGAATGAAACCTTCGTCCAGTCGTAAGTCTTCCAAAGCATTTAATAAGTGAAGAGCTCCAGCTCTAGGGAGCCTAAAAAGTTTTTGGAACTTTTCCTCTGCCATCTCAAAAGGATTGGAATGGTCCCTTAATCGTTCCAAACGTACTCTTTCTTGATAGTTTCTAAAAATAATGTTTTATTTATTTATTGATATACTTATGCGGAAGAAAGTAATGATATTTGACGTAGCACTAGGACCTTTCCGCTGAAATAGCAAGAGCTAAAATTACAAAATCGTTATTCATTTTAAGATTATGATCGCAGGTAGATTGTTAAATAGAAAACCTATTTTCCCACAAACGAATCTGAAGGACATATAAATTAAGTAAATAAAACGCACTCTACTTCAAAGCACTAACATGCACTTTTAGTAATCATGTATTTAGAGGACCCCTAATATTAGTTTGACGTTTCTAATTTTAGGCCGTTTTTGAGTAAAATCGAACAACAGAATAACAAATGAGCGAATTCGGACTAAGTTGAGTAACTAAATTTGATTCTGTCAAACTAAAATAATTTAAGTTCTACGTTTTCAGAATGCGAAACGTCGTTTGATAGGACTAAACTAAATTTTAGTGATTTTTAGTCTAGTTTAGAGAGTTTTGCAACAACAGAATTAGCACTATTATCTTAAAAATTTAACGATTAAAGTGTTAACAAATTCATATTGCAATTTATCTATACTTACCTACATACCTAACCTAGAACAAAGAAAAACGAATGCAAGTCATCCCGAACAATTAGTATTTAAAGTTATCGCCATAGTAGATAGATTTAGCCTACTATTTGCATAAATACTGTCACTACTATTTCCTTAGAGAAGTTTTTAACGTTAATCAAACATTTTAAGTAAATTTTATTACGAATTTGACACCTAAAACTAATTATCGAGCCTTTCATTTCCGATTATCAATAGAACGTTGTTTAAACGTTATCCAAATACAAGTTATTTAGTGAACCAAGTGATTTGGCGTGCGCGTTTGTATATTTATATATATACATAAGTACATCGAGGCCCGCTCACCGCCCGGTGCATCTATTGTCTGCGCCGGCGCCTGCTGATAAGGATTGCATGCAGGCAAGTCGTGCAGATCAGCTGGCGACTTGAAGCGAGGAGCGTATCGTACTGTAGCGTCCGTGGGTTGGACGCCACAATACCTCGTGTTGATAAAAAGATAAACACAAGGGTTAAACTTTAAAATATCATTTATTTTAAACAACAAAGCTTCCTATATCAAGTTTAGGGAGGTTTTTACGCGAATATATTTATATTTAAACGAACTGTAGGGGAATCGCGGACTCCGCTCAGGGACTGAGCCTACATTCAATACACTTATATCTTCTCTTCGGCCGGCGGGCGAGGGCGCAGCCTCCAAGTCGCCCGCTGTCAGCCGAATTGTCGAATCGACCGCCAAGCAGTTGTTTTTTCTTCCCTAAGCTAAATTCAAAAGAATAATATTTATTTTTAAACTCTGACACATGATGGCCAGGTCAATGAACTGTAGTGATCGAACGAGGTCCGACACTACAGTACCTATTTTTTTTTACTTGTTACATTTTGCTGCTTGTTTCTCGGTAACTTAGCGTTATAGCGAATGATTCTAAACAATTAAAGGTTAAACGTAGCAATATTAAAGGGCAATTAACGAAGTTTAAAACTCATTTAGACGAAATATTTGCTTTAGAAAACGTTACGCCTTTGGAGATAAATAAGCGAACGTTAAAGTTATCGAGAATACAATCACTGTTGAGTGAGTTCGATGAGTTGCAAGGCAAATTATCATTATTGTTAAGTTTATGTTACGTTGTGTTTGTTTTTCATTGCCTGTTTTCGTTAATAGTTTTAGTTTTTTTTGTTTGATACATCAAAGACATGGATGCTCTGCCGGGCACATCGCAAGATGGAGACACGTTTTTATCTCCTAAGAAAAAGAGGCCACGTGTAGCTCTAAGTGCAACAGAAAAACTTTGGGTCAGAAACGTTTACAAATATGTGTTTGAAGTGAAATGTTCAGAACCAAACATTGAATTACCAAAAACAAGTGAATGCGTTGACAAGGTGGCTGAAGTCTTGGGAATATCCGTCCGCACTGTTTATTCTGTTTTAAAGGAGCACAAGGAGAACGACAGCGAATCACCAAAACCTCCCGAAAAAAATGGCCCAAAACTTACCTTTAAAGATAAACTTGATAATTTCACATTCACTGCAATTAGACGAATTGTACATCAGTTCTTTCATAGAAATGAAATACCCACCATCGCAAAGGTTAGTTTACATGTCGTCACTCATCTTTTTATTATACGTTATGTATGTTTTCTCCTATCCCATGTGTAATATTAACTAATTAGGTAATAACTATATTATTTTTTAGGTGCTGCAAGTTGTAAATGATGAACCAGGATTGCCCAACTTCTCGAAAGAGATACTGAGAAAAATTATGAAACATCTCAATTTCGAATTCGTTACTCGATCACGCAAGAGTGTGCTTATTGATAGACAAGATATCATATCATGGCGCCAGCGCTACCTGCGTTTAATTAAACAATATCGCAGGGAGGGAAAATATATATATTATCAAGACGAGACCTGGGTCAATGCTGGTACGTGATTTTTTATTTTTTTATTTATTTATTTACAAATAATGGTTACATAATAATATTACAAATAATATCTCGCCAAACTAAAAATTTTAAGTGTCAACTCTTAGTTTCTTATATTTGTACCATTTTTGTTTTGCTATCGAAACTTATGATTTTTCTTGTTCTTTTCAGGTCATACTACAAAAAAAGCCTGGATTGATGGAAGCATTACCTCTTCTCGACAGGCATTTTTAGACGGCCTGACTACGGGATTAAAAAATCCCACAGGAAAGGGAAAACGACTAATAATTAGTCACATAGGCGGAGAAGAAGGCTTCCTGGACGACGGACTTCTTATGTTTGAAGCAAAGAAAGGTACAGAAGACTACCATGACGAAATGAATGCAGAGTGTTTCGAGGATTGGTTCCGCGGTATTCTACCCAAACTCAAACCAAATGCAGTAGTCGTAATGGACAATGCGCCCTATCACTCTAGGAAGATCCAAACAATCCCGAAGATGTCGTGGACAAAACCACGAATTCAAGAGTGGCTGACTAATAAAAATATTGTATTTGAACCAAATATGGTAAAGGCCACTCTAATAGATATTGTGATACAGCAAAATCTTACTGAGAAATATGCCGTAGACGAGATGGCTGCACATAAAGGCATCACAGTTTTAAGATTGCCCCCTTATCACTGTGAGCTGAACCCCATTGAGTTGGTATGGGCGCAGGTAAAGGGTCACGTTGCAAATAATAATAAGACGTATAAAATGCAAGAAGTTAAAAATTTATTTCAAGAAGGTATAAACAAAGTGACACCGGCTAAGTGGAGTGACTGTGTATCTCACACTATAAAAGTGGAAGACAAAATGTGCCACCTCGATCATATTATAGATGAAGTGACAGATAGATTTATTATTAGTGTTACCGAAAGCGACAGTGACAGTAATTCCGAAAAAGATTGATTAAAGTACATTATTATGGCATTTTTGTTTCATTTTAAATGTACCTCCCTATACTTCCAATAAAAAAGATCAATCCTCTAGTATAGTAACAATAATAGAATAAAAAAATACATTACAACTTAATATTAAATCTCAAACACAAAACCAAACTGTTCATTCATTTATGATTCACTCATTTAGCTACATCCCTATTTATTTTTCTTCAAAAACCGGCAACCCACAAAACGTCATTTTACTGCAGCTAATAAAAAGTTAGACTTTAGATATTCGCGATTCTTTTGAACAAGAGTTTGACAATTACATTTCGCTAGCTCAAAACTTCATAGAATCCAATTCGGCCGACAAGGAATCACTCTCATCGGCTAATGCAAATTCAAGCGCTTCGCAGTGTAACCAAGATAACTGTGGTGATTTAGCTTAAAATTGCCGGTTATAAAAATACCTACTTTTGATGGCACGTATTTAAAATGGCTCGAGTTCATGGAGACTTTTACCTCCCTAGTTGATGATAACGTAAAGGTTATAAACATTCACAAATGTCATTATCTTCTCTCATATTTGGCGGGGGAAGCTGCTCGCGTTCTTTGCAATTTAGAGGTAACTGACGCGAACTACCTCGAGGCTTGGCAAATCCTTTGTAAACGTTACGATAATAAAAGGCAACTAATTAATAATCACCTAAAAGCGTTGTTCAGCCTCGAGACCGCGCGAGAGACCGACAAGTCACTTCGATTCATAGTAGACCATGTCAATAAAAACTTGCGAGCTCTCCGCAATCTTGGGTTACCTGTCGAGCAATGGTACGTTCTTATCATTCATATGGTGACAGCCAAGTTAAACAGCACCACTTATTTTAAATGGGAGGAGGCTAGGAATACACTCCCTGAAATACCTACTTTAGATAATTTTTTTGATTTTTTAAAGAATCGTGTCAATGTTTTGAAAACTGTCAATAGGCAAAGACAGGATAATAAGCCTATAGTGATGCCCCAGTCGAACCAAGCTAAGCATCAAACCACATCTTTTGCCTTGACTACCAAGCCTAATGCACCAGCACCTTCTAGGCCGCACATTGAATGTTCAGTGTGCACAGGCACTCATCGTCTTTATGAGTGCACTCCTTCAAGTCTAAGACGCCTGAGGAGAGGATTGCTTTAGTATCCAAATTAAATTTATGTGAGAATTGGTCACAAGGTGCCAAATTGTATGCTTCTAGGTTCTTGTCGCTTTGTAAACAAAAGCACAATACATTATTGCACCCATCAGACCCCAATGATCTTCCAAGCACTAGTTCAAATCAATCTCAAAACTTAGCCCCTATTACGACTATTACCAACTCCGAGGTCCTATTGTGCACTGCTCTAGTACAATTAAGGAACCCCGACACCAATCAAGTCTTGACAGCGCGCGCTCTGCTTGACAGCGGGAGTCAGTCTACTTTCATCACCGAAAAGGTGCAAAATGAACTAAATTTGGCTCCTCAGCTTACTAATATCAGTGTAGTTGGCCTGTCAGACACCCCGTTAGCAATCAAAAAGAAGGGTTGTACGCTTCACCCCATCTCTCTTGTCGAGTCTTTCTATGTCAGTGTGACATGCCTAGTGATTCCAAAAATAGCAGACAAACTGCCTAAGGTCACACTCGATGTGAGTCAATTCGACCTTTCTAATTTTCAACTAGCGGACCCTAGATTCTTTGAGGCATCTTCTATCGATATGCTCATAGGTGCTGACCTATTCTGGGACCTAATAGGTACCTCTCAGCATTCTTTAGGTACTAATAAACCTGTTCTTCGGAGCTCTAAATTAGGGTGGTTCATTGCTGGTCCTCTGCCTACTTTACAATCAAATAAAGTCAAGCAACCAAATAAAATTACACATTGTAATTTTCTATCTAGCCAAACTGATTCCTCCAATATCAGTGATGAGTTGCAAAGATTTTGTGAACTAGAAAACGTCCCTTAAGCTCATCCATTCACTAAAGAAGAAAAGCTGTGTGAACAGCACTACCTCTCCAACACTTATAGGTTGGAAAACGGACGTTTCTGTGTTGGCCTCCCCTACGTGATGAGAAGGATTGCTTAGGTGACTCCTACTCATTAGCAAAGAAACGGTTTGCGAGTTTAGAAGCTCGATTCCGCAAGCCACCTGATCTCTAGAGGTCCTATACAGATTTTATTCACGAGTACCGTGAACTCGGCCATCTATCTGAAACCTCAATTCCCAGGCCTATTAATGCCTACTATCTTCCTCATCATCCTGTTATCAAGGCTAAAAGCGAATCAACTAAGCTCCGATTTGTTTTCGACGCCTCAGCTACGACTACCTCTGGATTTACAGTGAACGATCTACAAATGGTAGGCCCTGTCATTCAGGATTCGCTATTGAACATTCTCATTAGTTTCCGCCAATACAAATATATACTTTCCGGGGACATAGAAAAAATGTACCGACAGGTTTTTGTAAGGGAATCGGACAGAGCTATGCAACTAATTCTCTGGCGTAACAACGAGGACGAGCCCTTACGCACACTAAGACTGGATACCGTAACTTACGGATTCTCAAGTGCTAGCTTTCTCGCTACCAAATGCATCTGGTAACTTGGAGATGAATGTACTGATTCAAATATAAAAAATATCATTCAAAGGACTTTTATTGCGACGATTTATTGACCGGTGCCGATGATGAAGCTACTTTGAAGTACATTCAACACTAAGTGTCAGGTGAGATCGCCAAAGGGTGTTTCCACCTCAGAAAAAATAGGTAAAAACCTACCTTCTCTCATTGAGGACACTTCTTTGCCTGCAGAAGGTGATCTCATCATAAGTAATGCCACCAGTATTCTAGGTATAGGCTGGTGTCCCAATTCAGATTTATTGCAGTTTCAAATAGAGTATTCGCCAACTGATAAAGTAACTAAGATAATGATTTTATCGTCTACATTTAAAATTTTCGATCCTCTTGGTCTACTAGCTTTATGCACAATTAAGCCCAAGATCCTTCTGCAAAATTTGTGGTGAAGTGCTCTCAAGTGTTAAAAAATCTTGGTTAAAGTTTACAGAAAATTTAAACTTGCTATCTTCCCTTTAAATTCCAAGACGAGTCCTTATGGATGACCCCCACTATATAAAAATGCATTCCTTTTGTGACGCATCTCAGTGTGCCTATGGTGAATGCATTTATCTCAGGTCAACCAACGCTACAGGCAAGGTACAGGTTAGTTTGCTGTGCGCCAAAGCCCGCGTCGCACCTCTAAAGCTGACAACTATTCCCCGACTCGACCTTTGCAGCGCGGTGTTAGGGCCTCAATTGAGTTCGGCTGTGACTCAAGCTCTCCGCTGCAAAATAGATCGCCACGTCTATTGGTCAGACTCAAAAGTAGCCCTAGGATGGATCCAGTCTGCAAGCAAGACCAATACTTTTGTTGCTAACAGGGTAGTGGCTATTGCCCAGCTATCTGACCCCAAAAGCTGGCAATACGTCCCAACAGCGGAGAACCCGGCCGATCTGTGCTCTCGTGGGGTAGATCGTCAAAATGTCAGCCAATCTGACATCCGGTGGTATGGTCCAGCCTATCTTAAGCAGGGTGAAGATTCATGGCCAAGTACAGACTTTCAGGCTGTGGAGCTACCCGAACTGAAAGCGTTGCCTGCTTTGGTGGCGGAGTCCGTACCTTCGGTGTCGTTTGTAGATGTCACCAGATATTCAAAGCAACTCAGAGCACAGAGAGTGGCAGCTTGGGTGCTCAGGTTCATTCATAACTTTCGTAAACCCCCAAGTAAATTGTCAGGCATACTATCTGCAGATGAGCTGCAAAATGCTCTAATGAACCTAATAAAGTTTGCGGAATTAGAGTAATTTCCAACGGAAGTAGAATGTTTGAAAAATAAAAAAATCAACTTAATGTATTTATCGATAAAGAAAGCTTGGTTCGAGTGGGGGGCAGAATTGATTCTTCAAATCATCCTTACGACAAACGGCACCCTATCTTATTAAAAAGTAATCATTATTTAACTAAATTATTGTTTAGGCATGAACATGTACGCTTGCTGCACGCTCCACCACAGTTGCTGCTTACCAGCATTCATGATCAGTACTTGCCTATAGGTGGACGCAAGCTAGCACAAGACATTTATAAGCATTGTTTCAAATGCCGCCGCTTCGACGGCAATGGTATGGTCAATATTATGAGTGGCCTGCCACCCGATCGCGTAGAGCCGGGCTATCCGTTTATTACCTGTTCTACAGACTTTGCTGGCCCCTTTTTAATTACAGACCGAAAGGGCCGCGGATGCAAAATAACTAAATGTTATTTGTGCATTTTTATCTGTTTTAGATATAAGTGTATGCACTTGGAAGCAATGAGTGAGTTGAGTAAGGACGCTTTCATTTTAACTCTTACGCGATTCATTGCTCGTAGAGGTAGACCCAAAGTTATACACTGCGATAATGGCAGAAACTACGTAGCTGCAGCTAGGGAGATAAAAGACTTATTAAAAAATAACCAAGACTCCATCTGTAGCTTTGCAGCTCAACGACGCATTCAATTCAAGTTCTCTCCCGCGTACGCTCCTCATTTCAACGGCCTCGCCGAAGCGGGAATTAAATCGGCAAAATATTATATCAAACGCATGCTAGGGCAGACGCACTTGACTTTCGAGGAACTGTCTTCCCTCTTTACGCAAGTCGAAGCTATCCTAAATAGCCGACCCTTATGTCCCCTCAGCCCATCACCCAATGACCTCCAGTCGCTCACACCGGGTCACTTTTTGATCTTCAGGCCTCTCACGTCCCTGCCTACTTCGAGCTACGGTGACGACAGTGCTCCACTTCGCAATCGATTCCTACGCGGCGAGCAAATGCGACAACATTTTTGGAAACGCTGGTCGCGCGAGTATGTCTCCGAAATGCAGCAACGCACGAAATGGCGAACGAAAAGCCGAGTTCTGCGCCTAGACGACCTAGTGTTGATAAAGGACGAGTCTCCGCCGTTGTAATGGCGCCTAGAGCGAGTCATCAAGCTATTTCCCGGGCCAGATGGAGTATCACGCATTGCAGACGTGAAAACCGCCAGTGGGACGGTTCGCCGAGCTCTCCACCGCCTATGTTTGCAGCCAGCCGACTGTTGAGCGTGAAAGCTTTGCCAGAGCTTTCAAGGGCCGGGAAGATGTTCGCCCCACTCACTCCCATAACTAGTTTTATACTGTAAATTTAAGTACACTCAACATGTCACTTACAACTATTATATTAACGTTCAATTTTGTTTGTATAATTTCCACCACTCAAAGCACTCACATATCACGACATATTTGTTTCTAAATAATCACAGACACCCTTCCACACATACACACGTCACGAAACAACCACGCCGACACATGCATTCATCATCGCAACCGCTGCACATACCAAATTGTTAAATTTTTGGGAAATTACAATAATTATCGAGCTAAAAACCAAGTTTCAATCAACATCCTTGCTCCTGTATGGAACAGTTCATACGAGGGTCAAACTGAAAGTTCTTAGAACTGGCCACTTATAAACAATATAATAAAAAAATAATTCTAAAATTTGAAAATAGAACTCTTTGCCAATATTACTGAGTATATATTTCATTCATTTATCATTTGTTTTACGATTTGGCGGCAAATTGAAAATTGTCTGTGTCACGTTAACATGAATTTAACACGAGAAAATTTTCGTGCAATGATTTTTTATGACTTTCGATGTCATTTAAGTCAACAAGAAAGTTATGATAGACTACGATTGGCCTTTCACGATGAAGCCCTATCTCGTGCGACTGTTTACAACTGGTTTAATGAGTTTAAACGTGGTCGCACTAATCTCACTGATGATTTACGTGAGGGACGGCCTTCTACGGCGACGACTGAAAATAACATCTGTGTTGTGCGGCGTATGATAGAGACTGACAAAAGAGTGACCTATCAGCAGATTCGGACAAGCTTAGGCATCGGTATGAGTGAAGTGCACAAAATCCTCCACGAACATTTAGCGGTCAGGAAGCTTTGCGCCCGGTGGATACCTCATAATTTGACTGAGGCTCAAAAACTCCATCGTGTGGATTGGTGCCGTAAAATGATTGAAAGATTTAACGGAGGTGACTCTAATGCTGTGTTCGACATACTAACAGGTGACGAAAGCTGGATTTACTGTTATGATCCTGAAACCAAAAGACAATCTGCTCAGTGGGTGTTTCCTTTCGAGGAGTTGCCAACTAAAGTGAAGAGAGATCGAAGTGCGGGAAAAAAAATGGTGGCCTCGTTCTTTGGAAGGATAGGTCATTTCGTAACAATTGTGTTAGAGGATCAAAAAACAGTTTCTGCAGAATGGTACACTACCAATTGTTTGCCACTTGTCTTGGAAAAAGTTCGAGAGAAACGACCTCGCAGTAGGATCCTCCTTCACCACGACAACGCCTCGTCGCACACCGCCAAGCGAACGATCGACTATTTGGCGACATCAAACGTTGAATTACTGGGTCACCCGCCGTATAGCCCCGACCTCGCGCCTTGTGATTTTTATTTATTTCCAAAAATTAAAGAAAAACTTAAAGGAAAGCGGTTTATGAATGCTGAAGAAGCGGTGGCTGCGTATCGCGATGCCATTGAAGAGACCCCTAAGGACGAGTGGGCAAAGTGCTTTTCCCAGTGGTTCCATCGCATGCAGCGGTGTATTGACGTGAATGGACAATATTTTGAAAAGATATAATAAAACTAATAACTGGCTAATGTAATCAGTTTTTGATTTTCTAAGAACTTTCAGTTTGACCCTCGTATACACAAGACAAAAAAAGAAAAACGAAAATCGGACTAGCCATTAAGGAATTGTCACCGTTAGAAATAGTCCTGGCGGAATTGCTTCGCTCAATTTATGCAATAGCAGAATGAATTGCAGACCTAGTTATGAAACAGATAACTACAGCAACCGACACTGTTTTTTTTTTTTTTTTTTTTTTTTTTTTACGTGCGGAAATCCCTTCGGATACCCCCCCGCTGGCCAGCGGGGGTGGTTATGTCGTGTCTCGACTAAAACCGCACGGTGTCCTCCCCAAGTGTCCGTTGCCGGGCACCCCGGGTAAGCCCTCGAAAGGATAACCCCAGAGTTGCCGGCGGACTTTGGCCGCCACCGCAGCCTCGCCTGGTGGGATCGAGTTTTATCCCGCTTCGGTGAGTTGGCAGGCGTGTGTAGGGCACACACGACACGCCTCCGCCACGGCCTGCTTCTGTAAGGACGGCGAGTCGGCCAACTGCCGTCCTCAGGCCCCGATCATGGAGGTCGGTAGTCCCGGGCGTAGATGAGTCTGCGGCGTCCTCGCCGCAGACTGCGAAACTCGGGGGGCAGGGTTCTCTCCCGCTCCCTCTCCACCGTCTCTTTCGCGTGCATTACCTGCTCGCAGAAAGAGGCGGTGGCGTGCCACTTGCTCCTGTCGGAGACCACAGCCCTCACCATGGTCTCCAACGAGAGAACGTCCACGCCCAGGACCGCAACGAGATCCCGGCGTTGACTCGCCCACGCAGGGCACTCCACCAACGTGTAGAGCGCCGTGTCTTCGCCAGGATCCTCGCAGTGCTGGCACTGCGGCGTTGTCTCCCGGTGGATGCGCCACAGATACTTACCGAAACACCCGTGTCCGGTAACCATCTGGCACATCCGGTAGGAGAGGTCCCCATGGTCCCTCTCCAACCACTCCTTCATGATCGGTCTCACCGCCGCAATGGTGGATTCCCCCCACCTTGGGTGTTCAAGTCACACCCTCCATGTCTCCATGAGTTCCTGGCGGAGCAGGGACCGCTGAGCCCTGATTTCTCGGGGCTCCGGCCTATGACCCCGCTCCAGCGCCTCCTTGCGCCACTGGTACAGCAGCGCAAGGGCTCTCGCTTCCAGGTCCCATCGAGGGGTCCCGGCTAGGAGACATGCCGCCTCGACGGAGATCGTGCGATACCCCCTGATGACTCTGACGGCCATCGCCTTTAACGGGCTGTTTAGAACAGCCACGTTGCGGGCCGCCAGAGTTTCCGCCCATACGGGGGCCCCGTATAGGGCCATGCTTCGCACGATCCCCAGGTACAGTCTCCTAGTGGGCGCGTTGGGTCCCTTAGCGTAGGGCATCAGCCGCGATAGCGCGGCCGCAGCCCCCCTCAGTTTTGGGGACCAGACTTCGGAGATGAGGTCCAAAGTCCCATCGGCTATCGAGTACGAGCCCAAGGTACTTAATCGTGGGCTCGATGCCGATGCTTACGCCCCCTTTTGTTATGCTGGTTCCCGCAGGTGGCCCCCTCCGAGGCCCGTGAAAACACATAGCCTCGGATTTGTGGAGTGCCACCTCGAGTCCCAGCCGCCGTATTCGACCCACGACTTGAGCAACCCCTGCCGTGGCCTTCAGTGTCGCGCTTCGGTACGTTGCTCCCCGCGCCATAACGAGGGTGTCGTCAGCATAGCACACTATGCTGACACCCTCGAGCAACGTACCGCGGGGGCTCGAGACACTGTGACCAAACTTTACACGCTCAGAAAGCATATCCAGAGTTGTGACTTTCAAAAAGAATTTTCAAAAGATTTAGATCGGAAAAAGAGAACATCTAGGACGGGACTTGAACCCGCGACCAGTCCCTTACAGGGGGAATGCTCTGACCAACTGAGCCACCTAGACACGTCCCAGATATTCGAAATTCTCCGATACATTAATACGTCTTAAGGCAACGTTGGAGCCATCTACCGTAATTCTTGCGAACTACGGAAACAACGGCTGGGCTCGGCATGTGGCGTGGCGTTACATAATTCAAAATCTCTTCGGAAAAAGTCAACCTCTAGGATGGGAGTCGAAGGGAACAAACATGGAACACGTTAAAACTACAACCAATGAGAATCATCCGTCCCTTTCTAGGGGGAAAACTGTGAGCAACTGAGCAATGTGGGACCTATTTTAGATAGCTGCATGCAATTTTAAAGCAATAAGTACGAATTTTTTATCTATAAATATAAATGGGAAGAAAAAAACAATAACAATAATCTTTTGTGTAAAATAAATAACTAGGAATTCAGTGCAGGGTGCGACTGAAATAAATTGAGCTGAGCGAGCAGGACTCGCACTTGAAAATAAGACATCTTACTACGGTCGCGCGCTTAGCAAAGGCCGCGCGCTCGTGGAACTGTTTTTCGGTGATTATTCCTCAATGGCACATCGGACATGAACCATCTCGCTTCAAAACACTCCTCAGTGTCCACACTATCACTGTGGTAAATTTGGTCAAGATCGCGCGAGTGGTTACGGAGGAGTTCAGCCACCAACAAACGGCTATGCCGCGTATAAGAGCTTCGCTCACTCGGCTCAATAATAAATTTAATATTCTACAATATTCTATAATATTATTTTATTTATTTATAGAACTTTATACACAAGTACATAGGCGGACTTAATGCCAAAGGCATTCTCTACCAGTCAACCAAAGGTGGCGCAGAGAGAAACTTAGTAGGTGCTTTATTAAGAGTGTTGCTAGTAAATACAACTATACGCTATCTAGACCCAAAGCAAGCATAGCTTAACTAGCTAGTGTTATAGGTTCTAAAATGCGGATAAGCATACTTAGATATTAATTTAGTTTTGAAAATACTTACATGTTATGTATAGAAACACCCAGATCAATGCAAATAGACATATTCATGCATATAAATAATTGCACAGAGCGGAAATCGAACCCGCGACCTTCGACTTAGCAGTCGAACGCACTACCGCTACGCGTCAGAGATCTACTACTACTAGACTGGCTGTATGGAACAAAAAAATTGGTACCGCGAAAGACCACTTGACCACCAACAAAGTGCAACTTTTTGTAGCTGTCATACAGATGACAATACGAAAAGGCGCGCTATGCTTATACAGATAGGTGTGAAAATTCATTAACTCATTTATCTAACACCAAGCGACTACAATATGGGGTTCTTCAAGAAGGGTAATAGAAGGTTTTTATAGGGCTGGCAGTACGAGTTTGATGCCCTTGGTGTCGCATGGCCATCATAGGCCGCGGTAACCACTTTTCTTTAGGCAGGCCGTGTGATTGTCTGCCACCTAAGTGGTATAGAATATATGTAGAATATACTGCTTCCGGGCTGTTTGGCCGTGGTCCATATGAAACTTGTGTTCCAAACGTTTCGTCGATCACTGCGGTCGACATCTTAAGTGGTACAAGTCCAGGCGGCGACTGATGTAGAATTTTGAGACACTGGCGTATTTATAGACGCGGTTGGAGGGGGGAAACGACGTGTCCGATCCTGATTGGTCGAGAGCTGGGGAACCAACGCGCTCGATCCTGATTGGTCGAGGCTAAACAGGGGGGAGTGGCCTCCCTATTCCGGTATAGAATGTAGTATTAAAATCATTTTTCATGTTTGTTATGATTTTGTAGTGAGCAGACGAGTTTACCTACTAAACCGACCAGTAGCGTACATACTCAACGAGGCACGATATCACGCCACCTCGGATGATGCATACAGAACATCCGATGGGGCGGCAACGATTTACTTGTACCTGAGTGAAGCTACATAGGCCACGCCTATTCATCGCTTCTATTATGCGAGTGGCGCGGGCGCAAGGTGGCGACATTAAGTCTATTGTCCTCAGGTAGACGCCTATTGTAAAAACGGTCAAGCACGAACCGTTATTACTATTATTTAGGAATGTGAACGTTTATTATTGTTAATTAGATTTTTGTATAAAACCCGTGTGCAATCTATGATTGTAACTTTCTGCTAATCAACTTCCTTACTGTAAATACTTGCCAATATAATTGTATACTGCAAACCGCTGCTTTTATTCCTGCTTACTTACACGCTATTGTAAGTGGTCGCAACCACCTTGACCACTTCAATTTCAAAGCGTTATAATAATTTTATTTCTGTTGAAAAGTAATAAAAAAAAAGACTTAAATTGCCAATTTTGAAGCAATGTTGTTAGAATTTTAATGGAGTGGGTAGATATTGGTACATCTACCCACTACATTAAAATTGTAACAGTTTTATTAAAATGAAATTGGTATTTCATTTTAATAAAACTCTTCAAAGAATAAATCTGTATGAATCGTTTACTTAATTTTATAATTTAAGTTACAAAACCTTTTTGATATTACATTTTTTGTGCTGAACTAATTAGATTTTTCATATTTTATTATATTATATTCCTGGCTCTAGTTATTTCAGAATGTGACGTTCAAAAAGATACCAAGAGTACTAGACAATCTGTATAGAACTTCGATTTTTGAACGGAACGCAAACCTAATTTTGACACCTATCTCTATATGTATGAGAGCTACAAAAAGTCGCGTATTGTTGCTGGTTAATTATTGGTCTTAAATCGATACCGATTGTTTTGTTCGAGCCAGTCTAATGGTTTAGATAGAAGTCATTGGAGACTGGCAATAGACTCCTGTGTAACCTCAGTGGAACATATGAAAGAAATTTCCAGGACACTGGAATGTTTTTTTTTTTTTTTATATATTTAGGACACGTCAATTTGACTTCACCTCGCCTGATGGCACTCAATGGTGGCACTCAGCTTGACGGCCTCATCAGAAGAGGATTGTCGTCGCAGCACCGCGTGACACCCACCGGTCCCACTAGTTGCTTAATCCCGAAAATGCGAAAAAATACTCAGTATATTTAGCGCCATTAAGCTTCCGTGTGCTTGTTTTCTACTTAAGTGATATAAAAGGTAAGGCTATAAAGGTTTGTTAACAAAAACAGATTTCCATAATTTACGTACCAAACTCTCACAAATATAAGCTTAAACCAGCAAAATCCTTTCATAATGTAGAATTAGAGGAGTTAAAACAACACCCATAAATTCTGTGCTACAAGCCTTTGAATATGTAATTAACTGAAGATACACTCACTACATTTAATTTATATTATTTGTACTTTCAAGCCGTTAGATAAGTTTGGGATACAATTAACGCAAAATGTATTCAGAATTTGGCCTGTATTTCCGCGTCTAACTTTCATGGGTAACCTAATTTCAAACTTTATTTTCAATTTTGCTAACTTTTTATGCAAAAACGGCGGGTTGTTATAAGTTTGACGTGTTTGTGTGTGTGCCTGTCTTTGGCATCTTAGCTCCCGAAAGGATGAACCGATTTTGCTGCGGATTTTTGTGTTCGAAAGCCGAAATGATCGAGATGGTTCTAAGCCGTAGAATATACATTTGTGTCGGGGGTTGTTTAATTTAATAATTATGTATTGTCTGGAGGTTGGTTCAGAATAAGAGTTAACTTACAAGAACCGCATTCAAGGTTATTTTTTTATAGAGCGTAGAAAAATGTTTTATAGATGAGTGAATAGAATCCCACCAAGATCTTCGGAACCCAAGACAACCTAATCTACTAACTGGTACACCTGCTGCTTAAAGGACTTTGTTCTCGGTCAGACGGTAGTCGCTCCCATAATAGCCAAGATAAGCCGGGTGCCAAGGTTTTTTTTTTTTTTTAATACCACTAAGGTGGCAGACAAGCACACGGCCCACCTGATGGGAAGCGGTTACCGCGGCCTATGAACGTGTGCAACGCCAGTGGCGTCACACTCGCGCTGCCAACCCTGTAAAGGAAAGGGGATGGGAAAGGAGTTTGGGAGGGGAGAGGTATACGCTTTGGAAGCAATCTGGGCTAAAGTTGTGATGATGTTAATTGATGATGATTGTTCAAAATAAACTCATCCGCGTGTAGTACCTTTTTCTTTTTTTTCTTTCGGAAATCACCTCAGATACCCCTCCGCCGGCCAGCAGGGGAGGTTATGTCGGGCTGGAACCGACTAAAATCGCACGGCCGCCGTCTCGGGTCTTCAGACGCTGGGGTGTAAGGGGCCCATAAGACATTTCCCTCGCACCTCCGCGTGTAGTACCTGGGTTTGAGGTTACATTTTCATAGATGGTTCATCTGGCTCCTCCTTGGGAGCCAGATGAAAGAAGTCTTTACTTCTGGCGATTTAGAAGTGAAAATTTCTTTAGGCATTTTTATCACTATCTATATGAGAACTTTTTGGGTGAAGAAAAATCATGAAACTCGCTTTACTTTTTATCGTCACGTCACCTCGAAATTGCCATCGTCTACGTCGCCTACGTCACGCGAGACGCTTTCTCTTTTTTTTGATAACAACGCCATCTTTGTTGTAGCTGGATGGATGGATGGAGGGAGGGAGGGAAGAACAAAGGGAGGGAGCGATGAACGGAGGAAGGGAGGAAGGAGGGAGCGATGAACGGAGGAAGGGAGGAAGGAGGGAGCGATGGAGGGCGGGGATTTTTCACTTCCGTCGGCACTCCCGGAGTGACACCTTCTTTTCTTTTGAAGAATATTATTAACCGAAATTGATGAAACTTAATTAGCATATATATTTAAAAAAAATAGCTAAGCCCAAATGCATGGAAGGTGGAAGCTTGGTTAGCCGAGGGAACGTTGGCGGGACGATATAGACACTTATGCCCCAGGTTGGTGAAATATATATAGCAAAGGAGAGAGAGATTAGATTATATTAGATACTCTTTATTGCACACAAAACATAGAATACATACGATGGATACACACATGTTAGATAGTTGTACAATGGGCGGTCTTATCGCGGTCTGCGATCTCTTCCATACAACCAGATACAGTTGAAAAGATTTGGGGAAGGCCTTTGCCATACAGTTGCATGAATGTAGCATGAAATGGGCTAAATAAAGAATACTTAAACTAGGTCTGCAAGGCGAATCGCTGCCTGCAATGTTGAGCTGAGTGAGACATCGTGAATCAGATTTTGAAAATTTTGAACAGTGATCATTCCTCCGTGGCAAGTCCGATTTTGAAAATTCTTTTTGAAAGTCACAACTCTGGACATGCTTTCTGAGCGTGTAAAGTTTGGTCACAGTGTCTTGAGCGGTTATTATGTAATTCCATCTGGAATTTTTTTAACGGTGATCATTCCTCTGTGGTAGCATTAATTTTTTCAAAATATATCCATAAAGCTTCCTCTGATTGACCTCTTTAATCATGCCAAATTTGGTTCTGATTGGATTAGTAGTTTAGGAGGAGACCTGTGACAAAGAAAATCCTGAAGTCTGGTATGAGGAGCTTTCGCTCGACTTCGTCTCACTCAGCTCAATAATTTTGCACTCGGTGTGCCTCAAATCCGTTACCACAACTCCGGTGTAGAGCAGTAAGCTAGGCGCAGGTGCTTCAAGTCTATTCATTCCGTGACAATTATTTTGTAGAGGCAGCGCTCTTGCGAATAAAATATACATTGTTAATTTAATTTATTTACTTTAGGTTTCCTGACGATGTATTGCGATCTTACACTTTAAATAATAATAGGTCTTTACCTATGAAATTGCCGATATTTTCTTACAAATTCATGAGTTCGTTATTCCTGTAATTTAATAGCTATTTCCATTATTTATATTTTGTTTGAAAGTTGATTTCAAGATTTTACAACTCTATATTAAATTTTGTTTTTATTGGCCGCTTGATAAATTAATTCGATCTTCATAAACAGTACTTCCTAAATGCTATCCATTTTGATGATAAATTTAGTATTACTTAACAGCTGTCACTTTTCAAAAATGTAATAAAAGTTGCTGTTTGTTAGCTTAATGTTGTCTCATTCATACAGAAAAAACATCATAAAATTTGGATTTGTCATTCCTAAAAAAATGCAAAAATGTTAGTACTAAAAATTGGGTTTCCTTCAATTTCTTCAAGAAAAATGGCAATTTCATATGTAACGACCTAATATTTAACTTAGGATTTCAAATCTACACTATCCGTCCTAATATGAATATACCTGTCAAAGAGTGAAATAAATAATATTATGCTTTATAAGTTTATGCGATTTAGAATTAGGCCGAAATACATTGATCTAATGATAGTTATGCCTTTTTTTTACGTGCGGAAATCCCTTCGGATAGCGGCGGTGGTTATGTCGTGTATCGACTAAAACCGCACGGTGACCTCCTCAAGTGTCCGTTTCCGGGCATCCCGGGTAAGCCCTCGGAAGTATAACCCCAGGGTTGCCGGCGGACTTTGGCCGCCACCGCGGCCTTGCCTGGTGGGTTCGGGTTTTATCCCGCTTCGGTGAGTTGGCAGGCGTGTGAGGGCACACACGACTAGCCTCCGCCACGGCCTGCTTCTGTAAGGACGGCGAGTCGGCCAACTGCCGTCCTCAGGCCCCGATCATGGAGGTCGGTAGTCCCGGGCGTAGATTTCCCGGCGTCGCCGCAGACTCGCGAAACTCGAGGGGCAGGGTTCTCTCCCGCTCTCTCTCCGCCGTCTCTGTCGCGCGCATTACCTGCTCGCAGAAAGAGGCGGCGGCGTGCCACCTGCTCCCGTCGGAGACCACGGCCCTCACCATGGTCTCCAACGAGAGAACGTCCACGCCCAGGACCGCAACGACATCCCGGCGTTGACTCGCTCACGCAGGGCAATCCACCAACGTGTGGAGCGCCGTGTCTTCGCCAGTATCCTGTCAGTCAGTGCTGGCACTGCAGCGTTGCCTAACTACCGAAACACCCGTGTCCGGTAAATATCTGGCACATCCGGTAGGAGAGGTCCCCCTGGGTCCCTCTCCAACCACTGCTTCATAATCGGTCTCATCGCCGCAATGGTGGATTCCCCCTACCTTGGATGCTCAAGTCGCACCCTCCATGTCTCCATGAGTTCCTGGCGGAGCAGGGACCGCCGAGCCCTGATTTCTCGAGGCTACGGCCTATGGCCCCGCTCCAGCGCCTCCTTGCGCCACTGGTACAGCAGCGCAAGGGCTCTCGCTTCCAGGTCCCATGGAGGGGTCCCGGCTAGGAGACATGCCGCCTCGACGGAGATCGTGCGATACCCCCTGATGACTCTGACGGCCATCGTCTTTAACGGACTGTTTAGAGCAGCCACGTTGTGGACCGCCAGAGTCTCCGCCCCTACCGGGGCCCCTATACGGATTCGCAGGATCCCCAGGTACAGGTACAGGTCTCCTAGTGGGGGCGTTGGGTCCCTTTACGTTGGGCATCAGCCGTGATAGCGCAGCTGCAGCCCCCCTCAGTTTCGGGATCAGACTTTGTTATGCCTTGACTAGTTATGCCTAAAGAAATAGTATGTCATAATATCGCTATGCCAAAGTATTGTTATGCCTTAAATTTTATGCCAAACTTGTTATGCTAAAGTAAATTAGGATAAAAAAGTTATGCGTTCTGTTACGAATCCCTTATGTATGGGACTTGGCCGACCTAGGCATTTCTCCCCTAGGTATCAGATGTCAAGATGAGCACTGTAGTGCATAGGATTAGTTAGTCTTCTGCAAGCTCTCGATTTGAACACTCGCCGTTTCCATTTTATTCTAAGTCTTGAAATTCCACTTCTGTAAAAGTGATTCAGTGTATGTAAAGTAAAAGTGTTTAAAATCAAAAGTATTTTTTTTAAAACGTCATCTCAGAAGGCCCGTGTAACATTGGTGGCAGCGGTGGGATTTTTGAAATCCTGGATCGCCTCATTTCTACAAAATATTTTATCATATATGTATTATAACCGTGTCGCTGAATCGCCGCGTAGTGTACAAAACCTGCGCGTGTACCGCTGTTTCCTGCTAACCTACTTGGTTCCCGCTGTTCCTGCCGCTGAGCCCGCTTACTTTAGCGAAAGAGGTATACCATCTGCTGCGAGATGTCCCGTGGTACTCTTGCAGTCGCCGTGTTCCTGTAAGTTTTGAAACCTATACTCACCTAACGTCGAAGTTTTTCGTCGTGATCAGTACAAGTGAATTTATAAAATATATTATATCCCGAAGACAAAAAAGTGACAAAAGTGTTCATCAATTAATTTAAATACATTCATTCTACATTAGAACATTATTACATTGTTATATATTGTTTAGTCTAATTCAATTCCGAGAACAGTGCAACATAGCCTCCTTATCGCATTCCTTAGCGTCTGCGTCTTATCGCTTTATTTTATTGTAAGGAACTCAGACGTGATATGTCCAAAGAAGCCAAACAAAAATCAGAGACTCCTATAGACAAACCTACCGGTTCATCACTTACGACCATGTCGAAAGATCCTAAGGAAATTGACATTAATGTTTTAATCAAGTTTATAAACAAATTCGATGGTAACCGTGAAAAATTAAATGCATTTCTAAATAACTGCCGAAATGCCATAAACCTCGCGGCTTCGGCACAGCAGGATATTTTACTTAAATATATACTTAGCCAGCTTGAGGGCCGTGCCGAAAGTGCATGCGCCATTAAAGACTTTGACACATGGCAACAATTAGAAGAATTTTTAAAATCCCAATTTGGGGAACGTAAACATTATGCAGCACTGCTCTCGGACCTTCAAGAGTGTCGTCAATTAAACACCGAAACAGTCAGCCAGTTCGCACTACGAGTCGAGTCATGTTTATCGAAACTTTTGACCGAAATCAATGTTTCTATACCTACTAAAAAGAAGGGCGAACTTGCCGGCCGTGTCGCTGCAATGCAGGATCTTGCATTGCATACCTTTATTAGTGGTTTAGATCCCCGTTTGTCCACCATTATTAGATGTCGCGACCCAGAAAGCTTGAATGACGCAATCAATTTTGCAACATCCGAAGAAAAAATATTACATACTACTCTGAGACGCAACCCTTCTTTTAATTACAACAATTCCTTCAGTCAAGGGCGTTCACTTCAAAGACAATCTCAACCAAATCGAAGCTCTACTCAGTATGGTATGGGTACTAATAACAGATCTAACAACCACAGTTCTACGCCTACCTCTACTACTCCCGTGTGTCGCTACTGTAAAGCGGTAGGTCACACTATAGACAAATGCCGAAAACGCGAGTACAATAATAAACGTTTTGGAAACCCTCCACTTCAACAATCCAACCAACCGTCGACGAGTTTCGGTAGAAGTAACCAACCTATTCATGCTATTGACGAAGTCGGAGAACCATGGAGCCCTGAAGATGCAATCAATCATAATTTAAACGAGTAGTCCTACCCGTTCAGTATCGTGCGGGCATAAAAAACGGACAAACCGATACTAAAGCCTTACTTAATCGAATCACCGTATCCAATTCATCCACTAACAAACCGGGTAACCAGCCCCAAACTCATAGTGGCCCTTATAAAATCACTGTATCCAATTCATCCACTAACAAACCGGGTAACCAGCCCCAAACTCATAGTGGCCCTTATAAAATCACTGTATCCAATTCATCCACTAACAAACCGGGTAACCAGCCCCAAACTCATAGTGGCCCTTACAAAATCCCTATATCCAAATCATCCATTTACAAACTATCCACTCATAAACCGGGCAATATATCACATACTTACAATGGTATCGATAAACACAGTTTAGATTCCGTCTCTATCCCAATTTCACCTGTCAACATACCCCAACCCAAATCGAAATCCTGTCCATCCTGTACAGCATCTGAAACAGAAAAAGATACATTCAAAACATATAATATAATCAAAAATCCTACAAAAAAATACTTACCTCATGTAGAAGTTCTGACTTCTGTTTCTAGTAAACCTCTTAAACTCCTCGTCGACAGCGGTGCTTCTATAAGTCTCTTAAAAATAAGTGCTATCGAAAAAATGCCTTCTATCACAGATCATATTTTAACTTTTCATGGTTTAGGGTCGACAGGAAACCCAATGAAAACGTTAGGCCACATACCAATTGAAATTAACTCGGTTCACCATCATTTCCACATAGTTCCCAATATAGATTTCCCGTATGATGGAATAATTGGTAATGACCTGTTCGCTTACTCAGATTGTAAAATTGACTATACAGAAGGTATTTTAGTAATAAATAAAACCAACTTTACGTTACAATTTTGTGAGCCTATTTACATCATCCCTGCTAGAACAGAATCCATTATTGAATGTTCCGTGTCCAACCCCGAAATAAAAGAAGGCCTTGTCCTTGACCAGTATATAGCTGATTCTCTTTTAACAGCGAATTGTATCGTAAAAGTAAAACCTAATTCGAGAATAAACCTATCTGTTGTCAATGTATCTGAATCTCCGATACGCATAAGCTCGAACCTAAAGATAAAGATTACGCCATTAGAAAAGTCTGACAATAACATGGTTTTTCATTCGTCTTACTCAGAACTAAATCAAAAAAATACTCTAGAACGAACTGAACAAGTGTTAAATTCATTGAGAGTCTCTCACCTAAATTCTGAAGAAGCTAATGCCCTAGGTGACCTCTGTTCTACTTACTCCGATATATTTCATCTTCCTGGTGATCAATTAACTACAACTAATGTCCTACAACATGAAATTCGTACTACTTCATCCATTCCAATCAATACAAAATCATATAGATTTCCAGAAATTCACAAGCAAGAAGTAGAATCTCAAATCAAAAAGATGCTCGATGAGGGTATAATTACACCTTCAATGTCCCCATGGTCTTCCCCAATTTGGATAGTTCCGAAGAAAATAGATGCCTCAGGCCAACGTAAATGGCGCGTAGTAATAGACTACCGCAAGCTCAATGATATCACAATAGGAGACTCTTACCCAATACCAAACATATCGGAAATTTTAGACCAATTAGGTAAAAGTAAATACTTCAGTACCCTAGATTTAGCTTCCGGTTTCCATCAAATTGAAATGACAGAAGAAGATGCACCCAAAACCGCGTTCTCAGTCCCACAGGGTCATTTCCAATTCACCCGTATGCCGTTTGGGCTCAAAAACGCCCCCGCAACCTTCCAAAGGTTAATGAACTCTGCTTTGTCAGGCTTACAAGGTATACAATGCTTTGTATACTTAGATGACATTGTAATTCACTCATTTGACCTTGACCTTCACCTAAAACACTTATCCGAAGTTTTTGAAAGACTTCGCCAATTTAATTTGAAACTCCAGCCTGACAAGTGCGAATTCTTTCGTAAGGAAGTGTCGTATCTTGGCCATATCATCACAGACAAAGGGGTAAAACCAAACCCAGAAAAGATCAAAGCCGTATCTGAATTCCCTTTACCTAAATGCCCTAAAGACATAAAATCTTTCTTAGGATTAGTTTCATACTACCGCCGTTTCATACCAGACCTATCCAAAATAGCTAAACCTTTAACTTACCTTTTAAAGAAAAACATCCCTTTCAATTGGCAGAACGAACAGCAGTTAGCTTTCGAAAGTCTAAAAAATGCCCTAACTTCAGCTCCTATACTAGCCTATCCCGATTTTAGTAAGCCATTTGTGTTAACATGCGACGCATCAAATTACGCAATTTCAGCCATATTATCCCAAGGCCCTATAGGAAATGATCTTCCTATTGCATATGCATCACGAACTCTGAATAAAGCCGAAAGCAATTACAGCGTAACTGAGAAGGAATGCTTGGCAATTATCTTTGGTACCAAAACATTTAGACCTTATTTATATGGCCATCGGTTCAAAATTGTTACAGACCACCGTCCCTTGAAATGGCTATTTAATTGTAAAGACCCTGGCTCGAAATTAGTGAGATGGAGACTTAAACTAGAAGAATTCGATTATGAAGTAGAGTACAAAAAGGGAAAAATAAACAGTAATGCTGATGCGTTGTCACGATTCCCAGTTAATCCAGTATCCCAAGATCCAGAACCCTCCACCAGTGGTATAAACAATCCTCCTAATCCTAGCCCAGAACTCGAAATACCCCAAGATGTCCTCGACGAACTAATCGATTTAGGTGCGCTAGATCCTAGCCCAAATCTAGACCTTGACCTCAGAACTCCCCCTACTCCAATAGACTCTCCAAATCCTCCTATTCCCGTTGACACACCTGAATCAGCAGAGCAATCTCCCACTAATCACGGTAATGAATACTCTGATTTCCTAAAATCGATTGCTAATAAAAACGAAACTTATAATACTCATATCGCAGAACATAACGAAACCCTATTAAAAAGCAATGCTAAAACAATAATTATTCCCGTATCAGTAGACCTCGACGAATCTAACCCCTATCTCACAGACGTGCTCTCTACCCCAGAAGAATTAAATAGCGTCTTGCAGGAAGAAATAGAACTTCATACATTCAAAAAATTAAATTTAAGAGGAAAAACCTACTATTTACTATTCACAAAAGTTCATCATTTTGACAATTGCACATATCCCGATATCTTTAAAACTCTAAAAACCACCAGAGATGATATAATTCTCTGTGGTGACATTAATGAAATAGCAATCTCAGATTTTAAAAACGCATTCGAAAGTCTCTCTTTTGTTAAAATTTACGGTATGCTTATGTATTTATTTAATAATACTAACATTAAGGTTAATGTACATCATAATACTATTATATATCCTGTACCTTCAGAAATAGCAAAAATCTTGAAAGAGAATCACAACATACCCATTGCGGGCCATCTTGGTTCAAACAGAATGTTTGACCGAATCAAAGAACGCTATTACTGGAAAAACATGAGGTCAGACATAGAAAATTACGTGAAAAACTGCACTCTGTGTCAAGCAAATAAAGCATATCGTGGTATCAATAGATCCCCCATGCAAATTACCTCAACTTCAACTCGCCCATTTGAAAGAATTAGCCTAGACATAGTAGGGCCCTTGCCCGAAGCTGGTCTCCGCAACCTTAAATTTATACTTACTCTCCAAGATGACTTGACCAAATTCTCCATCGCTTATCCCATCTCCAATGCAACTGCAGAAGAATCGTGTGAGTGTCTAGTACATTTTATATCCTTTTTCGGAATTCCTAAAATCATACTTACAGACCAAGGAACCAATTTCACTGCTGATTTATTTAAACAAACCTGTCAGTTTTTGAAAATAAAACAAATCTGGTCATCTCCCTACAGACCTCAAACCCAAGGGGCTCTTGAAAGAAGCCATTCAACTTTGAAGGAATATTTAAAATCTTACGTTAACGAAAACCAAACCGATTGGCACAAATTCGTATACACTGCCATGCTAACATACAATAGTAGTGTCCATACAACAACTCGCTTTACACCTTATGAGCTCGTATTCGGCCATAAACCATTTATCCCTGATTCAGTTTTTGATCCTTCTCCTAATATTACCTATCCTGATTACATTAAAATGCTTCAACACCGTCTCAGAATTTCCCGTGAAAAGGCGCTTGAAAATATACGAGCTTCGAAAGAAAGATCCAAAACATATTACGACAGACAAACTCGCTTGGTCCAATATAAAGTCGGTGATTATGTTTATTTGCGAAACCATTTGAGATTACGTAAGGCTTTATCACCTGTCTGGAAGGGCCCGTACAAAGTCGTTCAAGTCCACGGAAACAATACATTATCTCTTTTGATCAATCGGCGTCATGTCAAACACCATTTCGACGAAGTAAAGCCAGCGCATCTGAACGGTTAGAGAAAATATTTTATTCCTATTTTTATAAATTAATTAACCTAGTTCTTATAACTTACGATTGCAGACTGAAGGCCGCTATTGTCATGGCAACCAGCGAAAACCAATACGTTGAATACATCACCCAGGGTCCTGGTATACTCTTCGATCCCGTTGGCACTCTCAAAGTAGTAAATGATCAATTTCACGTCGTTATACCCATAGATGTCTCCGCCTTTAAAAAAGCCATATTGAAAATATCCATAATGCATTTAATATAGTTCGGTTTGAATGTCGGGAAAATGAAGAAATGGATGAAAACCAATGTCGAAATATGCTAGAACCTTTAAACTCATTGTATGCGGATATTATACGCGACTTCGAATCATTCTCCCACATCATTTCAAACGAATTCTCTAAAAGATCCGCTTGGATCTCTGGTGTAGGTGTTATTTTTAGACACGTATTCGGCACTCTAGATGAAGATGATGCTGAAAATTATAATAATGCGATTCAAATATTATCTAACAATGAAAAGAAAATTACAGAAGTAGTCAAAGAAAGTATTATTGTGTCTCAGTCAGCTATATCTAACATAAATAGTTCCCTACACAAATTATGTTCCAATCAAGCAAAATTGACCGACGTCATTGATAAAATGACATTGTCATTTAATAATGTATCCACGATTATATTAAATAATAGTTTTAAAATTAGATTAGAAAATGTTCTAAATGTCTTAAGTTCCAATTTATACACTCTTTCTTTTAAAGTGGAAGATATTTTAAATTCTATTTTATTTGTAAAAAGTAACACTCTTCACCCATCAATTTTGACTCCTCGTCAATTATATAATGACATTGTAAGTAACCTTAAAGTAATTCCTAAATATAAGGATTTTCCTGTTAAGTTAGAGTTAAATAATATTCATACTTTAATTAACATTGCTGAGTTAGTTTGCTACTATTTAGATAACAAATTAATATTTGTAATCCGTATACCCTTAGTAAGTGCCTTAGAATATAATTTATATAAGAATATTCCATTGCCAATCCCACATAATTCAGGAAAACCAAACTCTTATAGTTTAGTTTTACCCACTGAACAATTCTTAGCTTTAAGCACAGACAAATCATCATTTACATTTATAAAAGATTTGAATAGTTGTAAAGATATATCTTATAAAATGTACCTTTGTAAAATATCTGAAATTTATACAGTGCCAGGAAATCAATATTGTGAAATAGATATAATTACTAAAGCTGTATCCTCATTGCCAGAAAACTGTCAGTATAGATTTCTTCATGGTAATATTGATATCTGGCATAAATTAAATAACAACAAATGGATATTTGTACAATCCAAACCTACAAAACTTACTATTGAATGTTCAAATAGTATAGTACCGGAAATTGTAATATCTGGTACTGGTATCTTAAATATTCCAAATAATTGCGCAGCTTATTGTAAAAACACTAGGTTAGTAAGAGAAACTGCCCCTACTATTAAATTACCAATGGTTTCTTCTAGTTTTAATATTATTAATGATAGTTGTTGTAATATTAAGCGTGTAAACAAATTAAACCTTCCCCCTTTCCAAATAAGTAATGTAAAATTAGATAACCTTAAAGACCTTAAGATTGTATCAAACCAACTCGTAGATAAACTTAATTCTGTACAAACTTCAAATAATTTTAATAAACATATAAGTTTTCCAATCCTTAGTGTATTATCTGTAATTTCGTGGTTAGTTTTAGTTTTTATATACTTTTGTAAAAAGGGAAAGTGTACAAAATCGAAAGAGCCTATAGTAATTAGTGAACAAAATGAGGACTCTAATATCGAGTTGGAAACAACATCAAATCGACCTCGTTTGCGTATTGACTAGTTTTCCGGAAACTTTCCTTTGGGGTAAGTTTCCTCTTAACCAGGGGGTTGTTACGAATCCCTTATGTATGGGACTTGGCCGACCTAGGCATTTCTCCCCTAGGTATCAGATGTCAAGATGAGCACTGTAGTGCATAGGATTAGTTAGTCTTCTGCAAGCTCTCGATTTGAACACTCGCCGTTTCCATTTTATTCTAAGTCTTGAAATTCCACTTCTGTAAAAGTGATTCAGTGTATGTAAAGTAAAAGTGTTTAAAATCAAAAGTATTTTTTTTAAAACGTCATCTCAGAAGGCCCGTGTAACAGTTCGAAGGGGTCCCCATCCATAGCTTGTAGTTTGAAGCTCGCATCCGCTCTCCTAGTCTTTCTCCTGTTTTGACTTATCTTGGCTGCGGGAAATCCAAGTGTTTCAATAAATTTTCTAAAATCTTTTGTATATACGAAAAAAACATTCCCAATTTTTTAAGACTTTGTGATATACATAACATAATGATTTGACATAAAAAAAACATGTGGTTTGTGATAGTCGACTCCACAATTATATCAGTAATTCCTTCCAGGGTAACTGTTTACGCTTCTACAACAAGCTAATGATATGAAGGATTTACCTATTCATAAATTTAAAAGTCAAATTAACACTAAACTCTGCCAAAAAGGCTAATATAAAATTCAAGAATATTTAGACAACAAACAAGCTTGGGTATGAGCTGTTTGCTCTTTCACTATGCTGCTCAAACAAAATATTGTAATTTGATTAAGTACATAAACATGTTTGTAAATACACCGAAATAAAAGGCCCGCTGAGTTTTTAGGGTTCCGTAGCCAAATGGCAAGAAAACGGAACCCTTATAGATTCGTCATGTCTGTCTGTCTGTCCGTCCGTATGTCACAGCCACTTATTTCCGAAACTATAAGAAATATGCTGTTGAAACTTGGTAAGTAGATGTATTCTGTGAACCGCATTAAGATTTTATCAAAAAATTTGAAAACATAACAATCAATTTTGGGGGTTACCCTACTTAGAACTGAAACTCAAAAAATTTTTTCTTCAAACTCATACGTGTCAATGCATAGGTCTTCAAAAATGATATTGAGGTTTCTAATATCATTTTTTTTCTAAAATGAATAGTTTGCGCGAGAGACACTTTCAAAGTGGTAAAATGTGTTAGAAGTTACAGTAATAGAATTATAAAACTAAAAAAAAATATAGGTAAAACTTCTACCGAAAATTGGTTTGAACGAGATCTAGTAACTAGTTTTTTTAAAACGTCATATATCGTAAACCGCACTTTACCTTTCATTCAATCATCTCAAATATATTTTTTATTATTTGCTGCTACGGAACCCTTCATGGGCGAGTCCGATTCGTACTTGGCCGGTTTTTGCCGGAGTCTTCTCAGGACCGCGTTTCGAACCGGTGGCCCATTTGCTTAATATTAGTCTAATTTTTTTTGATGTTTCGTAATGGTGTTTAAATGCTCTATACAGAATAAATTAAACTCGTCCGTTAAACAACAGATGTACACAGGTGTATACGTTGAGGTGAATTCGAGCGCATTATTATCTAGTGTTTTTGAGTTTCTAAATATGGCTATTTTGACATAAAGTCACTGAAAGGTGACTATGGAAGTCTTATCAATAAATTCAAACTTAAAATTTGCAAGTAGTTAAAATAAGATAAGGTACAATGAGATATCCATGTGTGACAGAAAGTTTAGTAAGCATTTAAATTAAGGACACAAGAGCCAACTCCCTTTGTATCTGAAAACTTTATAAATATTTAATTTCTGTGTCGCTGTTTGCCCTTTATGTAATTATGTTCAAATTGGGAATACAATTAATAAATTCCTGGTAAGCCAATATTAAAACTTATACTTTAATAAATAAACAAAAACTTCAACTGGGTAACATTTTTCTTAACGGAAAGTGTTGCCGGAAAATGGAAGCATCAAAGCAAGGTTTAACAACCCTATCGGTATCCTTAACGGAAGGTTACCAGTGCTGCCGTCATAAGAAAGAAGGCCGTAACTAACAATTTTGTCAAAAATGAGTTATTTACATATTCGGAATCAGCAAAGAAAATGCTACCTTACGCTCTTACTCCCAAAGCTGTAACTTGTATGAGAGGCAGAGATATCATAAGGATTTTAGCCTTAACTACGACAAATATTCAGGATTTTGACTTTAAAAAGCCATAATTACACAATAAGGGCTTTTTAAAATAGCATTTCCGAAATGCTACTCTGGAAGGTCACAATTACCAATTAGGGCATTTCAAGTAAGCAAACTCTTTAAAAATAGTAAGATAAAAAGCCCTAACTTTGCAATAAGGCCTTTTCTTATAAGTTTACTGAAGGGAAGAGCGCGCGGGAGAGGGCGCGGGTAGAGTATTTTGAATCCGCGTCGCATATTACTAAAATTGCTAGGCTCGAGTTAGAGGCCACGCGAGGTGCAGTGTGTAAAGTGCAGTGACGGGACGCCGCGGCAGCCGTTTTTACGAACCCTTATAGATTCGTCATGTCTGTCTGTCTGTCCGTCCCTATGTCACAGCCACTTTTTTCCGAAACTATAAGAACTATGCTGTTGAAACTTGGTAAGTAGACGTATTCTGTGAACCGCATTAACATTTTCACATAAAAATAGAAAAAAAACAATAAATTTTGGGGGCTCCCCATACTTAGAACTGAAACTCAAATTTCTTTTTTTTTCATCCAACACATACGTGTAGGGTATCTACGGATAGGTCTTCAAAAATGATATCGAGGTTTGGAATATCATTTTTCTCTAAACTGAATAGTTTGCGCGAGAGACACTTTCAAAGTGGTAAAATGTGTGCCCCCCCCTGTAACTTCTAAAATAAGAGAATGATAAAAGTAAAAAATATATATAATGTACATAACCATGTAAACTTCCACCGAAAATTGGTTTGAACGAGATCTAGTAAGTAGTTTTTTTTTATTCGTACAATTTACCTTTCATTCAGTCAACTCAAATATAAAATTTAAAAAGAAGCATTATTAATTATGTTACTTGCTGCTACGGAACCCTTCATGGGCGAGTCCGACTTGCACTCGGCCGCTTTTTTATTTATGAAATAATATTGATATCTTGGTAAGTAATGTTTGTTTACGTTACATTATAATGCAAAAATTAGTAGTTTAACTATAAATAATTATAAATTACGTAGATCAGTGTGAGTTATCTTACGTGTACGTACGTTATTATTTTTATTGAGTGTTTAGATGAACGGCGATTTATTACTATCTATATTACAATATACTATCATCATTACAATATTTACAATGTCATTTGATATTAGTTTTATTAAAAGCAAATCCAAAACAAACGACAGGTTTATTACACGTAGCTCTCGACCAGTTTCAAGCGAAGGGATTATGACCTTAAGTTAAAAAAAGGCGCAATTGCGTATTTAAGGCTTTACATGTAAAGATATTTGGACTTAAGAGAAGATCTAGAAGATAAAATTCCTGCTATGAAAAGTCGCAATTACATTCTACGCAATTACGGCCTTTCAGGTAAATATTTCATAATTTATTTTTATTTTTTTGCTTAAACAAAAGGGAAAATTTTAAATAAAAAGAATAGAATAGAATATACTTTATTGTACACCAACAAAGAAATTTCACAATTACTTAACTTACTTAAAAGAATACCTGTGTATAAATTTAAATAAATTATGGTTCATATTAAAGCCTATATTTTTTTACATTTTATAAAACAAGAACCACTAAACAAAATCGATCAATAAATCGCGGGCCTTCATTTTGGATAAAACTTCAATTATCTCGGAATCAACATTGAAGTAGTTACGGCCTTCCTTCTTATGACGGCAGAGTGTATGTGCATGACAAACATTAAAAGTATCAGAGCTTTTCCAACCTCACGCCGTTGACAATAATCACTTGGTTTTTTAAATGGGCGCTTAATAAGGCAGAAAAATCTTGCTTGGCTGGTCAATGTTCGTTAGAGATATTTTCTAATGTCCAAACGGAGTTCAAATACGGAATTTGCTGGTAATTTTGTGGTATTTTTGTCTTTAATTAATGCATGAGGATGATATGTTTTGGGTTGTTTTTAGGAGCATACCTATACATCCTTGTATCCATATCAATATTATGAATGTGAAAGTCACTCTATTTGTCAGTTTATTTGTTAATAAAGTTATGGGAGCAATATTCCAAAGGAGTGAAGGCGCGGGTATTAGCTGGTATAACATATTTTTGTGCAGCACTGCTCCGAAGTCTTACACCGATAAGATTCCCTTCAGAATATTGCAGTTTAGAGACAAAGTAATTGAGTTGTACCTATGCTAGCGAAATGTAGGTCATTTGAGATTTCACGAGAACGTTCTTCGGAGACAATGAATCGATAGCCCGACAGGTATTAACCTGTGGTCTAGGGAATATTGTTCAATAATATTAATTTACTTAGTATGACTACAAGAAATATATGGTCAATGTAATCAATGTATTTTGAAATTGTCAGGTAATCCAAGAAGATCCAAAAAAGAGAGAGAGAGCGAAAAAGAAAGAGAGATAGAGAGAAAGAGAGAAAGAGTGAAAGAGAGAAAGAAGGAAAGAGATAAAGAGAGAAAGAAAGAAAAAGGGAAAGAGAGAATGAGGTAATGAGGGAAAGAGGGAAATGGGAAGAAAAAGAAAGAGGGATAGAAGAAAAAAGAGGAAGAGGGAGACAGAGAAAGAGAGAAGGAGAGGAGATAAGGAGAGAAGAAGAGAAGGAGAGAATGAGAGAAGGAGAGAAAGAAAATGAGAAAGAGAAAAGAGAGAAAGAGATAAAGAGAGAAAGAGAGAAAGAGAGAAAGAGGGAAAGAGAGAAAGAGAGAAATAGAGAAAGAGATAAAGAGAGAAAGAGAGAAAGAGAGCAAGAGAGCCAGAGAGCAAGAGAGAAAGAGAGAAACAGAGAAAGAGAAAGAGAGAAAGAGAGAAAGCGAGAAAGAGAGAGAAAGAGAAAGAGAGAAAGAGAGAAAGCGAGAAAGAGAGAGAAAGAGAAAGAGAGACGGCCAGCGCGACACTGGCTGCCGGTCGACGGAGTTACATAATTTTGTATGTGGGCTGCAAGCAAGCATACACCAAGCGTATAATGACGAATATGCGTCTATGATGCTACACCTCCGTGGACAGTAGGCCATACGCCTTGCCATAGAATCAAGGTTCAGATAGCGTAAGCAAATAAAAGTCATGCGTATCGAATATATATTATTTTATTATATTTTATTATATTAGTTACTAAACATCATGTTTACATAACGTACGTACATACACATAATGTTTATTTGCGAGTAACATAATATGTTTCTTACAAATAAATATTCTTAGTCTGAAGTCACAGCATAATCATAATAAAATAACGGTACAACACATTTCAGATTAGGACAATATCTGACTGAAATGTCAGCATACTTAACATTAAAAATCAGGTAAGAAATAGATGAACTTACATGTTCAATATAATAACATCACTAACTCGCAATAAACTTGAATGTCGGTAGCTTAGTGGTTAAGGAGTCGACCTTACGATTGAGAGGTCCCGGGTTCGAATCCTGGCCATTACACTACCGGCGTGAACCCACTCCTGACACAAGCAATTTAGCTTACCTGGAGGGGTTAGGGGGAATATTAGTAATTTCGGTTACTAATATTCTTTTATAAAAAAAAAAAAAAAATGCATACTGCGACATTATTACTAGGTACAGTCGCTATTGGGGTGTGTGTTGGGTAACCTCCTCGAGTGTCGCTCCGATTCCGATCCCGCTGCAGTCCGGGGGGAACGGAATCGGAGCGGCCGGTACACCCTGGGCGGCGGTCAATGGCTTCCCCTTCACCCCTTCATAGGGTTGGCATTGATCGTCGGCCAATACCCAACGTGGCGGGAACACATCGCTCTCCGTACTCCTCTGCTTTCAGAGGAGACAGGATGAGCGATGCTGTTAGTGGTGAGATGGCCCAGGGTCAGCCGGGGTGCGAGGGATATGCTCTATGGGTAACCTTACACCCCGGCGTCTGAAAACCCGAGACGGCGTGCGGTTTTAGTCGGTGCAAGCCCGACATAACCGCCCCCGCTGGCCGGCGGGGGGGGTATCCGAAGGGATTTCCGCACGATAAAAAAAAAAAAAAAAAAAAAAAAAAAGGTAAGAAATAGATGAACTTACATGTACAATATAATAACATCACTAACTCGCAATAAACTTGAATGTCGGTAGCTTAGTGGTTAAGGAGTCGACCTTACGATTGAGAGGTCCCGGGTTCGAATCCTGGCCATTACACTACCGGCGTGAACCCACTCCTGACACAAGCAATTTAGCTTACCTGGAGGGGTTAGGGGGAATATTAGTAATTTCGGTTACTAATATTCTTTTATAAAAAAAAAAAAAAAATGCATACTGCGACATTATTACTAGGTGCAGTCGCTATTGGGGTGTGTGTTGGGTAACCTCCTCGAGTGTCGCTCCGATTCCGATCCCGCTGCAGTCCGGGGGGAACGGAATCGGAGCGGCCGGTACACCCTGGGCGGCGGTCAATGGCTTCCCCTTCACCCCTTCATAGGGTTGGCATTGATCGTCGGCCAATACCCAACGTGGCGGGAACACATCGCTCTCCGTACTCCTCTGCTTTCAGAGGAGACAGGATGAGCGATGCTGTTAGTGGTGAGATGGCCCAGGGTCAGCCGGGGTGCGAGGGATATGCTCTATGGGTAACCTTACACCCCGGCGTCTGGAGACCCGAGACGGCGTGCGGTTTTAGTCGGTGCAAGCCCGACATAACCGCCCCCGCTGGCCGGCGGGGGGGTATCCGAAGGGATTTCCGCACGATAAAAAAAAATAAAAAAAAAAAAAAAAAAAGGTGCAGTCGCTATTGATATTGGATTAACACATTCTAAGTTAAAACTTAGCTCAATAACTTTTCATAAAACAATAAACAAAAAAACATATTAAATTAGTCATCAGAAGATTACAAAAAAAATATACATCATATTTACATAACATAACATAACTTCACGCCGAAGGGGTAGGCAGAGGTGTATTACACACCCATGATTCGCCAGTTATGTTGAGGTCCCAATGTAATAGGGGGCGAGCCTATGCCATCTACCGGGCACATTATTAAGCGAGCGATAATTAACATTTATTAATGCACACATAACTACGAAAACTCAGAGGTGTGTGCATTAATCAGGATCAGGGGGATCGAACTCGAGACCTCGTTATATATTTATTGGTTTTTTTTTCAAATAAAGATGTAACTATTCAGTAACTTCTGAGAACGACTGCACCATAACACTTACTGTTAACCTATTAATTTAATTGGTTTATTCGAAACTTATAAAGTACAAATAAAATTCGATCCGGATACACCCTCAATGACCATTTCTAAAATAAATTTGAAAAATAGGTCATCAGATTATGCATAGTCGTGTTGCGAAACACGCAAAAGATATATTTATTTGATCTCTAAAACGTTGTAGCATATTAGGTAATCTGTGGTTGTAGGGCAACACGAGAGCAATATCAGCAATAAAATGAAAAGCATAGGTGAGTTTTATTATTTAAGATGTATAAGTACTTTCTTTTTCGTGCGGAAATCCCCTCTTATACCCCCCCCCTCCCGCCGGCCAGCGGGGGTGGTTATGTCGGGCTTGAACCGACTAAAATCGCACGCCGTCTTGGGTCTTCAGACACCGGGGTGTAAGGTGGCCCATAGGCGGAGGCGGAAAAACAAATTTTTGTCATCTATACATTCATTATTTTCTAATAAAGACGAGAATAATTGTAACCATTAATTGTAATTGTAATGGATGGATTGTAAGAAATCCCGAGATTTATTCATATTTGTGATCTTCTTTTATCATAGCTGCAGCTTTTTCACCGATCATTATTGTGGCACCTAGGGTACCTCCAGCAGTTGGATTTGGCATAATGCTAGCATCAACAATTCTCAATCGGTTCACTCCGTATACTCTTAAATAAGGGTCCACAACTTTGCCCATAGAACAAGTGCTACTGTATTGATGCTGAGAAGTCGTTAAATACAGGACGTAACATTTCCAGTATTCTAAATCGTCCTTATCAAATTTACCACAAGCACGCAGCTTAGGGTCTTTGAGTTGAGCTCCTAGTTTCTTAAACGCTTTTGTTCGTAAGATTTTTATAAAATTCAGAAGTATTTTAGCAAAATCGACCAAATCCTCTTTAACAGAATAATCACCAGAATATATTAGAGGTTCATCTCTATAATGACTACTTTTTTTTTCTCTCTCTTCTGGCGATTACGCAGTTTCCGCCAACGGCTTAGCACATGGATTTGAATTCGAGTTTCGACTTGGGGGTAAGTATGCGACTGTGCTAGATTACTTGGTGTACCCACGGATTAAAACTTTGTGAATGTACAAGAGAAGGTGTATATAAAATACAATAAAGGCCGAAAGTGTTGTAGCACGCTGGAGTACCTGAGTCAAAGCAAAAATCACAGGTTAGTGGTTATAGCAGACAAACACAATTCTACAGGTTAATATTATTAGAGTTAATATAGTTACATATCAGATATATAAGGGGAGAATTAGTGTAGGTGAGAAGAGAGTTAAAATTTATGGGTCGGGGAATACGGTTGGTGGGTAGGATATCATATAGTGAACTTCTTCTTGGGCACTCAAAGAAGATGTGATCAGTAGTGTGTTCATCCAAGCCACACTCACAGAGAGAGCTGTCCCTGACCCTGATCTTAGCGAGAAATACATTGGAGCAGACATGTCCTAAACGCAGACGACAAATTACCGATGTCGCTCTTTTAGTAGCTTCGCGAAATTGGTAAAACCAGGGTTTAGTTGGTATGTCAGGCTGAATGGAGGCATAGTGTCTTCCCTTCACCTTGCTGGATTTCTCCCAAAGGGCGGTCCATCTTGAAATTAGACAGGGTCTGGCGAGTAACAGGAGGTCATGTGCATAGACTCTATATTGGTTGAGAGTACCATTGTGTGTTGCTTCCTTGGCAAGGGAATCCACAAAAGTGTTACCCGCTATGCCAGCATGACCCGGGATCCACACCAATGAAACCTCGAGTCCCTTAGTCTGACACCTGAACAAAGATTGTTTTATTAAAAGGATCAAAGGGAATTTTGTTTTACTGGTGAATTGATTAGCTAGGATGGCCATTAAGCAACTCCTGGAATCAGTAAAAATTACTGCCTTGCTTATATTATGCGATTCGATATATAGCAATGCTTCCAGTATAGCTATCGACTCACCAGTAAAAATGGAACTAATATTTGGGGATTTGTATGATAATATGACTTGGTATTTTGGGATCCAAACCGCGGATCCCACGCAGGTAGAATCTGATGATTTGGATGAATCTGTGTAAACAGCCAGCCAGTCCCGCCAATGTTGTCTGATTAGACAATTTAACTCCTTATTAGCATCCACAGAGTCTTTACTTATACCAGAATACAAGACGACATTAGGGCTGTAGATAATCGCGGCAAATGGAGATTCAAATAAGGGGCTAGTTTTACACCGAAAACAAGGGAAAGGGAGGCGAACATAATTTACGAAGCTGTTAAATAAACATGGATGACTTTTGTGTGTCCAATATCCACCAGAAGATATAAATTCTGATAGTTTATGAAGTTTGGGTATCAGAGGATGAAGGGATAGTTGGGAGGATTTATATAGATACCTATCAGAGAGGTACTGCCTTCTTAGTGATAGAGGGGGGTCTACACACTCCAATTGTAACGCGTTAATTGGCGAAGACCTCATAGCACCCACGATAAGGCGCATGCTTTTGGCCTGGATCTTATCCAACAAGCTTAAGGCTGCCTTATTGCACGGCTCCAAGAGAAAGCACCCATAGTCTAAATGGCTACGGATAAGCGCATTGTACAATAATTTTTGGCAATAAGGGTGGGCACCCCACCAGACTCCAGACACAGCCCTTAAAATATTAATATTTTTCTCACATTTATGGCTGATGTAATTAATGTGCTCTACCCCAGATAGTTTTGAATCCAAAACCATTCCCAAAAACTTAACTGTGTCTCTTACAGGGAAATTTTGATCATCAAGAGAGATTATACAATCAGGGATGGATCTACGGCGGCTGAAAATTACCACAGAGCTTTTGGGGACTGAAAGTGATAAACCATGGTCAGTAAGCCAGATAGAGAGATAAGAGATTGCTGAGTTCAGTCTGGACACAGCATCCGTCATATGGTCCGCTGCCACATAGAGGGCAAGATCATCCGCATATTGAAGAATGTTGCAGAAGGAAGTAACTGAGAGATCCAAATCGGCGGTATAGATGCTATAGAGGAGGGGGCTTAAAACAGAGCCCTGCGGAAGGCCTCTCCAAATTATTCTGGGAGGAAGGATTGAATTTTGAACTCTAATACTAATGGTTCTCCCAGAGAGGGAATTGGAAATGAAATTTACTATCTTCTCTGGAACACTCAGATTAAGCAGTTTTTGCCTGAGCACAGGAAGTAGTACATTGTCATATGCAGATGCTATGTCCAAGAATACACCCACGCAATACTGATTTTTTGATAGAGCTATTCTAACGTCAGTGGTAAATATACTGAGATTATCCATTGTCCCCAATCCCTTGCGGAACCCGAACTGAGTTTTTGAGAGCAAACCCTGGCTTTCCACTAGCCACTCTAAACGATTTTTTATTAAGTGCTCTAAGATTTTGGACATGGTACAAGAGAGTGCAATAGGGCGGTAGCTGGAAGGATCATCACTACATTTACCTGGTTTCAGGATTGGAATTATAATCTGAGCCTTCCACTCTTCTGGAGGGAAACCAGAGTAAAAAATGAAGTTGAGCAAATTTAAAAAAATTTTTTGGGTGGTTGGGCTGCTCTTGATAATAAGTGAGTAAGGGATGCCATCCACACCAGGTGAAGAATCCTTAAGGGACCCTAAGACATTCGAAAGCTCTTCGAAGGAAAAAAAGGAATCCAAAGGGTGTGACGTCTGAGAGCTAGAGGGAAAGAAGTTTGAGGACTCGGCAGCAGTAGGAGCTGTTGGGGGAGCAAGTTTTTGTTCAAATTTCTGTAGCCATCGAGAGGGGTCGTTTGAGGTAATGTTGTTGTTGGTTGTAGAATACCTGAACCTTCTAACATCTCTCCATACACACGATGCAGGGGTACGAGGGGCTAATGCTTCACAAAACTTGCGCCATCCAACCTTTTTCTTTTGCGACAAATGTCTAACTGTTTGAGCAGCTACTTTTTGGTAGTTTAGATAATTTGCAGTTGTCATGTTATGTTTATATGTTCTTTCAGCATCCCTTCTCATTCGACAGGCATCTGAGCAGGTCTGATCCCACCAAGGAGGAGAGGGGATGTTGTTCCTGGGAGCTCTTTTAACAGGAATTGCCTTATCGGCAGAGTTCAGAAGAGCCTGCTTAAAGAGGGCATAAACAGTATCAATGTTACCAGAGTTAGGGACAGGTAAGAAAGAAACCTCCTGGTCAAGAGCATTAGAGTACAGTTCCCAATTGGCTTTTGACAGATTAAATTTAAGGAGAGGGTTAAATGGTGGTGACTCCCTGTGGCTGGCTAGAGAGGAGACAGTTATGGGGTAGTGATCACTCTGATGTGAGTCGCTTGCAATCTGCCAAGTCAGGCATGAGGCAAGGGAAGCTGAACAGATGGTTAAATCCACAGCACTAGGGCCTCTTTGGGTTAAAGTGGATCTGCGTGTGGCCGAACCATCATTTAAGATGCAAAGATTGAATGAATCCAGGATATCAATGAATGAGGGCGCTAAATTGTCACAATCTAGTGATCCCCATGAAGAATGATGGATATTGAAGTCACCCAGAATAACAAGAGGAGAAGTTATAGAAGCTAAAATGTTGCTTAACTCAGCTAGTATAGAGGAATTGGGATAGGGGATATAAATGGAAAGAAAAGTAATGTTTGATACTGTAATAGCAACAATGTTCCAGCCATCACTGTGAGGAGGTAGAGACACAGAGTTAAAAATAATTGATCTGGAGACCAAAATGGCAACTCCAGCATATCTGTCACCCCTGTCATCCCGAAGACAGGCATACCCAGGCATCCTGAAATGGGTGCCAGGTTTAAGCCAAGTCTCCTGAATGGCAAGGATGAGAGGTTTGTGTTGATTAATTAAATAAATTAAGTGACTCTTTTTACTTCTAATGCTCCTACAATTCCATTGAAGGAGAGGTGGGAATGTTACTAGTGAAATTTAGCAGCTGAGTGAGTTTTGTTTTATATTTTTCAGGTAGCTCAGTATCATCAAAACGGGTGAGCATACTAATAAGGGTGGCGAGCAACAGATCCAAAAAGTTGTCATTGGAATCAGCATTAACTTGTGCACCAGGGAGAGCAGCACCATTTGGAAAAGAAGGCGGCGGAGATTGGGTAATAAGATAATGGGCCTGCCTGTCATAGCCAGGGCCAGAAGCAGGGGAGCTCTGCCTTCGGGGCATGAATGTAGTTTTCCTATATGATACCTGAGGTCCTTGAGCCCCCCGGATGGAAGGCGAGGGAGGATGATGAGAATCAGTGTGAGAATTTAGTGGTTGAGAAGATCTAGCTGTGTCGGCAAAAGACTTTCTCACTTGGGGAAATCTAGCCGATGCCTCCATGTAAGAAATGCTCTCTTGAGACATGGTAATCTTTATAGACTTCTGCCTGGAGTGCTCTGGGCAGGAAGGGTCTTTGGCTGTGTGGGGACCTAAACAAAACATACATGTGGGAGTTTTTGAGGCACATGAAATACCCTCATGAGCCTGGGAACAAATGAAACATCGTGGGGCAGATCGACATTGTGTGGAAGTGTGACCATAACGGCAACATTTCCAGCACTGTATGAGGGGAAGAACATAATTTTCTACAGGGAGGGAATTATAAAAACAGTAGACGTGTGGGGGCAATTTTTGTCCTGAGAAGGTGATCACGATGGTTTGAGTGGGAACATATGTAGCAGTGTTGTTTTCACCCGTGACTCTCCTATTGAGCCTTCTAGCTTTCATTATAGACCCGTATCCTGATGGAACCTCAATGGATAGGACCACTTCTTCTAATGTCCACTCCACTGGTATTTGTCGAACTATACCCATTCGTGAGGTAGCAAACGAGGGAATTGAGCAATTATATTTGGCCCTTGCCAAAGAAGGATGACTAATAAAGTTGTTGGCATCACTAGCATTTCTAAATTCAACTGAAAGTCTGTTACGACCAACCCGCTTAACACTGCCTTCAATAATGTTTGTAATTTTATTCATGAACAAGAAATGACCAAATTTAATGGATCGGAACACTGTTCCTGCAGAGGTATCGCCGACATCCCTAGTCACGTGGACCAAAAACGGGCCAGAGTCCGACTCTGAGTATTTTGAAACCTTGTCCTGAAAATCGGGATGAATATATGTAGTTTGAATGGATGGAGTCGCTTGGGAGGGGACAGTTATTGTTTTTTTAGCGGGGACAGCGTCTTCCTGTGAGGTATGGATAACACGCTTCTTGGCTGTGGCTGTACTGATTTTAGAAGTATCCTCTAGAACAATTCGTGAAGTACCGGGGAGTGGAGTGCCTGGCCGTTCACCGGGGACGCTTCCCCCGCCAGGGTCTGGTGGATGGTTATCCATGTTACTGTCTACGTGTTAAACAAGAAACTTACCCTGAATACGAACACAAAGCACACTTAGACAACACAGAAGCACTTAAATACTCCAGCAATTCAATATCTTCAAGTAAAAAGATTTTAGAAGGGACGAACACTTGTAGCAAGCACGCGTTCCCAACTCCTTCCTTTTGGGTTCTTATTTCTCGAGTTCCCTTGATATCGTCTTTTTCATTGGAAAATTTAATTTCCGAAAAAACAACCAAAGACTATACGAATTACGAACTTTTCCCACAAAACTTTTTAGAAACAAGTTTAATTGACAATCATCCGTAAACTTTTCCATAATGACTACTTCTTAGGAGGATTCGTCCCCGAGACTTAAATCTCTGTTTGTTGATAATCGTGTACATTGTCTCTGTGTTAGTACCCGTCAACATTTGGTTATCGCATATTGTATCGTTATAAGAATAAGTGAAAATACAGTATTTTATATTGCCCTTTGGGTAATTCACATAATTTATTGATTGATAATCAGGATAGTCATCAGATTTGTTTAAAGCTACGTAACCAGTAATGACAGTCGCAGGGAATTCATTGGGATCAAAAGGCCTGTAAGGAACTACTAATTTTGTCATGTTGAAAAAAAGTGTTACTGCTAGATGATCCTGAAGACCCTCACCAACTGGAAGGTCTGAGATTGTGTGAATTTTGTGCTTGCATAAATGTTTTTTTTTGGTCCAATGCCCGATAGCATCAGTAGTTTAGGTGTGTTGACTACACCCGCTGATATAATTACCTCTTTTCTAGCTCTTAAGAATATGTATGTTTTGTTCTCCGTATAAACTTTTACACCAGTTGCCGTTTTGTTCGAATCAATAAGTATTTTTTCTACTATACAGTTTTTTAAGACATACAAGTTTGGATTTTGTTCTTTTGATGCTAAGTAAGCAACAGCGGTACTTTGTCGAATGTTATTACTAATAGTAAATATTCCACTTGAGTAGCCTACAGATATATTGCCATTAATACTAGGAACGACATTGTATCCTAACTCTTTGAAACCTTCGAAATAGGGAACATTACTGATGTTACCAACAGTTCGTGGGACAGCCAATCCAACATTACCATTTTGTCCGAAAAATTCACCATCGGTACTATTGAGTTGTGAATCTTCAAGTCTCTGACTCTTCTTCAGGTAAGGCAGTACATTATCCCAGTTCCAGATAGTATTATTGACAATTTTTGCCCAGTTGTTGTAGTCATGTTTACTTCCAGGAGTGTAGAGCAGATAACTTATTGCACTACTTCCACCGAGAACTCTACCCAATGACATATCATCGTTAGAGGGTTTAAGAGACTGTTGGGATGGTCCTAGATCTTGGATCGTGAAGTTCCAGGCTTCACTACTCGATTTGAGGTACAACATCAAAGATGCAATCTAAAATGTACAAAATATATACAGCAAAATCAAAAAAGGTAAATCTATTTATATACTAAAATAAGTTGCTAAACCGGCGCAAATATGCTAATTTAATTAGTAATTATATAGTTGAGCCGTTTGGAGTCGAAACTCTAGGTCCTTGGGGTCCAAGAGCTCGCTCCCTATTTAAAGAGATTGCGAAGCGGCTGATCGACGTTTCCTGTGACCATAGGGCTGGCTTAAAGAATTGCTAAGCTGTTGCCCATACAACGCGGTAAGGCTCCAGCCTTCTGGGCTCGGTCCCTATAGACATCGATGGGGAGGAAGTTTTCGATGACAGTCTCTTCTCTTTTTATTTTGCTTATTTTAGTATTGTGTATAATTTTTAATTAGTTGTTCAACCCCAAAATGTATTTATTTTAATATCCAATAAAATATTAATATATTTTTAGTGGTATTTTGGATATCATAAGAAATACATATTTTTATTTGGTTTGTAACTGGTATGTAATGTTAATAAAATAGCAAAGAACACACTCTTGTTCAAGTATTTCTGACTTCAACTTAAATTTGTAGTCCTTTCACTGAATATTTTTCTACCCAACTAGTCACATCTTGAGTGCCTTATTTGCTGGGAGATAACTCTTAATGCTGATTCTACTTCTGAATTAATAAATTAGTCATCATCATCATCATCTCAGCGTTGAGGCCCGGCCGCATTCGAGGCTTTCACTTTGGAAAAATGAATATAAAAGTTATTTTACATACATTAGATTGAATTTGAGGATTCGCTCCAGCTTCAATAAGCAACACAGTTGCTTTATTATCCTCTACCAGTCTCTTTGCAAGTACACATCCAGCTGTACCAGCTCCAACAATTATGTAGTCGAAGACTTGTAGATCTGAAAAAGTTTATACTATTTTTTATTTTATTTTCTTCTCTAAATCCTCCTCAATACTCCTGTGAAGGAGTATGAGGAGATATAATAGACGTCAACATTTCACTGACTATACTTTTGGTTCAACGTGAGAGGGGGGAGTCTATCGCTGTAAAGCATATTTTCCTGATTCTGCATGACTACTGAAAATGTTCGACAGAAATACTCAATACCACATTGCCCAACTAAGATCCCGAGCCCAAATCTGACACTATGCTCAAATTCAGGATCAAGGATCTAAATCTGTTTGCTCAGTAGTTGCAAAGCTACTATTTACAAAGACCGTGGTGATGGAAATTAAGACTGTTATCTTCAATTATGAGTGCAGCTTCCAATGAATGGTTTTATGCCTAGTACATATCAAGTGACCGAAAATGAATGATGAGAAACGAATAAATGTGTGGACTTCGCGGTCAAAGCAATTGAATTAGATTTGTCATGATCACGGGATGCTGACAGCACGCCGTATCTATTAACAGTTGTAAGTTTTTTTACAATTAATTTAATACATGGCGACATTCTTTATTTCTGCGAGACGTCGTAAAAAGTTTACGTTCTACTATTTTTATTTTATAATTTTAATGTTGTTACATTTTAATCGTTACGGTAGTAAAGATTAATCGGTTCATATGACAAATCGTAACTTAGCAAGGGAGTTGTAAATCGGTCGATCATAAATTCATTTTCTTATTTGAAATCGGTTATTCTCACTTTCAATTTGTAGATACGTAGGCCCAAACGACAGCTGTCAAATGGTACCTTTTTTTTTTTTTTTTTTCGTGCGGAAATCCCTTCGGATACCGCCCCCGCTGGAGAGCGGGGCTCTCCAGCGGGGGCGGTTATGTCGGGCTTCAACCGACTAAAACCGCAGGCCGTCTCGGGTCTTAAGACGCCGGGGTGTAAGGTTACCCATAGAGCATATCCCTCGCACCCCGACTGACCCTGGGCCATCTCCGGTTTCGAGATGGCCCCCTTACCTGCTCCCCACTGTGCCATCTGCCAATCAGCGGGACACGTGGAAAGCCTCCGAACAGCCCTCAACTGGGCCGTCCTCACCACCAGGCGGCAGCGTCTCTCCCGCCCTAGGAGAGAGGCGCTGCCGTCTCCGTTGCCCAGGGCGCACCGCGTGGAGGTCCCCAACCAAGCACCCCTGTCAAATCCTGATACAGATCGAATCTTAGAATATTTAAACTAGAATTTTGGCGCCAACGCGTGAAAAGACATAGGTATTGAGTCGTGCTTCATTTTCTAAAATTTGTGTAATTTCGAGTTTTTATGTTTAAAAATGGTGGGTTTTTTAGACATAACGTTTTAGACAACATGCACAAGTGTAGGAAATGGTAAATTTACCGTGAATTGTGACTTTCCGTGTTGTTACCAAAACTCCAAAGAAGCCTCCGCTAGTAAAGCCTCCGCTACTTTACCAGGGCAGGACTTTACTTGACTATGAATATGAAGGACTTTACCTGACATTGACGTAATGACGAAAACGCTGCATTATATGAATTGATATGCAAATTACTTGATTTATGAAATTACTTGACACTGACATTCATTACATATATGCCAAAGAAAAAAGAAAGGAGAAGAAAGAAGAAGGTTATAAGACTTTATAGTCACTCACCAAAAACATGAGCCTGTTTGGGTAACTGTAACTCAGCGAGGTGCAGTGCTGTGACCACAGTAAAGGCACCTTGGACGTTAGTGATCACTGACTGCGAGGACGACGCGTTAATCGCCATGATGGCCCTTGAAAACGAAGTTTAGATATTTTTATGAGCTAATGGTGGATTTACGGTAATGCTGCCACATCGATACAAAACCGCGAGGTACCTTTTTTTTTTTTTTTTTCGTCCGGAAAGCCCTTCGGATACCCCCCGCCGGCCAGCGGGGGCGGTTATGTCGGGCTTGAACCGACTAAAACCGCACGCCGTCTCGGGTCTACAGACGCCGGGGTGTAAGGTTGCCCATTGAGCATATCCCTCGCACTATGTACCTTTTTTTTTTTCTTTATCGTGCGGAAATCCCTTCGGATACCCCCCCGCGTGCCAGCGGGGGCGGTTATGTCGGGCTTGAACCGACTAAAACCGCACGCCGTCTCGGGTCTACAGACGCAGGGGTGTAAGGTTGCCCATAGAGCATATCCCTCGCACTATGTACCTATGTATTTACAAAAAAAAGATATATAAGTATGTTTATTCGCATTTATATAGAATACATTGCTCATTGTAAATACTACATTACTCAATAATGCCGGCCAGTTTTCACTTTAAAACCAAACTTATTCCATGGTGCATCCATTGAATAAGTTTCTACTTACCCCTTTTTTGTTTTTTACGTGCGGAAGTCCCTTCGGATGCCCCCCGCTGGTCAGCGGGGGTGGTTATGTCGTGTATCGACTAAAACCGCACGTTGTCCTCCCCAAGTGTCCGTTGCCGGGCACCCCGGGTAAGCCCTCGAAAGGATAACGCCAGGGTTGCCGGCGGACTTTGGCAGCCACCGCGGCCTCGCCGGGTGGAGTTGGGTTTTATCCCGCTTCGGTAAGTAGGCAGGCGTGTGTAGGGCACAAACGACACGCCTCCGCCACGGCCTGCTTCTGTAAGGACGGCGAGTCGGCCAACTGCCGTCCTTAAAACCAAACTTATTACATGGATGCATTCTACTTACCCCTTCTTTAAAGTTCAACAATATTTGATTATAAAAATACTACTAATGATAAAAATAAAACTTTAAATTTTTATTTATAGAGTTAGTCACAATATATAATAAAACCACTTTGTTTTGTTGACGTCAATTAGCAACTAAAACATTATTCATGGGTTCAAATAACAATAAACATTGTCTGGATTTTAAATTGATAGTAATAAAATGTTAAAAGGTGCGATAACAGTTGACGTCAATTATCAACTAAAATTTTATTGATTGGCGTAAATAAATAACAATTAAATTTATCTAAACTATTAAATAGTACTAAAACTGGAAATATGAACTGCAATACGAATTGTGTGAGGTTAATTTTAAACAGAACTCATGGACTCTCATATTCCGCATAATCATTCTTCGTTACAGTTATTGCTCTATTTTCAAAACAAGTTGAATTATTAATTATATCTTACTTGGGGTTGAGTCTATTTTATTTTCTGAGTGTAGGTACATTTTATTGGATGGCTTAAACAAACATTGGTACTGTACGTTTAATAAAAAAAATATTGGTTCAGTACATTACATGCTCGCAGAAGGAGGTGGCGGTGGCCCACGCGCTCGCGCTCTTCCCCATTGCCGCAATCATGCTGCCGAGCGAGAGGACTCCCACCCCGATGGCTGCCACAATACTAATATACCTTTTTTTTTTTATCGTGCGGAAATCCCTTCGGATACCCCCCCGCGTGCCAGCGGGGGCGGTTATGTCGGGCTTGAATCGACTAAAACCGCACGCCGTCTCGAGTCTACAGACGCCGGGGTGTAAGGTTGCCCATAGAGCATATCCCTCGCACCCCGACTGACCCTGGGCCATCTCCGGTTTCGAGATGGCCCCCTCGGGTTTGGGAACCACGGTGTCCCCGTCTTGCCCCGGTTTGGGGGAGGGGCGCTAGTCGCCCCACCGTCCCGGCCTGCTTCTGCTGGGGTGACAGGTGGCCTCACCCGCCACCCCCAGGCCTGCGCTCATGGAGGACGGAGGTCGTTAAGCGACCTCCGGCGCCTGAGTCGCCTGCGACGCGCGGCGAGCAAGTTGAGGGCTCGGCGGACCGGGAGAGTTCTAAGTCTCTCCCGGGCGCGCTCCGCCACCTCCTTCGCGAGCATTACATGCTCGCAGAAGGAGGTGGCGGCGGCCCACGCGCTTGCGCTCCGCACCATTGCCGCAATCATGCTGCCGAGCGAGAGGACTCCCACCCCGATGGCTGCCACGAGGTCACGCCTCGGCGCCTCCCACGCCGGGCAGTCCGCCAGCGTGTGCAGCCCTGAGTCCTCGCTCGCGTCGCAGTGATGACACTCAGGCGTTGGCTCCTTCCTGATCCGATGCAGGTGGTCCCCGAAGCACCCCTTCCCAGAGATCACCTGCGTCAGTCGGTACGAGAGGCTTCCGTGTCGCCTCTACAGCCAATACTCCATGATGGGCCTTACCGAATACTAATATACCTAAACCGTATATTCTTAATGAACCTTTGTAATAGATACTTTTTTTATTTCGGGAGGAAATCCCCTCGGATACCCCCCCCCCCTCCGCCAGCCAGCGGGGTCGGTTATGTCGGGCTTGAACCGACTACAATATTTTAGTTGATTTGAGTCAAGAGAAAAATTTTGATTTGAATCAAGAGAAAAATTTTGATTTGAATCAAGAGAAAAAGACTATCAGATGAATATATTTTTGTAGTAACGAATTTCTTGCCTATCCTTTTTGATAAATAATACTCTACGACATTCTACACAGCGCTTTCTAGACCCAAAGTAAGTATAGTTTAACTAGCTTGTGTTATGGATTCCACAATGCGTATAAACATACTTGTATACTTTTTTTTGTAAATACATACATAATATATACATAGAAACACCCAGACAAATGCAAATAGACATACCTATTCATGCATACAAATATTTGCACTGAGCGGGAATCGAACCCGCGCCCCCTGTCGTAGCAGTCGAATACACTACCGCTACACCACAGAGGCCGTTGAGTAAAATATTTTTTTGTCTGTTGTTGAAGGCTGTTAAGAATCTTAATTTTCTTCTTAGCCCCGTACCTGGTTACATCCGGGGCTTTTGCGTCGGAGCCCAAGTTCCGGTGTCTATTTCTCCTCCTTTTAATTTGGCTTAGGTATAAAGCTTTTACGAGAGCGACTGCAATCAACCTCAAGAGAAAAACCTGCGCCAGAGTGCCTTGCAGATGGTTGGCTTAGCTTGATAATTCTTGATGGGACCCCATACAAAACACCCTGACCCGAAGGCTGCTAATAATAACATAACATAATTTCACGCTTGTATGCCCGAAGGGGTAGGCAGAGGTGTATTACACACCCACGATTCGCCCGTTATGTTAAGGTCCCAATGTAATAGAGGGCGAGCGTATTTCCATCTACCGGGCACATTATTAAGCAAGCGTTAATTAACATTTATTAATGCACACATAACTACGAAAAGTCAGAGGTGTGTGCCCGGGGCGACTGGGAATCGAACTCGAGACCTCATGTCAGCAGTCCGTTATGGCGCCACTGGGCTATCGCTGCAGATAATAATAATATTGAGGTATGCAATAACTCCCATGGAAGACCAAGGAAATATTGATAATTTTTTTATACATATGTTTTTTTGGATCAAAGGAGTGCAACTATTTAGTATTCTGTCGCGTTAGTTAGTAGTGTGTCGTCGAAAATAATCGTGTAATGTTTATACGAGGGAAATAAAAATAGATAAAAGATTAACATTCCCAAGACAGTTCAAAAGCAATCCCTTTTTATTAGAGAAGAACAAAGTTATTCACCGTCAAAGGGGTCAAAAGAAAATCTTATTATATTACTTAAGCAAGAATTTTTGTAGGTATGTGTACAGTGGGGTGTGTGTTGGGTAACCTCCTCGAGTGTCGCTCCGATTCCGATCCCGCTGCAGTCCGGGGGGAACGGAATCGGAGCGGCCGGTACACCCTGGGCGGCGGTCAATGGCTTCCCCTTCACCCCTTCATAGGGTTGGCATTGATCGTCGGCCAATACCCAACGTGGCGGGGATTTCCGCACGATAAAAAAAAAAAAAAAAAAAGGTATGTGTACAGTGAAATCTCTAGTATTCATTGTAAAGTATCAAAGCGTTAAAGCGTCGGTGGCTTAGTGGTGAAGGAGTCGACCCTACGATCGAGAGGTCCCGGGTACGAATCCTGGCCATTACACTACCGACGTGAATCCACTCCTAACACAAGCAATTAACAAAATAATATTCCGTGTAACTAAGACGGCTGAACCCTTAAATTTACTTGCTGCTACGGAACCCTTCATGGGCGAGTCCGACTCGCACTTGGCCTGTTTTTTATATTTGAGTTTATTGAATGAAAGGTAATATTTAAGATTTATGACGATTTATAAAAAAAACTACTTACTGTATCTCGTTCATACCAATTTTCGGTAAACCAATTTTTTTAGTTTTATCGTTCTCTTATTTTAGAAGTTACAGCCCTCCACCCCCTGTAACTTCTAAAACACACAGGGGGGACACACATTTTACCGCACGCCGTCTCGGGTCTGCAGACGCCGAGGTGTAAGGTTGCCCATAGAGCATATCCCTCGCACCCCGACTGACCCTGGGCCATCTCCGGTTTGGAGCATATCTCCGAGATGGCCCCCTCGGGGCTTCGGAACCCTGAAAAGAAAATGCACGCTGTTAATCGATATCAGCGAATATTTTTAAATACACCTCATGCTACTGAACTGAGATTATAGCGAAACTGGACTGTATTGTTTATTAGCAGAACACCTAATTTTCAATCAATTCATAATTTAGTCGCATTTCAATCACATTTCGGTCTGTGATTGGTATAATTACGAGAATTGGCCCTTTAATCTACGAAATGGGTCACTATCGACCCAATCCATATAGACACATATCCACCACTACAATATAACTTCAACTTACACAGACATATTAGACGCAGTGCAAAACGGGCACGTAGAGTCTGTCAAGCGAGTCTAGTCCCATGAAAAAGGCGGCAAATTCAAAAATCTTTCAGGTGTCAACACTGATATAGCACGCTGAAAACTTATTGATACTTGAAATTTTGATAAAAATAGTTATTTGGCAAAAATTAAAAATAAACATTTCAATATAGGTATTTGTCACAATCTGAACTAAAATCAGAATCAAGAAATTCAATGCCTTCATATGAGAAATCACTGTCAGTGGTTAATCTCGCGGGTCTTTGGTGTTATTCTATACAATCTGGGTTAAATCTGCCACGCATTACTACGTTTGAATTCCGCGGCTGAATTGATCGAATGTTTCGATGAGCTGGTTGTGCGCGCCCCTAGCGGCACTGCCGTGAACCGCATCTGTGACACTCGTACGCATCGACGCCCGTCGTTTATTTTAAAATTATTTAATGCATTTGAACTTTGTGCTGTGCTATCCTGTATATTTGCTGTGCTGTTACCTCCTGGACTATCTTCGGCGCCAGCTTACACCAGAGCCAAAGGAATTTCAGGTCAGTTCAGTTCTGTGGTTTTCAACGTGGTTTATGCGGGGCAGAAACGAACCAGCTAATTTTTGCAATACCTACAGTCCACATAATATCTAATTTATCGCAAAACTAGTCAGTATCATCATTACGTACAGAAATTATGAAGGGTTCCAACTCTATCCTGTCTTTTACTTTGTACTTATTTTCGACACTAATAGTGTGATCTCTGCATTTTTTCCAATCATTGGCTGTGACACTATTAAAACATTCCTTTACATATAAGGTTTTCCATTTCTTTACCTGGAATTCCTAAGTTTTTGCTGGCAATTTTTCTTTTAGCCAAACTCCATATGAGTTCAATTGCGTTCAGGTCATAAGTCATGGAAGTTTCAAAACCTCATGGCCATGTTGTTTTAGTAATTCTTCAGCTTCATAAATTAAAGTGGTTTTGTTTTCATTGACAAGGCATACAAGCTCAGCCTTTGTAAAGAATTGACAGATGATAGTATTGCCATTATAAGAACTCAGCAAAATGAATGTGGACTAGACTCGCTTGACAGACTCTATCTTGTTTGCAAGATAACACAGTATTGCTGTAAAGAAGTGGTGAACTGAAATAATATATAACACTGTAGTCACAAAGCGTGAATACATACAATTCATTGGACATAAGAGACGTGCAAAATATAGCGTCTCCATCTTAGGCCTGAATTATATGAAAGAGCATCGGTAGCTTAATAGTTAAGGAGTCAACCCTACGATCGAGAGGTCCCGGGTTTGAATCCTGGCCATTACACTACTAACGTGAACCCACTCCTAACACAAGCAATTAAGCGTAGGGGGATTATTAGTAATTTCGGTTACTAGTATTAAAAAAATATAAATATAGGAAAGGCAAGAGGAATGAGGCGACCTTAAGCCTTGCCTGCAAATTACGGTAAGAACTGCATGTGGGCCTACAATAACGTGCTTAATAATGGCATGTATTTAAATCGATATTTGTATGTTCCGTTTTTTCGAACAAAAAATAATAATAATAAAAATATTCAAGTTAAACCAAAAATTTAATCTAATTAGTATACTGTTTAATGGTATTTGCGGAACTGTTTTACTGAACGAATAACTACCAGGCCACTCAGAAAGTATTGCGAAAAAAAGTTTTTATATATGAGAGACTGGTCAGTTATAATCTATTTCTAAAATATGATTATTTATGAGTAAAAATAAGTACGTTCCAATTTCAAAATTTCTCTCTGCATTTTTTGCAAGATAATTTCAATTATTGTGTCTCATTGAAAAATGGATCTGCGTCGGGAACATTTTCGCGCTATGATTTTCTACGATTTCAAGTGTCGCCTGAAACGAGACGAATCGTACGATAGACTTCAAATGGCATTCATGGATGAAGGCCCTTCCAAGGCGACCGTGTATCGTTGGTATAACGAATTCAAGCGCGGTCGACTGACTTTGGAGGATGAAGAAAGAAGTGGTCGCCCTTTGACGAAGAAAACGTGCTAGCAGTGAAAAATTTAATCCAAGATAATAGACGAGTCACATATCAAGAGATTCAGCACATTCTTCAGATTGGATCGGGAAGCCTTCACGAGATTCTACACGTGCATCTTCGTGTGAGAAGGATAGTTTCACGCTGGGTGCCGCACAATCTCACCGATGCTCAGAAGCAGGCCCGGGTGGAATGGTGTCGTGATATGATAAACAAGTTTGAAGCAGGCGCGTCTCGGTGTGTTTATGACATCATTACAGGTGATGAGTCGTGGATTTATCAGTATGATCCAGAAACAAAACGCCAGTCGACGGTTTGGGTGTTTCAAAACGAATCAACACCTACCAAAGTGAAGCGATCTAGAAGCGGAGGGAAAATTTTGATCGCGAGTTTTTTCAATTTATCTGGCTACTTGTTATCAATCCCTTTACGAAATCAAAGAAGCATCAACGCTGAATGGTACACTACCAAATGCTTGGCAGAAGTTTTCTCTGTAGTGAGCTACAAGCGACCAAACACAGGGCTCCGCGGGATACTACTGCACCGTGACAACGCGCCCGCACACACCGCGCTTAAAACGAGGGACTTCCTGGACAGCACTCCGGTTAAACTCCTAGGTCACCCTCCTTACAGCCCTGACCTTGACTTTTTATTCCCGAAAATAAAAAATCAGCTCAAAGGGATACAATTTTCGTCGCCGGAAGATGCGCTGTCAACGTTTGTGCAGGCTGTAAACGGGGTATCTGCGGCGGATTGGAAAAAGTGTTTTGAAAACTGGTTCAAACACATGAAACTTTGTATAGAGGCTGGTGGAGAGTACTTTGAAAAGATTTAATAAAAAAATATTTACCTATAGAACACTTTTTTTTTATTTTCGCAAAACTTTCTGAGTGTCCCACGCAAAAAATGTCTAAGAATTCCTTAGTTCAACAAACATATTGAAACTTTTTTAAGGAAAACCATCACCTAAGTTACTTCTAGGTACATCGTTAATTCTAAGTGCATTATCACTCAGGTCAATACTACGGACCCAAACTGTAACCGTAATAAAGTGTTTTAACACTGTTTTTCGAAACTCTTTTAGAAGAAACCCATTTATAACTGTAAACAGATACGAAAGTGTATCATATTCAAAGTGGTACGTTTTATATGTGTTAATAAGTATTAGTAAGTGTAACAGAAATAACGTCCTAAAGTACTTGGGGGTGTACAAAATACCTTTATTTAAAAATTTAGATTATAAATATAATAGGATAGTAAATTTGGCATCGTAGCATTTCGGTTAACACTTACATTTACTTACACTTATATTACCACGGTTACACAATTGAAAGTGGTAACGATTAACAGATTCAATACCACATTTATAAGTGTAACACTTTCATTCTGTAACCTTTTATAGTGTAACCCATATAATTATGTAACCTTTATGAATGTGTTTTTAAGTCCCTGACGAAGACCTTATAACCTATATCTATAGGTGTCAGGGCGAGCGGAGTCCACACGCTCCCACGGCGTGTGGTGCGTCTTTAGATATCAGTTTTAGAAATTCCGTTGTAATATTATACAATTTAGAGTGCAAGTTAGTATTTTTGATAAACAATTCGTATTTATGTTTTAAAAATTATATATCCGATGTACGAATCACATTTTTGATGTGAATTCGATAAAAAAGGTAACATCGTTTTATGTGATTTTTTAGTTTTTTTTTGTAGGACATGTTTAGTTAATCAATTAGTTTTTTTGCACAGCTTTATTTTTTCTGGTATGCATGCAGTTAATTAGTAGAGTTATCTAGTGTGCTGAAATATCTCCTTTATAATTATATTATCTATGAAGTTTAAAAAACATTTTGTAGAGTGATATTTTGAAGCATTTAATTGGCATGATAATAGATTGCTCCTAGAGCGTCCTAGAGACGTATGAAGTCGAGATTTTCAACTATCTAGGACTGGCCCAGATAGCTTAGTTACGACAGTGTACCTTTTGGAAAGTTACAGACATGGGTACAAGTTCAGTCTTAGATTTTTACTCTTCCTGATTTTTAAATGGTCTTTTTGTACAAGTGTACATAACGCGACGCGGGATCAAACCCGTCCCCAGTTCGTCGGTCACCCTGGGGTTATCCTTTTGAGGGCTTACCCGGGGTGCCCGGCAATGGACACTTGGGGAGGACACTGTGTGGTTTTAGTCGGTCCGATTCCGACACGCCCATCCCATCGTTGGCACCGATGGGGGGAAACCCGTGGGGGTTTCCTCAAGTAAAAAAAAAAGGGGAACATCAAAATCAGAAAGAAATCAAGAAGAAATCAGAAATTTATTCAGTAATACAGTAGTACAGTCGGCGTCAAAAGTAGATGATCATTCGCAGATTTAAAAATTGGTGGTTGACTACTTATCGGGCTCTATCAAAATATTTTTAAAAGTTGGTCACAGTCTAATTAATAATTTTCATTCAGATTTTTAATTTAATATCTGTCTATTCATCATTTACTTTTGTTGCTGACTGTACGTGTTAGTTAAGTTCCCACAGAAATTTAATTACACTACAATACACTATAAATAATAAAAATAATAATTTTATTTATTTTCGGATAGCAAAAATAATAATTGTGCTAGTACGAAGTTACACATAGTGCTAGTTTGCACATTAAATTTTATTACATCATTATATCAGCCGTAGGAAGTCCACTGCTGAACATAGGCCTCCCCCATTGACTTCCATTTCCACCGGTCTATAGCGGCCTGCACCCACCGAGTCCCTGCGCTCTTTACCGATGGCCGATGGGGCAGAAAGGTTCTTGAGTGGAGACCACGTGACGGCAAGTGCAGCGTAAGAAGGCCTTCCGCAATGTGGACAGACGACCTGGTAATTACATCAGTTTTATATATATTTTTTAACATTCCTCGTGGTTTTTAGAAGGACTCCAGCCGGGGAAACAAACGTAACTGATCGTACTTCTCACAAGGAATTCATTAATAGGAGAGTTAATACTCTCCGCCACTGTATTTAAGATGCTATTGTCCCTATCCCGTATCCTGCGTAATAGTGATGCAGTTTTTTTGCAAATGACGGCGTGGAAGCCCTCAGTTCTGTTTTGAACAAACATTTCTGAGGCGTTGCAGATACGTGGTAGTCCCAACAGCACCCTAAATACATTATTATATTGGACGCGTAGCTTGTCTAACGAACTTTTGATAGCTGACTCCCCGTGTAAAGGCCCTGGAAATATGCTTTAAACAAATTTAACTTTACTTTATACAAGTAAAGTTAGTTAGTTTACTACAACGAGAGAATCCACGAACCAGCATATTACATCGGACCGCTGGCGCTCTACGCTCAGTTTCAATATCCAGAAACACGTGCTCACTATTGTAATAATAACTTGTAGTAGTCCAAGTTACTTGGACGTAAAGCAAATATTCTGTTGTCTGCAGCTTGCTATTGCCTAGAAATTTAAAAAATGCAGGGTAAAATTTGAAGCGGGTTTTTGAACTCGGGATAACTCACAGTTCCAACTATGGATTTGTGTAATACTTTTGATTTGTTTTCGTTATGGAACAAAGGAGGAATCTGCATAGAACAATACGTGACATTCACGTAGCAAAGTTGTAAAGTTCGGACAAACTGCAATGGGAACTTTTTGTACGGTGTCTTGATCAAAATTGATAATAATAGAAACGACATAAACGTAATTGCCTCCTAATTCGTCCAAGATGGAAATAATTTAATAATTAAATAACATTATTTCATTTTTAATTAACCTGTAATTTAAATTCTATCAGTATGGAAATAAACTGTATTTCATTTTTTGATTCGTCCTAATTCAAAATTTATAAGTTTTCTATCTTTTATATATATACGTTTGCATTGGTCTAGGTGTTTCTATGTATAATATGTAAGTATCTACGAAAATAAATGTGACGACCTCTGTGGCGTAGCGGTAGAGCATTCGACTGCTAAGTTAGAGGTCGCGGGTTCGATTCCCGCTCATTGAAAAAATATATATATTATTTTTCTATTTAGGACACGTCAATTTGACTTCACCTCGCCTGATGGTAAGCTGAAGGTAAAGTCTCAGGAAAGAAGGTCACTATTACATACACGTACCATGTTAAAAATGGTGGCACTCAGCTTAACGGCCTCATCAGAAGAGGATTGTCGTCGCAGCACCGCGTCACACCCACCGGTCCCATTAGTGCTGCGACCACAATCCCTCTGCCCGGCTATGCACTTGCTGACCCCTGAATGCAATCAAACCGAAATTGGATTACTATGGAGGGTTTTTCGCAATCGTGCACCCACCCGGCCGAATGTTGTGACAAATTTGTGTCATCAAATTTCTACCAATAGTGACATTGGTCTGGGTGTTTCTATATATAATATGTACTTATTTACAAAACAAAATGTTTACCCGCATTCTAGAACCCATATGACAAGCTCTGCTTAGTTTGGGTCTAGATGTCGCTGTGTAATATGTCCTAGAATATTTCTTTATTTATAAAATACTAGCTGACCCGGCAGACTTCGTACTGCCTCAATCGATAGCACCTTTTAAACCTTCTCTGGACCTCCACAAATAATTCAAGACCAAAATTAGCCAAATCGGTCCAGCCGTTCTCGAGTTTTAGCGAGACTAACGAACAGCAATTCATTTTTATATATAAAGATATCTAAGTACGTTTATCCACATTCTAGAACCCATAACACAAGCTCGTTAAGCTATGCTTATATTAGGTCTAGATAGCGCTGTCATAGAATATTTATTTAATTATTTTAACAACATAATATAATAATAATATAATTATCTTTATTTGTCTGAATATGGTGGTACAATACAGGTCTTATATTAAAGGGTAGGTTCAGCATATTCTACCATTACTGGTGTACAAATTTTTTAAGCACATGCAAGTCACTCAAAAACGCAAAATATAATAACAAAAGTCAATAATACCTATTAAATGATTATTACATAACTCAATTAATTCTTAAAAAATACTTTCTATAATTTACCATTACACTTTTCGAATTCATCTACCGTATAAGAACATTTCTGGATGAGCCATTCTTTCAACTTCCTCAGAAACACAGAGGTTTGAAATTGCTTTAAACTGTTTGGGACTGCATTATACGTTTTTTAACTAAATTTACGTAGCGTCAAAACTCTTATGTTTTTGCTGGAATAACGTATTTTTAGGCTGATTGAATATTTAGCATGTTGTCAACGAGCGTGTATGAAAACAAATACGAAAGTAGAAGTATAGCAAGTCTTAAAACGTTGTCTCATATGCGCGTAATTTTCACCTCAAAAACGGAAAGTCCAACTAGTTCTGCAAGTCAAATATTATGCAAAATGGCTGCAATTTCATGCAGACTCCGGTATGATCAAGACGAACGAGCAACGTGGTGAATATAAAATGTAAATCAGACCATTTCAGCTTATCATATGCGCAAACACAGTATTTATTTTGTAGAAATAACATAAAACATAACTTCACGCCTGTATCCCCGAAGGGGTAGGCAGAGGTGTATTACACACCCACGATTCGCCAGTTATGTTAAGGTCCCAATGAAATAGGGGGCGAGCCTATTGCCATCTACCGGGCACATTATTAAGCGAGCGATAATTAACATTTATTAATGCACACATAACTACGAAAAGTCAGAAGTGTGGGCCCGGGGCGACTGGGGATCGAAGTCGAAACCTCGTCTCAGCAGTCCGTTACGTACGCCACTGGGCTATCGCTGAAATAGATATAAAATAGAATAGTAGAAATAGAGTAATTTAAAGGTGTGGCCGCGATGACAGCTGAAGTCTGCTTGAATTCCTGGGGTTATCTTTTCGAGGGCGTATCCGGGGTGCTCGGCAATGGACGCTTGGGAAGGACACCGTGTGGTTTTAGTCGGATCGTTTCTAACATACCCACCTCATCGTTGGCAACGGTGAGGTGAAGCCCGTGGGAGTGTATATACACGTAAAAAAAGATATATACTGAAGTTCTGTGAAAAAAGGCCGTGTCAGAAGTACCCGTAACCGGCGTGCATGTATGAAAACAGTTATGAAACTGGAAGAAGCGAAAGGCGTATGCCAGAATCTCTCTCTAAAGATGTTGTCTCTGCCTACCCCAATGGGAAAAAGGCGTGATTATATGTATATATAATTAGTTATATTAAGTAGTAGCTATCGCATTGGGGTAACCTGTAATTTTAGTTTTAAGCAAGATGAATAAAAAAAAAAAAAAAAAATATGAAACATCTTGAATAGAATCCCGGATGAACTTTTGAACTAGCTTTTATTAGTTTGGAACGTATGTATGTTTGTATGTAATGGCATCTTTCAAGATGTCGGATTGATTTGAAATTTACACACCACATTCCACATTAAACTGGTATTTTTTTACCGGTGAATATTTTTTCCACTTTCAACCGCTTTTTATTCCACATTCCACCGGTAATTTTAAATATCAGTTTCGACCGGTATTCTTTTTTCAACCAGTATTAAAATTCGGATTGATTTGAAATTTACACACCACATTCCATATTCAACTGGTATTTTTTAACCGGTAAATATTTTTCCCACTTTCAACCGCTTTTTATTCCACATTCCACCGGTAATTTTAAATATCAGTTTCGACCGGTATTCTTTTTTCAACCAGTATTAAAATTCGGATTGATTTGAAATTTACACACCACATTCCATATTCAACTGGTATTTTTTAACCGGTAAATATTTTTTCCACTTTCAACCGCTTTTTTTCAACCAGTATTAAAATAGGATTCTAAGTTTTTTTTTATATTGGTCACGTCAATATTACTTTATCCCGCCTGATGGTAAGCTAAAGGTAAAGTCTCAGGAAGTCTGAGGGTCACCATTACAGACACGGTAATGTTACAATGCTGGCTCTCAGCTTAACGGCCTCATCAGATGCTTTTTCACGTCCCGCGTAAAGGACCCGGGACTGTGGGAAGAAGGAAACCCGTGTGCTGGTAAATAATGGTATTGATAGTTTTATTTCAATGTGTGACAAATAAAAATAGTGTAAAGAAAAAAAATTGTATTTTATTTAAAATGTTACATAAATGATTGCCAACAATTTTTTTTTTGAATTTTGTTCTGTCTGTTTATCTGGTTGTCTTTTCGTTCGCGATGGCCGTAGAACCGGAGATATGACCAAAAAACGATAACCGAAATCCGCGCGGGAGGAGCCGCGGGCATCAGCTAGTCAAACCGCATCAAAATCCGTTCAGTAGTTTTTGCGTCCATCGCGAACAAACAGACAAGAATTCCAAAAAATATTTGTGTGCTCAGAATTTTTTTTAGTCAACCCAAGCATATTTTTAAATATCTCCAATGTTCAGACACAACTAATTTACAATTACCTTAATACAAGATATCACACGTTTTATAAAACGTGATTTTACTGACTCGGGCACTTCAACTGGGTGATGGTACAGAAGCATTATTAAGGCCTCTTATAGAGATTTTTGAGCCACATATTCATGACTATCAGCTGTGTTTGGTATAGGATAAGAATTAAGATTTGAACTACATCAGGCGCGGCGATAGCCCAGTGGCGTACGTAACGGACTGCTGAGACGAGGTCTCGAGTTCAATCCCCAGTCGCCCCGGGCACACACCTCTGACTTTTCGTAGTTATGTGTGCATTAATAAATGTAAATTATCGCTCGCTTAATAATGTGCCCGGTAGATGGCAATAGGCTCGCCCCCTATTACATTGGGACCTTAACATAACTGGCGAATCGTGGGTGTGTAATACACCTCTGCCTACCCCTTCGGGGATACAGGCGTGAAGTTATGTTATGTTATGCTACATCTGGTAGCACCAAATCGCACTTTCCTGAGCTTCTATATCCGTTTCTAGCACTCAGAACTAGGTATTATGAAGTTGCTACAGTCAACGACAGAAATCGCTTAACAAAGTCTAATCTATTGATCTTACCCTTTCATAAAATAATAAATAAAACACTCATAATATTAACTTTGTCCTCTGAAGATTATAAAAGTATTAAACATCCAATATTGGTTCATATATTGCTATGTAAAAAAGGTTTGTAAATATTTAAGTATTACCCAATTTTTGTCGTTGACTGTACCTACTCAAAGTTCGATCAGTATTTACAAAACAAATCACGAACGATCGCTAAGTTATTTCCTTTCAAAGCGAATGTAGGAAATATTTGAACTATACCAGTGCGTGTTTACGTGACGCAGGGTCCTTTTGATAACAAGTCACGTGTATAAACGGATTACCAAAACCTGGAAGTCAGAGGTAATACGAACTACGTGCGTGGGTATTGAGGCTTACGAGAGTCACAGCAAGGTATTCTGACTGTATATTATTCCTAAGGTACGATTCAGACCGACCGGCTCGCATCCGGCCGGGCCGGAAAGGTTGCGTATGCTCGCCGCGGAGGCCGGCCGGTCGCGTCCGTCGGAGCTTTAAACAAAGTCTTCCGCATGTTTTCGCAATAAACTCAAAATACTGCACTGATTTTTATGCTGTTTTTACTAATGGATAGATTGCTTCCTGAGGAAGGTTTTAGTATATAATTTGTTAAGTTCTTGTATACATTGGCTTAAAAAATACAATAGTATTTGTTGGAGGTGTCGGAGAAAAATAAGCCGTCTGGGAGCTTTCGACGAAAACGCTGCCTAAACCCTTTGAAATAACAAAATGATGTATGGTGGTATTGGAATAGGGTTCCATGAGTAGCGGGAACGGGTTCAGATTTCCATGCGGGTGAAACCGCGGATAACAGCTAATAAGACATGAATATTGTGCACTGCTAGTCTCCGTTCTAATTCTGCGATGGCCGTAAGGCTCCGAACGGATCTGACGCTTACCGACGAAGCCGGCTGTTTGTCGAGGAGTGGGTCTGGAGCCTTTCAGAGCCGTCCGGAGCTATACAGAGCATCTAGAGCCGTTCAACCATCGCGAAATGTGAACAGAAATATGAACTTCCATTTAAGTTTACTATAACGCCCTGTCTTCAGCTTGACACATCCAGCATCTTCCCGCAGTCTTTCGCAGATCGTCATCCCACCTGGCCGGAGGGCGTCCTACACTACGTTTGCCGAGTCGCGGTCTCCGGTACCTTAATCTGAGACAGATTCATATCAAAATATGAAAATCTATTCAGTCCCTTTATGCTAAATAAAACCATCCAACAAGAACTGTGCATTTTCTGGGATAAAAAGTATCCTATACAGTGTGTTTTTTTTAACCGGGACAGTATGGGGAAATCCGAAACCATAGAAGATATAGGGAAATGGCCTTAGGAACCATTTATTCTTTTTTTGTGAAAAAAATTTTGATATAGAATTTTTTTTGGTCAAGCGTGAGTTGTCCACAGAAATGAGTCATTTTGAAAGAAACATTTTTTGATGCGGTTCGACTCATTTTCATACAGGGAATATTTCATTGTATTGGAAGAAAAAAATCTGAGCAGCAGAAGTTAGTCAAATTTAATAAAATGTTTCTCATGCAATTTTTGTACTTAATACTAATTTTTACCAACTTTAATAAAACTATTAACGCAACAAATGTTCAATATGATCTCCCTCTTGCTGAATACAGATACGAGCACGTTTTAGTACACCTCTTGTTGCCTTAGCCAAGGACATGTGATTAATGTTGTTCAAGTGATAAAGGACTGCCTCTTTTAATTCTTGTACAGTATTGTATCGAGATTCATACACTCGACCCTTCAGGTGACCCCATATAAAAAAGTCCATCGGCGTCATGTCGGGTGAACGTGGTGGCCATTTAATAGGACCATGTGTACCCATCTAACGACCAGGAAAATGTTCATCTAAAAACTGTTTACTTGCTGTGCTATTATGTGCAGGTGCACCATCTTGTTGGTAAATGACACTATTTAAATTACTTAAGGGAATGCTATCATCCACTTTATTTATGACCATATTCAATATCTGTTGATATTTCTCACTATTCAACGTTCCGTGGTAAATCTTAATAGCAAAGATTTTATTATGTAATACCGCACACCAGCAATTAAACGAACGAACGGACTGGGTTATGGGTCTCTGTAGTTCTTAGTGGATTAGTACGTGACCAGTAATGATTATTTTTCCTATTGTACATACCGTTATTCGAAAAATTGCATTCATCTGTCCAAATAATCTGATTTAGAAAGGAATGGTTTCCAATCGATCTTGCTACAAACCAACGACAAAATGTTAATCTGCGGTCTGTATCTCCTGGAAGCAATGCTTGTACAAGTCGACCCTCTCTGTAACACTTATACTTGTGCTTCTTCAGTACCTTTCTTACAGTTGATTTATGCACACCAATATTTTCAGCAGCTTCTTGTAATGATGCTTTTGGATAAGCTTCAAAAAATCCTAAGATGGCAATAGTTATGAATTCATTCAATATTGTCGTTCGTCTCTTACGTTTAGGTTTAAAAGAACCCTCTTGTCTTAAATTTTTAACAAGTTTTTCAATTACCTTGCGATTTAGTAGACTACGATCAGGATAGCGTTCCCGATACCACTTTAATGCATTAACTGAGCTTCGATAATTTAAAAAATACGCTTCGATTAAATCAACTTTATGTGCATTGGATAACGCCATGACGAATCACAAACAAACTGATAAAAAGAAATGAAAGTAACAAAAATAACAATGTTCGTTCGAAATTTGAATATTTTTTATTCATTTGAATCATAAAAGTCTTAATTAAGACCATGGAGGTCCAGTTCCAATTCTACAGTGCAAATAAAATCTCATTTTTGAATATGGAATGCTTTTTGTACGTGAGTATCGACTGTGATGCAGTAGATGGGTACTTTGAACTAACCTGTTGCATGAGAAACATTTTATTAAACTTGACTAACTTCTGCTGCTCAGATTTTTTTCTTCCAATACAATGAAATATTCCCTGTATGAAACTGAGTCGATCCGCATCAAAAAATATTTTTTTCAAAATAAGTCATTTCTGTGGACAACTCACGCTTGACCAAAAAAATTTCTATATCAATTTTTTTTTCAGAATAAAAGAATAAATGGTTCCTAAGGCCGTTTCCCTGTATCTTCTATGGTTTCGGTTTTCCCCATACTGTCCCAGTTAAAAAAAACACACTGTATATCAATCCGAAAGCAGAGACACCGTCATATAATGCAGCCTTTTTATGCTAAACAGCTTCCGCACACGTATCTCGTACTCTGTGAGAAAAATCACGTCGATGTGTTATTTTTGCTGCGTGCAAGTATAAATAAATACATAAATAATAATAAATAAATATTGGAGGACAAAGTACACAACGCCATCTAGACCCAAACTAAGCAGAGCTTGTCATATGGGTTCTAGAATGCGGGTAAACATACTTAAATACTTTTTTTGTAAATAAATACATATTATACATAGAAACACCCAGACCAATGCAAATATACATATTTGCACTAAGCGGGAATCGAACCCACGACCTCTGGCCTAGCAGCAGCAGTATGTTGAATTTCATTGCAAAAATTCTTCTATTGCGTTCCGCGACAGTGTAAATTGAGCCCAAGAGTGTAAAAATCGTTAATTGGGTTTCGCTCCCAGAATACATCCATACTATCATAAAATTGAAAATTAGTTGTGTATGTGCATTGGAGATATTAAGAGAAAAACTTAGGTTATGTTAAATGAATGATACTGAACACAGTTTTTTTTTGGACGCAAAAACTACTGAAAGAAGTTTGATGTGGTTTTTTCTATTAGAAAGTCTTAGTCAGACTTAAAATCTGCCGTATGTTTGATGGCATTTGGTTAAGAAGAACCAGAGATATGACCAAAAAGCGATGACCATGATGTCTAATGATCCGGATCTGCACCCATGTGCAGTCAACAAACGGTACAAAATCATTAATCAAACACAGGAAGTCGGTACGAATATAAAACGGTTCAAACAACAAAAAACACCGCAATTTTATAAAAACCGGTTAACCGACAAACCCTCAAAACGGTCATAAGGCAGGAACCGCCCCGAACTTAGAACAAATCAAACAAAAATTCCCCGGAAGTTGAATTCCCGTTACAGTGAATCGGTTAGTTCGGTCGGAATCGACCACCAAAAATTACCGAGAAATCTCGAGAAATATTGAACTATAAAATTATCTATTTTGAACGCTCGGCTACAAACCAATCAAATTATACAATACTTTAAATTTTATAGCAAGTAAACACCGATCAAACCCATGAATAAACAACAAATCAAATTTAAACCGATTTTTAGCACGTACTTGTTTCAATAATCAAATTAACCCGCAATTGACACCCGATCGAAATTGACCAGTAAATATTTTAATTACAATAACAATTCCAAGTTTTAAAGTTGAAAATAGTCAAATTAAATTGCACCAAAAGGCAAAAAGAGAAATTAAAAATCAAAAATGGCGAACTCTAACCGCGTGTTAAGTTTCAAATTGCAAACCTAAATTAAACCAATCCGTTATTTATTATCAACAATACATAAAATATATTAAGAAATGGGTCACAGACCTTCAATGGACCGGGATTCAGCCGGGAAAGTAGCAAAGATTGGAAAGTGTGCCCTATTTAGTTTATCTAACTATATGTGGCATGAGTGTACGTGTAATTGAATATACAATAAACTAATTATGCAATAAAATAAAATGTGAGATTTACGTCCCATAGAATGTGTTTTCAACCGCAGCAAAGTTCCAAGTCCAACGAACGCGATGGGCGTATTCACTTTATTTAACAAATATATAACTAGCTTTATAATTAATTTTCACCAATTAATCAACATTCAACAAACAAAATCACAATAATGCTCCCTCAAAGCGCGTGGTAAGGCCAACCCAAAAAAGCGCGAGCCCAGGGTCTACCAACGAGCTAACGAGCTCGACCCAACTAAAAACGTACGAGCACAGGGTCCACCAACGAGCCAACGAGCTCGACCCCTCACAAAGTGACGTCGCGCTCAACTCCGCGCTCAACTCGCGATGTACTGCCCCCGTACCACGCCCACTTCATCCGGTACAGACGTGTTTGCTCCCGTACTACCAATAATGAGCTGGTATATCAAGAAAAAATAATACACAAACACCGACATCTTAATACGCGGTGAAAATATCAAAATATAAATACTTAACAATTAAAACTAAACACCTATGTACAAATATAAACATGATGTTCTCCGAAATAATCATAATAATAATAAAAACATATTTATTTTCTCACCACAATATAGGTTTCAAACATTGGAGTTTACTTGAACATAGTGTATAATTATTTATGTGATGATGCTTTTATTTTCACAATATTTATGGCTACCAACTTCCATTATATCCTAAACGCCATATCGTGTTGGTTTGAGTACTCATCCTTCATTGCACATTGCTTCATAGCATTACTGCATGTAGCTCGTTTTTCGTGAAAAAGTTACAAATAAACAAACTCACTTCTATACTGTTATAAAATTGTAAATTATTTGTGTCTGTACATTAGAGATATTAAAAAAAAATTAAGTTATGGTATTTGAACGATTCTGAAAACATTTTTTTTTGGATTTTTGAAGTGAAAACTTCTTTAGCGTCGTTGTGCACTTTTTTGTAATGGGTTAAAAAGGTTAAACTCGCGTCAGGACACGTGACCTGATCAAAAATTCGTACGACGTGTGCAGACAAATATAGAAGCGGTAATTTCACACTGTACTTAACAACCTTGGTGGCGCGTTCGTCTAATGAGTGGTCGTTGACTTCGTCAAGACTGAGATCGATTCCGACCGAGGCCCAAGAATCACTTTTTGTCATCATATAACATTTTATAATATTTATTCTATTTTTTGCCATAAATCTATTGTTATAAAATGGAAATAAAACAAAATACATCTATTACCACATAAATTATAGTACTTTTATTCTGATAATTAAAGTAATTCGTGCAAAATTATTCCCTAACCATTCCAAAATATTAAAAATGCACAACGTTAATATTCAAGTTTTCACTTCTGTCGGCACTCCCGGAGTGTAACCCGTCGTTTTTTTTCTATTTTTCTGTTTCTTCGCGATGGATGTAAAAACGAATAAACGGGTTTTAATGCAGATTTTTCTATTCTAAAGGTCTTGGTCAGACTTAAAATCTGCCGTATGTTTGATTGCAATTGGTTGAGTGGAACCGGAGATATGACCAAAAATTGATTACCCACCTTCGAACTGAAGGTGCCGCGGGCATCAGCCAGTTTACAGATATAATTTTACTGGTGGTAGAAATTTGATGACACAAATTTGTCACAAAATTCGGCCGGGTAGGTACCACCGTGCACGATTGCGAAAAACCCTCCATAGTAATCCAATTTCGGTTTGATTGCGTTCAGGGGTCAGCAAGTGCATAGCCGGGCACGATGTGGTCGCAGCACTAGTGGGACCGGTGGGTGTCACGCGGTACTGCGACGATAATCCTCTTCTGATGAGGCCGTCAAGCTGAGTGCCACCATTGTTAACATGGTACGTGTATGTAATGGTGACCCTCTTTCCTGAGACTTTATCTTCAGCTTACCATCAGGCGAGGTGAAGTCAAATTGACGTGTCCTAAATAAAAAATAAAGCTAACTGTTGTCCGCAGCTTCGCCTGCGTAGAACCTCTTTTATCATCATCATAGCAATAATCCTAAGTTTCCATCTTGGGGCCCGGCGCCTGCATTTCATTTTATTTTTGTATTTTTTTTGAATTACGGGCGCAACTATCGTTTATAGCCCAGTGGTGTACGTAACGGACTACCGAGACGAGGTCCCGAGTTCGATCCCCAGTCGCCCCGGGCACACACCATTGACTTTTCATAGTTATGTGTGTTTTAAAAAAATATATGTTGATTATCGCTCGCTTAGTAATGAGCCTGATAGATGGCAATAGGCTCGCCCCCTATTACATTGGGACCTAAACATAACTGGCGAATCGTGGGTGTATAATACACTTCTGCCTACCCCTTCGGGGATACAGGCGTGAAGTTATTTTATGAATATATGTTATGTATGTATGTAGCTGACGGCCTCTGTGGCCTAGAAGTAGTGCATTCGACTGCTACGACAGGGGGCGCGGGTTCGATTCCCGCTCAGTGGCAAATATTTGTATGTCTATCGTTTCACCGTTCAACTCCAAGAGATATGGTAACAAAATAATAAACATTTTCGGAGTAACTTTCGAATGAAATATACACAAAGACTGAAATAAACTACGAGTAGTATTTCAGTCTTCCTCAACACTTCTCCAGACGTTTCAGTTGCTTATAGCAGCCAGGTACCGTGGCTTAGTAGGATTTTTTCAAATTTCTAGCTGATGACCACGGCTCCGCACGCGCGGAGGTCGCAACCTGTTTTTTTTTCACCATATCTCATATCTCCGGTTCTTCTTAACCAATGGCAATCAAACATACGGCAGATTTTAAGTCAGACCAAGTTCTTTTTAATCGAAAAAAAAACGCAGCGAAATCCGTTCAGTAGTTTACGCATCCATCACGATTAAACAGACAAGCAGATAAACAGCCAAAAATTAAAAAAAAAACATTTTTTGTTTTCAGTATCGTTTATAGCCCAACTATTTTTTTTTAAGATAGTTTTTTTTTCATAATTATGTTCGAATATAATAATAAATAATCATTCAGCAAATTAAAACATAGGTCGCTGAGTTCAGTAACCAATTTCAGAGCACCGATATTGTTCCACAATCTCTTGTCAACATCAGTAAAGTTTTTAGGGTTTCGTAGCCAAATGGCTATGGCACAAAACGGAACCCTTATGGATTTGTCATGTCTGTCTGTCTGTCTGCCTGTCCGTCCGTATGTCACAGCCACTTTCTTCCGAAACTATAAGAACTATGCTGAACCTGCTGTTGAAACCGCATTAAGATTTTCACAACAAAATAGGAAAAAAAAACAATAAATTTTGAGGGTTCCCCATGCTTAGAACTAATTCATAATTTTTTTTCTTCAAAAATGATATTGAGGTTTCTAATATCATTTTTTTTCTAAACTGAATAGTTTGTGCGAGAGACACTTCCAAAGTGGTAAAATGTGTCCCCCCGCCGTGTAACTCCCAAAATAAGAGAATGATAAAACTAAAAAAATATGTGATGTAACCATGTAAACTTCCACCGAAAATTAGTTTGAACGAGATCTAGTACGTAGTTTATTTTAATACGTCATAATTTACTTGCTGCTACGGAACCCTTCATGGGCGAGTCCGACTCGCACTTGGTCGGTTTTTTTAGTCGTCTAGCCACCGTTATGAATTAACTTGCTTATCCTTTAATTGTTGGTGCGCTCAGTGTAGCACTTAAAAGATTAGACTTCGGGACTTGGTATTATTGTCATTTGCTTTTAGCTGTTGAAACTTGATAAATATGTTTACTGGAATCTGATTATTTGGTACTAGCTGCCCCCTGAGTAGGCAGGCGTGTGTTTGAAACACCCGACACGGGATAAACCCCGACCCCACCAGGCGAGGCCGCGCCGGCGGCCAAGGTCCGCCGGTAACCCTGGGGTTATCCTTTCGAGGGCTTTGCTCGGCATTGGACACTTGGGCAGGACACCGTGCGGTTTTAGTCGATGCACGACATAACCGCCCCCGCAGGCCAGCGGGGGGGGGGGGTATCCGAAGGGATTTCCGCACGTTAAAAAAAAATGCTGACCCCCTGGCTTCGCCCGTGACATACTTCGATGTCCCGTCATACCTACATGCCTCTAATTTATTAGTTTTACAATAAAGTATGGAAATTTGCCCGATTTTGACAAATATGATTACTGCTCCGCTCCCCTGGATAGTAGCCTGATGATATATAGCCTAGAGCCTTCCTCGATAAATGGGCTATCCAACACAAAAATAGTCTTTCAATTCGAAGCAGTAGTTCCTGAGATTAGCGCGTTCAACCAAACCAAATAACTCGTCAGCATACATGTCCGTAATTTTTTAGGTCTATTATAATGTATGGAAATTTGCACGATTTTGACATTTATAAATGTTTACTGCTCCGCTCTCATGGTGAGTAGCGTAATGATATATAGCCTATAACACTTACAAATAATGTTGTTTTCAATTTCAATTAAAGCATTTTTCCAATTCGAACCTGTATATCCTGATATAAGCGCGTACAAACAAACAAACAAACTTTTCAGCTTTATAATATTAGTGTAGATAAGTATAAGTATTGGTTTATTTAGTTTTTTTTTTTAAAGAAAAGCATATTAGTAACCGAAATTACTAATATTCCTCTTAACCCCTCCAGCTAAGCTTAATTGCTCGTGTTAGGAGCGGGTTCACGTCGGTAGTGTAATGGCTGGGATTCGAACCCGGGACCTCTCGATCATAGGATCGACTCCTTAACCATTAAGCTAACGACGCTTTTTAAGTAGGTCGTAGAGTCACGGTTTCCCCAGCATCAATCGTTATCAGCGTCATCATCTAAGCGTGGTTCCCGGTGGAATCCGAGGCTTAAACTTCAGAGTCCGGGGTCCGTTTATTGATCTTCCTCTTGGTTTGGCTTATTATCGGCTTTTATGGGAGCGAATGCTGTCTGACATCCCAACTCCGAAAGGAAAGCCTGCGCAAGAGCATCGTCCGTTAACCAGTAGGTGTTTCTTGTGCCCCCAAGATCTTGGTACGGCCCTAAGGTAGTTGATAGGAAATGATAGAGTGATGTTAACTGTTGATACTTATAATTATTAATTTATATTAATGCTAATAATTGATATAATTAAATGCTAAATGATAATGAGTACGCGTCGACCGTGATTGGGGTGCAAACGTGAACTAATGACATGTGCAGTGTATGTGACCGACGCGAACTGAGTATTGACCAACATTCTTGATAATGCTGATGAATCTGTACGGTTTGGTCCGTACAGTATTAAATTTTGATGTCGTATGTGTATTTAATACTTATGAAAATTATTGTTTATATTTGATTTGACTGAATGAAAGGTTAACTGCGGTTTACGGTTTATGAAGTATTAAAAAAAACGACTTACCAGATCTCGTTCAAACCAATTTTCGGTGGAAGTTTACATGGTAATGTACATCATATTTTTTAGGGATTTTCTTTAGAAAAGCCCTATTACTATCGAGTTGTCGCCGTCGTCGACGTCGTCGTTGCCAATTTTCTGTCACGGTTTTGGGTATGAAGGAGATGAGCTATCGAGTTGCTGTTTTCGGTAATAGATTCGTGCTGTGGTGAACCATTGCAAGATAAAGAAAAAATCGCAAAAAAAATATTATCGCAAAATCGAAAATCCCTTGTTTTCGGCTGAGCTCATCTCAGAAATTCAACTTGTTTTTTAGTTTTATCATTCTCTTATTTTAGAAGTTACAGGGGGGGGGGGGAGTCACATTTTACCACTTTGGAAGTGTCTCTCGCGCAAACTATTCAGTTTAGAAGAAAATGATAGCAGAAACCTCAACATAATTTTTGAAGACCTACCACGCGTATAGGTTTGATGAAAAAACATTTTTTCACCAAATTATTATTTTTTGTATTTTTGTGTGAAATCTAAATGCAGTTGATAGAATACATCTACTTACCAAGTTTCAACAGCATAGTTCTTATAGTTTCGAAAAAAACTCATTGTGACATACGGACGGACAGACAGACAGACATGACGAGTCTATAAGGGTTCCGTTTTTTGCCATATGGCAACAGAACCCTAAATAACGGGTGGACTGATTTTCATGATCTTTGATTTTACGGATTTGTCTCTGCCTATACTGTGCCTTTTTGCGGAAATCACCACGGTTACTCCCCCTGCCAACCAGTGGGGGTGGTTATATCGGACACGAACCGATCGAAACCTCACGCCGTCTCAGGTCTTTAATGCCGGGATGCAAGAAGATATTCCCGAAATAAATTTAGCTGAAAGGTAATCAACATAACTTGATTCTAAGGCGGAACGAAGTTTGTTGGGTCAGCTGGTTAATTAAATATGTTACCAATCACCCTCCGAGCCTTTTCCCAACGAACCCACTGGCGATGTCGAAGTTCTGTTTTTAGACTAGGTTGTCATTATTTAGGGCCCCAACTTCCCGTAACCAAGGCCACAGATGTTCATATGGCAGACGGGACCGAAGGCTTAAGGTGTTCTGTTTTTTAACTCACTTTGTATCTATGGAAGAAAGAAACCCCTTATTTTTGCCCGGTTCATATCCCTTTGGTTACCTTCCCGTAGGTCAGCGGGGGAGGAGGTTATGTGAGACTTGAACCGACTAAAACCGCAAGCCGTCTTGGGTCTTCAGACGCCGGGGTGGAAGGAAATACATAAGGCATTTATTTCGTTCGTACCGCGGCTGACACAGGGCCATCTTCGGTTTCGTGATGGCCTCCTCGTGTTTGGGAACTACGGCGCAATGCGTCACCGCCCCGGCCTGTTTCTGCTAGGGTGACTGGCAGCTCCACCTATCACCCCAGGCCCGCGTTCATGGAGGACGGAGGTCGTTGAGCGACCTCCGACGTCTGCGTCGTCTCCGGACCTCGCGGGCTCTGCGGAGTGACCTGAGTCCCTCCCGGACTCACTCCGCCGACTCCTTCTCGAGCATTACTTGCTTGCAGAAGGAGGCAGCGGCATCCCACACACTCACGCTCCGCACCTTCGCCGTGAAAGGAAGGAAGATACTCTTATAAGTATTAATATTTTACGGAGTGATCCAATTCGTTGTCCGTCTGCGTTTGTTCTTCGCCTATCTGTCTGTTTTTCAGAGTCCTTTTCTGAATATAAGCTTTGCTATCTCTTGGAGCTAATACCTTGAAAAATAAGAATTATAAGTCACGCAATCAAAAGATACGACTGTTTATGCAGCATTATTAAGCTTATTTGGTTCGTTTTATCTTGTTTGCTTTGTTTAAGAAAGTAATAAATTCTTCTTTTCTTTGCAAGGTTTTCCAATTTTCTTATCTTTTTAGTACAGTTGTGAAACATAATAACTTCACAAAATGTTCTGCGGTGCTGTGATTTCATCCAGCCGCTCACGTCGGCGAATTTTTTTTTCATTTTTATTGGGTCTAGCTGTAACAAAATAATATTATGTAAGTCTTGAAAGTAAAATTGAACCTACTTCTAGTTTTCTTATCGATTTGAAACTTTGTAAGTACAGTTAGCGTGAAAGCTAAGTGCGAGTCGGACTCGACCATGAAGGGTTCTGTAGCAGCAAGTAGAATTTTTATATTTGAGTTGATTGTATGAAAGGTAAATTGAGGTTTACGTTTTATGACGTAATAAAAAAAACTACTTACTAGATCTCGTTCAAACCAATTTTGGGTGGAAGTTTACAAGGTTAATGTACATCATATACTTTTTTAGTTTTATCATTCTCTTATTTTAGGAGTTACAGGGGGGGGGGGGCACATTTTACCACTTTGGAAGTGTCTCTCGCGCAAACTATTCAGTTTAGACAAAAATGATAATATTAGAAACCTCAATATCATTTTTGAAGACCTATACATAACACATATGGGTTTGATGAAAAAAAATTTTGGGTTTCAGTTCTAAGTATGGGGAACCCCCAAAATGTATTGATTTTTATTTCTATTTTTGTGTGAAAATCTTAATGCGGTTCACAGAATACATATACTTACATGAAGAATCTATAAGGGTTCCGTTTTTTTGCCATTTGGCTACAGAACCCTAAAAAGCTAGACCATTGTTTAGCACATGGACCACTGCGTCTGTTTTAAACGCAGCCCCGTCCCGAGAAGACTCCAGCCAATAAAATTCAGCTTTCGCCTTGGTCTATTTAACCACCCCCGCTGGGGGGCGGTTAAAACATGACGGTTTCCGCACGAAAAAATATAGTAGTTTATGCAACTGTCATATAAGAAGGGGTATTAAAACACGAGAGTACACGATAATAAGTTGACTCGAGTGTTTTAATACCTTTTTTTTTTGTGCGGAAATCCCGTCGGATACCCCCCCGCCGGCCAGCGGGGGCAGTTATGTCGGGCTTGAACCGACTAAAACCGCACGCCGTCTCGGGTCTACAGACGCCGGGGTGTAAGGTTACCCATAGAGCATATCCCTCGCACTTCGACTGACCCTGGGCCATTCGCAGTGTCCCCTCTGATAATAGCAGAGGGGTACCTGGAGCGACCACGCCCCCCCGCGTGCCTTGCAGGCCCGCCATACCCCGACCCCCTCGTGCAATGGGGTCAGCTGGCAATGAAAAGGGCCGGTTGGTCAGACTCTTGGCCGTTGACGTTGATGCCAGCTACTCCAGAGGAGCAATCAATGATGCGTCATCGCCCACGTTGCCCAGGGTGCACCAAACTTGGAGGTGATCCAACCAGTCGCACCCCAGTGTTTTAATACTTTTTTTTTTTTTTTTCGTGCGGAAATCCCTTCGGATACCGCCGCCGCTGGAGAGCGGGGGGTCTCCAGCGGGGGCGGTTATGTCGGGCTTGATCCGACTAAAACCGCACGCCGTCTCGGGTCTTAAGACACCGGGGTGTAAGGTTACCCTGTAACAATTTATTTTCTGAATTAGATTTAAAATAAGGAGAAACGGTAGCGACATCTATGCATGGAATTCTCCCGGAGTGTAACAGCGTTCGATCGGAATCCCATAGTGGTGTTGTGGTTCACAGTAATACCACGAGATGGCGTTGCTGTACTGGATGAAATAAAAGTCCATTTCATTTAATGTGTCCTTGTATTCAGTCCTGTGGGAAGAATAATTATGAGTGTAGTTAAACGTTAAGTTCCAGGCTTTTCCCTAATTTATTAGCTCGGACCCTCTATGGTTTTCATCTTCATAAGCTATGGTTTGTCTCGTAAAATACGTATAAATTAAGTAGATACTTAATCTGCCTTGTGTTCACAGCGACAAGTTGACATTTGATTGTACCGCATTATCGGAGTGACTATGTGATTTCAGTGAGACTCCTCGTGAAAAAAAACTGGAATTTGGCTGTTTCGAGAAAGTTCTAATCTAAAAGGTATATAAGGCCAGGTCAGCTGGCGGGCAAGCACTTGAGATTTCTTCGTTGAGAACCTATAACGGTTATTTTGTGTATTAACTATTTTGTAAATTTCTATAAGTTTCTAACCTATTTTCTTTAGATTCTGTGATATTCCCACATCGTTGGTAAGTTTCTGCACTATATTTGCTTCTAAGTTTCTTCAGCATTAGAGTCAATACTTTATATTCGTTTTGATCTCAGGGTCCCAGATTCGGGTCTTGGAAACGAACTTGTGATCTGTAGTGTAGCTGTACATGGCATTTAATGTGGGTAGGCCTGTACAATATATTATGTACCTACCGACCTTATATGTTTGTGTTAGCGTTGAAGGACCTGAACCCTCATCAATCACTCCCACCTTGACTGGCGACGTCCCTGGGCACGAGTCCTCGCTCGCCAGCAATGACTGCCCAGATCCAGTCACCCCGGTGCTCTCATCCGGGAAGACACAGGTGCTCCTCCGTTTTACCTGGTCGATATGCCTATGCGCTGCCGAGCCGTCACCTGCCTTGATGGTGTAATTGACCCTACCTAAACGATCAAAAACTCGCCCCTCTGACCACTTCGTATTCGTTCCAAAAGTTTTATACCAGACGGGATCTCCCGGTCTGAGTTGCCTCGACTGACACGCATTTTCATTCGCTCCTAGCTCCCTGTTTCTTAATTTACTGCCGGGCTCCGGCTTAACGACATCTAAGCGAGTCCTTAGCCTCCTACCTTGTAACATCTGAGCCGGGCTCTCCCCCGTTGTACAGTGCGGTGTGTTATGATATACTAATAAGAATCTTTGAATTGCTAGCTCGGTGTCAATACCGTCTCGGCCAGCCTTCTTAATTACATTTTTTATAATTTTGACAGCATTCTCGGCTGCTCCGTTTGACGCTGGGTGATATGGGGCGGAGAAGGCCTGATAAATACCATTACCTTTTAAAAAATCTTTGAATTGCTTACTTGAGAAGGGCGGGCCGTTATCGGAAACCACCTGGCGTGGAATACCCCACCGTGCCCACGATTCCCGCAATTTAGAAATTGTGGCATCAGCCGTGGTTCGTAGCATTTTAACACCTCGACCCATTTAGACCTAGCATCTATGGTGACCAAATAGGTCTGCCCGTCAATTGGGCCGAGAAAATCCATATGCAGTCTCTCGTATGGTGTGTTAGGCCAGCGCCACGGTGCGGAGGGTGCAGCAGGCGGAGCGGGCGCCACCGCGGCGCACGTACTGCACGCCCGGCACTGCGCTTCGACCGCCTCATCGATACCAGGCCACCATACGTATGAGCGGGCATACGCCTTGGTTTTTACTATGCCCATATGCACCCCGTGCAGCTCTCGCAGGACCCAAGGCCTACACGTCTCCGGCACGACAACCCGATGTCCCCACATAATGCATCCCACTTCTATATACAACTCAGCCTGCCTCGTTAGGTACGGTTCAAGCTGTTTCACGTCTACGCTTCTAGGCCAGCCACTTTCTATATACCTATAAACCCTGCTCAGTAAAGGATCACGCGCCGTCTCCTTCTTTATTTTATCGTTATCTAGCATCATCGCGTCCGCGGCGAAGTGTAGGTACGTCTGCTCGGGCGGCTCGTGCGCAGCACTCTCAGTGACCGGTAGCCGTGACAGGATATCGGCACCGTTATCACTCGTATTTATGTATTCGATCTCAAAATCGTACGCAGAGAGAATCAGAGCCCACCTTTGCATCCTACTCGCGGTCATGGTTGGTATACCTTTCTGCGGTCCAAATATACTAACAAGAGGCTTGCAATCACATTTTAAACGGAATCTCCGGCCGAACAAATATTGATGAAACTTTCTCACACAATGTACTATAGCTAGTGCTTCCCGATGTATCTGTGCATACCCCTGCTCGGCCTTGGTAAGCTTCCGAGAGATGTACGCGATCGGGCGCTCCTCCCCCGCGCCATCACGCTGCGACAACACGCCTCCGACCCCGACCGCGCTCGCGTCGCATGTGAGCACTAGCTCGCGCCGCGGGTCGTAGTGCGCCAGCACGCGGCTGCTCACCAACAACTGTTTCACTCGCTCGAACGCGTGCGCGTGCCGAGCCTTCCACTCCCATCGGATACCGCTCCGCAACAGCTCATGCAAGGGATGAAGTATATCACTGAGATTTCTAACGAACCGGGCGTAAAAGTTTACCGTTCCTAGGAAAGATTTCAATTCTGACACGCTACCCGGACTCGACATGTTTTCAATAGCAGAAAGTTTTTCGGGGTCGGGCCGAATACCGTTCTTACTGACAATAAAACCTAAGTACTTTACCTCTTTTACTAGAAACGAGCATTTGCTCAGCTTAATTTTCAAGCCAGCCGCCTCCAGCCAATGCAACAGAGCCTCGAGCGAACGCAAATGCGTACTCCTATTTTTGGCAGTCAATATTATATCATCAGCGAAACATTGAACCCCAGGTACGCCCTCAACGACGCTGCTGATAATTCGTTGAAATATTCCGCTACTGGAAGCTAGTCCATAAACTAAGCGGTTATATTTGAACATCCCGCGATGAGTGTTAATAACCGTGTACTTCTTAGAGTCCTCTGAGAGACAAATCTGATTGTAAGCCTGAGATAAATCAATTTTTGTAAATTCCTCACCCCCCGCTAGGTTAGCCAGCAGCTCGTCTACCCTCGGCAGCGGATATCTATCGACCATCAATAAGGGATTAAGCGTCACCTTGAAATCGGCGCATATGCGCAGTGCGCCGTCTCCCTTCGGCACCAGCACGAGCGGCGTGGCCCAGTCCGAGCAGGCCACGGGCTCGATGACGCCGGCGCGCAGCATGGCGTCGAGCTCGGCGTCCACGCGCTCGCGCACCGCGAACGGTACGGTGCGCGCGCGGTGGAACACGGGTGCCGCGCCCGAGCGCACCCGCAGGCGCGCGCTCCCTCCCGTGTACCGTCCCAGGCCGCCGCTCCAGACCTCTTTATGTCTGTCGAGAATAACACGAAGCTCATTAACAGGTTCTATTTTAAAATTATTATTTATTTTGCTGCGAGGGTACCTCAACACCGGTATCTGTATTTGCAGTTCCGATAGCCATTGCCGGCCTATCAATGACGTCACACCTTTATCGATAACAAAAAGACTTAGCTCTTTTATAATATCACAATGTTGTACTTTGACCCTTATACTGCCTAATGGCTTCACTTTAGACTTACCATCATAAAAAACAAATACATATTTAGATTTTTCTAACTTACTGTCCTTGAAATACTGCTCATAGGTAGTCTTACTGATACAAGAACACGGGGTCCCCGTATCTATTTCCATCTTCAACTTGCACCCATTAATATTTACACAAACACTCACCGGTGTATAGTCACCTAGAACCATCTGGAACAACGGTTCCACTTCTTCATCCGATGCGGTGCTGTCCCCTCCGTGCGCCGCTTCATCCGTCCCGGCCGGTTGCACGAAGTGCGCCTTGTGTGTGTGTGTGCTCGAATCACCTCCATACCCGGAATTCGGTCTCGGCTGCCTCACACCATCTCGGTACGGACAAACTTTCTTTAGATGTCCCTTATTTCGGCAAGAGTTGCAGACGAAATTGGTGTACCTACAGCCTTCTGTCCGATGCTGCGCACCGCATGCTTTACACCACATGGGATTGCTTGAGGACGGCACCGTCCCGCCGCCGCCACGGCGGCTTGACGCCGGCGGCGTGACGCCGCCACCGCGGCGTGCACGGTTTTGTGACCTGCCTGGTGATGCAACGTGAAGCGCATGTACCGCGCTCGTGTGCACCGTTGCTCTGCTACCCGACGCCGCCGAAGCATCCACGGCAGCTGCGTCCCTTTCCGCCGCTTCCAGAGCCGTCGCTAACGTCATTGCCTTGGCGTATGTGAGCCCTATCTCGGAAAATAACCGCTGACGAATAAGGTCACTGCCTACCCCGCATACAAACTGGTCACGCAAATTTTCATCGAGCGCACCTCCAAACTCGCAGTCCCTAGCCAACTTCTTCAATGCCGCTAAATATTGCATAATACTCTCGCCGTTTTCCTGACGCCTCTGCCGAAACTTGTATCGTTCCGCCATCGCGGACGGTTTTGGTTGTAGGTGGTTACGAACCAAAGCGATGACCTTATCGTAACCTAATTCGCTGGGTTTTGTCGGACTGGCGAGATTCACCATCAGCTCGTAAACTTCATCACCCACCAACGAGATAAGCGTAGGAAGTTTCAACTCATCCTTTATAGCATTGGCACAGAAATACATGCCGACACGCTCGCAGTACAAAGTCCAGTTGCCGGTACTCACGTCAAATTCTTTAATTTTGCCTAAACTCATTGTCACGGGTTTCTTGAATATTTACTTAGTTCTTATCACTTTACTACCACGGAACACACATTTACTTGTAGTTTATCCTCGTCCTTCAACGCTAACACAAACATCTCCCGCTACTGTCGCTACGATCGGACGATCTGCGAGGTTTCAGAAGTTTCCGCGAGTTCTACTCCAAAGAGGTTCTACTCAAGGTATAAATCCTACCACCTGGTAAGATCATTGATCTTATGATCTACAATTCTGTTCTATATTTGAATTTGGATTTGATTCAGTTTCGTAACGTCAATAGGTGTTGTTCCAGTTGAAACGTTGACAGCGCGTCATGAAGAGTCCTAAAATTCCCAAGAGTTTGTAGAAGTGTGCATGTTATCAAGTTTTCCTAAAGTATCGTACCACTATAATCGCGAGTGTGAACTGTATTTGTTTCCACGTTGGGAGCTGTAACTTGGCGTGTTCGTTACACGTTGGAAACGTAACGTGTTGGTCTGCACGTCGGAGGCCGAAAGCGCTCTGCGTGGGATAGGCGAGCTGAGAATAGACGAGCTGAGTATAGTGTTTTATTGGATCTAATGTTTGGTTTCTAGCTGACGAAGGCGTCCAGCTGATTTTCCTGGATTTTCATGCTGGTTCAGGAAGGTTCTGGAGCAGGGTACGATGTGCCCTATCTCCGCGACAAGGCGCGTGACAGATTCTGTCACGCGCTGGTATTTGGCCACACTCATAGCTTCTCGAGAGGTGTGGATCGGACCCCTCCGTCCGGGCCACGTCGCGGAACGGAGGTATTGTGTGATTGTTGTTCTCGTATGAGATATTGAACCGTCAGCGCATTTGCTTGTATTGCAGCAATGTCAAGAGGACATTGCAAGTTCACTCAAAATGTGTCTAATGGAGACATCTGTGAGATCCTAAAACCATTGCTCAGCTTATTCCTTCTTGGAATAACAGATATCCTTTTGTTTACAGGTAAAAGCTAGGGAGATACGACAGATGCGACAGGAACAGCTGTAACCGCGTGCTCACCCGTATTCCCCATTTGGTGAGCCAGATTTAAGTTACTACGTTGAACCCAAGTTGCTTCGCGACTTGGTATAGATACCAGGTTGCTCGCGACATGGTATAGATGCCTAGCTCGTCGCGACAGCTACCGTCCCAGACATACATAGAAAACCGGTGAGCCGATATATATTTGAGTAGGGTTTGTAATGTATTTTTACGGAATACACGTATCTTATATTTTCTTTCAAGGTAGATTCACTTTGTTAACTGTAATAATGTAATTTATGTATTAAGTATTAATTATGTATTAAGTGTATGCCATAAATAGATAATGTATAAGTAATAATATATTTTAGGTATGTATGCTGTTTATTAAGTGCGGGGGATTGTAGTGTAGCTGTACATGGCATTTAATGTGGGTAGGCCTGTACAATATATTATGTACCTACCGACCTTATATATTAAAGTTAGTCGTTGTTAAGCCTGTGTCTCAATTGCATCACCACCTTCGAATTCCCGTATATTCCATGATCGAGTTTGAGCGGTGAGGCTACCCCGAGTTTCAGTATCGATATACCAAGGGCTCTTCACATCTACATCTCGGTAGACCAAGGAGGACTCGCGGGACGATACTGTGCCCTGTGCAGGCAGTCAACCAAGGCTCTGGTCACGTATAAAATTTTCTTTTAATATTTTGTGTATACCCTATGATTTCACTCAACTTTTACTGACTTAAGCGTAGAGGAGTCCCCACCCACCTTGGGTTGGCCTTAACGACCTCCGCAAGCAATTTGACAATTAGAAGATCCCACGCATGAGTGGAAAGACCTGCAAGACCCTACGTAATTTCAAGTCATCTTGCAACATAATTTATGTATTTTTGAATCTTTTTTTTTGTAACTTATGTATCTTGTGTCAAGAGTAAATATATGTGGGGGTATGCGGTAGACCAAAATAAAGGCTTTTGACTGCTTGAAACTGCTTTTTATTTATTAAAACTTCTTCACTTCTTAATTACTAACGTTCATCTTACTTAGTAAAATCTTTTCTTCCCTTTCACACACATACTCTCTCCTTCACTCATCGCTGCGTTCATACACCTTTCAATATTTTAACGTATTTGATGCGTTCACAATTAAACATCCTACAGCTCGGCCATTCTGCTTTCAGTCTGCCCTCAGACTGACTCTAGTACAATAAAACAAACTAAATTTATCAGTACACATAGCTAAATTTCTTAATAACACTAAGTTTCTTACACAATCAAACTTAAGGTTCACAACTAAAATAACAACAGATGTTCCAAAAAAAAAACAATCTAAACTTTACCTGTATCACTCCTCATTTCAAATACACTCACACAACCATTCACTTCTTTAACAATACTCCAACACCTAAGCATTATTTAGGTACAGTCTTATTTTACTACTTAAATGTTTAGGTACATTTGTTACACAGAATTACTATCATGGTTAGTTACAAGGTAGGTATTTTATTTTATTTCTTTATCAATTAAATTACAGTTACATACTAAACCCCTTATCTTCATCCAGAATTACAGACATTATCAGTTTATTAGTACTCAATTACATCTTATGATATAAAATGAATGATACAATTTAATAAGTTTCTAATTATAGTACAACAGCTTGTCAACATTACTCACTTTATTAGGAAAATAGAATGGTATGTCTGCTGTGTTCAATGGTAAGTATGAATATCTTATGAATGACTTCTTAACTATTCTTTTCTGCATCATTGAATTAAGGCCATCTTTTCATAAAATCTACTCCTGTAGTGGTGTGTTTAGGTCCCTCTTTGCTGTTATCTAACTTTCTAACTTCATACCTGTCTTTTCCTAAATCTTTTATTACTTTATAAGGTCCAAAGAATTTTTGTTTTAATTTTAATGCATTACCAAATTGAGTTCTTTTTATTGCTACAATATCACCTATTTTATATTTCTGTCCTTCCTTCCTTTTATCATTAAAATTTCTTCTGTTTTCTTCTTGAATTTTTAGTATTTGAGCTTTTGCTTCTTTCCTTAATTCGTCTCTTTTTTCTATGAATTCTCTTTAGTCCCTGTTAATAACTCAAAAGGTGATGTTTGGATGGATCTTTGATATGAACTATTGATTACTCTCTGAACTTTACTGACATACTTGTACCACAGTGCAGGTTCTTCAATGCACATTTTGGTTAATACAGAGATAATGATTTGATTCATTCTTTCAGCTTGACCATTTCCACGAGGTATTCCGGTGGTTATTGTAATATGTTCAATTTCTTCGTCCTGACAAAAATCCTCAAAGTCTTTCCCCGTGAATGCTGTTCCCCTGTCAGTCACTATCCGTCTAGGGTTTCCATAATCCTTTTGATGTAACTTTAATTTATCAACTGTTTCCTTTGCTGTAATAGTTTTAACAGGGTATATCCAAACAAACTTTGTGTATCCATCTATAACAGTTAAAATGTAGTTGTACATCTTCTTGGTAGAGTCCAAAGGTCCTAAATGATCACAATGAAGTGTATCTAATGGTAGTTCTCCTTTTGGTATTGGGTTTAAGAATCCTTCTTTCTTTCCTGTCTTCCTGCTAGCTAGTAGACAGGGCACACATGCAGAAATTACTTTTTCAATTTTATTATCTATCTTGGAAATGTAATAATCTTGTTCTATTATATCTCTTATCTTCTTTTTTCCAAAATGTCCAACACCGTGAGCTCTTCTAATAATTTCAAGATCCATCAATTCAGGAACCACCAATTTCTTATCTTCCCCTTTGTATATGACATTATTTTCCAGTATATAGTCTTCATATTCATTGTTTTTGAGAACTTCTTTTATTGCCTTCAAGCCTTCGTCTTCTTCTTGAGCCTTCTGTATACGAAAATGTAGTTCACTTTGAATAACGCATATATTTCGACTTAAAGCATCGACATGTTGCATCTTCTCACCAGGTCTGTGCACAATATTATAGTTAAAATCTTGCAGGTACAAAATCCATCGGGCTACTTTAGCTGAAACATCATTTTTTGTTAAAGTCTTTTGGAAAGCTTCACAATCAGTGACTATAGTAAATGGAATTCCTATAAGGTATCTACGAAACTTTTTCACGCCTTCTATCACTGCCAATGCTTCCAGTTCGTAGCTGCACCACCGTTGCTGAGCTTCACCTGTCTTTTTGCTCATGTAATGAACAGGGTGCATGCTTTCATTTGCAGGATCCTTTTGCATCAGTACCGCAGCATATCCGTACTTGCAGGCGTCTGTATGTAGTTCAGTCTTTAATTGTGGGTCGAATATTTTTAAAACAGGTAAAACAGGAAAGAAATGCTATGTTGTGAACATAGCATTTCTTTCAATCTCTTAAACACATTTTTTTGTTCTTCTTCAAAATAAAATTCTTTCTTCTTTAACAGGTCACTTAAAGGTCGTGCTACCATAGCATAATTTGGAATAAATTTTCGAAAGTATGAGGTCAATCCGATGAAACTTTGAACTTCTTTAAGACTTTTAGGTATAGGAAATTTATGCACTGCTTCAGTTTTCTCCTTTGATGGCCGCACAGTGCCATTGCAGACCACATAACCTAGGTATTCTACTGATCTTTGTATTAACTGTGTCTTCTTCCAGTTTACCTCCAGACCATACTCTGCGGCTACTTTCAGTACCTCTTGAAGTCTTTCAACTGCCTGGTGTTCGTCCTCAGCCAGGATAATCAGGTCATCAATGAAAATTAGTAGAACTCCTCTTCTTACAAAGTCGGTGAAAATAATGTTGATGTATCTGGTAAAGAATTTAGGACAGATGGATAAACCAAAAGGTGCTCTTAGGAATTCAAACTGGCCTTCTGGGTTGCTGGTCACAAACGCGGTATACTTTATAGAGTCCTCATCTACTGGTAGATGGAAAAATCCATTCTTTAAATCTAAAGTGCTAAATACCCTAGCTGTACACAATTTATCAATGTGATCATTGATTACCGGCAAAGGATATTCATCTTTCACCATCTTCTGGTTTATCTTTCTATAATCAACACAGATTCTCGTACTTCCATCTTTCTTCTTCACCAAAACGAGGGGACTGGCATACTCTGAATAGCTTGGACGTATGATGCCATTAGCCAACCAATCTTCTATTTGCTTTTTCACTATCTCTTCCTCTTGCAAGGCTAGACGCCGTGGACGCTGTACTACTGGTATGTCATCTTTTAATATAATTTTCAACTTTATTGGAGCTTCTTTTGTCTTCAAAGGTTTGTAATTATCGATTATAGTCTGAACTTGAATTGGTATTTCACTTTGATCAGTGAAGTTAGTAAGTAAACATTGCAAATAGGAACTATCGTAACTCTGAGGCCTTATCTCAATGATACCTTTGTTAATCATAGTGATAGTATTAACCAGGAAGGTTTGCCCGAGAATAACTGCAAGGGGAATGACACCTTTAGGCACAATATGTAAACAAACTTCATAACAATGACGATCTATTATCAAATTAATGTTAAACTTACCCATTGAATACACCTTACTCGAACCAAGACCGGTTAACAACATCGTTTCGGATTCACATTTGACCGACAGCATCGTAAAAACATCGTAAGATATTAGATTTAGATCGCTACCTGTATCTATTAAACACTTTACTGTTATACCGCCTATATTAACACTTTTAACAGATTTATTTACCGCATTGTTATTGTTTACACTAAGTACGCTACTATTAAGGTTATTATTTTGACACTGACAACAACTTTGACACTGATGGATTATTTTCCCGTTTGACACTGGCGTGCTATCTTGCTCACTCTTCGTTCCGTCATCTTGCGATTGATAATGAGCGAACATCGAACGCGCCTTAGCTCCGCCTCCGCTGCTTCCGTCACCGTCTCTCGTACCACCGATATTCCGGGTTGTCGATGATTCGCCTTTTCCTTTTCCGCCAGCGCCGTTACCATCTTGACATTCGGTACCAATATGGCCGTATTGGTTACATTTGAAACACTTGGTACCTTTTATGCATGAACTCGCCAAATGACCTCTTTCACCGCACTTGAAACAACGATGAACTTTATCACTGACGTTTTCCTTTGCGTTAGTGCCACATGCTTTAGCTTGCTTTGTAGATTCGCGACACTCACGCTGCTTGCCTGTACCGCTTGAACTTCCTCGTTGTTTCAACATCTTCTGCTTCATAGCCTCGTATTGTGCCAACTTTTCCTTGAGGACTGCATACGTTGTAATCCCATGCAGACCAATTTTGTTTTGCTCGTAATCGTCAATCCCGTCTATTATGTATTGAATTGAGACGTAATCGGCGAACTTTGCTCGTTTGCCAAGCTCTTTCATTGTAAGCATATATTGGTAGTAACTCTCATTGTTACGCTTTTTCCGAGCCGCCATGATTTCATGCATTTGCTTGGTATTAACCGAATCTGGAAATTCCTTGTGCAGGGCATTTCTCAATTCCTCATACGATTTGAATGGTTTTTCCGTACGTAACCATAACTCAGCGGTTCCGGTAAGTGATCTTCTGGCTATGATGAGTTTTTGTTGAGCCGTCCAGTCGAAGATTTCGGCATTGTCCTCGATGTCTTGTGACCACTTCGATGAGGAGTAGGTCATGTCTTCACCATCAAATTTAATTATGGTGTCCACCATACCAAACTGCAAGGGTTGACTTTTAGTTTCCATGATGTCTTCTGGTTTAATATAACTTTTTCTTTACCGGCGGCACGCGGTTTTCGTAATGGCCGCTACCGTTGCACCGGCTTTTTTTTTTCTTCTTCTTAACTTCGTAATTATGCCTTTATTTTGAAGGTCTATCCCGGACGAGGCTGTGGGGGTATGCGGTAGACCAAAATAAAGGCTTTTGACTGCTTGAAACTGCTTTTTATTTATTAAAACTTCTTCACTTCTTAATTACTAACGTTCATCTTACTTAGTAAAATCTTTTCTTCCCTTTCACACACATACTCTCTCCTTCACTCATCGCTGCGTTCATACACCTTTCAATATTTTAACGTATTTGATGCGTTCACAATTAAACATCCTACATATATGTGTAACTGTGTGTAAGAGAGTTTTCTTTGAGGCGACATCCGAAAGTTCCTCGCACACCCACAGCACTATTATATTCTTTAACCTCTGATAAAAAGGCGCCCTGGGATTTAGAAGTTCGTGCACCCTACTACTGAGGTAGCCGGTGAGTAGACCGTCTGACAGGTTCAGCGGTTACAACCCATAGAGCATATCCCTCGCACCCCCACTGACCCTGGGCCATCTCCGGTTTCGAGATGGCCCCCTTACTTGCTCTCCACTGTGCCATCTGCTAATCAGAGGGACACGTGGAAAGCTTCCGAACAGCCCTCAACAGGGCCGTCCTCGCCTCGGTCAGAGTTGGCCGTAGGCGGCAGCGTCTCTCCCGCCCTAGGAGAGAGGCGCTGCCGTCTCCGTTGCCCAGGGTGCACCGCGTGGAGGTCCCCAACCAAGCACCCCCCAGTGTTTTAATACCTAAGTTATATGCAGTTTCATACACTACTTTATCTTCACTCATAGGAAAAATTGAAATTAAACAAAGTAGGTAGGTAAGTAGGTTACAAGGAAGTAATTTAGCGTGCGCCATTTTTTTCACAGTTCGAACTGCGCATGCGTGCGCCTTTTTTTCCATATTCAGCCTAAAACCATAGGCTAGTTTAATGAATAAAAAAGATAGCGGTACTGTAATGAGTTTTATGATACAGTTGGTACTTAATAAGTTTTATTTTTAATTTTATGTATATGCGTTTATAAAGTGCGTATGTATAGAATCGTCTTTGAATTCGTAATTCGAATTTTTCGATTTGAGTGTAGTTTTTTTTTATTTTTTATTTTTTTTTATTTAGTACACGTCAATTTGACTTCACCTCGCCTGATGGTAAGCTGAAGGTAAAGTCTCAGGAATGAGGGTCACCATTACATACACGTACCATGTTAACAATGGTGGCACTCAGCTAGACGGCTAGATAAAGGTATTTAATCTAATTACAATGTTTTCTTTGGGTAGAGTACAGGAATCATAGCGTGAGAGTATGAATAGTCCTTATATACGATAATACCACAATTATACACACTTGAAACCGGCGGGTAAATATATATATTAGGTCTGCAAGGCGAATCGCTGCTTGCAATGTTGAGCTGAGTGAGAAATCGTGAATTAGATTTTGAAAATTTTGAACAGTGATCATTCCTCCGTAGCAAGTCCGATTTTGAAAATTCTTTTTGAAAGTCACAACTCTGGACATGCTTTCTGAGCGTGTAAAGTTTGGTCACAGTGTCTCGAGCGGTTATTATGTAATTCCATCTGGTTTTTTTTTAACGGTGATCATTAAACCTTCCTCTGATTGACCTCTTTAATCATGCCAAATTTGGTTCTGATTGGATTAGTAGTTTAGGAGGAGATCTGTGACAAAGAAAATCCTGAAGTCTGGTATGAGGAGCTTTCGCTCGACTTCGTCTCACTCAGCTCAATAAAGATGTGTGTGTAATTCTTACAGCAATTTTAAAGAACACTGGTTGAAAATATTATAAGAGAATTGTGGACTGTAATCAATGATGTGTTTGTTAAGTATGTAAAACGGTGTGGGTTTTTCAACCCAGTTTTCAACCCAGTAAATAAGAAACGAACCACAAACCTTGACCATCCAGGTACGACCAGAACAGCAGTTAAGAACCAGTTTCATCCACGTACGACGTAGCCACCGGGCCCGGGCTAAAAGTCCTTTTTAGGGTTCTGTTGCCAAATGGCAAAAAACGGAACCCTTAGAGATTCGTCATGTCTGTCTGTCTGTCCGTCCGTATGTCACAGCCAATTTTTTCCGAAACTATAATAACTATGCTGTTGAAACTTGGTAAGTAGATGTATTCTGTGAACCGCATTAAGATTTTCATACAGAAATAGAAAAAAATCAATAAATTTTGGGGGTCCCCATACTTATCGAAGTCATATGTGTGAGGTATCTATGGATAGCTCTTCAAAAATGATATTGAGGTTTTTAATATAATTTTTTTCTAAACTGAATAGTTTGCGCGAGAGACACTTCCAAAGTGGTAAAATGTGTCCCCCCCCCCCTGTAACTTCTAAAATAAGAGAGTGATAAAACTAAAAATATATGATATACATTACCATGTAAACTTCCACCGATAATTGGTTTGAACCAGATCTAGTGAGTAGTTTTTTTTAATACGTCTTAAATCGTAAACTGCAATTAACCTTTCATTTAAACAACTCAAATATAAAAATTTTACTTGCTGCTACGGAACCCTTAATGGACGAGTCCGACTCGCACTTGGCCGGTTTTTTTATTTTACAGGTTATTTACTTTTACTATGAGATAGTCTTAGAACGTCTAAGATTAAAATACTATCTTAGCGATAGTATTTTAATCTTAGACGTTCTAAGACTATCTCATAGTAAAAGTTAGTTAGCGAAATTGACCACAACGCAAGGCTGAAGTTTCACCTTGGCGCGCGTATGATAGGTAGGAGCCTTGGAGCTAGACTGGGCGATGATAATTTTCCAACCACCGACATTGAACAGTAAAAATTTATGGTGCTATCTCAACTTACCCACCAAGTTACAAACAAGATTTATACAATGTGTGTATACAAAAAGAAGATGCGGGATGCAGTACTCAAACTGTTAGGTATAGCAGTTCAGTTTGTTACCTAAAATTAGTGGTTCTGTACTTAAGTACCTAGTTATGTATTGCATATGATTATCTACCGTATTTTCTATTAATTTTTTTTATCGTGTGGAAACCCCCACGGGATTCACCCCATCGGTGCCAACGATGGGGTGGGCGTGTTGAAATCGGACCAACTAAAACCACACGGTGTCCTCCCCAAGTGTCCATTGCCGGGCACCCCGGGTAAGCCCTCGAAAGGATAACCCCAGGGTTACCAGGCGAGGCGGCGGGTTTTATCCCGCGACGGTGAGTTGGCAGGCGTGTGTAGGACACACACGACAGGCCTCCGTCTTGGCCTGCTTCTGTCAGGATGGCGTGTCGGCCGACTACCGTCCTCAGGCCCCGATCATGGCGAGTACGCCCTAGACGAGTCTACGGCGTCCTCGCTGCAGACTGCGGAACTCGGAGGGCAGGGTTTCTCCCGCTCCCTCTCCACCGTTTCTTTCGCACGCATTATTACCTGCTCGCAGAAAGGGAAAGAAAAATAACTTGCTCCCGTCGGAGACCACTGCTCTCACCATGGTCAGAGAACGTCCACGCTCAGGACCGCAACGAGATCCTGGCTTTTACTTGCCCACGCTGGGCACTCCACCAACGTGTGGAGCGCCGTGTCTTCGCCAGGATACTTACCGAAGCACCCGTGTCCGGTAATCACCTGGGACATCCGGTAGGAGAGGTTACCATGGTGCCTATCCAACTACTCCTCCATGACCGGCCTCGCCACCATGATGGTGGATTCCCCCTACCTTGGTTGCTCAAGTCGCACCCTCCATGTCTCCATCAGTTCCTGGCGGAGCTAGGACCACTGAGCCCTGATTTCTCGGGGCTCCGGCCTATGGTCCGCTCCAGCGCCTCCTTGCGCCATTGGTACAACGATGCAAGGGCCCTCACTTTCAGATCCCATGGAGGGGTCCCGGCTAGAAGACATGCCACCTCGACGCAGATCGTGCGATAACCCCTGATAACTCTGACGGCCATCGCTTTCAACGGGCTGTTTAAAACAGACACGTTGCGGACCGCCAGACTTTCCGCCCATACGGGGGCCCCGTTCAGGGCCATGCTTCGCAAGATCCCCGGGTACAGTCTCCTAGTGGGAGCGTTGGATCCCTTAACGTTGGCCGCAAGAGCCTGGCCGCAGCCCCTTACAGTTTCGGGACCAGACTTGGGAGATGTGGTCCGAAGTCCCATCGGCTATCGAGTACGAGCCCCAGATACTTCATCGAAGGCTTGATGCCGATGTTAACGCCCCCTGCAGATGTGCTGGTTCCCGCAGGTGGCCCCCTCCGAGGCCCATGAAAGCTCATAGCCTCGGATTTGTGAAGGGCCACCTCTAGTCCCAGCAGCCGTATTCGACCCACAACTTGAGCAACCCTGCCGTGGCCTTTAGTGCCGCGTATCGGCACGTTGCTCCTCGCGCCGTTACGAGGGTGTCGTCAGCGTAGCAGGTAACGCTGATACCTTTTTTTTTTTATCGTGCGGAAATCCCTTCGGATACCCCCCCGCCGGCCAGCGGGGCGGTTGTCGGGCTTGAACCGACTAAAACCGCACGCCGTCTCGGGTCTATCGAGCAACGGAACTATCTACCGTATTGTTTTTCTTTGTAAATTATTTATGTTATTATTGCCTAATTAATTGTTAATGGCAATAGGCTCGCCCCCTATTACATTGGGACCTAAACATAACTGGCGAATCGTGGGTGTTGTAATACACCTCCAGGATACAGGCGTGAAGTTATGTTATGTTATTAATGCCTAAATTGTTACCCAGCTATGGAGCCTTGTTATTAGTAATATTGTTACATATTTGTTGTTACCATATAATTTGTCATTAGTCTGTAAGCCTTGTTCAAAAGTATAGAAAAAATGTGGAAAGTTACTATAATCAGATTATATTGAAAGAATCTAAAACTATAGTTCTCGGATATGACTTGACTAAGAAATATAAAATTTTGTACAACACCATTTCTCACTTGAAACAAATTTCGCTAACACCATTCCCCCCTGACACTCTGTTACTGAAGGAAGCAAAAAAATTGTGTTTCAACTTTCTCGACAAATAGGCCACAATGCCACAAGGCAATAAGCCAGATCTACGGTAGTCAGGGTGACATACGGTTGAGGAAACCACAGATTTTTGTTTGGCGATGTTTTGTTCTTTTAATCGTTTGTTTGATCTAGGATCTTGAAGTAAATTACGCTATTAATTTTTTACTCGCTTCAAAGTCGTAAACTCAGTATGATCTGCATTTTATGCCCTTATTACTGGGTTTTCGAAACGGCCCATTTGTACTAGAATGATAAAGCATATCCCTACTTTTATAGCGCAAATGATCTATTAAAATCAGGTAAAGGAGAATGCCCATTCTTGGTTGCGCTTTTAGACGTTCGCGTCAATATTTCAAACGTTTAAAAATAATATTGATTATAGTATGACTTTTCAACACTAAATCACTTCTATAGAACTTGGAGTTTGAATTTTAATCATAAAGATATAAAACTTGAATGAATAATCGGTTCCATTTTAATTTAATTGTTACCATTAAATAAAATAAACCATTGGTGGTAGAATGCAAATATACCAATCTTTTTAAAACAAAATGGTTAAATAATAATACGTGATAATTATTCGCAATGTGACATTCAAATATATTGCAGTTATGTAATCTTAATATTTTGTGTATGTATTCGTAGTTTATTAGTCATAATCAGTTAAAGTTGTAAAATAATGTATGCTTCAGTGGTAGTTTTCTCTTAATTTATACATGGTATACCTGTCTTAAAACATTCCAAAAGAAAACTCAAACGTCAGTTCAACAGTCAGTGTCACAATATTTTCTTGTTGTTGTTGTTGTTTTTCTCGTTGTAATCATTTAATTTCTCAGTAACCCCAAGTTCTGTTACAATATGCGTTTATATTTCAGATAATAGTTAATGCAGGCTTTCTAAATGCAGTTTATACTTATGTGACGTAGCAAAAAAAGTGTGCAACCGATTTCCATACTGACATGGCCATTGTCCTTTATGGGGTAATAGGGCGTCATACGATGAGTTATTCGGGCCTCGGTTCGAATCGCCCCAAGACACTCTTGGAGTAGGGCGATTCATACTATGGTAGTAGGTATGAATCGCCCAATATTGTTGATTGAATTAAAGGTAAATTGCGGTTTACGATTTATGACGTATTAAAAAAACTACTTACTAGATCTCGTTCAAACCAATTTTCGGTGGAAGTTTACGTGGTAAATTGCGGTTTACGCAATTTACCTTTCATTTAATCAACTGATATTTACAAATTTCACTTGCTTCTATGGAACCCTTCATGGGCGAATCCGACTCGCACTTGGCCGGTTTTTTTTAGTTTTATCATGCTCTTATTTTAGAAGTTACAGGGGGGGAGGACCTTTTACCACTTTGGAAGTGTCTCTCGCGCAAACTATCCAGTTTAGAAAAAATTATATTTGAAACCTCAATATCATTTTTGTAGACCTATTCATAAATATCCCAGACGTATAAGATTGATGAAAAAAAATTTTTGGGTTTCAGTTCTAAGTATGGGGTACCCCAAAAATTTATTGTTTTTTTTTTCTACTTTTGTGTGAAAATCTTAATGAGGTTCACAGAATACATCTACTTACCAAGTTTCAACAGCATGGTTCTCATAGTTCCAGAAAAAAGTGGCTGTGACATACGGACGGACAGACAGACAGACATGACGAATCTATAAGGGTTCCGTTTTTAGCCATTTGGCTATGGAACCCTAAAAACAGTCATGAGGTCCACAGTAGATTGGAGAAATGACAGTCGTCTAGACTGTCATTTTTCATCACTGGAGAGTCTCTCTAAGAAGAGACTTTCCAGTTTTACACCCATGGTGCTAGACGGTGTACCAATACCAGTCTGCTCCAATTTCCGGTACCTCGGCTCTCTCTTATCCAGGGCTATGGGTAGATTGATCGTGCAGAAGGACATAATTGACGCAGGTCGGATGAAGTGGTGGCAGGTCAGAGGCAGATATGCAACCCGCAATTTCCCCTTAAGCTCAAGGGGAAAATTTTTAAGACACTGATCAGACATTTTATCTTGTATGGATCTTCATGTTTGGCCTTGAAAGCGATGGAAGAAAGACAACTGCATGTGGCAGAGATGCGAATGTTAATATGGATGTGTGGTGTGACGACAATAGACAGAATAAGGAATAATTATTAGAGGAAGTTTGGAAATTGCACCAGGGAATGCAAAATTGAGAAGCGAGGGCCTGTCGTGGCATGGACATATTATGACAAGAAATGAATGTAATGTTTTTAAAAGGTTCGAAGTATAAATGTAGAGGGCTTTATGAGCAGAAGTAGGTCCAAGAAAACGAAAGGAAAAGGTGGATGTAATGCGTGAAAGAGAATATGGCGAGGAAGGGAGTGACTGAGGAGATGGCTTTTGACAGGAATGTATGGAGGAGACCGACATGTTGCGCCGGCGCCTAATAACTGAGATAAGTGCAGGTAGATGATGATGATGAATCATGCACAAAAGTGTTATCTTAATTTGTTTAGCCACATGATTTGAACCCGGGACCTTTAGATTGGAAGGCCGAAACGCGATCAGAATTGTACCCACGTCCCGTAACTATTCTCGTAGATTTTTCAAAATGTTCTTATATATTTATTAAACCTTGCACTGACAATTACAAATATAACAAAAAATCATCATCATCATCATCATCAACTTCTAGTAGTCCACTGCTGTACATAGGTCTCCCCTAATGAGCGCCATAGCGCCCTGTCTTCAGCTTGCCGCATCCAGCATCTGCCTGCAGTCTTTCGCAGATCGTCATCCCACCTGGCCGGAGGGCGTCCTACACTACGTTTGTCGAGTCGCGGTTTCCACTCAAGAACACGTTTACCCCAGCGGTTGCCGGTTCTTCGGGAGATATGGCCGGCCCACTGCCATTTCAGCTTGCTAATTCTTTGAGCTATGTCTATAATCTTGGTTCTCTGTCGCATGTATTCGTAACAAAATATAAATCATCCAAATCGGTGGAGCCATTTTCAAGTTTTGAGCTTAGTAACAAATTTGAAGATTCGTTTTCATTTGTATAGATTAATTGGTTTATATAAGATGCTTTAATTACAAGCATACTGCGTACTAGACAACATTCACAGGTACAGGTTTATTGATACCCTTTTAGGGACTCATTTACGATTCTTCTGGTGCCCCATTAGTCATGGGAGTACCCCATATTAGGACCCCTTTTATTCCTGATATATGTAAATGACCTTCCTTACTTCATTGAAAATCTTTGTGAGATAGTATTATTTGCTGATGACACATCATTAATTTTTAAAACTGACAGACAAAAAGTAGTACTTGACGATGTGAATAATACCCTTTCTAAAATATTGCATTGGTTCACAAGTAACAACTTGCTGCTCAATGCGAAGAAAACAAAATGTGTAGATACACATATTACAATGAATAATGAATCTGTTGAAGTAATCAATACCACAGTTTTTCTTGGACTAACGTTAGATAATAAACTGCAATGTGGTTCTCATATCACAGCCTTAGCAGGTAGACTTAGCTCAGCTGCCTATGCGGTTAGAAATATCAGGTCACTGACTGACGAGGAAACGGCACGATTAGTTTATTTTAGTTACTTTCATAGCGTTATGTCATATGGTCTGCTGCTGTGGGGCTCAGCTGTCGATATTGAGTCTATATTCATATTACAGAAACGAGCTATACGAGCAATCTATAGCCTCGGACCCCGTGACTCGCTGTTCCCTCAGCGAGTCATTAAAGTCCATTTTCAAGTTTTGAGCTTAGTAACAAATTTGAAGATTCGTTTTCATTTGTATAGATTAATTGGTTTATATAAAATACTTTAATTACAAGCATACTGCGTAGTAGACAACATTCACAGGTACAATCACATTCAAAAGTTTTAGAAATTTATTGCCATAACATTTCTCTTTATATTACATTCAATGAAACCCTTTTAGGGACTCATGTACGGTTAAGTGTGGTAACATCTGTCATTTTCGACATATCTACTCATTTTGGTATACTTTTATCACCATTACCTTTTTTTAATTGTTGGCAACATGGCATTCACTTTCATACATTCCTATCAGACGTTATGTAGTTTGATATGCAGATCTATAAAGTTTGATAAACATTTATTCCAACCATTTTAAATAAATGAAATACTCTACGACATTCTACACTGCGCTTTCTAGACCCAAAGTAAGCATAGTTTAACTAGCTTGTGTTATGGCTTCCAGAATGCGGATAAACATACTTATATACTTTTTTTTTTGTAAATACATACATGTAATACATAGTAACACCCAGCCCAATGCAAATAGACATATTCATGCATACAAATATTTGCACTGACCAGGAATCGAACCCGCGCCCCCTGTCGTAGCAGTCGAATGTACTACCGCTACGCCACAGAAGCCGTCAAGCAAACATTTACCAGTAACGCAGTGAAAAATATTCTTTAAGTGTGTAATATAGCAGCGCAGAATGAGACGCGCAAGGCATATATTTAGGTGCCCAGTGCGTCAGATTAGTGCAACCAATATATGAATCTAGTTCAGTGTAATGGGACTTCCACACGATACAATTTGATTTCCCAGTCAGCTTTGCCAATTTCCGTCGACCCGTACATTGTTGATCAAAATCTTCTATCCACAGGACACTATTTGATAGTCAATCTAGTCAGATTGGTCATAAAATTGTATTGTGTGGAAGCCCCTTTACTTTTGTTACTAACACAACTTATAAGTAGTATGTATAATGTCAATCCCGTATTTGTAGTCAACATGAATAGACGCGACGTCGAGATTATTGTTGTGTTGACCTACATAAATGTATTGAACGTGTGTTATTTATGCATATGCCTCGGTGGCGTACACTAAAATCTATGATACCATCATGGTGCACGAATTATTCGCCTTTCTCCAAAGATTGGATGTTTAGAACAAGCTCTCTTTGTAGCAAATCTGTATCTCCAGCTACAAAGAACACGAGATACTGTAAGCCAAGAAAGAGTGCAAAGACTCACGTACGACTTGGTAGGAGTACAAGAGACGAACGTGTATAGAGAGACCAGGTGTTTGAAGAAACTGAGCTGAATGATGTCCCTATGATCGTTGTACGAGACCTGTGCAAATTACCACCAGTGAAGTTCGATCATGTAGACGTCACAGTCCTTCTGAAGGATATAATGTCACTGCAGACTGAAGTGGCGTTAATCAGACAGAAATTGAAATCTTCAAAAAGTGCAGAAGAATTTCAGAAAGAAATAGAAATATTGCGAAGTAGAAACACTGCATCACCAATAGCAACGTAAGGATTTTGCAACGAGCAGACACGCCGAGGCGCAGGCACTGCTCAATTTTGACCGGTCTGTAAAAATGCACCGAAGACAAGTAGCGAACGACCAGTTGTTACCATCTGCGTATGACGAACTCACGTAACAGGGTCGGCAGCGCGAGTGTGACGCCCCTGGTGTTGCACACGTCCATAGGCCGCGGTAACCACTTCCCATCAGGTGGGCCGTGAGCTTGTCTGCCACCTGAGTGGTATAAAAAAAAAAAAAAAAAAAAAGGATGAAAAGAGTTAGGCAATCCGCCGACCAGCAGGATTGCTGACGACGCATCGTACGACGCCGACACGCGCTGACCGGAATTGTCGACGCATCGATTTTGTCATAGCTTTGTTGTATTAGAATATTAATTAAGTAAATTAGTCTTGTAGTACATTTCTTATTGTAAACACTTTTTATGAAATAAATATTTTTTTTATAAATAATCGCGTTCGCCGTTACTTATCTGGCGCAGTCGGTAGGATCGCGACACTCTAACTTCGAATAGATCTCTTCGACCTGAGTGAACGGTATCTATCGTTAGCTTCGCGATCGCAACGAATCTACAGACGGCGACAACCCTGCGGGATATCCGGAGAATTGGAGGTCCTGCTGTACTACAAGGCCCGACTAGGAGATGCAGAGGATACTAGGGTGAGTGCTTGTTGTATTCCCAGTTCCTGTGCTATATTTCCTGTCGTAATCTTGAATGTTAATGTGTTTTTGTGTGTAGGCTAAAATCGCTGCAAACAAATAACATTGAGATATATTTAATTAAGAAAAGGCCTGCTCGTATACACGCTAAACTCGCGGTATACGCTTCGCAGTGCATAATAAGCAAGTATATGATATTGCATTTCCTTTGTGTTTATTTTTAGCCAAAGTCACCAGCACGGTAGTAATATATAGATATAATTGTTTTAACTTCACGCTACTGTAGACATATAGAGTAGGCAGAGAAGTTGGTAATTTAAATACTTGGTAATTATTTTTTTCGATTTTATTAAATTTTATATATAATGGCGACCATTGAGTTAGCCACCTTTAAATTCGTATCTGACCTGTTACCGAGATATGATGGTAACAAGAAAACACTTAATTATTTCATTAGAGAGGTAGAGAATGTGCTATCTTTGTTAGAGGCACCCGTAAGAGTAAACCCTGCGGTTGTATGTTTAATTAAAAGTAAACTGAGTGGTTCTGCCGTCGACGCCATAGCGTCCGAGGGCATAGTAGATAGCTGGGAGGCAGTTAAGGCTGCGTTGACCCGTAGGTTAGGAGAACCACGTAATGAAATTCAGTTGATGCAGGAACTGACCCGCCTGCGGCGCAATAAAAATGAAGACGCCGAATCCTTTGGTAAACGTTTAAGAGAAGTGTTAGATACGCTAAACGTTATCGGTAGGCACTCAGATAAAACATATTATGAAAATATGGTAATAGACCAATATGTGAATCACCTCGACTTCCACGTGTCTATAGGTGTTCGTATAGCGAGACCGACGACCCTTGAAGCGGCCATAGTAGCGGCTAGACAAGAAGAAGCGCGTCTAGCATTTAATAGATTTAATAACAGTTTTCATTCACTTTCTATACAAGCCAAACCGAAAGAAATGCCTAAGCATAACCCCATGTCACCCTTAGCTATCCAACCAGGACATAGTCGTAACTTCCCACCACGTAATAACTGGGCCCCAGACCAGAACCAGCAGAAAGTTCCATGGAGGAACGGACCCAATCAAGGTACCCGGCCTAGTGGCTCAGGAACCTTTAGAAACTCAGGTAATTTTAGACCCCAACCAAATATACCCCGCCAACAAGTGAACCCACCGCAAAAGATATCTGACGTCACCATGAGGTCAGTTAATAAGCCCGAAAAGCCTAGCTTTGCGTCTGAGGAACTTTTCTATACACAGCCCAGTCAGCCCGCTCTAGAACTCGGTTACCCGGATAACTACGAGCCATACTACAACGGTGAGTACGTTAGTAATAATTTACAGGATCAAGAGAAGGACTACAGACAGGAGTACTCGCAGGAGACACCGAGTGGAGAACCAAGCTACCAGGATTTTCCTACGGACGAGACCCAACTGGACAACAGTTAATAAGTATAGTAGACCTCAATCATCATGGGAAAGATCACCTTCCCTACATAGAGCTCCCCGAATTTCAAGGTAAGTTTTTACTGGACACAGGAGCCTCACGATCAATTATATCACCAGATGCTGTAGTAGGCACCAGGTTAGAGGAGCACATCGAAAGCGAACCCTTCCAGGTAAAAACCGCGCACGGTGTATCCTTTCACGAACAGATAGTAGTCTTACCCCTACCACCACAATTTAAATCCGATAAATCTCATAAATTCCTGTTATTCGATTTCGACCAAAAATACAAAGGCATTATAGGTGTGGACATACTGAAAGAATTAGGATGCAACATAGACTTGAAAAACAAGTTGTTGCGAACCACTAATGCCGAAATACCAATTTACTTTGACTATCCCATAAAGAAACTTAAGGTGGGGCCTAACTGCGAGAAACTTATAATAGTAAAAACAAACTATTTAGACGGACAATATATTCATGACGACTTTCAGTGGACAAAAGGACTAAAGTCACCCGCAGCTATTATAACCGTTAAAAATGGGACATTTAGGACTTCTATTATTAACTATACCGATAAACAGCAGACAATTAGCAACAATAGCACCTTGCCCCTTGAGCAGTTACCCCCACAGCTATTAGATAGCAATATAGCTCACAAAATTAACACACTTGAAACTCGTACTGACATTGACAAAGAACTCTGTGAAAACTTAAAGAAAATTCGAACGGACCATATGAACGAGGAAGAGAGACGTGAGATTACTAAACTTTGCTATCAATATAGAGAAATATTTTACTCTGAGAACATACCATTGTCTTTTACTAGTGCAGTGAAACATCAACTGCGAGTAACTGATAACACTCCAATTTTTGTAAGAAGTTACAGACAAGCCCCCCAACAACGTATAGAAATTCAGAAACAAATTGGTAATCTACTAAAACAAGGAATCATACGTGAAAGTATTTCACCATGGTCCTGCCCTGTTCATATAGTCCCAAAGAAACCCGACGCTTCTGGAAAGGTTAAATGGAGACTCGTAATTGACTATAGACGACTTAATGACAGAATCATAGAAGACAAATATCCCTTACCTAATATTAGCGACATTCTTGATCGACTAGGACGAGCTCAGTACTTTACGACCCTCGATCTGGCGAGCGGTTACCACCAACTTGAAATGCACCCTGACGACATCGAAAAGACTGCATTTACGACTGAGAGAGGTCACTATGAATTCCTGCGCATGCCATTTGGCCTTAAAAACGCGCCTAGTACGTTTCAGCGCCTCATGGACCATATCCTCAGAGGTCTGGATAACGTATTTACATATCTCGATGACGTCATAATAGCATCCACTTCGCTACAAAGCCACAACGAAAAACTAAAGTTAGTCTTTGAACGATTCAAGCTTCATAATCTAAAAATACAGTTAGATAAGTCAGAGTTCCTACAAAAACAGGTTAACTTCTTAGGACACGAACTCACGGACCAGGGCCTTAAGCCTAACAAAGACAAAATCAAAGCAGTCTTAAACTTCCCCATACCACAGACTCAAAAAGACATCAAAGCATTCCTAGGCCTAGTAGGTTATTATAGGAAATTCATTAAGGACTTCGCTAAATTGACAAAACCTCTGACAGCTTGTTTAAAAAAGAATGCAAAGGTCTTACACACGGACGAATTCCTTGACGCAGTTAAGAAATGTAAACAGATCTTGACAAATGCCCCGATTCTGCAATATCCTGACTTCGACAAACAGTTTATCCTGACAACCGACGCATCAGACTTTGCTTTAGGTGCTGTTCTCTCACAGGGAACTGTCGGCTCAGACAAACCGGTTGCATTTGCATCACGGACACTATCCGATACAGAGACACGCTATTCAACCACAGAAAAGGAACTGTTAGCAATCATTTGGGCAACTAAGTACTTTAGACCCTATCTATACGGTCGTAAGTTTACAATCTATACAGACCATAGACCTCTAATGTGGCTTATGTCCTTAAAAGACCCCAACTCAAAATTAACTCGTTGGAAACTAAAACTAGCCGAATACGATTACCAAGTAGTTTACAAAAAGGGCAAACAAAACACCAACGCAGACGCATTATCAAGAGTAAAAATTTTCCATAACAGTATAGACTCCTTAGCAGTTAACCCCGGAGAGGACGAAACTGAAGACGTAAACAGACTATTAGAAGACGTACTTAGAGATGTAGAAGCAGAAAACAACCCGCTACGTCCTAATGATATCAATAGGGACGTGAGGGATGACGATGACATCGCAACCAGTAGCGCTGTGCCATCAAATACTGACAAAGACACAGACACAATGAGCATTACAATAATTGACCCCGACCAGTTAGTTTCGACAAACCACACACAGCCTGATAACGAAAATAATGGCATACCTATACTATCCGACGCAATAGACAAACAGCTTAAACAGTTTTATATTAGATCCACCCCAGGGTCCTCTTATAGAGTAGAAGATAGATCTACTAATTCCAGAACAGTTATTAAAGATGTGTTTATTCCAATTAATAACACTGAGTCCGAAATAATTCAATTCCTAAAAGAACATACAATTGCCAATCGTATCTTCCATTGCTATTTCTACGATGAAAGCCTCTACCTAGCTTTTTCGAGAGTTTACACCACCATCTTCAATGACAGAGGTCCCAAATTAATACGGTGTACGTCGCGTGTTACGGTCATAGAAAATAAAAACGAACAAGAAGAGATGATAAAGCGGTACCATGAGGGTAAATCATCGCATAGAGGAATCCAAGAAACCCATAAACACCTCCTTAGAAATTATCATTGGCCCAATATGTTACTCTCTATCCAAAGGTACATAAACCAATGTGACGTGTGTCTCAGGGCGAAATATGAAAGACATCCTGTGAGACCCACACTAGCTATAACAGAAACACCCACTAAACCTTTCCAACATCTATTCATGGACCTATATTCCACAGGCGGCGCAACATTTCTGACTGTAATAGATAATTTTTCTAAATTTGCACAAGCTGTGCCCTTAAATGCATCTAGCAGTGTTCACATAGCGGAAGCACTGTTGCAAATATTTTCTATCTTAGGTTTGCCACTTAAAATCACCACAGACTCCGACACGAAATTCGACAATGACGTGATAAAGGAAATATGTGCCTCTCATGACATTAATATCCACTTTACGACACCCTACAATCCGAATTCAAACTCACCAATAGAACGATTTCATTCAACTATTGGCGAAATCATTAGAATACAACGAATGACCAACAAAGATGAACCGATACAGTTACTGATGAAATATGCTATTATAGCGTATAATAACGCCATCCACTCCACCACAGGTTACACACCACGAGAACTTTTATTTGGTCACACAGCTTCCAGGAACCCCCTAGAACTGTTTTACCCCAGAGAGTTCTACCAGGATTATGTGCTTAATCACCGGAAAAATGCAGAAGCAGTGCAAGAGTGTTTAGCAGCTCACGTATCGAAAAATAAAGAACAGGTGATAGAAAAGAGAAACCAGACAGCCGAAGCAATGATGTTTAAGGTAGGTGAAACAGTCTATAAACAGGTCGCCAAGACTACGAGGAGCGACAAGACAAAGCCGGTATTCAAAGGCCCCTACAAAATCATCCACCTGCATCCTAACAACGTAGCAGAAATTATAGGTAACCACCCGAACTCGAAATCCATAAGAGTTCATTTTAAGCTCTTACGCAGACCCCATCTTGTTCCAGGGTCCTCGTCACAGGAGCCTTCGTGCTCTACGCAGCCGCAACCGTAACCTTTAATCCTGTAGATAATGTAAATGGAATCCTCCTTCTAAAACAAGCTCAGCTTTTGAAACAGGTTGATACTTTTAGTTTGGCTTGCGCGTATAATGTCTCATACTTACACGAAACAGCGCTCAAGCTTATGGTTATATATGCCGAGACTAAACACGCTGAAGACGACGAGGATTTACATAGAACCTATAAGGACCAAATAGAAAGTAGCATAAATTCGATAAGTAAGAAAATTATATTTATAACTCCCAAACATAGAACTAGACGTGGTATTATCAATGGTTTAGGCTCTATAATTAAAACAATTACAGGTAACTTAGATTATGACGACGCCGTTAAAATTGAAAATGAAATATCTGGTTTACGTAATTCAGTCAATAAAGTGGTTACATCTCAGAAACAAACCTTATATATAGCCGAACACGCTGTGGACGAATTTACCAAACAAATCAATCTTGTAAACAAAAATCAACAGAAATTAAGCTCAATATTAAGAAATACCACACGTAATTATAATGGAATTATTAATAAGATACACTTCCTAGACTTATATATTCAAATTAACTTTAGTTTGCAATTACTTTTAGATAAATTGGTAATCTTAGAAGATGCTATGACTTTTGCGCACTTAGAGGTAATGCACCCTAGTATTATAAGTCCCCATAGCCTTATTACAGAGATGATGACCATCCAAAAATTAAATGAATTCAGACCAGTAGATACAGTTAGTATAAAGAATATACACAGTATAGAGAAATCTATTAGTGTAAAAGCTTACAGTACAGAGCACACATTGACATTCATATTAGATATCCCATCTACCGATCAAAATCCCTACGACCTTATCCATCTATACTCCATTCCCGACAAACAAGGCCTGACCATCATCCCCAAAGCCAAATACCTAGCACTGGGAAGCAGCGAGTACTCATACCTGGAGGAAGACTGCAAAAGGATAACACCAGACACACAGCTCTGCCAGTCACTAACGACGCAACCAGTAGAGAAATCTGAAGATTGCGTGGTATGCCTGATCAAACACCAGAACACCAACTGCACCCGTGCCAAGATGGACATCAAGCAAGGAAAGATCCAACGGTTACAGGATAATAAGTGGCTTATTATCCTCCCAGAAGAAGAAACCATAATAACCCACTGTGGCAGGAAGACCGAGTACAAAAGGACCAAGGGAATTTATATAACCAGTTTGACAAGCGACTGTCACCTGGAAGTGCTCAACCGGACATTGAAAACCAACATTAATACAGTGACAATAGACGAGGTAATACCTCTGCCCAGCCAATCAATTGTACTGGAGCAGAGCATCGAGTACAGCTTGCAGTTAGAAGATGTCGATCTGGACAGCATCCACAAGATCATGGACCGTGCCAAAACACTAGAAGAACCCACTATAGACTGGCAAATTATGATGGCAATGCCCAGCTGGTTAACACTTGGACTTTACCTGGCTCTAGCAACAGTAATTGGATGGAAAGCATGGCAATGGAGGCGGACAAAACTAAGCCAACTCGAACTTCGCACCGAGGACGCTGCAAGAAGCTGCGGGACGCGCTTCTGTCTTAAGGAGGGAGGAGTTAGGCAATCCGCCGACCAGCAGGATTGCTGACGACGCATCGTACGACGCCGACACGCGCTGACCGGAATTGTCGACGCATCGATTTTGTCATAGCTTTGTTGTATTAGAATATTAATTAAGTAAATTAGTCTTGTAGTACATTTCTTATTGTAAACACTTTTTATGAAATAAATATTTTTTTTATAAATAATCGCGTTCGCCGTTACTTATCTAAAGTCGCAATTTTTTTTTTTTTTTTTAAAACATTATTATGTTACATGCTGCTACGGAACCCTTCACGGGCGGGTCGGACTCGCACTTAGTCGCTTTTTTTTTATTGTTACATGAACGTATTCGAATATCAAAATAATTTGTAAATATTTTAGTGATAACCAACTTTTGTCGCTTACTGTTGAGGCGGTCAGGCAGTTGCTCGCGTAAAATCCGCATAAGCCAAACCAAAAAGGAAAGAAAGAGGACGCAACTAGTGACAACGCTAAGATGATAATCATGATATACACACACAACTTCACGCCTGTATCCCCGAAGGGGTAGGCAGAGGTGTATTACACACCCACGATTTGCCAGTTATGTTTAGGTCCCAATGTAATAGGGGGTGAGCCTATTGCCATCTACCGGGCATATGATTGAGCAAGCGATAATTAACATTGATTAATGCACACATAATTACGAAAAGTCAGAGGTGTGTGCCCGGGGTGACTGTGGATCGAACTCGAGACCTCGTCTCAGCAGTCCGTTACGTACGCCACTGGGCTATCGCCGCTTTTATTATCATGATATACAAAGAAAAATACTCGTTAAAAGGTAAATATTGAATATTACAATAAATTACACACACAGTTTTAAGGTTTCACAAGAAGAAGTAAAAAAGTATTGCCAGCTCACAAAACTGACAATTTATGCTGCCAGCATGCAAACAGTTAGTTGGGTTAATTTTATGTTTATAATAACTAAACATATCTGGGCCGGGCCAGTGAAACATGAATTAATTAACAAATTAGTTTAATGGTAGAGGACTCAATTTTCTTAAAGAACGTACATAAGTTTTATTATTTGGCAGTTTGATTTCTGCTACTCTAACAATCCCATCTGGTCCGGGAATTGTCTTGACAATCCTTGCCATGGGCCATGTTAAAGGAGGAGTGTTATCAGTACGAAGAATGACTAGGTCACCAACGTTTAAATTGGGATTTACATTATGCCATTTGGGCCTACTTTGCAATTGTGTGAGATAATCTCCGGACCAGACTTTCCAAAAGTCTTTAGATAATATATCCCAAAATTTTAGTCTATTTATAGACACATTATAGAGATTAGCCTCAGGATAGCTAGTCATAGACTTTCCTATGAGGAAGTGGCCAGGCGTTAAATAATCAAAACCAGAGATGTCTGAACTTATAGGAAGCAGAGGTCTTGAATTCAAAACTGCTTCAATTTCTGTAATTACAGTGTATATAGCTTCAAAGGTTAATACCATAGTTCCAACAATTATTTTGAAATGAAATTTAAAACTTTTGACCCCAGCCTCCCATAAGCCCCCAAACTCGGGTGAATAGCTAGGTATAAATTTAAATGTAATGCAATTAGGTATACAATAGTTTTCCACAGAATCTATGTGACTTTTTGAGGTTAGCAATTAATATAATTTATTCAACTCATTGGCTGCACCTTTAAAGGTTTTGGCATTATCACAAAAGATTTTGTTTGGCATTCCTCTTCTGGATATAAACCTCTTCAGGCATGCCAAGAAGGCTTCTGTTGTGAGGTCACTAACTAGCTCCATGTGTATTGCCTTGGTGGCAAAACAAACGAATAGTGCGACATAGCCTTTGGTAATTAATGGTTTTCTCATTCTGGAAACCTTTACATTGAAGGGTCCACAGAAATCTACACCTACTACATTGAACGGCTTGATAGCAGTAAGCCTTTCTCGCGGTAGAGAACCCATAAGCTGTGTTGCAGCTGCAGCCTTTAAACGAAAACACTTAATGCATTTATTTACCACTTTTTTGACTTCACGCATACCACTAATGAGCCAAAATCTTTCTGATAGAGAGCTTAACACTAATTTAGCCCCTGCATGCAATAAGCGCAAGTGCTCTTTATGAATCATAATGCTTGTAAAATGACAAAACTTGGGTAATATGACTGGGTGTTTTTTATCATAAGGTATATTAGCATTTTGAAAACGCCCTCCAACTCTTAACACACCAGTTTGATCCAAAAAAGGATGTAAATTTGACAATCCTGATTTAATAGGCAAATTATTTTTGATACACTCAATTTCTTTTGAAAAGTATTTTCTTTGAACACTACAAATAATAACCAACAATGCATTATAGAGCTCTTGTGGTGTAAGTGAATCTTTAATTTTAATACTATTTTTAGAACATTTTTTAGTAAATCGCAATATATAAGCAACTACTCTTTGGAGCTTATAATATCAGAAAATTTGCAAATTAAATCATATAAAAATGGCTGTTCTTCATTTGAGGCAGAAAGAGCTTGATTCACATTACAAAAATTTGCAATTAATTCTGGCTCAAATGAAGAGGTAACTCAATATTTTTTATTGAATGATGGAAGTTTATATTTGAGAATTCCTCAGGTCCATGCCACCAGAGTTTATTTGATTTTAATTTGTGTGGCTCGCCTCCTCTTGACAGAATGTCAGCAGGATTATTGGCTGTATTGACATAAGACCATTGAAAGTCTGCAGTTAAACTTTTGATATGATTGACTCTATTAATAACATAAGAGTTTGATTTTAAGTTTGCAGATTTAATCCATGCAAGAGTAATTTGAGAGTCACTGTATAAGTATACTGAGTGAGAAGGAAATATTGATTTTAAAATATTATGAACTCTGTTCGCAATTTCAGAGAGAAGCACTGCACTAATTAATTCAAGTTTAGGTATTGTTACAGTTTTATTCAACGGTGCAACACGGGATTTTGAGCACAACAAGTTCACGCATACAGTTCCATCAGAGTTAATAATTCTCAAGTATCCCGTCCCGAAGCAGCAATTTGTCGATTTTAGATGTTAAGGGCATATCAACATAAAATCTATCTTTTTGAAGCTTGACAGACTGTTGAAAACAATTTTCTGACATTTGTAATTCTTTGCAGTTCTTAATTGCAGGTTGAGGTACATTCTCAGAAAGCCAAAATTGCTCCATTACATTTTCTAATTTTTGACTATCACCAATAGCCATATTTGTCACCAAATTATCAGCATCATTATTAAAATATTGACTAGTTAGGGTACCACCCACAGTGTAACCAAATAATGTATTTTGCAGTAGTAAACCATTATGAATGCGGATTTGTCGTTCAATTAGAAAAAAAAGAAAAATTAATAAATAATCGTCTACTGAAATATCTTGATAACTTTGGTATACTCTCAAATTCACAGTTCGGCTTTAGACGCAAAATTTCAACTGAAGACGCGGTAATAGCACTCACCTCTCAAATTATCAAACAAGTTGATGCCAACAAAAAATGTCTGGCAGTGTTTTTAGACATAAAAAAGGCTTTCGATACTGTTTCTACCACCATCCTTGTGAAACGACTTACGGACGTCGGTGTGAGAGGCTTTCCCCTAGAATTGCTCACAGACTACCTTAAGGATCGTAAGCAGTGCGTAAAAATTGGCAAATATACAAGTGAGGAGGTCTCTGTCACCTATGGCGTGCCGCAGGGCAGTGTTCTTGGTCCTACTCTGTTCTTAATATATATCAACAGTCTCTGCGATAGAAGGGACATTGGAGGACAAATTTTTTCTTACGCTGACGACACAGCAATAGTTTTCACTGGCGATACCTGGGCTGCTTTGAAGCAAACTACCGAAAAAGGACTTTCCCAAATTGCTGACTGGCTGAATGCTAATCTTCTCACCTTAAATATAGCAAAAACAAATTACATAACATTCACTAAATACAACTCAACTCAACCTAAAAACGACCTGGTATTAAAAATTCACACGTGTAAGGATAGTGATAATTGTCTATGCAACGCAATTACTAAAGTTATTCAAACCAAATACTTAGGCGTCATGGTGGATCAGCGTTTAACCTGGCATAGTCACATGGAAATTATGATGTCCAGAACCAGAAAACTAGTATGGACCTTTAAGAACTTGAGACACGTCGCCTCAAAGAACCTCTTAAATAAAATTTACATCTCACTAGCGTAATCCGTATTAACCTATTGTATAGCCATATGGGGTGGGGCTACCAAAATTAAAACCTTAGAACTGGAACGAACACAAATATTGTTATTAAAAGTTATGTACCGTAAGCCATATAGATTCCCTACAAGTGAACTTTATGCAATTAGTAATCTCCTTTCTATTAGAAAACGATATATCCTACACGCTGTCCTAAAATTACATAATTCATTAAGTTATAATCGTGACATTGTGAATAGAAGGCGCAAATACTCTGCTGCTCCTGTTGTCGCGGTAAAAAGTAGTTATGCTAGGAGACAATTTGCTAGACAATCGGCACACTTATACAACACAATAAATAAACATCTTGATATATATCATATGAATTACCACAAATGCAAAAAGACGCTACTGGTATGGTTACAAAGTAAAAGCTATGATGAAACGGAGGTCCTTATGAACACTATTTCTTAATCCTATTTACACAAGCATATGATGTAGTTTTATAAATATACCTACATATACATGTTTTGTTAGTCTTATTATATAGCCTGGTACAGTAAGGTATTATGTATAAGTTTATATAACAACTGTTATGGAAGAGGGGGGTATCCTAACACAAGTATAGTGTATACTTAAAAGGATACTCTCGTCATGGATATGTTTAAAATTGTACAAGTTAAAGAAATAAAGTTTTTTTTTTTAAATTAATATTTGAAAATAAATGTCAGCACCTAAAAGCATAGATATTTCTGTAGGCTCATTAAAATTATCATCTGACAGCGGAATATCTTTTGGTATATTTATGTTACTAATATTGAAAAAACGTTGAAGTAAATCCGAAGTAATGGTATTCGCTACATGGCATTTTACTTGCAACTGTACATTGTTTACAGGAGAATTAATTAAAACATTAACATATTTGTTAATTTGGTGGTTATGGTTACCTATACCAACAATTTTTTCATTTAAAAGTTTTAAGTTTAATTTTTTTACTAATGGTGAAACAATAAAAGAAGCTTGACTCCCAGAATCAAGTAACGCTCTGACAAAAAGTTCAGAACCATGATAGTCAATCAGTTTTACCTTAATAGTAGGTAATAAAGTAGTTGGTGACAAACGCTCAAGCGCAAATCATTACTGTTTTTTTATACCAATTAGGTGGCAGACAAGCACACGGCCCACCTGATGGGAAGTGGTTACCGTGGCCTATGAACGTGTGCAACACCAGAGGCGCTACACTCGCGCTGCCGACCCTGTGAATAAGTGCCAGACAAGCACACGGCCCACCTGATGGAAAGCGGTTACCGTGGCCTATGGACGTGGGCAACCCCAGGAGAGTCACTCTCGCGCTGCCGACCCAAAAGCATAGAGGAAAGGAAAGGGGATGAGAAAGGAAAGGGGATGGGATAGGAGTTTGGGCCTATATATAACTGTTGCTTGACTCTAACTGTATACCTTAGGTTAACAAAAGCTATTATTTATTCTGTGACAAAAGTAACATTTAAATTATTTTTTATAAATCAATTTTTATAGCAGCATTGTAATATTTTCAAATATGTACCTACTTACCTACTCGTATATTTTTGTTTTCATGTTGTTTATTATCCCTACCCAGGACAAACATTTGTGTGATGAATATACTTTTAATTCGGGAACGATGTTTAAATGAAATCATTTTTGGAGACAAATTAGATTTTATAATTGTCCTTTAAACTTAACTTTACAAGAGTCGATCTAAGACTAAAACTTAAATTAAGTACATGGTTATTTCTTAAGCTTATCGCGGTCGCGACAGACCGTCGCCAGTGCATCACGCCACCTTCCAGCGATAAGAAAGTGCTGCGTTGAAGCTTACAGCCCTACCGCAGGCTATGGTCAGTGATGGTACATAACTCCTCCCCCCTTGGACCGAAGTTATCGAAATTTAGACAATTGTCGAGAACTTCGCCAAAACAATAAAATACTACACAGTCTTCATTTATGTGATTATGAAAAATTAATATTAATATTAGACAAAATGACGTTATAATGGTTATACGAATTGATAATTTAAATGATTATACAAAATTAAAATCATTATATCAAGTGATATTAAAATGATTGTGCAAAATGATTTAATTAAAATGATCATAGAGAGTCATATTGAAATGATTAAGACTAAATGTAAGCAGAGAATAGAGTTATTACATCAGTAACACTGGTCTCTGGCCGACCCTATCTAATTCCAGCTGGACAGAGTGGTTCTCATTTTCTCTCGGACGACTATTCTGCCTTTTACACATTCTCAATATAATATGTGAATACTTATGCATAATTATAACTACTGTTAATGAAATGATAATCGTGTTTAACAAATAAAGGAAATTGGCTGCACTATCACTTTTGTTTTCACCTTTTACACTGTCACTTTTCTTCAAGATATAATTCAATTGGCGTATATCATCCAAGTTAACTCCTTTAAGGTTCACAGGAACCATTTCGACAGCGTCAGAAACCAGCTTCTGCATGTCAGGTAATGTAATTATAGGAATAGGCATTTAATCCGCTTTTTGTAAATAGGAGCGTCGGCCATGAATTTGTAAATCACCTATAAACACATCACATTGATCCTTGATAGTTACAATATTATGTTCCTCGTATAATTTCCTTGGAGTCATCCCTTTCACAAGTTTGCGATAGGATTTCAGGGTTTCTTTTTTTTTTGAGTACACTATCCAAATAATTGGGCTGATTCTTTGGAGTTTAAGGGGCTCAGTGTTTCTATATCGAGGAGAACAGATAGACCGATTCTGATAGTACATCATCAGTCGTTCAATACAGGTTTCTTTCACGTATAAAACTAGTTTACTTTCAGAGCAGAGGTATTCTTCAGCGGTTATCTCTTGGCAATGCTGATCAATTGAACGAAAAATAGATCCTTCTACTAAGAGGTAAGGAAACTGTGGGATAACGACGAAGGTTTGGTTTAAGGACTGATCAAACATAGGAAGGGAGTACAATTTGTAATAACTATAAGTAACGTTATGAACTAAAGGAACTTCAATAATGAACTTTATTTCTTCATCCTGAAGATAAGCCTTCACTGATAGTGATTCTTCAATATTAATGATATTATCTTCCTTTATAGAGTACATTAAATTATCATACTTGCTAATGTGCTTAAAGATGTTTACTAATTCATCAGGGTCAATTATGGTTTTGTGTAAAACGGATACTTTACTGATTGCTAAGGCCGTTTCCATTTCGCTAAGTTTGATATATATTGTTCTAAAATTTACGATAAACTGATTAAGTAATCCAAATATGTACGAAGGTCATATAAATTGAATGGTTATCTTTGGTGATCAGTTTCGCTATAAATCCTTCAAGTAATTTAATGCGTGCATTTATTCTGTGTGTATTTTCGTTTATGTTAATTTATTATTTATTGCTTGTTCCTGTGTCTGAATGTTAATGATTAAGTCCTCATACCTAATGGCATCTTCATGGTTAAGATTACCAGTTATTATTTTGATTATAGATCCCAGGGGGTTCAAAATGCCTCGTTTGAGTCTTTTGTATGGAACTAGCTTCTGTAATTTTTCCATAGTCTCGTTTCGAATATAATTAACCTGTGTTTTAAGACTCCTGAACTCCTCACCATAAGATTTATTCGAATTTAGCATTTGATTCAATTCCGAATATTTCTCAATGTTAAAAGAAAGATCAACAATTATACCCCGAAGACTTATAACCTTAACAACCAACCACTTATCATACTCTACAAACGCTCGACCCAACTTCACTGGGAGAATACCCGGGATTTGACTAATCTTTACTGCTTGTAGGGCCTGACTTGGGGATGCGCGACGGGTTGTTGTCCATATCACCAGGATCAAACGCCACCTGTTTTCAGTATGGGTGTTAGTTCACCCACTCGCGCCTTTATAATTCTTCCTTTATGGTCCTTAATTTTTGTTTCTGAAATATGTCTATAAAGAACCTGGGTTCTTTTCTTATGATCTCTAATAAGTTGTTGTTTGTACATTTTATCGAATTCCGCGTCAAATGCAGAGTTTAACTCAGTATGACTAAATACAGTTTCAAATGGGGTTAACTCAGTACTACTATGAATGGTATTATTATAAGTCATAATAGCGTAAGTCATTACGGAAGATGCGTCTGTATATTTCTGTTGGTATTTGGCCAATCTATATATTTCTATAATTGTAGAGTGGAAACGTTCTATAAGAGCCATAGAGTTTGGGTTATTTGGGGTGCCTATGTGCAATTTAATCTTATAGAAGTCTGCCAATTCCTTTATTAATTCGTTATTAAACTCAGATCCAGGGTCAGAATTTATTATTCGTGGAATACCATAATATGAAAAATATTTCATCAGCTAAAAGCATCGATTAAGGTAAGATAATATTGTGATTCGATAGAAAATAAATCTATGAAGATTTCCTGAAAGGGTGCGGTCTGAGTCTGCGTAAGATGTAATGCTGGTTTAATGTTTTTCCTATCGTATTTAGACACTTTGCAACCTTGGCCGGAATTAATAATAGCGGAAATTGTCTCTGACAAATTTGGCTAGGAATAATTATGGTGTATCCGTTTAACAGTTTCTGTGATACCTCGGTGACATGTTTTACCCTCATGTAATTTAACTACAATAGCTCTTTGCTCCTGCTCATCCTCAACATAGATAGCATGCATAGTACATTCGTAGAATCTAACCATATCCTTTTTAAATAATGACGTTATTATATTGCTAAAATCCTTCCTGTGTTCTTTGTTCTCAAAATAAATAAAATATTTAAGTTTTGGTTTTATGTGATTTTTTTAAAATGGTTCTGATATGGTCTTGACCCTGAAGGGGCAAAAATATTTCTAATACCTTTTGTTTGGGCCGAGATAAGTCCTTGACTTGGAGTTCATTACGGGACCAGCTAAATACGAGTATTTGGTTGGGTTTTGTATCAATAGCCTCAATTGGTATAACCAGACTAGTGGCCTATGGTCAACATAGATATCGAATTTATGTCCATATAAATAAGGCCTGAAATATTTGGTGGCCCATACAATAGCCAATAACTCACGTTCAATCGTACTATATTTCTTTTCGGTATCTGTTAAGGTTCGGCTGGCATATGCTATTAATTACTACTTATGACATATGCATATGCATATACACCGGTACAAATTATTACATATGGTTACTATATATATAATACTGCACCAATCGCTACTTCGGAAGCGTCAGTAGTTAATACATATGGTTTACAAATATCTGCATATTGCAAGATAGGAGCATTGACAAGAAGTTCCTTGCATTTCTCAAAAGCTTCAGTATATTTTTGGTCTATTATAACCTTTTTATTCTTCTTTAAACATGCTGTGAGTGACTGAGTAACTTTTGAAAAATCTTTGATAAACCACCTGTAGTAACCTACAAAGCCTAAGAATCGTTTGGTTTCAGTCTGTGTCTGTAGTTGCCTATGTGATGTTGTTCGTATGTGATGCTTCACTTCATTAGTGAAAGTTAGAGGCAACTGTTCACAGTAAAATATATCACGATATTCGTAACATAGTTGACTAATGAGGTTATTTAGTTTTCTGTCAATAATGAATCGATCTCAACATCTGTAAGATCCGCTGTGGTTGTAGCATTAAGCAAACCTATTATATACTATATATACCTATTACTAAAATAATTAACCTTAAAAGGGTCATTTATAGTCAGCATCAATTTACAATCACTTACATTTTGTATCACGGTAAATACTGAATAATTTTCACATTGAACTATCACTTCTGACATTCGAACTCCTTCACAGAACTGTTGGTAATTTAATATAGCATAACCATCTTTCTGACTTACAGGTAACTTCACTCGATGTTCGGTGCGCGGTTCTAATATAATTTCAATGTTAGCATTATATACCTATTATTGGAGTACTGACACCATTTGCTTTTAGGGTGTTATCGTTGAAACGTTATGTTGGCACCTATTGCTGACATCAGATCCATACCAATCAAACCATCATATTTGCTGTCTACTTCATACACATAAAATTTATGAAAACCGTATGTATTAAAAATAGAAAAAAAGGGGAATATTTGCCACAGTATAATGTTCACTCATAGCGTGTGTACTTGTGACCGTAAATGGTTCATAAAATATATAGACTTATGAAAGAGCGAGTACTTCCCGTGTCTAACATAAATTTACAATTAATTTCAGGAATGTATACATATGGGTGTCTTCAACCAGCGTCGAATTTCAACTCTAACATTTCGGCTCCGCTTGGGTTGGACTTACTTGAAAATTTTGACGGTATTCAGACTCACCGCTATGTTCAGTAGAATTCAAATTGTCAGTCCCTGCAGCATAAGTCGTGTCAACGTTCTGGTCATCGTGGTCATAGTCAGTATACATATTTAAATTTTCACCGTTGGTTGCTAAATTATTAGTGTAATCGTCGTAATTAGGATCATAATGTTCATTACCGGTATACATTTCATTTGCAGGAAGGTTTGGTTGTTTAACCAGGGGTGCTGGAGCAATTCTCATTGTCACGTCTGGTTCATAAAAGGGTCTTGATGTGCGATAACCTATAGGCTGTGGAGGTCTGTATCCAAATTGTGTTGCTTGAGGTCTATAGCGAAATTGGGTGGCTGGAGATCTATTGCCAAATTGGGTGGCTTGAGGTCTATAGCCAAATTGTGTCTGCTGTTTAGTACCGAATTGAGCCAATTGCGGCCGAAAACCAATTTACTGAATTTGCATATTTGGGCGTATTAAATTTTGATTAGGTATTAAATTGCACTGGATTTGTTAAAGGAGAATGCCCATTCTTGGTTGCGCTTTTAGACGTTCGCGTCAATATTTCAAATGTTAAAAAATAATATTGATTATAGTATGACTTTTCAACCCTAAATGGCTTCTATAGAACTTGGGGTTTGAATTGAAATTATAAAGGTATAAAACTTGAATGAATAATCGTTTCCATTTTAATTTAATTGGTACCATTACATTTATAATAAACCATTGGTGTAAATATACCAGAAGAAAGAAGAAAAGAATGCAAATATACCAATCTTTTTAAAATTAAAATTAAAATGGTTAAATAATAATACGTGATAATAATTCGCAATGTGATATTCAAATATATTGCAGTTATGTAATCCTAATATTTCGTGTATATATTCGTAGTTTAATAGTGATAATCAGTTAAAGTTTTAAAAGAATGTATGCTTCAGTGGTAGTTTTCTCTTAATTTATACATTGTTGTGTTGTAAATGAGGTACCATTATAGGTGTCTGATAATTTGAGTTGAAAATAGGACCCTTATCGCGTGGTAATAATGTATGACGTTGAGGTCGGTGTTGTAACATCCTATTTCTCAAATTATATTGTTGTTGGAAATTAACTTCCTCAAGGACGTATTTTAAAGCCTCTTCTAAATTGGTTGGATTTTTAATACGAACCATCCGCACCATGTACTCAGGCAAATTATACATTAAGCGAAGTATTGTCATAAATAATCTTCTTAGCTGCTCTTAACGTTACCGTAGAAGTATTTTGATTGACCTTGGATATAAGTATAGCACGAATATCTTGTATGCGAGAGTACCAAACTCTAAATACAATTCCCTTATTTTTTTTTTTAATTTTTTTTTTTAACGTTTCCAATTTAAGTTTTTAACGCTCAATTGCAACGCATTCTTCGCTACTGGGATCACCGAAATATTGAATTAATACACTTTTCAATTCTGTAAGTTTCAAAATCGCCTCTCTCGCTTATTAAGGCTGCTGCCTTACCTATGAATTTACTAGTGATATTCTGCATTAAGAATTCATTTCGACTTGGGGTTCCTTGGTATTTTGCAATATAATAATAGTAACTTAGTATGTTAGTTTCCCCAGAAAATTCCGGAATTAATCCTAAACCATCCCTATGAATCAATTCTGGTGATTGAATTGGGGGATCTGCGTCCAAGGGAACTTGACCTTGATTTAATTTTTATAATTAAGCTCAAAAGATAACCAATCAATTAATTATATATAGTAAAAACAATAGTATTAGTATCACTTTTAATTTAATTTATTTATTATTACTTATATTTAAATTTATTTATACAATATTTATTACACTTAGCGTGAAGATTATATTCACTTCGCAATTAAACAACTAAAACTTTCAATAAAAAAAAATAAGTTACCAAATGCTATGGTTTCTGTATTAAAAATAATTTTCAAATAAAATTAACATAATATTTTTTTTTTAATTAATTCATAATAATAATGAAAAAATAATACGAGTAATCAAATTATATGATCTCTATAATGAAGAATTCTCAAATAATCAAATTGTATGATCTCTATAATGAGGAATTCTCAAATAATCAAATTGTATGATCTCTATAATAAGGAATTCTCAAATAATCAAATTGTATGATCTCTATAATGAGGAATTCTCAAATAATCAAATTGTATGATCTCTATAATGAGGAATTCTCAAATAATCAAATTTTATGATCTCTGTAATAAGGAATTCTCAAATAATCAAATTATATGATCTCTATAATGAGGAATTCTCAAATAAAATTAAGAGAATATTAATTTTATTACTTAATAAAATGTGTTAATTATATTAACAAACTAAATAACGCGTTAAATGGATTTAACGGGAAGGAAATGCTAGGATGTAGAAGGTTACTCACAGTTCAACCGCCTTTGTTAACATCACAGCTTACCCCGCACCGTTTTACGCGTGATCTTAGGATAATTATTTGGTTCGAAGATTGCCGAATAATACGTGAGAGCCTGTCACTGATTGTAAGTAACGAAAATGGTTCTTCGTATAGTTCGTCACCACTCGCGAAAAAGTTCTACTTCTGCAAGGTCACTTTGAAATGTTTCAAAAATCCATGAAATCACTTTCGGTACACTTATACAGTTTTGTACTAAACTTTTCGCGAAGGCAACAGCGGCAATCCTACCGGCTGCGCCACTTTTAATTCGGGAACGATGTTTAAATGAAATCATTTTTGGAGACAAATTAGATTTTATAATTGTCCTTTAAACTTAACTTTACAAGAGTCGATCTAAGACTAAAACTTAAATTAAGTACATGGTTATTTCTTAAGCTTATCGCGGTCGCGACAGACCGTCGCCAGTGCATCACGCCACCTTCCAGCGATAAGAAAGTGCTGCGTTGAAGCTTACAGCCCTACCGCAGGCTATGGTCAGTGATGGTACATAACTATATAGGATGCTGTTTGTTTTGTGTCTGGGTATTTCTATATGCATTATAATTAGTATTTACGAAACAAAAGTGTAAGTATGTTTATGTATTATAAAGTGTCTGGTTTCCGTAGCACCTATAATACAAGCTTTACCTACTTATAGTTTGGTGCCAGATGCCGCTGTGTACAGTGTAAAAATGTCCCTCGGTATTATAAAAAACGTATTAATTTGCTCATGCACCACACTTTTTTCCTTTCACGGATTCTGAGCCTCTTATCTCGTCTTACCATATTATTATCATCTCAGCCGCAGGACATCCACTGTTGGACAAGGACATAAGCTATTGTCGTAGAGGCTACCTCTTTTAGTCATAGTGACTAAATAAAAAAAAGCTTGACCCCACATACATTGTCAAAAATTATAATAATGTTGTAATATAATATTCTGTCGTTTTGTTATATTTGCTTATGAATCAGCGTTCAAGCTCACATTTTACCGTTAGCGAATTTTATGGTAGAGGCTACCTCCTTTATTCAAAGTGACTATATCAAAAGAAAGCTTGACGCCACGTACATGGTCAAAAATTACAATAATGTTGTAATATTACACTCTATCACTTTGTTAAATTTGCTTAAGAATCAGCGTTCAGGCTCACATTTTACCGTTAACGTATTATGTCGTAGTGACTACCTCCTATGTCGTAGTACCAAAATCAAAATAAAACTTGACGCCACGTACATGGTCAAAAATAAAAATAACGTTGTAAAAAAATATTCTGTCTTTGTGTTATAGTTGCATGTGGACCAGCGTTCAAGCTCACATTAAACCGTTAAGGAACTATGTCGTAGTGAGTACCTCCTATGTCATTGTGACATACACCTTTGTTGAAGCGACGAAACAAAAATGAACTTAAACGCCACGCTCTCAGGAACGTTGACGCAGTAACAAAAAACTGTTCGACAAAAAATACTTTGATGCGGAGTTACAGTTTATTAGTACGCACAGTTAAAAAGTTAGGTCAGCAGCACAAAAAAAAAACGACAAAGGAATTTAGCAACTTAGACGACCGTTTTTTCTTTGAGTGTGCGTTCGAAGGCTAATTCAGAAGTCGCGGGTTCGATTCCCGCTCAGTGAAAATATTTGTGTGTACGAATATGGCTATTTGCATTAGTCTGGGTGTTTCTATGTATAATATGTATGTATTTATTTACCAAAGAAAATGTATCTAAGTATGTTTCTCCGTATTCTAGAATCCACAACACAAGCTAGTTAAGCTATGCTTACATTGGGTCTAGATAACGCTGTTTAGAATGTCGTAGAATATTCTGAACCTTACCGTGAAAACGATTAACCTTTTCTACTTTTCTATTTCAACATATTTTGAATTATTCCAATTTATACTTACTTGGACTGTTTCAAAGTAGCGACAATAAAAGAAAAATTACGAGGACATAGCTGGTCCTGGTTCGGATATGTGATAGGGATGGAAATGATGTCGGGGTGATAGGGAAATGCTTTATGGGCAACCTTACACCCCAGCGTCTGAAGACCCGAGACGGCGTGCGGTTTTAGTCGGTTCAAGCCCGACATAACCGCCCCCGCTGGCCGGTGGATGGGGGGGTTATCCGAGGGGATTTCCGCATGAAAAAAAAGGGATGGAAATGATGTCATAAGAAAGGTCTTAAGTATTGATCGAGAAGGTTACAATTGATAAGGTCCCCCCGACCTAATCAATGATGGATGGACTTTGTGAAAGATGATAATATAGTCAAGAAGGGAATGAATGTTGAAATGATGGTAAGCAAGTTGTTGATGGGTCGTCAGACGCCAGTCGTTGCCATAAAAGCCAAGATAAGTCAAATTGAAAGGAGGAGGAGGAGGAAGGTAACGCCGGGCTCCGAGACGAAAGTGGGAATTATGTTAAGATAATGACAATTATAAGTTGATAAGAAAACCTGTCTTTATAAAATCGAACATTATTTTTTTGATAAAAAATATTCCTTATAAATTCAGAAGTCCATAATTTCTTTTTTAATAATCTCTATTATAGAATTTTATAGAAAATTGAATCTCTCCTCTCTATTATAGAAAATTGAATAGAAAATTATGTACGCACAAGATACCTTTTTTTTCGTCTGGAAATCCCTTCGGATACTCCCCCACCGGCCAGCGGGGGCGGTTATGTCGCGCTTGAACCGACCAAAACCGCACGCGGTCTCGGGTCTTACGCGGTCGGGACGGCGGGGTGTAAGGTTGCCCATAGAGCATTATCGCTCGCACCCTATAATAAAACTTTCGCCACATTTTACACATTCGTACGCTCCTAGCCTATTAAATACATACTATAATATACATACAATAATATACATACAAAGTCTTACACACACACACACACACACACGCACACATACACCAACTATATATATATATATATATGTACATACATACATAAAATCACGCCTGTTTCCCACAGGGGTAGGGGTAGGCAGAGATCACGGAGATATATATATGTATGTACCTATGTTCAGTAACGGGGTCTTCAGGACTCTTCAATAACTTGTGTATTTAAAAATATTCGAATAATAGTTTATTTGACTGAATTTTACAATATATTAGAAATAAGTAGGTGACGGTATGTGTTCCGTACGGAGACAAAATCGTTAAGACGTACAAAAATGCTTCAAAAGTAGCGGGGTGTAAAAGACGCCCCCTGCGTTCAGTAATTTCGAGCTTCAAGCTTTTGTTCGGTCAATGAAAAAGAGATGGCGCTAGTTGGTGCGCCGACATGCCCCCGGCCTTGGAAGCTCCGACTTCCAAGGATACTGCTTCAGAGGTCATCATGGCTGCTATCCTCAGGCTGCTGTGGTAAAAGACATATCTTGGAGAATGCTCTCCTGACGATCCCACTGGCGGTGCGTATATCGGCAACACGTGAAACACCATCGGCTCCCGGGAATACTTGAATAACGCGGCCCAGTTTCCATTTGAGAGGCGGCGTACCATCTTCCTTGATCAGGACTAAACCGTTCATAGGAACGTCAGTTTTATCTGACTTCCACTTGGTCCTCTGCTGTAGCTCGGACACGTATTCTTTAGACCACCGTTGCCAGAATTGCTGACGTAGTTGCTCCACACGGCGATAACGATCGAGGCGTGATGTTGTCGCATTAATCAGGTCTTCGCTGGGAGGTGCGGTCAACGGTCGGCCGATGAAAAAATGACTCGGTGTCAGAGGGTTTAGGTCGTCAGGATCTGAGGACAGTGGTGACAGGGGACGGGAATTCAGGACGGCTTCAATTTGTGTTAAAACCGTGCTAAGTTCCTCGTATGTTAAGTTAGCATTGCCTACAGTACGTTTAAGGTGATATTTACAAGACCTTATCCCACTTTCCCATAAGCCTCCAAAATGGGGTGAATACGGTGGGATAAGATGAAATTCAATGCCGTCATTGGCGGCAAAGTCAACAAACTGTTGATAATTATTGTTAAGAAAATCACGAAATTCCCTAACAGCTCCTACAAAATTCCTTCCATTATCTGAATAGATAGCATTAGGTTTACCCCTTCTGCTAATAAAACGCTTTAGAGCTAAAAGGTAATCGTCGGTGGATAAACTAGTGACGAGTTCTAAGTGAACGGCTCGTGTGAGAAAACAAATAAACAAACAAATATACGCCTTAGTTAAACGGGCTCCCCTCCCCCTTCTATTTAATATGAAGACTGGCCCAGCATAGTCCACACCAGTTCGTATGAACGGAAATCCAGGATCTAAGCGTTCAGCTGGTAAATTACCCATGATAGGATTCAAAGTTGTGCCTTTATTTCGCGTACACACAAAACATTGACGAACTATTTTACGTATTAAATTTCTTGCACTCAGCAGCCACCAGAATTCGCGTATACTAGACAATAGAAGTTGTGGGCCGGCATGGAGTAAACGTTTATGTTCATGTTTGACTAATAGAACCGTAAAATCATTTTTAGAACACAATAGAATCGGATGTTTCTTGTTATAATCGAAACTAAGCGAATTCCCCAGTCTACCACCTACTCTAATTATCTTCTGATCATCCATAAACACGTTGAGACCCGAAACACGATTATATTCTTTTCTATTTGTATTTATCGGAACATTATTTAATAATTTATCATAAAGATCGGGGAACGATTATCGTTGTGCAATTCTAACTAGCATGCGTAGCGACGCGTTTAACTCGTGAACAGATAACAAACCGGTTTCTTGTTTACATTCGTCGGTGCACTCGCTTCGATCTGCTACCATAGCACGCAAGTATTTTATAAATCGGTACGTATAGGCACCTACACGTTTAAGTTCGTTGAATGAGGAATACGTATCGAACGGTATTTGATTCTGAGTCGTGCAAACGAAATTTAATGATTTATTAATTGATTTTAATTCTGGGAGATTTATATTAAATGAGTTACGATTATCATATGACGAAAATGATTCATTATGATTTTGTAAGTAAGACGGTCCATTCCACCATAAGTTATTATTAATTAATAAATCTAGACTCATTCCTCTGGACAGTAAATCAGCTGGATTGTCCTTACTAATGACATGTAGCCATTTTGAATTACTAGTAAGTTCGTTAATTTCTGTGACCCGATTTTGAACAAACGTTTTTAAGAGGTGTGGCGACATTTGAACCCATCCTATAACGATAGTGGAGTCAGTCCAAAAGTATACCTTGGTGAAAGACATGCGTAATGAGTCGACTATTCGTTTATAAAGCCTAGCTCCTACCAGTGCGCCGCAAAGTTCGAGACGAGGTATACTAATGGCCTTCAAAGGTGCTACCTTTGTTTTGGCACACAGCAGTCTAACGGTGATTTCTGAACCATCGTTATAAGTACGTACGTACGCGCACGCCCCATATGCACTTTGAGATGAATCAGTAAATACGTGAAGCTCCTTACACTTGGCGTTTTCACTGAATGCATAACGTGGAATTTTTAATTCATGTAAACATTGTAGTGTGTTAATGAAATGATTCCACGTTGATGCAATGTCGTATGATACAGGCGTATCCCAGTCGAGCTTGCTAAGCCACAGGTTTTGTAGTAATACTTTTGCAATTATAACTACAGGGGACAGTAGGCCTAATGGGTCGTAAATCTGAGAAATAGTAGATAGCATCAGACGCTTTGTTTTGGCTGCGGTAGAATGCTCGTCAACTTTGGTGATATAGTACAACTCATCAGTGTCGTTATGCCAGCCTATGCCGAGAGTTTTGTTTTGTGTATGCTCGTCGACGAACATATCAACCGGCGCGCTACGCATTACGTCAGAGTTGAACGTCCACTTGCGAAGTGTGAAGCCACCAGACTGCAGCACCCTTGAAGTTTTTTCACAGATTAATAATAATTTCTCATATTTATCATGTCCCGTTATTAAATCGTCAACGAATATGTCGTTAATTATGACGCGTGAGATGACGTCGTCACTGCAGTCCAATGCTAGCTGCCGTATACAGCGCATACTTAAGTATGGCGCTGATGCAGTCCCGTAGGTAACTGTATTAAGTTGATAGACGTTAAGAGGATCCACGGGTTTCTCCCGCCAAAGGACAAGTTGCAATGGTCTCTGATCCTGTTGGATCCAGGTTTGTCTGAACATCTTCTCTATATCTGCACAGGCAACGTATTTATACTGCCTGAACCGTAGTAGAATAGAGAAGATATCGTTTTGTAGCTTTGGGCCTGGTAACTGAATATCATTCAGTGACTTTTGTGACGTAGTTGGAGCACTTGCGTTAAATACTACTCGCAGTTTAGTGGTGCTACTGCTTTCTTTGAACACCCCGTGATGTGGTAGAAAGTAGTTAGGATTTTTTATGTTATTAATACGCGTCATATGGCCTAAGTCCTCGTACTCACGCATAAAATCGCAGTACATACGTTAATAGTCAGGGAAACGTTCTAGCTTACGTTCCAATGACAAGAACCTAATTTTTGCCATAGCATACGAATCGCCTAAAGTACCAGGTGATTCCTTCAAGGGTATACGAACAGAAAATCTACCGTCAGTCTCGCGCTTTGTAGTGGTAACAAATATCTCCTCACACAATTGTTCGTCTTGGGTGAGAATGTTACCTGACTGTGGTATATTTTCTAACTCCCAAAATCGTTCCATCTGGTTATTTAAACTTTGAACAAAGTTACAATTAATTTTTTCCCGAACGCTTACATTTTTTGTGTTCATGGGACCAGATATTAACCAACCTAGCTTAGAATTCTGAAGACAGGGTCCGTTAACTAAACGAATTCTATCACCGTCTAATAAGTCCCAAAACAGGTCCGCACCAATCAATAAATCAATTTCGGAAGGTACATGATAAGTAGGATCTGCCAATTGAACATAAGGCGGTATACGTAAAAATTTGGTATCAATGTTTGTCGAGGGTAGATTATTTGTAATACGCTCCAAGACGAAACATTGAACCGTGGTAGTGTAATCGCATAGTTTGGAACGCATTATTATTTTACACGATTGACTCGATTGTGTGACAGATTGTGACACACCGCAAATTTGTATAGTGGACTGTATTGTATACGCATTAATTTGTTTTCGCAGTTTATCCGTAATAAAACTGTGTTGACTTCCATTGTCTAGCAGCGCTCGGGCTGTGACAACTCGCTTATTACGGTCGTCAACCAGTTCTACCGTGCTTAGCAATACCGATTGTTTGTGCCGATACCCTAATGTATTACAATTCGCATTATTATCGATAGATATTGTACATAGTGCAGTCGACGTCATAGTTTGAGACAAATTGTGAGCAGCTGTGTTCTCGCTACCTACACAAGTATAACTATCGGTACCGGTTAAATGTAGTAACGAATTGTGTTTACGTTCACAGAGCTTGCACGGACTAAACCGACAATCAGAAAGTAGATGCCCCATCCGTAAACAATTGCGACATAATTGTTTATTATCCACGAATTTAATTCTTTCCTTAATAGGTAAATTTAGGAAAGTGTAACACGAATATAAATAGTGATTGCCATTACAGGAAGGACAGTTAATTAAATTACGTTTACCGTTGTTAATATTGGATTTGCCTTTAGAACCGGTCGTGCTCGTAGATACATAACTATGTACAGACGCATTATTTTTATGTTGAATTGATTTTGTGTCGGTGATAACCGGTTTGCTTTGTGAGTTATTACGATTTGCGCTTATCATTTCTAACATATCCGCTTTATTTCTAAGAAATGAAAGCAAATCTTCCAACTTTAATTTTTGAGACGAAGTCGTGATAAGTGACCCTTTATGGTTTTCCCAATCGCGTTCCGTATTGGAGTCGAGTTTTGATGCGATTAAATAAATAATTAAAGTATCCCACGACTCTGTAGGTTCGTCTAACGTTTTAAGAGCACGAAGGTTTCGTAAGATAGTGTCAATTAACTTCCTAAGTTGCGATGCCGATTCCTGTTTTAAAACCGCTATAGAAAATAAAGATTTTAAATGATTGTGTACTAAAAGTTTAGTATTATGGAATCTATTTTCTAGCAGTTCCCACGCATGTAGGTAATTAATAGCCGTGAATTCCAATGCACTAATAACTTGTAGCGCAGCGCCACTGAGTGAAGATCTTAAATAATGGAATTTCTGAATCGTATCTAAGTCTGTACGCTTATGGATCATGGTGGTATACGAATTTTTATACTCAAGCCAGTGATCATATGATCCATCGAACGTAGGTAGTTTTATCTCCGGTAACTTGATGTTCGCACGAGAAGAATGACCGTTACAATTTGATTTTGAATCACAAGAACTTTCACTAGTCTTTCCACCTTCAATTAAACTTTCAGCAGTAGCTAATGCGTTGAAGTAAATTGACTCAAGAGCTTCTACGTAATCAATATTTGAAGAAACTTCTACCTCGGGACATAGAAGTTCTATTTGACCTTCTATGTCATTGAAAGTTTTAAAAAGGTCGTTACTAGCCTGCATTCGAAATTTAATTTCTTTAATTTGAAATTGAGATGGGGTAATATCTTGAAACGATTCTAAATATTTTTTAAAGTTGGTAAATCTACACTTAATGTTGCCTCGCTGTCTTTTGAGGTCAGAAAGGTTTCCTAACGCTTTTCTAGTGGGAGAAACTGACGAGCCACTTGGAGGCGCCACTAATTTATCCTCACCACCCATTATAAGGCTTACAGCAAAGAAAAGATACGTACTTACGGTTTTCACCTGCGCGGCAATCACAGTACAACGATTCTGTAAAACACAATAACACGATTTTAACACAAATTCGGTTAGGAGAGGAGTAGACGGGTTTGAACACCTGACCTGATGAATTTGCGGTTCACGATGCGATGAGAAGACAGGCGATTCCGTATTTCGACGTGCTTCTCCGTGATCCGGCCGAAGGATCAAAATGTTCAGTAACGGGGTCTTCAGGACTCTTCAATAACTTGTGTATTTAAAAATATTCGAATAATAGTTTATTTGACTGAATTTTACAATATATTAGAAATAAGTAGGTGACGGTATGTGTTCCGTACGGAGACAAAATCGTTAAGACGTACAAAAATGCTTCAAAAGTAGCGGGGTGTAAAAGACGCCCCCTGCGTTCAGTAATTTCGAGCTTCAAGCTTTTGTTCGGTCAATGAAAAAGAGATGGCGCTAGTTGGTGCGCCGACAACCTATATATTATAAAAACACTTCATTATAATTAGATACTGTAAGACACACGAAATAGAGAATTGTTTTTGTATAACATAATAAATATGGAAGAGATTATTGTATCAATAAATTATTATTATAATTATACCCGAAATTGTTTGACATGTTAGCAACAAGTTAGTCAATTAGTAAATTTCACAAAACTACTCCATACCTACCCAAAAGTCTAAATGCTTTCATCATTAACAATATTTCTTAGCGCGTTTACAACCACTTTCATAATTAACACAACATTCTGTATTCTTCCACTCCTGAAAATTGAAAAGGAAATTAACGCTGAAATTGTATCTGCATCGCTTCGTCCATCAACTTCAGAGTTTTTACAACAGGCGACCGGCATGCCGTCCGATTTTCCTCCTGCAAGTGAAACGGTGGATCGGTCTGGAATGGAGAACGTGCTGAGTACTATAAAAAAGATATGCATTGGTGGTCACAGGTTAACCTGCTGTGACCACGGCACAGTGCAACCTGATCGAAACATTCGAGACTTCAAACTTATGTAGTACAGTCAACGACAAAAGTAGGATATCATTAAAATATTTACAATAAATGGCATATTAATTTCGCACCCACGAAAAACTCAAGAACTCTCAAGAATCCCACCAATAACTCAAGAACCCTCAAATACCCTACAAGAAACTCAAGAACCCTCAATAACTCCATGAAACTCAAGAACCCTCAAGAACCCCATGAAAAACTGTAGAACCCCACGAAAAACTCAAGCACCCTCAGAACCCCAAGAAAAACTTAAGAACCCATAAAAACCGAACGAAAAACTCAAGGACCTTCAATAAAAATAAACAAAACTTCACGCCCGTATCCCCGAAGAGGTAGGCAGAGGTGTATGTGTCACACCCATGATTCACCAGTTATGTTTAGGTCCGCAATGTCCTATAGTATCAGTAGTCCGATTAAATGGTCCGATGATCGAACTACTGAGACTTTTTCGGCTCATTAGTCCGATGATGCAGATGATTATAAACCATCGGACTACTGAGTCTTTTAGTCCGATTCGACATTCCGAAATAAGAAATGGATGCAGTAGTATTAACAAGTCACGTTATCTTACACGTTAACTTTTAGAACCCTCAAGAGTCCCACAAAAACCCCAAGAACCCCAAGAAACTCAAGAACCCTTTAGAACCCCTTTAAAAAACGATGTATAAAAAATATCGGTTCGTAACACCACATTTATTTGCATTTAGACCTCCGACCAAGTTTATTAGTTTTATTTAGTGTTTCATTTTATGAAGATTTTCTTTGTATCTTACACTTTATCAATTTTGACGAACTCTGAGCTGTAGCGGTACAACGTTCGATTGCTAAGTCAGAGGACGCGGGTTCGATTCCCGCTCAGTGAAAATATTTGTGTGCATGAATATGAATATTTACATTGGTCTGATTGTTTCTATCTATAATATGTACGAGCATGTATTTACAAAAAAAAATGTATCAAAGTATGTATATCCGCATTCTAGAACCCATAACACAAGCTAATTAAGCTATACTTACTTTGGGTCTACATAGCGCTGTGTAGAATGTCGTAGAATATTTATTTATTTAATCGTGTAATGTAAATGTCATTTTACTAATTAATAAGCCTACCTACCCCTTATTTACGTACCATGATTAATATAAGTGGGTAAATGAAATCAAAATTGAGGTGCGATACCTTCTTGGTTCGCGGCTCGCTTTGCTAGACGGTACATTAATAATTAATTACGAATACGTGTACTACTTACACCAAATTAAATTCATATTTTGTGAATTCATAAGCTTTAAGTTTCGAGCTTTTTAAGGCTTCTGTCTCACCGTCAGCGAGAGAATAAGAACAAGGCAGAGTTTGTTTTAATATTTCTTTATTCTGATTACGTTAATTGTTGAATCTCTGTTATTATTACGCTTATTGAAACTCGAATTCGTAGGGCGAATGCAAAACGTATTTACTTGAACAGAAGCTTCACCAAATAAGCATTACACATAATATAACATAACTTATAATATATGTAAATATATTCATAAAGTTGGAACTCAAATTTACAGCAACGAAATGCAATTACAAAGTTGTGCACACAAGTTATCAGTTAAATTGGTTTGTTTTTCCAAAGTACTGACTTTATGTTTTTAGACAAAATCTGGAGCTTACTAGCTTACACAATGTAACATGTTTTAATGAACATAACACAAGCTTTTAATATCTACATATTCTACCGGGCTGTTTGGCCGTGGTCCAGATGAAACTTGTGTTCCAAACGTTTCGTCGATCACTTCAGTGCTACAGGCGACTTCTCTGCGCACATTCATTATCTTTGATATACATAACGTAAATACTAGACATAAAAACAATCTTATGGTCTGTAATAGTCGACTCCACAAGATTAGTAATTCCTTTCAGGGTAACTGTATACGCTTCTACAACAGGCTTCCTAGTGAAATCAAGAATCTACCTCTTCATAAATTTAAAAGCCAAATTAAAAGTAAACTCTACCAAAAAGGCTATTATAAAATTCAAGACTATTTAGACGACAAACAAGCTTGAATATAAACTGTTTGCTCTCTCTCTCTATGCTACTAAAACGAAATATTGTACTTAGGTTAAGTAAATATGTTTGTAAATAGACCAAAAAAAAACAGCCCGCTGAGTTTCTTGCCGGAGTCTTCTCAGGACAGGGCCGCGTTTCGAACTGGTGGTCCACTTGCCAAACATTAGATTAATTTTTTTGACGTTTTGTAAGTGCCGTATTAATGGTCTATAGAATAAATGGTTTTTGACTTTGACTGAGAAGTCGCCGCTGACGAGAATTCTACGCACTCGTCGCCTAAAGCCTAAAGAGACGCTACAAGCTTTTAAGTATACAAGTTAATAATGTTGTGTTCTGAGTGAATTCACAGTTACAAAGGAATACACTTGATTATAATTCAAGTGATCCCGTAATGTATTATAGGAATACCTTCAAATACGAATCGCTACACTTACAAAATACAAATATATTTTATTCATTCGTCGTATCATATTATGTCTATTTTATCAAACAGTCTCCCCTCCACAAGTATGTACCTGAGTTAATTTAATTTGCAGAGTTTTCCTCTCGATACAGACGAAGTTGAAATTTATCTGTTTTGCTTACTTTGTAATATTTTATTTTTGAAACAATATTCGTTCATTATAAATATGATAGGTTTTGAATATCTGATACATAAAAATCTATGTTCTGTCAGTTCCGTTCATAAAATAGCTATACAACTCTTGTCAACTGCTACTTGTGCAATGGCCATAGGTCTTTCTTTTTATACGTGTGGAAACCCCCACGGGCTTCACCCCATCGGTGCCGACCATGGGGTGGGTGTGTCGGAATCGGACCGACTAAAACCACACGGTTTCCTCCCCAAGTGTCCATTTCCGGGTACCCCGGGTAAGACCGGTTGGAGAGGCACCACGGTGACCTCTCCTACCGGATGTGCCAGATATTTACCGGACACGGGTGCTTCGGTAAGTATCTATGGCGCATCCACCGGGAGACAACGCCGCAGTGCCAGCACCGCGAGGATCCTGGCGAAGACACGGCGCTCCACACGTTGGTGGAGTGCCCTGCGTGGGCGAGTCAACGCCGGGATCTCGTTGCGGTCCTGGGCGTGGACGTTCTCTCGTTGGAGACCATGGTGGCTGTTACCGACGCAATGACCCTTAGAATAAGCCAAGATACATCTTAGTTTATAAGTCTCACCTGAATGTCTGCTTACCTACATTATTGGTATATTTTGTGATAAATGTGTAATAAACGGTGCGCCGTATGCAGTACTTGGGGGCCGGGCGTCAGAGGGGAATGAAGGTTGCGTGGTGGGGGGCGGACCAGCTAACATCTGTGTCCGCCATAGAACGCTGTGTGCGGCGACACTATTGCAAACCTACCTACTTTTTTTTGCACCCCTCTTCCTGTCGGCTACAGTGGCCATAGGCCTTTACTTAAACTAAAGCCGCTATTGAATTAGTGATATGATATATTTTTGCGAATTTTACTCCAATGCGAAGCGAAGTAGGCCTCTCCCAATAATTACCTACCCTTTAATGTGTATAAAACAATATAAGTAACCAAAATTATCTAATATTCCCCAAACCCTCCAGCTAAGCTAAATTGTAGGTCAATCGTGTAATGTCCAGGATTCGGACCCAGGACCTCTCGATCGTACGACCGACTCATTAACCACTAAGCCACCAACGCTAGTTGCCTCATCCAATGTTGACTTGGCTTACTTTTTAAGGTTCCGTTGCCAAATGGCAAAAAATGGAACCTTTATGTTATGTTATGCTTATAGATTCGTCATGTCTGTATGTCTGTCCGTCCGTATGTCACAGCCATTTTTCCGAAACTATAAGAAATATGCTGTTGAAACTTGGTAAGTAGATGTATTCTGTGAACGGCATTAAGATTTTGATACAAACATAGAAAAAAAACAATAAATTTTGGGGGTTTCACCATACTCAGAACTAAAACTCAAAAATTTTTTTTTCATCAAACCCATACCTATGGGTAGGTCTTCAAAAATGATATTGAGGTTTCTAATATCATTTTTTTGTAAACTGAATAGTTCGCGCGAGAGACACTTCCAAACTGGTAAAATGTGTGCCCCCCCCCTTGTAACTTCTAAAATAAGAGAATGATAAAACTAAAAAAAATATATGATATACATTACCATGTAAACTTCCACCGAAAATTGGTTTGAACGAGATCTAGTAAGTAGTTTTTTTTAATACGTCATAAATCGTAAACGACAATTTACCTTTCATTCAATCAACTCAAATATAAAAATTTTACTTGCTGCTACGGAACCCTTCATGGGCGAGTGCGACTCGCACTTGGCCGGTTTTTATTTTAGAAATTTATTAAACCCTCCATAGTAATCCAATCTCGGTTTGATTGCGTTCAGGGGTCAGCAAGTGCATAGCCGGGCAGGGGGATTGTGGTCGTAGCACTAGTAGGACCCGTGGGTGTCATGCGGTGCTGCGACGACAATCTTCTTCTGATGAGGCCGTCAAGCTGAGTGCCACCATTGTTAACATGGTACGTGTATGTAATGGTGACCCTCTTTCCTGAGACTTTACCTTCAGCTTACCATCAGGCGAGGTGAAGTCAAATTGACATGTCCTAAATATAAAAAAAAAAAAAAAAAAGGCGTGTCAGTAGGTGTAAGGTGGAAGAGATCAGGTTAGGCATGTGTAAGTTTCAGCTTCTTGGGCATGACCATAGTCATCCTTAAAAACTCAAAAGGTATTTAATTCGCATAAATGATATAAATGGTGAGGAGTACAAGATGTACCATGTTTTTTTTCGTTCCGAAATCGCCATGGATACCCCTCCGCCGGCCAGCAGGGGCGGTTATGTCGGGCTTGAACCGACTAAAACCGCACGCCGTCTCGGGTTTTCAGACGGCGGGGAGTAAGGTTACCCATAAAGCATATCCCTCGCACCCCGACACACTGGGCCATCTCCGGTTTCGAGATGGCCCCCTCGGGTTTGGGAACCACAATGTCCCCGTCTTGCCCCGGTTCGGGGGAGGGGCGCTAGTCGCCCCGCCGTCCCGGCCTGCTTCTGCTGGAGTGACAGGCGGCCTTACCTGCCACCCCAGGCCTGCGCTCTTGGAGGACGGAGGTCGTTAAGCGACCTCCGGCGCTAGACTACCCAACTAACGTCTACCAAATGAACCACTGGTTCATAACGCAGCCCCGTCCTGTTAGTGGCCTATTTACAAACATGTTTACTTAATCTAATTACAATGTTTTGTTTTAGTATCACTGATCAGTTCTTTTCCAAGCTTGTTTGTTATTAAGACGACTATGTCCACACAAAGAGTATTTCCTCTGTAGGGACTGGTCGTGGGTACTGAGTGTTCACTTTTGTCAGATTTGAGTTTTCAAATCTAAAAGACGCTAGCCTTTTCGGCAAAGTTTCGTTTTAATTCGATTAAATTCTATTTGGAGTTGAGTTCATTAAAAAAAAGAACTGTATAATAAATACTACAGAATAGTTCTACAGTATTTGAAACATTCAATCTATAGATTTAGTTTGGAAAAAGTGAATATCCAGGACGGGACTTGAACCCGCGACCAGTCCGTTACAGGGAAAATACTCTGTCCTATTGAGCAATCTGAACACATCCTAAAAATTCGAAATTCGTAAGGGTAAGGAGAAAGGGACTGATCGTGAAGTCTCTACCTGAATTTTCACTTATTCTGAACCAAATCTATAGGAAATTTTTTCTTACTCATTACTTCAAAATTTCATTGAACTCAAATCTAATTAAATTAATTTATGTATTTACGTGTAGTCACATATTATAATATATATGTCATCATCATCATCAGCATCATATCAGCCGTAGGAAGTCCACTGCTGAACATAGGCCTCCCCCAACGACTTCCATTTCGATCGGTCTGTAGCGGCCTGCGTCCACCGAGTCCCTGCACTCTTTGTTAGGTCGTCTGTCCACCTTGCGGGGGGCCTTCTACGCTGCGCTTGCCGTTACGTGGTCTCCACTCAAGAACCTTTCTGCCCCACCGGCCATTGGTTCTCCGAGCTGTGTGCCCTGCCCACTGCCACTTCAGTTTGCTGACTCGCTATGCTATGTTGGTAACTTTAGTTCGTCTTCGGATCTCCTCGTTTGTGATTCAATCTCGTAGAGAAACCCCAAGCATAGCCCGTTCCATAGCTCGCTGTTTGACCCCGAGCTTCCTTATGAGAATCCCATAGTGAGAGATAATATATGTATGTTTATAAATATCGAAATTCTAATAAAATGATATCCGAAATAAATATAATATTCATATTAAAAGTAATCTCTTCTAAAAATATAATTCAAAAGCGTATAACTCATATCAACACCTTTTGTACTGAAAATACAAGTGTATATATGAGGTACGTGAATAATTTTCTTTAACACATATTTGGAATTATAACTTGGATCTATGCTTGACTACTTCATTTCACACCTTTATTAAAAACACGCACGTTGTAACATAAATCAATTTTTGAGCTGAGTGAGACGAAGTCGAGCGAAAGCTCCTCATACCAGACTTCAGGATTTTCTTTGTCACAGGTCTCCTCCTAAACTACTAATCCAATCAGAACCAAATTTTTCATGATTAAAGAGGTCAATCCGAGGAAGGTTTATGGATATATTTTGAAAAAATTAATGCTACGAGTACCATAGAGGAATGATCACCGTTAAAAAAATTACAAATGGAATTACATAATAACCGCTCGAGACACTGTGACCAAACTTTACACGCTCAGAAAGCATGTCCATAGTTGTGACTTTCAAAAAATATTTTCGAAATCGGACTTGCCACGGAGGAATGATCACTGTTCAAAATTTTCAAAATCTGATTCTCTCATTGTCTCACTCAGCTCAACATTGCAAGCAGCGATTCGCCTTGCAGACCTAGTAGAATTATGACACAATTGAATCATTTTTGATGTTAACACGTGCGTGTTTTAAGGTAGACCTATTAACGTGACAACAGTGACATCGTAAACCAAAATTACGTCGATGTGTACGATTTGGCTTTGATTGTGTCCAATCATCCTCCGTAGAGATGTATATTGAAAAAAAAAAAGGTTTTATTTCACGATTGTTAAAGTCAGACTAGCTGTCACTTTTTAAGCAGAACAATTTGATCTATGTAATTGGAATACAAAAGTTGGAGAGGAAAACACAATTCGCATTTGATCTATGAAATCGTTCAAAACTAATATAATCACTTATATACACATATTATAAACACTTAGTGGTAATGGAACCATATCGCGATGTAATTCGACCCTGACGCCATCTATCCAGAGCCAAGTAAAATTTTACAAATAAATCGTTCTGAACAATGATTTAAAAAAAAAACCTGGCGTCGTCGTTTTTTTTCTATATTTCGTTTTTTTTTCAGAAAATGTGTAACACACACCTAACTAAAATGGAACGAAAAAAATATTTTGGTTGTTTTGTTTTTAATTATCGTCAAATTATGTTTAAATCAATAGGTACCTATTATTCCGGCGGGGGGGTTATCCGAAGGGATTTCCGCACGAAAAAAAAAAAAAAAGGTACCTATTATTCGGCGTGGGAGGTGCCGAGGCGTGACCTCGTGGCAGCCATCGGGGTGGGAGTCCTCTCGCTCGGCAGCATGATTGCGGCAATGGTGCGGAGCGCGAGCGCGTGGGTCGCCGCCATTTCCTTCTGCGAGCATGTGATGCTCGCGAAGGAGATGGCGGAGCATTCTTACAGCCCGGCGTCTGCAGACCCGAGACGGCGTGCGGTTTTAGTCGGTTCAAGCCCGACATAACCGCCCCCGCTGGCCGGCGGGGGGTTTCCGAGGGGATTTCCGCACGAAAAAAAAAAAAGGTACCTATTATTATGAACTTAGAAAACACCGTGGTTCCCAAACCCGAGGGGGCCATCTTGAAATTGAATATGGCCCAGAGTCAGTCGGGGTGCGAGGGAAATGCCTTATGGGCCCTTACACCCCGGCGTCTGACGACCCGAGACAGCGTGCGGTTTTAGACGGTTCAAGACCGACATAACCTCCCCCGCTGGCCGGCAGGGGGGTATACGAGGGGAATTCCAAACGAATGAAAAGGTACTTTAGACAAAGCAGTTGTAACGTTGTGGATTCTTTATAAATCAAATTTAAAACTATATCCTTAAATTAATCGATATTTTAGTATGTTTCGATAACTTATTACTAATTATCTATAGTTGTGCGAGCGAGATTGGACAACACAAGCCCAGTTATCAACTGACGGCTCTTAAATCGTCCCTTTCCTTGGAACCTTCGCCGAGGAAGGTCACTTTGACCCCGTGGCCAACTGCTGTCGGCTCCGGGTAAGTTTTGAGATCAACATTTCCTACTTCTTTCTACAGGTGAAGACTTTCCAACGGTGCAGCTTATTGCTTGCTAAAATGCATGGCTTAATATATTTTATTGTATTCTGTGTGCTATTTCCGCCTACGTAATTAGTGCCACGAGGCCGATGACCCCTAAGGTCAGAGGTCGCGGCACCAGATTGTGCTGCCTATTTATATTCCTTTTTGTTATAGCTTCTAGCTACGCTGCATTGCCGCTGGGAGATTCTCTTCACCTGCTATTTTAGCGGGTCACTTGGACGTAATCACCTAGTGACAAACTGACCCGCACTTTTTCTATTACCAGGGTCTACGCACCGGGCTTCGCAGCATCATGGCGGTAGCGAGGCACACCAGCGGAGACCCTGGCACGCCAGCAACATCTAGCCCCGTGTCCACTATCTAAGTGCATACTACCATCTTTGCACAACGGACCGAACAACGCCACGGCAGAGTATTTATTACGAATCCATCCCCTGAGTTTCATTTATTCTAATACCTAATGTAAATTCATGTAACGTTCTCTATTACCGATTATATTGTCATAATATATTGTAATCGACTTTTTATTTACCTCTGCTCGCCCTAGCCGGTAGTTAGTCTCGATTACATTCATTATTTAATTAAATTTTACAGTGCATGTAACCCTTAACTTTATGTAAACTTCTTTAAAACCCTCCATAAAACTCTCACCGTTACACAGTTGATTTGCAAAGTCCTGCCCACCAAGCAATGGGGTTCAATTAATTCACTAATGGAATTTAGGAATAGAGAAATCCCCATCCGTAAATGGTATACATCAGAGAGTATTGTCAATTATTAGAAAAAAAAAAATATCTCAGATAAAAAAAAATTGTTTTGTTTACAACTCTAATCCTCCGAGCCTTTGGCGGACACAGTAGGGGTCGACTTATCAGTCTAACTAAGAAGTGTGATCGTTCGCCTTAGTTCCATTGCTCAGTTCCATGATGGTACTACTGCGAATTTTCTTTCGCATTAGTACCATTTATACGTCATAATGAGATGATGGAACTACTGCGAATACTCAAATTAGAATTCTCAATTGTACCATTATGTTAATTATCTATGGAATGGTAAAAAGAAGCATTCAACTTTTTTTTTTTTTTTTTTTTTTATATTTAGGACACGTCAATTTGACTTAACCTCGCCTGATGGTAAGCTGAAGGTAAAGTCTCAGGAAAGAGGGTCACCATCACATACACGTATCATGTTAACAATGGTGGCACTCAGCTTGACGGCCTCATCAGAAGAGGATTGTCGTCGCAGCACCGCGTGAACCCCACCGGTCCCACTAGTGCTGCGAACACAACACAACTGCAATAATACCACCACACATTTGATTACTGCAATTATATTCCAAAAATAAGTAAAGTGGGTTAGGTTAGGTTAGAACTGTGACCCAACGGAGAAGAAGGAACGAAGAAGTGGCTGAAATTCGATATTTTCCATGGAGCGACAGCCATCTGCCCTCCACAACCCACAGGCGATTGAAATTCTTCAGTAAGACCAGTTCTCCGACTCTTTAGAGCTTCAACTACCCCTAACGACTGCCATTGATGTTCTTGTGGAAACCGAGACCGAGGGCTTAACGTAATCTCCGAGGCACGGAGAGGTCTCAATGTGTTAAGAATAGTCACCCATCCTAAGAATGACCCGGCTGAAATTGCTTTACTTTGTAATGCGTTAACTTACTCCTTATGCCTTTTGCCTATTCTGCATAATTTTACGTCATATACGAATTCTTTTTTTTCCGAACGTGCCATATTTTGATCGGATCGGATTATACTAGGCCATACTGTAGTTTTCAAACATTTGTTTTTTTTGGACAGCATAGAAGAGTTACGGACTGAATTTAGACAGTACAATATTTCGACATGTAGCGAACTTTGATAACACATATATCGACAAGTCATTGCTTCGACAGACAACTATTAGACAATACACACCTTCGAATTAACACTACTTCGACAGGCGATTATTCGACATACCACTAGTTTGACAGATTTTTTTAACATTCTCCCAAAATAATAATGCTGTGAAATGTATTAAAAAACGTGCCCTACCTAATTAAATATGTACCCAATCAATTGAAACATCAATTCTGGCTCTGTTGGGGTCACAGTTCTAACCTAACCTAACCCAGTTTACTTCAACGAAAGACTACAAAAAAATAAACTGTCGAACTAGTGGTCATTCGAGGATGTATCTTGTCTAAGTATTGTCTGTCGAATAATCGTTTGTCGAAGTAGTGGTAATTCGAAGGTGTGTGTTGTCTATTGTCTGTCGAAGCAATGACTTGTCGATCTATGTGTTTTCGAAGTTTGCTACATGTCGAAGTATTGTACTGTCAAAATTCTGTCCGTAAATGAGCATAGAATTGTATTTATCTAGGCTTACACATGTTTTAAAAGAATATTGGCATGACAAAAATCCTCTATCTCTCCGATGTTGCAATAAATATAAGATTCTAGACATCTAACGATTTCGAAATACACTTAGTACGTAGTTTATTGTGTCTAGCCGAAAACCAATATGAGAAATTATTTTCACGAACTTTTTTTTTTCGTATATTATTAAGATAGTAAAGAAACACGTCTCGTCTGAAGGTAAGTGACTACCGCAGCCTATGAACGGTTAGAACACAAGAGAACGGATGCGTGAAGTGTGCACACAGTGATTTTAATCTTCGTTGAAAACCAGGGGTGTTATAAGCATAACATAAACATAACATAAACTCACGCCTATATCCCCGAAGGGGTAGGCAGAGGTGCTAGCACCCACATTTCGCCAGTTTATGTTTAGGTCCCATTGTAATAGGTGGCGAGCCTATTGCCATTAACCGGGCACTTATATACCTGCGATAAATACACACATAAGTTCGAAAAGCATCGAAAAGTCATTGGTGTGTGCCATGGTAAAACCTGGGATCGAACCCGAGACCTAGTCTCATCAGTCCATTACCCATACCACTAGGCTACCGCGGCTTATTTAGGTGTTATAAGAGTAACCTATAATGTTCGTGGATTTGTATATATGTGTATATGTATTTCTAGCTGTATTTTCATAGCTCCCAAACGGATAGACCGATTTAAATGCAGATGGTTCTTCGCTATAGGCGCTTAAGCTTTCCTAGTTGACGAAGGGATCTTACTTACTCCCACAGGTCCAGTGAAATTTGATGTACAGAGGCATTGAGAGTATTTTTATGACCTGACCTATTCCTCAGCAATTTACAGTAAATATAGTATGTTTGGGCTCATCCAAATAGTCTCAATGAATAGTTGTTAGATACATGTAATATTCGTAGCGCTAATATACATTTTTTTTCGTGCGGAAATGATTGAGTGTAGTCAAACCTCTCAACCAGCAAGCCACATATAATATCACCGCTATATCATCGAAAACAGGGTCAATAACACAATATACATTCAATTTATACAACAAATATATACTTCAACATCTCGCACAATACAGATTCGGATAAAAGCCTTTTGAGTTACATCTGGTCGTGACAAGCACTTGTTATACTTATTTATACTTTATTTTGACGTACTAATAGCGCTGGCGGCTTAACAAGAGGTCAGAACTATTTTCAACGGATACAGAAAGATTATAAAGGAAAAACCCTGTATTTGACAGAAAGTGAGGATGGCGTATATTTTCTACCTATACTATTACTAGGTCTGCAATTCATTCTGCTGTTTCACCAGGACTTTTTCTAACAGTGATAATTCCTCAATGGCTAGTCCAAATTTCGTTTTTCTTTTTTCGTCTTGTGTATGTTAATAAATTACTTAATTTAATATCAATCGTGTGAATGAGACATTTTTGTTCATTGATAATCAGATTTTGAAAATTTTGTTCGGTGATTATTCCTCCGTGGTACACATGAATTTTTAATTACATAGCCTATGGTCCTTCCCATCAGTAACATCTTTGCTTGTGTGAAATTTCATTAAAAACGCTTCAGTCGTTTGGGAGGAGAAAATGATCTAACGAAAATACATGAGTCTTCTAAAAAGAGCAAAGCTCTAACGAGCTTCGCTCAACTATTATAAAATTGAAAATTAGTTGTGTCTGTACATTGGAGATATAAGAAAAAAACTTGGGTTACGTTGAATTAAAGTTTCTGAACTCAAAAATATATTTTTTGGAATTCTTATCTGTTTGTCTGTTTCTTCGCGATAGACGCAAAAACTTCTGAACGGATATTAATACGGTTTCTTCAAGTTCAAGATCTTAGTCAAACTTAAAATCAATGATTCCAAGGGCGATAAATTGGTTGAGTAGAACCGGAGATATGACCAGTAGTTGTTATAAGCGACTTCCACGCGCTAGCTAGTTTTAAATATGATGCCTTCTTACTTGCAGTGCAAATATATTTGTGAACCTGAATAATGGTTTCCCAGATGCGGCCAAAAGTTGGATTTTGGAGCGGATCCGTTAATTGTTTTTTTGTCTTCTTTTGTTTTAATTAGGATTAGCGCACGACCTCCGTCCTCCATGAGCGCAGGCCTGGGGGTGGCAGGTAAGGCCGGCTGTCACCCCAGCAGAAGCATGCCGGGACAGTGGGGCGACTAGCGCCCCTCCCCCAAACCGGGGCAAGACGGGGACACCGTGGTTCCCAAACCCGAGGGGACCATCTCGAAACCGGAGATGGCCCAGGGTCAGTCGGGGTGCGAGGGATATGCCCTATGGGTATCCTTACACCCCGGCGTCTGTAGACCCGAGACGGCGTGCGGTTTTAGTCGGTTGAAGCCCGACATAACCACCCGCGCTGGCCGTTGGTTGGGTATCGAAAGGGATTTCCGCACGAAAAAAAAGGCTATCACTACCGGCGTTACATGTAGAATATACTGCTTCCGGGTTGTTTGGCCGTGGTCCATATGAAACTTGTGTTCCAAACGCTCTCTCAAAAGCTCTCGTCGTCGCCACCGATGAGAGCTCTACGTACTCGTCGCCGTCCGGACTTGAACCACTCAAGATGCCGACCGCAGTGATCGACGAAACGTTTGGAACACAAGTTTCATATTGACCACGGCCAAACAGCCCGGAAGCAGTATATTCTGAAGAAGTATGTTTATCCGCATTCTAGAATCCATAACCCAAGCTAGTTGAGCTATGCTTAGTTTTGGTCTAGATAGCGCTGTGTAGAATATTCTAGAATATTATTTAACTTGCCTTTTACTTATTCGTTTACTTCAGGGTGTGAGTGAAAAAGTTGAGCAGAACATAGTAGTTTGTTCAAAAAAATCGTTATTGGTATCGGGTTTCGGTTTGACGCAATAAATCATTTGAAAGCATCGGATGTCTTGAATACTTTTTATAGCCGCAGAGCACCAAATAGGTCCAGCCAATATTGTATTGGAGTTTTGATTGTATAGACGGTAGAAAATATTCTGATATTGTCGGAAGCACACGTGAATATTAAACACTATACTATTTCCATTTCTTTATTTTCTCGATGACAGTTCTAATTTGATAGTTGTAGTGTTGTGACCAAATTAGTAATGATATCGATCGCATATATTTATTATGTTTTGAACAAAGAAAAATACAACAAAAATATTCAAATATATTTTTTCAAGGTGGGAACACATAATGGCCCACTGCCATGTATTGTTTGTTTTAATCTGTCACTCGCAACAAGACGGTCGTGCTATATAGTCACTACATTTCTGTTCGCTGAGTTTTTTCACATTATCCATACGTTACGTTGTGTATTTTGTGTTCCTCCGTGTTGATTGCTGGCCAGCTGTCAAATATCAAAATGCCTAAAGGATCTGTTCTGAAACGGCAGGCGAGAGAACTGGTGATCAAGGTTCGTAATTACTTTGAAACAGAGTATCAAAATGGTGGCCCCCTATTACCACTGTCGCAAGTGCGAGCGCGTGTTGCGGCCGTATTAGGAATTAGTGGAGCTACTGTTTCAAAAATTACTACCGAAGCTTACGGTACAAGCGGCATGCAGGAGAATAAACTTCGTACGCCGAAGAAAAAACGCCAACCACGTCATGTGATATCGGTTGTTAACTTCGACGCTGACGCTATTCGCCGTCATATATATGACTATTACTTGCGCAAAGAAATTCCAACACTTAAAAAACTTGTTGTTTCTTTACGTGAATGTGGTTTGTTCCATGGCCAAAAATCGTCATTTAGCTTGGTTTTGAAAGAAATTGGATTTTCTTAAAAATCGGACAAACGTAAAATATTGATGGAGCGTCACGACGTTGCTATGGCTCGCTGCGAATTTTTGAGCGAAGCCAAAAAGATATCAGATTGGTTAAATGTTATTTTCACTGACGAGACTTGGTTAAATGCAAACCACACAGTATCTAAGAAATGGACTGACGACACCGCCACTTCCACTAGTTCAGTTTCAATGGGTAAAGGTGAACGCCTTATCATATGCCATGCAGGGTCTACGAAAGGATTCGTGTCAGATGCTTTACTGGCCTTTAAATCCAAGAAAACAGTGGACTACCACGAAGAAATGAACACGGAGATTTACGAAGGATGGTTTAAAGAAATGGTGCAATCTCTGGAAGAACCGTCGATAATTATTATGGACAACGCTACATATCACTCCAGACAAATTGATAAAATGCCGACGCAGGCCAATAAAAAACAAGAGATAATTGACTGGCTCCAACGTCATGGCGAAAATGTGGATAATACTTTATTAAAAGTACAATTAGTGGATATTTTAAAATCGAAAAAAAGCCTACCTAAAATATATATTACCGACGAAACAGCTGCCGAATGCGGTCATTGGGTTCTTCGACTTCCGCCGTATCATTGCCAGTACAATGCTATAGAATTAATATGAGCACAAATCAAAGGACACGCCGCTCGAAACAATACCCATCTCCCTTTTACGGCAAACAAGATGTTAGATTTATTAAAAAATGCATGTGCGGAAGTAAATACTGGGAAAAAATTGTGAGAACCCAAAACATTATAGCGTCGGATTGGGAAATTCATGTGGCATTCGATAATATAGAAGTACAGGAACTTATAATAAATATTGGGGAGAGCTCATCGAGTGACAGAGACGATTCATCAGATTTTGATTAAAATAAATAAATAAAGAATCAACATAATATAATTACATCATGTAATGAATACTAGTTAATAAATTTGTACAAAATTATCCGGCAATAGTTTAGTTTCTTACATTTAAAAAAAAATATCGGGTCTGTTATTGTGTTACGTTTATCGATAGCTCCATCCCTATCAGTTTCTCCGACTCTGCTATGACCTTGTACGTGCGTAAGCGTCATATTTTTATTAAATAATGTATACATAATGTAAAAAAGACGTTCGTTCAAGTTTCCACAGGAGCTGTCATCGAGAAAATAAAGAAATGGAAATAGTATATCAACCCTGCCTCGCTTCGCTACGTTTTAACTCAAGCCATACATAATATACAGCCTATGTCCTTGGGTATAATAAACCTTTCAAATGGTGAAAGATTTTTCGAATAAGTGCTACAGTTCTTTAGATTATCACCGACATATAAACAAACTCATATTATACGGCCTCTCTTTTAGTACAGATTACTTAGTATACTTAATATAGAGCTCCGCTAAGGGCTATGGTCATTAAGCACATGTTTAGTGACGGACATTTTAATAACATCCCTGTAGTGGTAATAATACATTTTAATAAAACATTTTTTTATAAACCGTTTTTTTTTTACGTGTTACCCCCACGGGCTTCACCCCATCGGTACCAACGATGGGATGGGCGTGTCGGAATCGAAGCGATTAAAACCACACGATGTCCTCCCCAAGTGTCCATTGCCGGGCACCCCGAGTAAGCCCTCGAAAGGATAACCCCAGGGCTACCGGCGGACTTTGGTTGCCCTCGCGGCCTCGCCTATGGGGTCGGGTTTGAACCGGCGACGGTCATTTGGCAGGTTTGTGTAATAAACACACGACACGCCTCTTTCTTTTCCTGCTTCTGTAAGTACAGCGAGTCGGCCAACTGCCGTCCTCAGGCCCCAATCATGGAGGTCGGTAGTCCCGGGCGTAGAAAACTGCGGCGTCCTCACCTCACGGAACTCAAGGGGCAGGGTTCTTTCCCGATCCTTCTCCGCCGCCTCTTTTGAGCTCATTACCTGCTCGTAGATTTTTAAATACCTTAAACTTTTTTCACTTCTGCCTGAAGCCATATCTGAAGTCAACTGAGACAAAGCCGCGGACTAAATCTAGTAATTTATACTGACGAGTGACACCGTGACCAGAAGCTAGTGTCATATACAGACTGCTAAATCTTTAATTAATTATCTACCTTCTTTCATAAAAGCTTTCGTGTTAATGGAATCAACTACAATACTAGTCATTCTTGTTAAAGAAAGCCAATCGTGAACCTCCATTACGTTACTCCACTATAAAAGAGCTAGATAATGATTAATTACTTACCAGTCACGGGTCGCGAATGAATGAGTCGGTCGTGGATTGAATGCCCACCTTTAATGAGTAATACGTCGTGTATTAGGGCAATACATTAGTCGTATCAAGGCTTCGACATATGGGGATGTTCGCAGCAGATTACGAGTATGAAGAGATAAATGTATTTTTGCTGACGATCTCGCAATACTGACGCGCAATCCAAAACAATGTCAGGAACTATTAAAGGAAGTCGATGAGTTCTGTTCGTGGACAAATGGACTGAGGACGAAGCCCAGTAAGTGTCACTGTCTATGTCTGGGTAGACGGGACACCAAATTTACCTCTTACGACCCGGGACTCTTCATTGGGGGTAAACCAGTTTCCATAGTCGCTGAATCGGTGCCATTTAAATTTCTTGGGAGAAAGATAGACTATAAAGGACGCACACCATCCTTAGATGAAGTTGTCGATACGTTTATAAATGACCTAAATAAGATAGATCAGATACCACTAAACAATATCAAAAAAGCTTGGATATATGACAACTACTTAACATCACGTCTGACTTGGCCTTTTCTGGTGTATGAATTCGGTAAAACCTTACTGGCGAAAATAGATGCAACTGTCATAAAATCGCTAAAATCGTGGCTTGGACTAGCGCACTCTGCTGATTCCTCTGCTCTATTTAGGGATCAAAATAATTTTGGGATGAAACTTAAGAAACCATCGGAGCTCTATAAACATCTTAGAGTTACCAAAGCCCACATCTTAGGAAAATCCCAAGATGTCACAATCAGGGCACTCCCAAAAGATAATAACGCGTCCGAGCTTGAATCTAGACTTCTATTCCATAAACGATTTATGATAGGGGCCCAGTCAAACAGAGTGGGGTTGGGAGTACGAGAGCCAGAAAGGGACCAGGATATACTTAAGTCCTTTCTGAAACAAGACGAAAATGATAAATATCGAGTGCACGCGATGAATTTGGAAATCCAAAATGAATGGTTGACAATGGGAGAGTTCTGCATACCGATGGCCTTAAAGTGGCGCACCTTGATCTATGACTGGTCGCCGGCCCTGTTAAAATTTTATCTTAACGCCTTTCAGATGACCCTCCCAGACCAGAGTAATCTGGTAAGGTGGGGGAAGGCCACAGAAAAACAATGTTATACTTGTGGTGAGGCAATAGGGACGGCTAGACACATATTAGTAGGATGTAGGGTGCTTCTCGATAGAGGCCATTACTCACGCCGCCACGATAAGGTGCTTATCATCATACGTGAAGCAATGAGTCTGGCAGTAGCTAGAGCCCAAAAAGGATTGACTACTAACAGACGTCATATCAACTTTGTGTCTGAAGGTTCATCCATAACACCCAGGAACAAACCTTATTCAATCTTAGATACTGCCCCAGATTGGACTCTCCTAATCGACACGTATGAAAAGCACTACAAAATTCCGGAGGATGTTGGGGTTTCGTCATCTAGACCTGACATATTCCTATATTCTAAGAGATTAAAACATGTGGTTCTTGTGGAACTTACTGTACCGTGGGAAACAAATATACCGAAGGACCACACAATAAAGAAAAATAAATACTATGATCTCACAAACGAATTAATCAAAAACGGTTACGTGGTTAATTTGTATGCAGTGGAAGTGGGAGCGAGAGGTATACCAGCAAAATCTCTCTATAACCTACTTAAAGATCTAGGCCTATCGAGAGCTACAATAAGCTCATTACTAGGACGAATGTCTAAAGCGGCACTAGTAGGTTCGTATCAAATTTGGTTAGGCAGGGAGGGGAACTTGGGTAGTGAAGGTGAGTGTTGATGTACATCAACAAAAGGGGCCCCTTCTAAACCTACACTTGGGTCGCAAGTCCCAGGCACTGTCCCGAGTTCCCAACTCAGCAACGCGATGGACCCGGCACCCGCACGGAGAATCCATGGATTGCTAAGATTACGGTCTCTATTGGACTGTTCATGTACACATAAATTTAAATTGGAAAAGCTTATATCCTTGACAGGACTTGTACCCGCGAACGGCCCCTTTCTAGCGGGAATACTCTGACCAATTGAGCTGGAAACGTCCTGGATATTCGACATTTTCCCAGGCACCGGAAAAACAGAATGGATACGCGTCCTAGACGTGTCATTGGAACGCCCCTCGACCCGACAGGACACATATAGTACGCGCTTCTGTTCTGTTTGCCCGGCGCCCTGTATATGCGTTTTGGGATGAGGTTGGAGCTATCTACCGAAAATAGGAGAGTTTCGAATATCCAGTGTGTACAAGTAGAATTAACAATTTAACATCAATACGATCCTTTATTGCCCATGGTCCACCTGCGTAATCCACCGCATTCATGAAAAATTACTTCTTACCATTATTTCACCTCATTTGATACGTTGAAAAGTGGTGATAGCCCAGTGGTGTACATAATGGACTGCCGAAACGGTCTCCAGTTCGATCCCCAGTCGCTCCGGGTACACACCTCTGACTGTTCCTAGTTATGTGTGTATTAAAATGTTAATTATCGCTCGCTTAGAAATGTGCCCGGTAGATGGCAATATTCTCGCCCCCTATTACATTGGGACCTAAACATAAATGGCGAATCGTGTGTGTGTGATACACCTCTGCCTACCCCTTCGGGGATACAGGCGTGAAGTTATGTGATACGCCAAAGATGAAGTCTCAGGAATTAAGACCGTCATTCTAGAGCTAAAGCAATGATGGTATTCAGGTTGATGTCCTTGTTAAATAATTTTCCACGGCCCACTTAAAGGCCCCGGGATTTTAGGAAGAAACAAGTTGAATTCCTGAGACGAGCTCAGCCGAATACAAGGAATTTTCGATTTAGCGTTTTTTTTTTTGCGATTTTTTGCGATTTTTTTTTATCTTGCAATGGTTCACCCCAGCACGAATCTATTACCGAAAACAGCAACTCGATAGCTCATCTCCTTCATACCCAAAACCGTGACAGAAAATTGGCAACGACGACGTCGACGACGTCGACTACAACTCGATAGCAATAGGGCTTTTAAAGAAAATCCCTAAAAAATACGTGTCAACTTCGTCTTCCTAGCTTTTACCAACTCAGTTGGTGGCTTTCATTCTAGCTATGAATCAGCCGAACCTCGACATTTTGCGTAAAGCGACTACCATCTGATCTCCACAACCCAGTAGCAATATCAAATGTCTACAGTTAGACCAGGCTGTCGAATTTGGGGCCCAAACTACCCGTTACGACTAGCACAGCTGTTCGAATGACAACCGGGTCCGACGGGTTAACGTACTCTCCGAGGCATGAAGACTCACAAAGTGTTAAGAATAATCGCCCATCCCAAGATTGATCTCGCTAGTTTTACGTAACCTTATAAACTACAAAATCTACTCGGTAATTACTTCACTACGAGCCCCTCAATTCAAGAAGGAAACACGTGTGGTGAATATTTCCCAGTATTGTGTAAAGATCGTAGAGGTTGCTCAACGACCTCCGTCCTCCATGAGCGCAGAGCAGTAGTAGGCAGGACACCGTGGTTCCCAAACCCGAGGGGGCCATCTCGAAACCGGAGACGGCCCTGGGTCAGTCGGGGTCCGAGAGAAATGCCTAATGGGTGTCAGAAGACCCGAGACGGCGTGCGGTCTTAGTCAATTCAAGCCCGACATAACGACATAAAAAGAAAAAAGAAGTATTGTGTAAAGAAAATAAGTTCTGGTTCTTATCAAATAGCACAAAAGAAAATAAAATATTTTTATTACGGATAAGGTACATACACAAAACACATAAAAAGAAAATTTCATAAAATAAACATGGCGTGACATGACATGTAAAAAACAACGAATAGCAGCTACTCAGGCGGCGAACGCTCAAACACAACATTGATCGAGGGCGGTTTGAGGTAATAAACATAAATATTATTTATCTGTGATCGCCGCCTGAGCAGATATTAGTGATATGACGTAAAACAACGTTGACATTATTGACAACATGTCATATTCGACTACGTGGCATGTCATAGCACATGTTTTACCCCCGCTAAACAATTAAGTCATATTAAAAACGAATAGAAACAATATTAACATTATGTACGCTGTGTCCGCAATTAGGGATGGACCCTCAGCATACACAGAGGTGGATGTCAACCACCACAGTACTGATTTTCAGTGCTAACCCTTGTGTGCCACCTGACGTCATCGAAAAATATCGCTCCATAAGTCAAAATAAACATAATTATAAGCAATCAATTCCAAATATCAAAAAGAAGAATACTACACGCCAAAAGGGTAATTCCTCAAATATTTTAACAATAAAAATATCAATTTAACAATATTCAGCGTGATTACCGTTTAGTCGGGGTGCGAGGGATATGCTCTATGGGCAACCTTACACCCTGTGACTGTGGACCCGAGACGGCGTGCAATTTTAGTCGGTTCAAGCCCGACATAACCGACCCCGCTGGCCGGCGGGGGGGTATCCGAAGGGATTTCCGCACGAAAAAAATAAAAATAAAGTTATACATGTATACATGTAAGATTCACATCTCATCCCCATTCACATAGATAACGCTGTCGGGTACCGACAGCGGTGAAGGCGACTACCGGATGATATATTTATATAGAATATACTGCTTCCGGGCTGTTGGACCAAGGTCCATATTAAACTTGTGTTCCAAACGTTTCGTCGATCACTGCGGTCGACATCTTCAGTGGTACAGGTCCGGGTACCGCCGACGAGTGCGTAGAACTCTCCTCGGCGGCGACTTCTCTGCGATTGAGGCCTCAGTGATCGACGAAACGTTTGGAACACAAGTTTCCTATGGACCACGGCCCAACAGCCCGGAAGCAGTATATTCTACATGCAAAGCCGGCCGAGAAAGCCTAAAGATTGATATATTTATAGCTGAAGGCCAAAACATTCAAGATGAAAAGAAAGGAGTCTGCTTAACGCATGCTCTTTTCAAGTAGTAGCAGTAGTAATGCTTAGTCCTTTATTTTAAACTAGCGGTTCCCGCTTCCCATGGCAACCTATTCGAGGGATAAAAGTATCCCAACTATAATCTCTTCCTGTGCAAAATTTCAGTCAGATCTGTTCAGCCGTTAGAGCGTGATTGAGTAACAAACATCTAAAGTTACAAACATCTTCACAAACTTTCACTTTTATAAAGTTGTTGTAGGATCTGTGCTTGGATTTTAGTTCCCTATTAGGTGGAGGCAGACCATTCTAGATTCGCATAGCTACATATTTCAGGCAACCTCGGAAAGCTGTAGTTATATGTCTTGGCACTGATATTAATCATCTTACTGAGCCTCACATGATGCCCACGGGCGGGGAATTACATTAAACAATTCATGAAATCTACAATGTTTATATTTTAATTATAGAATCTAAGAGTTTTCCAAAAAGGACTACAAAAAAAGATTAATTCAAAAATAGAAGCTTCTTACATATTTCCACGAATAGCAGAGATATAAATAAATTGTAAATGTACTTTGATATTAATAAGGAAAAAAACGGAAGTAATAATTTTATTTCAAGACATATGTTGCCTATTTATTGGGGCGGAATGGAGTGTACGATAATATTTTTGTTAATCTATTTGAGGCTCTGTCATATAATATCCAGGTTGCTGATCCGGTTCGAAGGGCCATGCACAAATCTCATACGATAAATCTATTAACTGTGTAGGTAACTAGGTGTAATGAAGGTTGAAAAGGATATAAAACTCATTACTTATACCATTTTAGTTAATAATACCTAACTTATTAATAATATAGAATTTAAGTAGCCTTCTCGCGGTAAGGCAGTCCAATATAAAGCCACATCTGAAGAAATGTAGGAGGGTGGATCCTGGGCTCCACAAAGCAGGCTGCACAGCAACTGGAATAACCGGGATAAAGAATGATGATGATGAAGATGGAGATTAACATGAAATGATGAAGGTCATCATATATGTCATCTTGGCGACAAATCCCGACAAACCAAAGCTGAAGCTCGTATAATAGTGTGTGGTGTGGTGTCATGTGAACCTGACCGAGGCAGGCAGAAGGAATTGAATAGGACACGGAATAATGATAATACATATATTGTCCGAAGCTTATGCGAATTTTACACATTGAAACAAAACTATTTTTAACGTATGCTATCGCGATTTATTTGATGCTTATCCCGGAATATGGTTATCATGGCTGCTGAAAAGCAACTGAAACGTCAGGATCAGTGTAAACTATTATAACAACAAATAAATTGCGATAGAATGGAATATTACACGATCTTAAATTATAGCTATTTATTCACTGTACTGCAGTTACAATGTTAACACAATACCCTTACGTAACACACACGAACACACATGTACACTTATACACACACTTCATACATTCAAACACACCCCACTTCAGCTTTCTCTACGAATATCCGGTCACAAGTTGTCATGCTCAAAGCTTCATCCAAGTGAAAATCTCCTGAAGTGAAATGCCAGCATTGAACGCGTGCACTCGACTGGATTGACGCTTATGATAAGCGGGCAGGTTATAAAATCGTTCGAGGAAAAGAGGTTATCGCGGTTCTAAATTTGCATTGACCGAGATCATTACGTCACTTCCAGTTGATTAATTATTCATTTACAAGAGGTTTAAAAAGCTAGGGCTGTGCAATTTTTTTATGTAAATAAAATCGTGAAGAAATCTTCTAACTCGTTTACACCGCCACCTACCGGGTCCAATTATAAATGTATACAATAATAAGCTTTAATGTTGAATTTCATGGTTTTTACTACAAAATTTAAGCACTTTCCATATAACGAGCTTCCATGCAATGGCTTATCCTTTATTTTCCCCCTTAGTAGTGAAATTTTGTTAAACACTAATACACATACACATTTATTTCCAACCAAAAGCTGCTATATGATATTTCGTGCTTCTTACTTCGAACATGATTGACTTTCCATAAACTGTTCATCGTCTATTTTAACACCTTAGTAGTAAAATTTTGAAAAACGCTTATACACATATTCATTTATGTCTGAAAAGACTTACGTGTATGCAATTTCATGCTTCTATCTTCAAAACTGACGTACTTTCCATATAAACTTTCAACCTTTATTTAGTATTTTTGTTCACCCTTTTAGGGGTAGGTAACCGTTTTAAAAACGCTGATACACTTTGAAAACGCACAACACAACTTTAGCACAACGCATAACAACTTTGAAAATAACGGGACTACTATTAAAACGATCATTCCTTATGTTGCTACCTTAGGAGTGAAATTTTGTGAAGGGTAGGGAGTACAGAAACACCCCGGACTTACGCGATGGGTGGGACCAAACGATGACTTTGTAAGTTGAATTCACGTAAGTCAGGGTGCAATTTTGCACACAAAAACGTACAATTCATGTTTGGTTGGGATTTTAAGATACGATGGAGAAATTGAAACGAGAGTGACTGCGAGAAATCACGTGAATGGCACGCTACACTACTTTATGAATGGTCAGTCAGTGCCGAAGAAGGCAAGACTGCCGGTTCATAATGGCGCGGCGTGCTAGTCCCTACATTATAATAATATATGCAAGTGAAAGTTGGGTATGGTAGAAAAATCATGAAAGTAGAGTGAATGCAGTGGAGATGCTTAAAAGAGAATGTTGTTACAAGAATTGAAAAGGGTATGCTAAGGTGGTTTGGGCGCTTAAAACGAATGAATACCAAGCGAATGATACACCAAGTATGTAAGGCACATGTAAGTAGATAGGCAAGCCGGGGTCGACCTCGCAGAACATACACTGATCAATTTAATAAGGTATTGAAAAAAGGGCAGCTCAAAAGCACTCGAAACCGGCGGGCTTGCATGAAAGGTTTAATGATAGCAGAGGAAGCTCGTGAAGTATGTAAGGACAGAAGCAGATGGCGGTCTGTTATCTCTGCCTACCCCAGAGGGATGAAAGCGTGAGTATAAGTATGCATGATGTATGTATATTTATATTCATGCCTACAAATATACACTGAGTGGGCATCGAACCCGCGCACTTGCTTCTGACTTAGCACTCGAACCCTTTACCGCTACGCGACAGAAGTCATCAACGTCACATTTTGTTAGATAAATAGTTTCACTAGAAGCTAATAAAAACATGTAAATAAATAAAGAAATAAATATTCTAGGACATACACAGCGCCATCTAGACTCAAACTAAGCAGAGCTTGTCATATAGATGGGTTCTAGAGAGCGGATAAACATACTTAGTTACTTTTTGTTTGGAAATAAATACATATTATACATAGAAACACAAATATACATATTTGCAATGAGCAGGAATTGAACCCCCGCGAACCTATGACTTAGCAGTCGAATGCTCTACCGCTACGCCACAGACGTCGTGACAAAAAAACAATATTAATTTCACACAGCTCTGTAAGCATTTGCTCGAAACAGAAATACAAATAACAATTAAAGTATTCAATATATTACAAAAAAAACATTTTTCAAAATATTCCGTAATTACAACGATCACTGTGTCGGTGGTATTTACAATAAACACAGCAAAAAAATATTATACATTTTTTACTTGTTTGACTTGCCAATCACAAAAATTGGGTCGACGAGTTATTTCAATGTTTCGTGAAACATTAACCGGACCGTTCCACCCGATTGAGTTTGAGTGTTGCAAAATGTAGGACGTTTTTGATTACGTCTAAGTGAAAAGGAGTTTTCGTTCGAATATTATCATTTCACAATTCAACTCTCGCAATGAAAATTGTAAAGAAATCAAGCAAAATATTTTTTGAGTTGAAATAAGAAAAGGGTTTTTATTTTTAATGGACTTTAGAACAAGAATGAAGCGAGGTTCGCTATTCATTGAAATCTTTTTGTTAAGGTTTTTGTTATATATATTTAGGACACGTCAATTTGACTTCATCTCGCCTGATGGTAAGCTGAAGGTAAAGTCTCAGGAAAAAGGGTCACCATTACATACACGTACCATGTTAACAATGGTGGCACTCAGCTTGACAGCCTCATCAGAAGAGGATTGTCGTCGCAGCACCGCGTGACACCCACCGGTCCCACTAGTGCTGCGACCACAATCCCCCTGCCCGGCTTTGAACTTGCTGACCCCTGAACGCAATCAAACCGAAATTGGATTACTATGGAGGGTTTTTCGCAATCGTGCACGGTGGTACCTACCCGGCCGAATTTTGTGACAAATTTGTGTCATCAAATTTCTACCACCAGTTTTCAATGAAAATTTAAATGATGTGATGTGATGATTTGTTTTGAGTTTTGATTGATTTCTGTTCAAAAATAATATGAGTTCGCGACTAACTTTTGGTTTATACGGCTTTTATTGGAGCGACTGTCGTTTGCCCTTTCAACCCCGAAAGGAACGCCTGTACCGGAGAGAACCTCGTCCGTCAATCAGCAGATGTACCGTCTTGCAGGTGAGGTTTAGTTGACTGGAGTCAATAAATTTCCGCCGTGGATCAAAACAAGCAACAACACCCGTTCTTCTACGGTTACGTACGTAATAAAAATATTTGTATTTTTATTTACAACTTTCTACTACTTACTGCCGAAAAATATCTACAGTCTAGATATTTTTCAGACCCGACAGTGAAAACCGTATCAAAATCCAACGTGCCGTCTAGATGACGTGAGCGGAGAAAAAAATAGACGCATAATTTTGACTCTACAATTTGTGTCCGAGATAGACTAATAAAAATTAATAGTAACAGTTATTTACATAAAAAGTTGAATGAATTTCTTGTTAAGAGAATGGCCCTGAAATCAACGCCATCAACAAGAAATATTTTATGTTCTTTTTTCATAACAAGAGTGGTGAGCAGCCTGAACAAAGTTACAACAAAACACACTTGGCCAACTTCCAGAGGAATTAGTCATATAGGTAATGGCAGGTTGTCGTAAAGTCAAGAAAAAATGTTACATAACAAACTTCGTGTTTTAACTTATTAACATATACAAGTATACTACCTATTTGACAAAATGACGCAATTTTTGGTCAATACTCGTCAATACAATAATATTCTATTCTTCCCGCTTTCAACAATACACACCGGATGTAGGTGTGCTACTCTATGCTATGCTATGCTATGCTAAAATGCACCGGGGTAGAAGATAAATGATCTGTGCCATCCACCAAGTCTAAAAATCCACCTGGGTAGATGACATTTCATCTGGGCCATCCGCACTGTCTAAAAATTCACCGGGTAGATGATACGTGATCTGGGCCATCCATCCCGTCTAAAAATTCACCGGGGTAGATGATACTTGATGTTGGCTATCCACCCCGTCTAAAAATTCACCAGGGTAAATGATACTTAATTTGGGACATGGAACAGTCTAAAAATATAATGTAGGGCAATGAAACACAACGGTATAGTCTTCTGTTATACGTGTTGCCGCCATCGGCGTTCGGGCACGAGTGTGTGTTCGTATTCAAAATGCCATCCGGTTAATCTCTAAAGTCGAAATATTCCATTGAAATGTTACATTTTTTAGGCCTAACCTTGCGTTTTTTATAGGACGCAATTTTATTCTTTTGATGTATAGGGGGGGTCAGTGTAAAGCTAAAACCAAGTTTGTGGGGTGGCCACCCTTGTCCCACGGCCGCCATCTTGAAAATAGGGGTTGAAATGGTTTTTACGATATATCTCTTAAACTACTTATCTGATAAAAAAAAAATTGACATTTTTTGTTGCAAATTAATTTCTCTACAACTTTGGTCCAGTAACTTTTGTTTTTTTTTAATTTTGTTATTATAATTTTTTTAATTAATAATTTTGCAATATTATTAATAATTAATTATTGACTCTTTTCCCCACCACCCACGAGGAAGAGTCTGGAGGCGCGTTTTATTTTTAAGTAGTATCCCCAATAGGCATAATCCACGGTGATTTTCTAAATTTGAACTACTCCATACTCGGTCTTTTCGATGGACCAGGCTGCGGCTTAGCATCTGATCGGCTTTCTGAATTAAATATCAGTGGGAGAACTGGAGAAGGAAGGGGTGTTAATGTCGGCGGTTCATCATCAAAGTCATTTTCATTCATTAATTCTGAGAGCCTCATTACGTTGCTGCAAGTCTCTCCAGAAGAATGGAAGCACACTGCAGAAAATTCCAGCCCTGCTTTTCGACATCCACACATCGCTCCACAGTTTCCTTTGCATTTGCAAAAGATCAATTTTAGAAGCTCAGGGGTTGCTGGAGGTTTAGAGGTGTTCACTGGCATCAATAATTTTCCACATTTTTTTTTCAGCCCCAGTCTTCAGGATCATTATTATTACCAAGCCACGACTGGACCTGATGGTAGACACGGAAAGTATGAAACCGAGCTGTGTATTGTATTGGAGGAAGTGAAGATAAGTTAAATGTGCTTTTTGTCACTGCTTTGGCAAATTGTTTGTATCTTAGGCTGTCAAGAGAATTATCATCTTTATTACCACCGTATAAAGACATAAAAGAACGTTTCTGAACATTTTCACCTATAACTTTTTTATTTATAATTCTACGACAAAAAGTTAGTGGACCAAAGTTGTAGAGAATTTAATTTGCAACAAAAAATGTTAACAATTTTTTTTTATCAGATAAATAGTTTAAGAGATATATCGTAAAAACCATTTCAACCCCTATTTTCAAGATGGCGGCGGTGGGACAAGGGTGGCGACCCCACAAACTTGGTTCTAGCTTTACACTGACCCCCCCTACACATCAAAAAAATAAAATTGCGTCCTCTAAAAACGCAACCCCAAATCAGACAGAAATCTGCGTAATAAAAATAAACTTATCCTTCCATGTTATCGGCTTAGCAAAGTTAGTGATTCTTTTAGGGGGGAAGGTATACGCTTTTATAACAAATTGCCTGAATCGGTCCTTGGTATGCCTGACAATAAATTTAAAACCTTTGTTAAGACCACCTTATGTAAAAAAGCATACTATAGGACAGATGATTATCTTAAAGACAAAAATGTCTAGTTTGAGCATGGTGCAGGCTCCTCCTAAAATGCTAAAATGTTACAACTACAGCATAGTATTGTAGTAGGCACGCGACCTTTTTACCATATTTTAACTTTTTTCAATTATTTGAACGATTAACTTGGGTTACATTTTATTATAACGTTTTTTTATTATATACCTTTATTTATCTTGACACGAGACAAAAATGTACATTCGTCCATATTTAGTCTTAAGAAATCACTATTATAAGCTGACGTCTCGAAAATGCCGCAGCAGAGTTTGTTGCGCCGTTTCTTCTCCACTAACGCCTAGGAAGCGGTGGTAAACTTAGTATTAAGCAATTATTGACGTCAAAAAGATGTAATTACGTTGCACTATTTTGAGAAATAAAGACTTTGACTTTGACTTTGACTTTGAAATGTAACTTTTCAATGGACTAAAATGTTTTGGCTGTTTTGACGGAACTTTATTGCAGTTAGAACTTTTGATAAAAGAAAAGAACAAGGTTTCGGGCAAAAAAAAAACAATAATATATAAATATTCTAGGACAAATTACATGACACCGTCTGGACCCAAACTAAGCAGAGCTTGTCACATGGGTTCTAGAACGCGGCTAATACTTAAATACTTTTTTTTTTAAATAAATACATATTTTACATAGAAACATCCAGATCAATGCAAATATACATATTTGCAATGAGCAGGAATTGAACCCGCGACCTATGACTTAGCAGTCGAATGCTCTACCGCTACGCCACAGACGTCCTGAAAAAAAAAAATATTAATTTCACACAGCTCTGTAAGCATTTGCTTGATACAGAAATATAAATAACAATTAAAGTATTCAACATATTACAAAAAAAAAATAATTCAAAATATTCCGTAATTACAACGATCACTGTGTCGGTGGTATTTACAATAAACACAGCAAAAAAAAATATTATACATTTTTTACTTGTTTGACTTGCCAATCACAAAAATTGGGTCGACGAGTTATTTCAATGTTTGCGATGAGCGGGAATTGAACTCAGGACCTCTGACTTAGCAGTCGAACGCAATACCGCTATGCCACAGAGGTCGTCAAATATAGATCTAAGTTCAGGCGGACGAAGTCGTGGGCAATGCTAGTTATCTCTATAAGTCTTATGCCTTAATCTCCTTAATTATAATTCTCTTTCAGCTTGGTATTTATACTAATTGCCTTAATAATGGGCTCATGCACTCAATGTTGAGGCCTTTCTCACCTAGTAAAGAGAAGCATAGTCTCTTTATGAAGCATTGTACAAACGAGGTCAGATTTGAAACTGCGAGTACGTGTTGCAAGACTTTCTTAAAAGAGTACTGCAGGTGCAGAATAGGAAGCCTGCTGGCTGTCTATTATCTTCACGGAATAATACCAAAAAGAGCTTCCAAACCCCGTTATTCTAGTGTCGCTAAATTCTCATAAACATTATGATCAATCACGTGTGGTTCGATTTGGTTATGATTTTTAGATTTTCGGATCTCAAAAGTACAAAATGGAGCCCTTAATAAATCATTCCATTGTTCATATGTCTGTCGGTCGGTCGGTCTGTCTGTCTGTCTATCTGTCAAGACGTTTTTCTTAGGAACGGGTGGAGGGAGGTATTTAGTTAACATTAATATTGTTACGTGCGCGGGGTACAAATTAAATGCTGTATTTATTTAACTAGAGCATTCGAGAAGAGTAGGTACAGTCCGCCCAAGGTCGAGGTGAATGCCCTTGATATCAAGATTTGTAGGTAAAGTAGGTATAGGTATTTGAAGTTGTGATTTTGTATGGACTTTTCTAGATTTTTCGACACGGATCGATAGAGTACTTCGACACTAACAATGCGTTTTAATTTCTAGAAGATGCGATCAGTAGTTTTCGAGATATCGATGCTCGTTGTAACAATATCAATAATTAGGAATGCAACAACTCCTTGCAGCTGTGAAAAAAAGTAATTCTAAATCAATGCAATCAGAAGATACAGATGTTTATGTAAACAATCGCAAGAGAATGAAACATAACGAGAATGAAATACTTTTCGTCCAACTAGAATTATGATGCAATTCAGCGACTTTTAACTAATAATCGAAGACTCAATCGCAACGCTACACAGCTCGTCAATAAGGTTTAATAGCAGAAGGTCCCATTCCCAAAATCGTCACGCTGTTTCAGATGGTCCCATTTCCAGATAGTCCTATTCCCAGGTGGTCCCATCCCAGATGGTCCTATTCCCAGATAGTCCCATTCCCAGAAATTTAAATAGCATGTAGAACTTCTCGTTTTCTGAATTTCTTTAGCACCTACTGCACCTTATGTACCTATAAAGAATGCATGAGGCAATAAACTAGCTCCAACACGACTCCATTAGAGCTCGTATCACGAACATACTCAACTGTTCCGTGGATGGAAACATATGTCATTGCATCTGGACGTACTTGACATGTTGGTCTTCATACGTACATTGAAAGAATGTCGAGGTCCGCAGGCGAGCAAATAATACCTTACACAAATAATATAACCAACGTATTTATTCCGTTATACGATTCACACAAAAAAAACGTGTTATTTACTATTTATACTGCGATTTACAACGCCATCTAGTTGAAAATCACAAACTAATGAAACTTAATAACTACTTAACTATTTTATACACTTTTATAATACGGTTGGATTATTTTCTGGACATACATACATATGTACATTCACGCCTCTTGCTTATTGTGGTAGACAGAGACATTTATCCGCTTGTTTCGATCCTGGTATACGGATTTCACTTCTTCTACTGTCGTTTGTTTTTATGTATAGCTCTTGTCCTGGTTTTTCTTGGTTTAGCCCAGTGAACTAAAAAAACCTACCCAAAAACCCGAAATATGTAATAACACGGCGCAACCGATGGCCGGTGGGGCAGAAAGGTTCTTGAGTGAAGACCACGTGACAGCAAGCGCAGCGCAGGAAGGCCTCCCGCAAGGTGGACAGACGACCTAACAAAGAGAGCAGCAACTCGGTGGATGCAGGCCGCTACAGACCGGTCGAAATGGATGTCGATGGGGGAGCCTATGTTCAGCAGTGGACTTCCTACGGCTGATGTGATGAACGGCGTAACTGTTGATTAAGGGACGAGGCGCTGGCGCAGGTTTACCTCTTGGGTTTGGGGGGTCAGGTGACAGTCCCACCCAGAAAAGCAAAATCAAGAGGAGACCAGACCTCAGGCCATGGAGTTTATACTTCAATGCAATTCGATGATGAGGTAGGGGGCCATCTCGAAACCGGAGATGGCCCAGGGTCAGACGCGGTGCGAGGGATATGTTCTATGGGCAACCTTTCACCCCGGCGTGACCTGAGACGGCGTGCGGTTTTAATCGATTCAAGCCCGACATAACGCTGGCCGGCGTGGTTGTATCCGAGGGAATTTCCGCACGAAAAAAAAAAGTATTTCTTAAGAAATAAAAGCAAAAGCTAGTAGCGGACCCGTTAGCAATATTGTTCCTTATGTTTTCACACACTCACTGGCAGTTTGTCGAATCGGACTAGATGCGTAGCCATCGTGAATTATTGCCGGTATTCGTTTTATATGCACTGACTTGTATATTATTATCGTTATTTATCTGGATAGGAATTCGTTTAGAAATTCAATCTTATTTCAGGACATGCATAAGTTTTACGATGCATGTCATGAAAATCAAGAGGAGAATTTCAATAAATATCAGAATTTTTATGCAGGAGTTGATGCCTTTGAATAAATATGTAAGTGTCTGTGTATGAGACCTTCAAAGACCTTTGGAGCCTAGTTAACCACACCTGCATGTTGGTGCTTCTGCAGATTGACGGAAGAGGCCCTGGCGCAACCTTTCGAGGGTGGTCAGACGGCAGTAGCTACCATAAAAGCTATTGACATCAAATTAAATCGAGGAGAAGGATTAAGCGGACCGGGGATCCGAGATGAAAACCTGGCATACCCAGTAACAGTGCCAAGATGGTGTATTTATATATACTCTTTCTATACCTACCTTCTTCCAGGGTACGCAGTAACCCTGGGGTTATCCTTTCGAGGGCTTACCCGGGGATGCCCGGCAATGGACAATTGGGGAGGACACCGTGTGGTTTTAGTCGGTCTGATTCCGACACGCCCACCCCATCGTCGGCACCAATGGGGTGAAACCCGGGATACACAAAAAAAAAGCTTAGGCAGTAACACTATCTTCTTCGTTTTAAATATTTCATGTAAATATTTCATTCAAACTCGTCTGTTTCAGGTGCTTATGATCTGCTCTTTTTTCAAAACATCATCAATTTGATTGATTTATGTTCTTTGAAGTCTATCTGCTCGTTTGCCTATTATAATTGACTAACTGGCCCTCCCCGACTTCACTCGTAGTGTATTTTGAACTCCCGTTGTATTCATTTAATCCACATATGCCCGTAATTAATTCGTTTTTATATAATGTATAAGAATGTGCCGGATTCATTGAGGTTTACGATTACTACTCCGCTCTCTTGGATAGTAGCGTGATGATATATAAGCTATAACATTCATAACTAATGTCGCGCTCTATTGGTATAATAATTTTCAAAAAGAGATTACCCCCTACAAACTCACAACATCACAAACTTTAACTCTTTATAATTTTAGTATAAATTTGTTATTAGCTTACCAGTACACATTAGTCCGAAGTGCCCAAACCATCTCAACATCAATTTAGAACTCTATCCACCAGTTCTCTTTTTTCTGTATCTTGATCATATAAAAGCGGCGATAGCCCAGTAGTGTACGTAACGGACTGCCGAGACGTGGTCTCGAGTTCGATCCTCAGTCACCACGGGCACACACCTCTGACTTTTTGTATTTATGTGTGTATTAAAAATGTTGATTATAACTCGCTTAGTAATGAGCTCAGTAGATGGCAATAGGCTCGCCCCCTATTACATTGGGAATTAAACATAACTGGCAAATCGTGGGCGTGTAATACACCTGTGCCTACCCCTTCGGGGATACAGGCGTGAAGTTATGTTATGTTATGATCTGATAACCTGTAAGCGATATTACACAGTATCCATCCACTCAATGATTACTTCTTAACCCTTAACTGCTATCGGGGGTAAATATGACCAAAATAAAATACATTTTCGTGACCTTACAGTTTCAGTTTTTCTACCCTTTACTATCAATACTTGTATTCTATGAGGTGCGTTTGAAATATTGCTCGGGGTAGATATATAATATCAACATTTCAGAGCATGAGATATGACAAGGCCTTGGAGAGTCGTGATACATTTCAAGAAACTGTTTGTATCCACTTTCAATTACTTATCGCAGCCTCTAACGCGAGTGGTACGTTGAAAAGCCATCGGATTACTTAACACTGTTATCCTCTTTGGGACCATTTTAAATAACTTAGTGGGTTCCTTCAGGATATTAATGTAGCCGACAAAAATCTTGACAATGTACTCTAGTTTCACAGTACGCATTGTAAGGGTTCCATACCTTTTTTTTTCTTGCGGAAGTAACCTCGGATACCCCCCCGTCGCCCTGCGGGGGCGGTTATGTCGGGCTTGAACCGACTAAAACCGCACGCCGTCTCGAGTCTACAGACGCTAGGGTGTAAGGTTGCCCATAGAGCACAGCCCTCTCAACCCCGACTGACCCTGGGCCATCTCCGGTTTCGAGATGGCCCCCTCGGGAGGTCTATAGTCCCTATTACGTACCTATTAGGTGTATAAAAATCCTGAAGGTTCTGAGTCAACACGATTAAAAGATATGGGCAAATTTATATTTTCACGAAAACTTGTAATTACCTTAATTGTCAACATTTTTATTTTTGAAAGTTGTTCAGTAACGGGGTCTTCAGGACTCTTCAATAACTTGTGTATTTAAAAATATTCGAATAATAGTTTATTTGACTGAATTTTACAATATATTAGAAATAAGTAGGTGACGGTATGTGTTCCGTACGGAGACAAAATCGTTAAGACGTACAAAAATGCTTCAAAAGTAGCGGGGTGTAAAAGACGCCCCCTGCGTTCAGTAATTTCGAGCTTCAAGCTTTTGTTCGGTCAATGAAAAAAAGATGGCGCTAGTTGTTGCGCCGACAAAAGTTTAACCAACTTTGAAAATTCTAGGTCAACCGGAAATACCCTACAGGTTTTGGGTCTAAAAACTATATAGTAATACCCGATGACCTAGAATCACGAAATTTGGCAAAAAGCAAGGTTTTATAGCACAAATAAAGGAAAAACAAGTAAAGGAATTAAGATAATTTTTGGAAGTTACAAGTTTTGCGAAAATCTACATTTTTATCCCTAGAATAGGTTCCCATTGGAAGCGGAACAGAATTCCACGCGGGCGAAGCTGTGGATAATAGCTAGTTAAGCATAATTCCAAACAATTTTTTTTTAAATCACGTTCTACAACTTCGTCATGCTCGATTTTGCATTTTAAAGCACACACATACTCGTATGCTCACGTCTTTCATACATCATACATTTCATCTCTATCGTAGGTAAATATACCTAAAAACGTGAGCATAGGTGTGTGCTTTTAAATGCAAAATCGAGCACGACGAAGTAACCTTCAATCGAGATGAAATGTATGTTGTATGAAAGACGTGAGCATATGTGTGTGCTTTCAAATGCAAAATCGAGCACGACGAAGTATATTTATCCCCCGTTGAGGGCATTTGACACTGAGTGATAGGGAACGTATAAGTTTTAGTAAGACGATATATTATGGTTTTATCTTCCAGTGTCTGTCTGGATTAGTAACTATACCGATTAATCAGAGAAGTATTTATTTATTGTACACCACTAAGAATAGACAAAGATAGATATCGTTGTTAAAAGATTTTCCGGCATATTCGCGTATTTCGGAATGACGGCGGGGAACGGCTGGGGTTGACGGTTTGTTTTGTTTTTTTGTTTTTTTTTTTTATGTTAGATTTATTGTTTTGCTTTTTATTTTTATTTTGTTTTTATTGCTGTTTTTGTGTTTCTTTTTCTTTTTTTGTTTTTGTATTAATTTTTTTAGAGCTAATAATATATGTTTGTCGGATGTCCTCCATATAGGAGTCAGTTGAAAACCAGCGCCAGGTACTTGTACCTGGCATTACGCTGAACTGGCTCCTTTTTTGGTGCAATGTGGAGTATATGTTTTCATACTTTAAATGTGTAAATTGTATTGCACCAGAATAAAGAGATTTTTCTTTCTTTCTTTCTTCTTTCTATCTTAGTAAAATTACGAGTATATATGGTTGGTCAACGAATCGGTAAACGGAAGGTAGGACGTCCCCAGCAAGATGGACGGACGACCTGAAAAAGGTAGCTGGGATAGACTGTATGCGTAAGGCGGAGGAGCGGGTGCTATGGCGTACAATGGGAGAGGCCTACGTCCAGCAGTGGACTGCAATAGGCTAATTGATTGATTGATTGATTCATGGTTGATTATGACATTCTTGTCCCAACAGAAATAAACTTTAGTACATTTTCACTTGATCAGGAATTAAACCTGAAAGTTCATACACAGCCCTGCCCTTCTCATAACCTCTGCGCCATCTAGGCAGTCAAGTTGCCCTTCTATCTAACTTAATCTTTCTTACTATTTGGTAATATAAACAACAATAATCAGATAATGTAGTTTAGATCTAAGGCAGAAGTTTTTTAATTAAGAAATATTATGTATCTTCTCAAAATATAAATTAACACAGCAAATTGCGTGCCTGTCTGTCTGACGGCCCAAGTCATTCCAATTTTGATCTGCCTCGAGATCAAAGATTGATCAAATTAATTAAATTATGTACCAATTAACACAGGCTCCGTGTAAGCTCGAGAATCTTCTTACAACATGATTTCCCAGAAGATTTGAAATGAGGAATTTTTATACGATAAGCGATAATTTATCTTTTACAAGGAAAAGCGAAATGTGTATACTAGGATCGTAGCAAGTGGAAGTCTCAGCCTACTCAAATGGAAACGAGATGTGACTGTATCTATGTAGAATAACTTTTGCATCTCTCCTGTTCGGAAAGTTTTATTTTCATGGATAGATAGCCGGGTGGAAAGTACATAGCTTATTTCATTCCTTATGTGGAAAGTATTTTTTTTAATTTTGCTTAATTTTGCCATGGAGTCCATGATGAGTCAGTTACGTCATAATGTTTTGTCTCATGACGCTTTTTTTACATTTACAATGTAACCAATAGATTCGATTTTCAAAACTTAATGTTGGGATTATGTACGTGAAATAACAGTTTTTCAAATTGTCCTTATTTTACTTTTAATTTTAACTGACTATCAATATACCTGTTACATTAAATGAGTGTGTAATATTTTAATTTCCTCACATAGTCGAAAAGAAAAGTAGAGTGTATAACTCGGGTGAATGTCACCTATTTCACCCTCGAACTATTGAAATATTTCAGTGAAATTTGTGACTTTATCCCTTGTCTAACAATCTACAATTTTTTGATCAGTTCGGAAAAAATTTAAAAGTGCCATGGCTTTTAGCTTAACATATTCCATGTAACGCAATATACACCTTAGATCTAAAACTTTTCATGAAGTAATAAAAAAATCGAAAAATGTTAAGTGTCCTCTGAACATTACAAAAAATATATATTTAAAAACACTTAAAAATAAACTTTATAGTAAGTGCATAAGAAGACAAATCAAATGAGCCCAAAGATGACGGGTTTATTTTGTTTAGTTCAGAAGTTCCTATGACCAACTACCATCGCCATCTTTAGACCCTATTTTTTTTTTTATATTTAGGACACGTCAATTTGACTTCACCTCGCCTGATGGTAAGCTGAAGGTAAAGTCTCAGGAATGAGGGTGTCACCATTACATACACGTACCATGTTAACAATGGTGGCACTCAGCTAGACGGCCTCATCAGAAGAGGATTGTCGTCGCAGCACCGCGTGACACCCACCGGTCCCACTAGTGCTGCGACCACAATCCCCCTGCCCGGCTATGCACTTCCTGACCCCTGAACGCAATCAAACCGAAATTGGATTACTATGGAGGGTTTTTCGCAATCGTGCACGGTGGTACCTACCCGGTACCACCATAGTAATTTTGTGACAAATTTGTGTCATCAAATTTCTACCACCAGTGAAGTTCACCCCACCGGTGTCAGCGATGAGGTGCGTATATCGAAATCGAACCGACTAAAACCACACGGTGTCCTCCCCAAGTGTCCATTGCCCATTGCATCTTTAGACCCTGGATATCATGAGAGTGTTTGCCAAGATAAAACAAATGAGCTCCAACTCGATTAATTTCTTTTATTTAATTCCTTAGTTCCTACAGACACTTCGACTCCATCATCAGACCAAGTACATAATACCATTTTAGATTGACATGGTCATTTACATTAAAATTAGAATTATAAACGGGATATTTACCATGTTTAGTATCTTTTTCGAGAATCCGATATTTCGGCACTGTTACAAGTACCATGATCACGGATGTAGAAAAAGATACTAAACATGGTAAGTATCCCGTTTATAATTCTAATTTTAATACATAATACCATATTATCACATTTTCATTGAAGATACGCAAGTATAACAAATTTGAGTCCAATCTAACCTCACGAAGTAGTTCTAATTGGGCTTCCAAGATTTAACCCATACTAACTTTCTATCAAACTAACAAAGCAAGTTGTATCAAAACTTTTTCAAATTCCACCTGGAAAGGGACCGGTCAGAGGTTCAAGTCTCTTACTGGATGTTGACTTTGTCGGTGTCGACCCTCTGTGGCGTAGCGGTAGTGCATTCGACTGCTACGACATGGGGCGCGGGTTCGATTCCCGCTCAGTGCAAATATTTGTACGCATGAAATATCTATTTGCATTGGTCTGGGCGTTTCTATGTATAATATGTATGTATTTACAAAAAAAGGTATATAAGTATGTTTATCCGCATTTTGGATCCAATAACACAAGTTAACATGCTTACTTTGGGTCTAGAAAGTGCTGTGTAGGATGTCGTAGAATTTTTTTTTATTTAAATTTATAGAAGAATTATTATAGAAGAATATTAGTAATTTTGGTTACTAATATTCTTTAAAAAAAAAAAAATATTAGCATATTAATTGCTTTAAATTTTCATTCATTTAATGGTTCTTAGTTTGACGGACTTGATAGATGTTATTTTGGTTCGATTCCCGCTCATGATATTCGTGTGCATGAATATGATTATTTGCATTGGTCTGGGTGTTTCTGTGTATAGTATGTATTTACAAAACAAAATGTAGATCTACAAGTCATAACATAAGTTAGTCAAGCTATGCTTACGTTCGGTCTAAGATAGCGCTGTGTAGAATGTTGTAGAATATTTATTTATTTATTTACTCTTTGCTATACTGTTTTTATATATTATGTGTTTATTATGGGCAATAGCCCAGCGGTTTACGTAACGGACTGCCAAGACGAGGTCTCGAATTCGATTCCCAGTCGCCCCGGGCACAAACCTCTGACTTTTCGTAGTTATGTGTGTATTAAAAATGTTAATTATCGCTCGCTTAGTAATGTGTCCGGTAGATGGCAATACGCTCGCCGCCTATTACATTGGGACCTAAACATAACTGGCGAAACGTGGGTGTGAATCATATACCTCTGTCTACCCCTTCGGGGATACAGGCGTGAAGTTATGTTATGAAGTTATGTATGTGTACTGTTTTTATTCGCTTTGAGTGGACTACAAGCATCAACACATGTCATGTTTTATCTTCAGGGTGGATAACGTGTGTTATTTTTCTTCGCTTCCAAAGTACGCACAAATAAACCTATCCCTATCGACTAGGTACGAGGAAAACTGAATGTATCAGTTTGTCTTTTATAAGTTATTGGGGTCACTGTATGAGATATCGAGTATCAGTAAAATTGGGGTGTTATGTTTTTTTTTTCTTCGTGCGGAAATCCCTTCGGATACCCCCCCGTCAGCCAGCGGGGGTGGTTATGTTTTTTTTATGGATGATAGGCTCACGTTTGACCTCTATCTCACCTGGTCGTAAGTGACGATGTGGTCTACGTTGGATCACGTTTGCCTAGAAGGAACCTATTCACTCGACACTTGAAGATTCCGAGGTTATAGCTTTCCGGAAATACAGACTCAGGCAGGCAATTCCACTTCTTAGCTGTATGCATAATAAATGTGTCACCGAAACTTTTCGTGCGTATGAGTGGAATATCTACCATATAGCGGTGGCGCGTCGCTGTGCGTCTGCTCGTTCGTTGGTGGAAAGGGCTTGGAGGTATCAAGTTGTGCAATTCCAGCGCACACTCTCCGAAATGCATCCGATAAAAGACCGATAGGCCTGCAACTTTGCGTCGATGTGCTTTGTGTGGTTGTAATAATGTGAATATCGGTGTCGGGCTTGAACGTACTAAAACCGCATTGTCTCGGGTCTTCGGATTTAAGGTGGCCCAATAAAGCAAATCCCTTGCACCCTGGCTGGCCCTGGGCCATCTATGGCTTTGAGATGGCCCCCCTCGGGTGTGGGAACCACGGTGTCCCCAACTTGCCCCGGAGAGGAGGGGCGTGCGACGCGACGCGGGCGTGTGTAGACAGACGGCCTCATCTGTCACCCCCAGGCCTGCGCTCATGGAGGACTGAGGTCGTGTTATGTATCTATACTATTATAAAATTGTAAATTAGTTATGTCTGTACATTGTAGATATTTAAAACAAGTTGAATTCCTGAGACGAGCTCAGCCGAATACAAGTTATTTTCGATTTTGCGATTTTTTTTTGCGACTTTTTGCGATTTTTTCTTTATCTTGCAATGGTTCACCTCAGCACGAATCTATTACCGAAAACAGCAACTCGATAGCTCATCTCCTTCATACCCAAAACCGTGACAGAAAATTGGCAACGACGACGTCGACGACACCGACGACGTCGACGACAACTCGATAGCAATAGGGCTTTTCTAAAGAAAATCCCTAAAAACTCAGGTTAACGATACTAAACACAATTTTTTTTTGGATTTTTGTTTTTGATCGCAATGTACGCAAAAATTATTGAATAGACTCTGATGTGTTTTTTAGGGATTTTCTTTAGAAAAGCCCTATTGCTATCGAGTTGTCGTCGTCGACGTCGTCGACGTCATCGTTGCCAATTTTCTGTCTCGGTTTTGGGTATGAAGGAGATGAGCTATCGAGTTGCTGTTTTCGGTAATAGATTCGTGCTGGGGTGAACCATTGCAAGATAAAGAAAAAATCGCAAAAAGTCTCAAAAAAAAAGCAAAATCGAAACTCCCTTGTATTCGGCTGAGCTCGTCTCAGGAATTCAACTTGTTTTCTATAAGGAAGGCCTTGGTCAGGCTTAAAATCTGCCGTATGTTTGATTGCAATAGGTTAAGTAGAATTGGTAAGATCTAATCAAAAAACGATAGCTGACTCCCGCGCAGGCATCACCTAGTAACCAATAACATTGAATGGTAGATTGAGTAAGTGCTTTTTAACTAACTTCAAAAAAGAAGGTTCTGGTTTTGTTAGAACACGATGTTCAGTGATTATTCTTTGCCATGTAGGCCTTTGAGTGTACAGCCCTAACAACACCTTTGACACATAATTTTACTACATATTGAGACTTCAGACCCAAGCCAACCTTGACGAGACTCTGGTGCAGGCTTCCCTCTCAAAGTTAAGGGTCAGACGACAGTCGCTCCCGAAAAAGCCGATATACCAATTCGAAAACAAAGTCCAAACTTTGGATGCAACTGGGCAATCACACTGGGCAATGATCATGACGTGGACCAATTTTTATTAAAAAAAAAGTTGAATATCTCGGCCATATGTTTATTTGCTACTTTAGTAGTATAAATTAATCTTATTAAAAAGAACCCCTTACCCCAAATGTTAATTTAAGTATGAATTTTTTATTTAAGCGTAACACCTGCTCTGGTAAGTGTTTTCGCGTTGATAATTTAATATTTGGGGTTTGGTGCAAGCTTAAGTAATAAGCAGTTCTCCATTAATAAATAAATGTCAGACGTTTTCTAAAAATGAAAACAGCTCAGAAGCAGAATGTCCACTTCTCAAAATATCCACTGGTCGTAAAAGGTCTCTTTCGCAGAATGTCTCTTTCGCAGAATGTCCTTTTCTCAGAATGTCTCTTTCACAGAATGTCCACTTCGCAAAATACCCCTTCCCTTAAAGTCTCTTTCGCAGAGAGGTAATAGGTTAGAAGGGTTATTACAAGGCTTCGCGGGGCTCTTTTTTCTACGTGAATTATCACAAGTGACCTAACACTAACCTATATCCGACCGTGTCGGGGCGCGCGGTGTTCACGAGCTCGCTTCGCTCGCTCCCGCGGCGAAAGGGACTTTTAAGGGAAGGGACATTTTGCGAAGTGGATATTCTGCGAAAGAGACTTTCTGAGTAAAGGACATTTTGCGAAAGAGACATTCTGCGAAAGAGACCTTTTACGACCAGTGGACATTTTGAGAAGTGGTCATTCTGCGTCTGATCCAATGGATTTATCGGCCCCGAAACCCCCCCTGTATAATAAATTTCATGAAAATCATTGGAGTCGTTTCCGAGATTTAGATTATATATAAATACAAGAATTGCTCGTTTAAAGGTAATAGATAGGTACAGTTAATGGCAGAAGTTGCTTAACAAATTCTAATCTATTATTGATCACCTTAGCTCTTAACCCTCTCATAAAACATTAAATAAAACATGAACTATATCACCTTTATCCTCTGGGGATTATAACAGGTTTGTAAATATTTCAGTGTTAATCAACTTTTGTCGTTGGTACAGTCAACGATAAAAGTTGTATTGTGGGTTGTGTTTATTTGTACTGGGTTATGTTTATATATTTTAATTTTCATGATATCATGTTTGTATGTTAGTCAATATTATATTTATTTTTAATATTTATTTAATAATATATCTCGTAGTTTGAGGGCTTATTCCACATTTGCCCTATGAATTTTGCCTCGCACACAAAATTCCTACACATTTTATTCTTCTTTCGCCTTTGAAAATAAGTGATCAATAATTCAACATCAATACAAGTTACATCATACAAGTGCTTCCAATTTAGGAGATGGTTTTATAAAAAAAAACGTTTTTAGATTTTTTTATTTATTGAAAGTCACTTCTTATCTTAACTTAAATAGTATAAACATAACATACATAACATAAACTCACGCCTATATCCCCGAAGGGGTAGGCAGAGGTGCTAGCACCCACGTTTCGCCAGTTTATGTTTAGGTCCCAATGTAATAGGTGGCGAGCCTATTGCCATTAACCGGGCACTTATAAACCTGCGATAAATACACACATAACTTCGAAAAGCATCGAAAAGTCATTGGTGTGTGCCATGGTAATACCTGGGATCGAACCCGAGACCTCGTCTCAGCAGTCCATTACCCATATCACTAGGCTACCGCGGTATAACTTAAATAGTATAACTTTATCCAAATTCAAAATTGAAAAAATGGCTGAACATCAAAATATTTGCAAACCCTTTTTCTTCTTTGGAATACGTAGACCAATAACTTATCTATAAGTAGTTTTATAATCTCCAGCGGATGCATCTAATATATTTGAAGTTTAGTTTATTATTTTAATAAAGGTTTAAAAGCTAAGATTTCCGCACGAAAAAGAAAAAAAAAATGGTATACATAAATTAAAAATTGGTAAGCTACATTTGTCGTTTACTGTACCTAAATTTAGTTAAGTGGAAGCGTATGAAGTTGTACACCCTCGTGTAATAAATTTAGGATAAAATTTAACTAAGAAGTCGATATGATATTGTCTGAAGTTTACGCGAATATCACAAATTGAAATATATCTAAAACATTCCGAAATTCTATACTCGTAAAACCCTGGTGAAAAATACTGGTGGTAGAAATTTGATGACACAAATTTGTCACAAAATTCGGCCGGGTGGGTACCACCCTGCACGATTGCGAAAAACCCTCCATAGTAATCCAATTTTGGTTTGATTACGTTCATGGGTCAGCAAGTGCATAGCCGGGCAGGGGGATTGTGATCGCAGCACTAGTGGGACCGGTGGGTGTCACGCGGTGCTGCGACGACAATCCTCTTTTGATGAGGCCGTCAAGCTGACTGCCACCATTGTTAACATGGTACGTGTATGTAATGGTGACTCTCTTTCCTGAGACTTTACCTTCAGCTTACCATCAGGCGAGGTGAAGTCAAATTGACGTGTCCTAAATATTAAAAAAAAAAAAAAAAAAACCGAAGCTTAAGATGCGGTAAATGTAAGTTACACAGGTAATATTTCCCCTTTACTATGGCTGCTGAAAAGCAACCGAAACGTCGGGTTCAGTGTAAAATATAAAATTACATCAAATTAATCGCGATAGAATCTGTTACAAGAAGATATAGATAAGATATTTACAAAATGAGTGAAATCCGCCATCCACTTCTACTTTAAACCCTACATTACCTGTGTAACTTATAAAACATTTACCGCATCTTAAACTTCGTTCAGCATCAATAGCTTCGGGTATTCCAAGTATAGAATTTCGGAACGTCTTAGGTATACTTTATGGTCATCAATTAGTAGTTTCTACAAAATTTAGTTAAGGATGAACTTTGTGCCGAAAACAAAGTTATATAGTATATTAGGTATTGCCGGCGGCTTCACCCGCGTCGAATTCAGATCCCGTTCCGACTAGCCATTCCACCACCACAAGCAATATAAGGGTTTAGGCGTTTTCGTTGAAAGCTCCCAGACGGCTTATTTTTTTACGACACCTCCATCAAATATCGTTATATTTTAGCCAATGTATACAAAACCTTGACAAATTATATACTAAAACCTTCCTCGAGAACAACTCTATCCATTGGAGAAAGCAGCATGAAAGTCAGTATAATAGTTTTTGAGTTTATCGCGAATAGATAGACAGATGGATAAATAGGTAGACGCGGTGGGGCCACCTGTCACCCCAGCAGAAGCAGGCCGGGACGGTGGGGCGACTAGCGCCCCTCCCCCAAACCGGTGCAAGACAGGGAACACCGTGGTTCCCAAACCCGAGGGGGCCATCTCGAAACCGGAGATGGCCCAGGGTCAGTCGGGGTGCGAGGGATATGCTCTAAGGGCAACCTTACACCCGGTCTGTAGACCCGAGACGACGTGCGGTTTTAGTCGGTTCAAGCCCGACATGACCGCCCCGCTAGCCGGCGGGGGGGTATCCGAAGGGATTTCCGAACAAAAAAAAAACAGGTAGACGCGGTGGGGGGTGTGTGTTGGGTAACCTCCTCGAGTGTCGCTCCGATTCCGATCCCGCTGCAGTCCGGGGGGAACGGAATCGGAGCGGCCGGTACACCCTGGGCGGCGGTCAATGGCTTCCCCTTCACCCCTTCATAGGGTTGGCATTGATCGTCGGCCAATACCCAACGTGGCGGGAACACATCGCTCTCCGTACTCCTCTGCTTTCAGAGGAGACAGGATGACCGATGCTGTTAGTGGTGAGATAGCCCAGGGTCAGCCGGGGTGCCAGGGATATGCTCTATGGGTAACCTTACACTCCGTGCGGTTTTAGTCGGTGCAAGCCCGACATAACCGCCCCCGCTGGCCGGCGGGGGGGTATCCGATGGGATTGCCGCACGAAAAACATAAAATAAAAAACAGGTAGACGCGGTGGATAACTTTTTTTTATAATATTTATGTAGTAATTCAAACAAAATTTAAACTGTGTTTTTTTTTATAAGAATATTAGTAACCGAAATTACCGAAATTATAGAATATTAGTAACCGAATTATATTTTTACGAGAATATTAGAAGCGTCGGTAGCTTAGTGGTTAAGGAGTCGACCCTACGATCGAGAGGTCCTGGGTTCGAATCCTGGCCATTACACTACTGACGTGAATACACTCCTAACACAAGCATTTAGCTTAGCTGGAGGGGTTAACGTACCTACCTACCTAGCTAGCTACCTACTATATAGTTTAAGCCACATTAGAGCCCATCATAGGGACCAACTAAATATTTAGGAGTCGCCGTCGCCGGATACGGTTTGGACGACATGATGATATAGTTTAAGTAAGATTGAAGGAGTGACAGCTGGAAAGCGGGACCCAGGCTCAGAGATGAGACCCTCGGATGCTACCAGGACGATGAAGTGATGATGATTGAAGAGATAGATAGATAGATAGATATAAACTTTATTGTACACCAATCAGAATAAATATATATGGTAAACTTAATTAACATATATACAAATGGCGGCCTTATCGCTTAAAACAATATCTTACAGGCAACCTTTGGATGGACATGAATCCTAAATTGACGGCCTCTGTGGCGTAGCGGTAGTGCATTCGACTGCTACGACAGGGGGCGCGGGTTCGATTCCCGCTCAGTGCAAATATTTCTATGCATGAATATGTCTATTTGCATTGGTCTGGGTGTTTCTATGTATAATCTGTATGTATTTACAAAAAATAAGTATATAAGTATGTTTATCCGCATTCTGGAACTCATAACACAAGCTAGAGTTAAACTATGCTTAATTTGGATTGTCTAGAGGGCGCTGTGAAGAATGTCGTAGAATATTTAATTATTTATATTTATTTTATTTACATGAGCTAAATGTATATTGGGTAGTTATTGGTGTAACAGGAAAGAAAAGAGAACTAACGTAGTCGTATAATATAACAGATTAGATTAGTAGGTACATATACCTTTTTCTTTGCTATTTTTTTCGTGCGTATATCCCCTCGGATACCCCCTCGCCGGCCAGCTGGGAAAGTTATGTCGGGCTTGATGAAAAATCGCACGCCGTCTCTTGTCTTCAGACGCCGGGGTGTAAGGTTGCCCATAAAGCATATCCCTCGCACCCGACTGACCCTGGGCCATCTCCGGTTTTGAGATGGCCCCCCTCGGGTTTTGGAAGCACGGTGTCCCCGTCTTGCTTGGGGGAGGGGCGCTAGTCGCCCCGCCGGTCCCGGCCTGCTTCTGCTGGGGTGACAGGCGGCCTCACCTGCCACCCCCAGGCCTGCGCTCATGGAGGACGGACGTCGTTAAGCGACCTTAGGTACATATACCTAGGGGTGTGTGTTGGGTAACCTCCTCGAGTGTCGTCCCGATTCCGATCCCGCTGCAGTCCGGGGGGAATGGAACCGGAGCGGCCGGTACACCCTGGGCGGCGGTCAATGGCTTCCCCTTCATGGGGTTGGCATTGATCGTCGGCGAATACCCAACGTGGCGGGAACACATCGCTCTCCGTACTCCTCTGCTTTCAGAGGAGACAGGATGAGCGATGGTGTTTGTGGCTGAGGCCACCATAGGGTCCTGGGGGATCCAGGGGCGGGTTGGCCCACTGCTAACGCAGGGGCCGACGGGCACTTGTGCCGCCGCCGGTGAGAGAGGACTAGCCATCCTCTCGCGTTCCGTAATCGGCAGGTGATCAGCAACGACCTGACTGGTGGCTCCAGAAGGGTACGCTGTGAACTTGCTGACCGGAGGGCTTGCCTTTATTGGCCGGCCCACGACAAGGAAAAGTCTATAACACCCGACAGCCAAGTCGTAAAAACCTATGGATACCAGCCGACCTCCATAGTATATAGGCTTATCCAGGTGCAGGGGGCTCCGCCTGGATGGACCACCTTTCCCCCATACTCGTGGGATATGATATGGATATAAACCCTAACATTTATGGAAACCGGACCGATCAAAAACACAACGACATAGGCACGAAAAAGGACAAACGAAATGACGGAGTCTGCGCGGAGGTCGCGCAGCAGGCAAGCGCGGAAGTGGCGCCAAACACCTCGGCGGTGTCGGAGAAATTCGACACCGCCAACGAAAGAAGCAGGGCGAGCAGCCCGGCGGGTCTGGGCGTGAAGCGGACCCGTAAGCGCAGGAGGCGCGCAAAGGCTCGGGCGGGGGAGGACGTTTCGGACGAGGATTTTACCCTCACCGGGACGACCTCCTCCTCCAGCAGCGACGAGGCGAAGCCGGCGTCCAAGGTGGCTGCTGGCCGCCGAGGGGCGCGTGGTGGCGTGAGGGCCGGGCAATCCACCCGAGCTCCCTCCGCTCTTGGAAGGGCCGCGGGAATGTCACCGCCGAGGCCTTCCACCTCAGCGATGTCGGTGGCAGAGCCATGCGGGAGGACGCGGTCACTCATGGAGAGACTCCAGAAGGTGACCGCGTCCTTCCAGGGGTCCCCAAACCCTGAGCAAGAGGCGATGTTGAGCATTGTGCTCGACATCGCCTCTGAGAATGAGGGCCTGGCGGCGCAGCTGGCCGAGTCCCGTCGAGAGACGGCTCGACTAGCTGCAGCCGTCGAGGAGCTCAAGAGGGGGATGGCGAGCTCGGCCCAAACGGCGCAAAGGGCGCAGCCGGCGGAGCAGACACGCGTGACTCGCTCGTCCGCGAGTCGGTCAGCACAGCCTGCGCTGTCGGCGCGGCCGGAACGGCCGGTGCAACCGGTCCAGCAGCCGGCACAGTCAGTGCGGCCGGCGCAGCCGAGGGCACCGTCGGCGGAGTCCTGGCTCCCCTACGTGGAGGCGCTGGAAGAGCGGATGATGTGCCGGATGGAGGCCCTAATGGACTCCATCCGCCGTCCGCCTCTGGCGCCACCAGCGGCCGGCTACGCGGCTGTAGCCCAAAGGGGCCCCACCCACCCGGCTGCGGGTGCGGTTGTGACCCTGCCGGAGCCGACTCCTCAGCCCCCTCCCGCTCAGGGTAAGGGGAAGGGCAAAGGCAAGGGGAAGGGCAAGGGGAAGACGTCCCCAGCCCTGGCCCCAGCCCCAGCCCCAGCCGTGGTTCCGGCCACCTCCACCCCATTGGAAGGGGGCTGGGAGGTGGCTGGAGCCAACAAGAAGAGGCGGAAGGCCGCCAAGAAGGCCGCCAAGAAGGCCAGGAAGGCCGCGGCCGCCGCGAAGACAGCGCCGGGGAAGCTCCGTGCCCCTCGTACCACGGCCGTCGTCGTCACCCTGACGGCGGAGGCAGCGGGTAGGGGCATGGGGTATGCCGAGGTGTTGGCCAAAGTTAAGGCCAACGTAGACCTCAAGGCCCTCGAGATCTCGGGTGTCCGGTGCAAGAGCACACGGACGGGAGCCCGGCTTCTTGAGGTCCCTGGCGCCGCCAGTGGCCCCAAGGCCGACGCCCTAGCGGCTCGGCTGAGGGAGTCGCTGGACGCAGCCGACGTCCGGGTGTCCAGGCCCATTAAATGCGCAGAAGTGCGCATTACGGGCCTGGACGACTCCGTCACGGCAGAAGAGCTCAGGCTCGCCGTGGCGGAGGCCGGGGACTGCTCCCCGGACACAGTAAAGGCCAGAGCTATACGCTTCGGCCGCGGTGGACAGGGGGCAGCAGTTGTCGGCTGCCCTATCGCGGCGGCCCAAAAGGTCGCAGACGGGCGGAGCCTCCTGGTGGGAGGCTTCCTGAGGGCGCAGGCACGGCTCCTGCAGGCCCGACCGGCCAGGTGCTTCAGGTGCCTGTCGGTGGGCCATGTGGGGGTGCACTGCACGGCGGAAGTGACGGCGGGTGACCGTTGCTTCCGCTGTGGCCAACCCGGTCACAAGGCCGGCACGTGCGATGCCCCGCTGCACTGCTTTAGGTGTGCAGCGGGAGGCAAGCCGGCCGACCACAGGGTTGGCAGCAAGGCCTGCGCCGGAGGGGAGCCGAAGCCGGGAGGCCGGCCTTCCGCCTCCAGTTCACAGCGGGATGCGGAGATGGGGGTTCCATAATGGATCCTCAACTCCGCATCCTGCAGGTGAACGTTGGCCACGGTGCCCATGCTCAGGATCTTCTGCGCCAGAGCATGGCACAGTGGGCCATAAATGTCGCCGCTGTCGCCGACCCATACACCCACCGGTTCCTCGGGCCTACCTGGGAAACCGCGCTGGATGGGTCGGCGGCACTGGTGCACAACCCTGCCGCCGGCAGCCCCCCTCTTGCCGTCGTTGCAAGGGGACCCGGCTGCGTGGCGGCAGCGGTTGGCGACATAGCGGTCGTGGCCGCTTATATCACGCCGAACCGAGACCAAGCTGCATATGAGCAGTGGCTCCGTCAGCTGGCCGTCGTCGTCAATGCCTGCCAGCCCCGTCCGGTCCTTGTGCTCGGGGACTTCAACGCCTGGTCGTATGCCTGGGGTTCCCGACACGAAAGGGGCGCGACGGGGCATAGAGGCAGGGCACTGGTGGACTGGGCCGCACGACTCGGCCTAGTCCTCCTAAATCGGGGAGCCGTGGACACGTTCGTGACCTCGAGGGGTAGCTCCATCGTGGACCTATCGTTCGCGAGCCCCTCGTTGGCGCGACGTGTTCAGGGCTGGCGCGTCGTTTTGGGGGAGGACACAAGTTCGGATCACCGATACATTCGGTTTGACGTGTCCCCCCCTGCGAGCGACACGCCGGCTGCACCGGCTCCACCCGAGCCACGTTGGGCGCTTAAGCGACTTGATCGGGAGCTCCTCCTGGAAGCCGCCATCGTACAGGCCTGGGCCCCTGCGCCGGACAGGCCTGTCTGCATAGACGATGAGGCGGAGTGGTTCCGGGAGGCCATGACCCGTGTCTGTGACGCGGCGATGCCTAGGGCTCCGCCCTATAATCCGAGGGGTCAGGTCTACTGGTGGTCGTCGGAGATCGCGCAGCTCAGACGGAGCTGCGTGATCACGCACCGCCGGTGGGCCCGATTCCGTAGGAGGCGTCGCCGCCCCGCAGATGCGGAGGCCCGAGAGGCGGAGTTGTACGAGGGATACAGGGAGGCCAGACGAGCCCTCCGAGCGGAGATAAGGCGTTCCAAACGGGACGCCTTCCGCGAGCTGCTGGAGACGCTGGAGCGGGACCCTTGGGGGCGGCCCTACCGGATGGTGAGGGGCAAGCTGCGCCCCAAGGCCCCGCCGTTAACCCGGTGTCTCCAGCCGGATCTGCTCGGAGGAGTTGTTGGCTCCCTGTTCCCAGCGCGGGCGGTGGAACATGTTCCACCGCAGATGACTCCGCCTCGGTTGCGCATGGCGCCCGACGTGGAAGACGACGACGTGCCCGAGGTCACTTGGGTAGAACTAGAGCTGGCGGTGAGAAGGCTAAGAGCCAAACACACCGCCCCGGGACCCGACGGCATTCCAGGCCGAGCGTGGGTCCTAGCTCTAGTCGACGACGCTCTCGAGCCCCGACTGAGGGGGCTTCTCAGCGCATGTTTGGAGCGGGGCCAGTTTCCGAAATTGTGGAAGACGGGGAAACTGGTCCTCATCCGAAAGGAGGGGCGCCCGGCGGACTCACCGTCCGCCTACCGGCCCATAGTGTTGCTCGACGAGGTGTGCAAGCTCTTTGAAAGAGTAATTGCGAAGCGCCTCGTCGAGCACCTCTCAAGAGTGGGGCCGGACCTGGCGGATGGCCAATATGGCTTCCGCCAGAGGCGCTCCACCGTGGATGTCATCATGCGCGTGAGGGCTCTGGCGGAGGATGCAGTAGCCCGGGGTGAGGTGATGTTGGCGGTGTCCCTGGACATCGCCAACGCGTTCAACACCTTGCCCTGGAGTTGCATTAGGGAGGCGCTCGTGTATCACGAAGTGCCTCTCTACCTCCGCCGCATAGTCGGGGCGTATTTGACGGAGAGAGCCGTCATCTACCCAACCGTGACCGGTCTCGGTCGGCGTGAAATGTCGTGCGGTGTTCCACAGGGATCGGTCCTGGGGCCGCTCCTGTGGAACATCGGATACGACTGGGTGCTTCGCGGTGAGCTCGTAGGCGGTGCCGCCGTCACGTGCTACGCGGACGACACGCTCGTGACGGCGTGCGGGGCGACGTACCGCGAAGCGACCCGAAAGGCCACGACCGCGGTTGCCCAAGTCGTTAGGCGGATCCGGCGGCTGGGTCTCGAGGTGGCCCTGCATAAAACCGAGGCCCTGTTCTTCCATGGGCCTCGGAGCAAGCCACCCGAGGGATCCAGTCTCATCGTGGGAGGAAATCGCATCGGCATCAAGCCCCAAATGAAATATTTGGGGCTCGTGCTCGACGGCCAATGGGACTTCGGAGAGCACATCCGAAGTCTGGCCCCCAAATTGAAGGGCACAGCTCTTGCTCTGGCTCGGCTGTTGCCCAACATGAGGGGGCCCGATGACTCCTGCAGGAGACTCTACGCGGGGATCGTGCGGTCCATGGCCCTGTATGGGTGCCCAATATGGGCGGAGGCCCTGAGGATCAGAACTGTGCGGATGCTGCGCGCTCCGCAGCGAGTTCTGGCCATCAGGGTCATCCGAGGGTACCGCACGATCTCCTTCGAGGCGGCGAGTCTCCTTGCCGGAACTCCGCCATGGGACCTGGAAGCGAGAGCCCTTTCGCAACTGTACCAGTGGCGAAAGGAGGCGCGGGAGCAGGGATGGAACCCCGAGCCTCGAGAAATCGAGGCCGTGCAGTCCCAGCTCCGCCAGGCCATCGTGGTGGAGTGGAAGGAACGACTTGGGCAACCAAGCGCAGGGCACGCCGCAATAGCGGCGGTAAGGCCCATCATGGAGGATTGGCTGGAGAGGCGACACGGAAGCCTCTCCTACCGACTGACGCAGGTGATCTCAGGGAAGGGGTGCTTCGGGGACCACCTGCATCGGATCAGGAAGGAGCCAACGCCTGAGTGTCATCACTGCGACGCGAGCGAGGACTCAGGGCTGCACACGCTGGCGGACTGCCCTTCGTGGGAGGCGCCGAGGCGTGACCTCGTGGCAGCCATCGGGGTGGGAGTCCTCTCGCTCGGCAGCATGATTGCGGCAATGGTGCGGAGCGCGAGCGCGTGGGCCGCCGCCGCCTCCTTCTGCGAGCATGTAATGCTCGCGAAGGAAGTGGCGGAGCGCGCCCGGGAGAGACTTAGAACTCTCCCGGTCCGCCGAGCCCGCAACTTGCTCGCCGCGCGTCGCAGGCAACTCAGGCGCCGGAGGTCGCTTAACGACCTCCGTCCTCCATGAGCGCAGGCCTGGGGGTGGCGGGTGAGGCCACCTGTCACCCCAGCAGAAGCAGGCCGGGACGGTGGGGCGACTAGCGCCCCTCCCCCAAACCGGGGCAAGACGGGAACACCGTGGTTCCCAAACCCGAGGGGGCCATCTCGAAACCGGAGATGGCCCAGGGTCAGTCGGGGTGCGAGGGATATGCTCTATGGGCAACCTTACACCCCGGCGTCTGTAGACCCGAGATGGCGTGCGGTTTTAGTCGGTTCAAGCCCGACATAACCGCCCCCGCTGGCACGCGGGGGGGTATCCGAAGGGATTTCCGCACGAAAAAAAAAAAAAAAAAAAAAAAGGTACATATACCTACAAATAAGCATACAATGATACATAGGACGAGCCAACTAATAAAACTCTCAAGAGTAAGCATGAGGCTCGTCATAGAAGTGTTAACAGGACACAGCCGACTGAACAGGCACCTGACACTGATAGGTGTGAAAACCGACCCCAGATGCCCAGAGTGCATGGACGGTGACGAGACCAGTTTCCACCTGCTCGCCGAATGCCCCATGTACTCACTGATAAGATGGGAGACAATGGGGTTGGATACATTGGACACAGAAGACTTGGAGGATGATCGAGAGGTCCCGGGTTCGAAGCCTGGCCATTACACTACCGACGTGAACCCACTCCTAACACAAGCAATTAAGCTTAGCTGGAGGGGTTAGGGGGAATATTAGTAATTTCGGTTATTAATTAAAAAAAGATATCATTAGGTATTAATGTCTAGAACTTGCCTATTTAAAGCCACACTTCTTGGTACGAATACAAGCTTTCATCAAATCATGCTTTAATTTAATTCACGCTTTAAACAAATCTTCAAATTAAAATCCTTCATTTTGTGAAGTATGGGTCCACATGATGCTACATATGATTAATGGATCGTATCACCATACTCGAGCACCAGGAGTATGCAAATATAGATTGTACATATTACCATTTGACCAATTAGTAAAAACGCCAGTAAAAACAGTAACAATTTAAACGTTAAGTCAGTGAATTATGTCACTTAACTTTGTCATAATAGTCTTGAAGCCGGTGAGGATCGACCTTCCACACCTGATAACCAGTTGAGATTGAGATTTTTTATCAAATATAATTCATCTATCAACATGCCTATAATGACTTGCCTATCAAAAAGTGTTCATGGTTATTTTTAATTAAATTAATTTTAATAATTTTTCTGATAACCGGATTTTTTATGCCAACTGATAGTTTTTAAAAATATGCCTCGATAGGTTTGTAACTAAAGTATGTTTGTAGAATATACTGCTTCCGGGTTGTTTGGCCGTGATCCTTAGGCCATAGTGACTCGGGCCTCTACATCAGTCGCAGTGCCGCCGAGGAGAGTTCTCCGCACTCGTCGGCGCCCGGACCTGTACCACTGAAGATGTGAACCGCAGTGATCGACAAAACATTTGGGACACAAGTTTCCTATGAACCATGGCTAAACAGCTCGGAAGCTGTATATTCTACATGCAACACTGGCCGTGAAAGCCTTAAGATTTATATAAAGTTCTTACATACATACATATACTCACTCCTTTTTCCCTCCGGGGTAGGCAGAGACAACAGACCGCCATCTGCTTCTGTCCTTACATACTTCACGAGCTTCCTTCACTGTCATTAAACCTTTCTCATGCAAGCCGGTTTCGAGTGCTTTTGACCTGCCCTTTTTTCAGTATCTCAATAATTTGATCATTGTAAGTCCTACGAGTTCTTCTTTTATTACCACTTTCGATTGGTTATTAGATGTAGTTACCTATATCGACTTACCTGTTTATATCGGGTTGTCAGGTACTCATGAACAAAAATAAATTAGCGAGGCATATTCTCCGAGGCGCATTCAAACAAAAAAACAAACTCTACAGTTTTATTATTACATATATTTGTATATATTAGCGTGGAAATTTCCAAAGCTCGATGCAGGATGGATTTTACGCGTTGTAAAGTAGTTGTACGAACGGTTTTTAGTGCTTCGCTAAGTGGACAACGCCATAAATGATTCAAACTTTAAAAGACTGACGATTAATAGCACAAAAGTTTGTTAATAATGCTGCTGGTCCTGTATAAATTAATTTTAAATGTTAAGAAATTTTAATACGTCATGAATACTGACCACGTAGTTTCAGTTTTACGGTTGTAATTAAATAAACTTTACATTATAAATCTTTAGGCTTTCACGGCCGGCGTTGAATGTAGAATATACTGCTTCCGGGCTGTTTGGCCGTGGTCCATATGAAACTTGTGTTCCAAACGTTCCATCGATCACTGCGGTTGACATCTTCAGTGGTATTGGTTCGGGCGGCGACGAGTGCGTAGAACTCATCTCGGCGGCGACTTCTCTGCGACTGAAATTTACATTATCAAGATATTATGACACGACTTTGAAGAAAGTTTTTTATTAAAATATGTTACAAATTAAAATGAATAAAATAAATAAATATTTTAGGACAAAGTACACAACCCAAACTAAGCAGAGCTTGTCATATGGGTTAAACATAATTAAATACTTTTTTTTTGTAAATTAAAACATATTATACATAGAAACGCCCAGAACAATGCAATTATTGATATTTGAACTGAGCGGGAATCGAACCCGCGACCTCTGGCTTAGCAGTCGAATGCACTACCGCTACGCCACAGAGGTTGTCATTGTAATTAAACTATTATCATTTTAACTATTTTAAATTTTAACTAAGAAAATCATTTGCGCAGAGCTGATCTGCTTAGATCCTGACTCCAACACCTGGTGAAAAGAACTGTAGCGCCAATCGCCAAAGAAAGGGTCTTATGAAACGTGTATTGTTTATGGTTGTCTACACACCGAAGACGCCAGCAACCCGGCGGGCAAATCCGGCGGCTACAAAAAGTTGTGCCGTAAGCAAACTTGACTAATTCGTCAACTGGCTTGCATGAAACTCGCTTGTTCATATTCTAAAATGAAGCCGTAGGCCTTTCCAGACGGATTAAACCGCCGGGCCAGCGGCTTAATAGTGTGTATAGCCAGTTTTCCAAACTGAGTATAATCAACACCGTACATAAAAGCGTCGGTAACTTAGTGATTGAGGAGTCAGCCTAACGATCGAGAGGTCCCGGGTTCGAATCCTCGCCATTACACTGCCGACGTACCACCCACTCCAGCAATTTGGCTTAGCCGGCAGGGTTAGGGGGAATACAATACTTAAATTAATTATAATTAATTAATTAGTTAATCATCATCATCATCATATCAGCCGTAGGAAGTCCACTGCTGAACATAGGCCTCCCTCATCGACTTCCATTTCGACCGGTATGTAGCGGCCTGCATCTACCGAGTCCCTGCGGTCTTTGTTAGGTCGTCTGTCCACCTTGCGGGAGGCCTTCCTACGCAGCGCTTGCCGTTACCAGGCCTCCTTCACTCCATATACTTGCGCGCTATAATTACCTACCGCCCGGCCGAGCGGCCTCGGGCCGTTTGCGGACCAAATTTCAGTGCGGTTTTCGCTAGCGAAGCGCACGCACGCTGTTTGATTTTAATCGCTCCGTTCGTACGTGTACCTACGATGCCGTCTGGTGCCTTATGTGCTGTTGATGGGTGCAAATCAAGTAAAAGAAGGAATAAACACCTTTTTTTTTTTTCGGATACCCCCCCGCCGGCCAGCGGGGGCGGTTATGTCGGGCTTGCACCGACCAAAACCGCACGCCGTCTCGGGTCTTCAGACGCCGGGGTGTAAGGTTACCCATAGAGCATATCCCTCGCACCCCGGCTGACCCTGGGCCATCTCACCACTAACAGCATCGCTCATCCTGTCTCCTCTGAAAGCAGAGGAGTACGGAGAGCGATGTGTTCCCGCCACGTTGGGTATTGGCCGACGATCAATGCCAACCCTATGAAGGGGTGAAGGGGAAGCCATTGACCGCCGCCCAGGGTGTACCGGCCGCTCCGATTCCGTTCCCCCCGGACTGCAGCGGGATCGGAATCGGAGCGACACTCGAGGAGGTTACCCAACACACACCCCAGGAATAAACACCTAACATTTTTCCATTTACCTGTCAATGAAGAAAGGTAAGATTATTTTTAATAGGTCTAGTCTAGATGATACATGATTAGCTTGCCTTTCAGACACAGATTTACATATTTTTGTTACATAGAAACGTCATGCTTACCTTAAACACTATTTTAACAACGTGCAACGTTCAAAATTATTAATAAATTGATAAATGTTAATAATCATTCAATGTATTTATTAGTATTATTTATTCATAATATAAAATTTTAGGATTGCCTAGTTTGGGATCTATTATAAATTCGTCATGTCTGTGTCATTCTGTCCGTCTGTCTTATCTAGGTACCCATCTCCTTCCTTAGACCTGTCCAATTTTTTGCTGCCATCTCTACCAACTTACTGGTTGGTAAATTCGCGCCCGGTAAAGACGCGACTTGAAGTATGAGTTGGACAGTGCAGAAGAAGATTGTTAGAGGAGCGCAGATATTTATCATGGTTAGAGCCAAGTAGATGAAGATGAGATTTTAAGTAAGCAGGGGCGTTGATAGAATTAAGAAGTGTAAACAATAAACAGACAGCTCGCAGACTGCGTCGCCGACGAATCGGCAACCAGCCCAGCTCTGTACGGTAAGCCGAAATGTGGTCGTACTTCCTAAGATTGTAGATGAAACGAATGCAATTGTTGAGAAGTCGGTCAAGTTTATCGAGCAAATCTGCATTCAGGTCGAGATAGCATACATCACCATAGTCGAAGACAGGAAAAAGTAAAGTCTGCACAAGCATTATCTTGGTTTTGGCTGGAAGAAAATTTTTGAGGCGATAAATATCCATCGTATGTATTCTATGTTTGGTGCTGCAATAAAGAGTATCTAATCTAATCTAATCTAATGTATTCTGTGAACCGCATTTAGATTTTCAAACAAAAATAGAACAAAAAAAAACAATTAATTTTGGGGGTTCCCCAACTTAGAGTTGAAGGTAAAAAATTTTTTTCATCAAACCTATACGTGTACCTTCAAAAATGATACTGTTTAATATCTTTTTTTTCTAAACTGAATAGTTGGAGCGTGAGACACTTCCAAAGCGGTAAAATGTGCCCCGCCCCCCCCGCGTATCTTCTAAAATAAGAGAATGATAAAACTAAAAAAAAAATTATGTACATTCCCATGTAAACTTCTACCGAAAATTGGTTTGAACGAGATCTAGTAAGCAGTTTTTTTTTAATACGTCATAAATCGTAAACCGCTATTTACCTTTCATTCAGTCAACTCAAATATAAAATTTTTACTGGCAGCTACGGAACCCTTCATAGGCGAGTCGGACTCGCACTTGGCCGGTTTTTTTCCCGTTAATAGGTTCCTGTATATTGCGGACCGAAACCGCGAGCATCAGCTAGTAATTTATATTTCCTAATAAAAGATAATTCAATTACTGTAATAAAGTGTTCTCACAAGATCTCCCTCGAAGAAACGCCCAAACTTATAACTCGGGATCAACGGCCAGTTAGATTCAAGTTTAATTAACAAACTACAGGCACGGTGCCAATTAAATAACATAAATTACTTCTGTTTAACCTGTATTGCTGCAGGCTATTTATTAACTTAATACCTGGGACTACGCTAATATTAATGTTCGGCTTTCCTGTTGCGGAAAGGGTACGACCTCTGTGGCGTAGCGGTAGAGTATTCGACTGCTAAATCATAGGTCGAGGGTTCGATTCCCGCTTATTGCAAATATGTTAAGAGAGGTAGGACATGACGGTATTCCCGTCCAACTGAGCAGTCCGACTGGGGAAGTACCTCTGCCCTACAGAATACCGCGGCCATAATAACCTCGTGTTGTGTTCCCGGCGGTGAGTAGGGTAGCCTGAGCTCCCTGAGAGTTTTTGTGCTGTCAGAGGGAAGAGTCTTCCTTCTGACAGCACAAAAACTAAAAAAGAAGGGAGAGGCAGGAGTAGCCTTTTTTTTTCCCGGAAGACTAAAGGCTATTCCTGCTTTGCAATTTCTTTTTTTGGGGTCGGCAGCGCGAGTGTGACGCCCCTGGTGTTGCACACGTCCATAGGCCACGGTGACCGCTCCCCATCAGGTGGGCCGTGAGCTTGTCTGCCACCTGAGTGGTATAAAAAAAAATGTATATTTGCATTGGTCTGGGTGTTTCTATGTATAATATTATGTATAATATTATTTATTTACAAAAAAAAGTATCTAAGTATGTTTATCCGCATTCTAGAACTCGGCTTCTCATTCCTCAAGCCTTCAAATTCAAATTTATTTATTCCATAAAGCATAGGTTACACAAAGCTGTTATAATCATTATAATAGTTCAAGATATGTTCCGCCAAAGGCATACGAAATATGGAGTTAGGTAAATCATAATTCATACAAAATAGATAAACATGTCCATGCAAAATCCAAATACATAAGTTAATTAGGTCAGAACGTAAAGTAAAAACAATTCATGTCAGAATAATCCAGTCAAATGAAAAAAAATTCTAAATATTAAGAAGGTATGTCAAATGTTATATTTTGAGTCATTTTATAAATTTTATTGATTAAAATTTCTTTTTAAAGAGCTACAGTTTATCATTTGGTTTTAGTCGGTTCAAGCCCGACATAACCGCCCCCGCTGGCCGGCGGGGGGTATCCGAAGGGATTTACGCACGAAAAAAAAAAACGGTACTCATTTACAGAGTAATACGCTTTGGTGCATAATAATTTGACAAGTTTAGTCCTAAATTCAGAAACATTGTTACAAATCTTCATGTCATCTGGTAACTTGTTATATAGCTTAGGTGCCATCACATAGACGCTTTTAGATGACACCTTAAGATTTATAATGCACAAATAGTTTGTGTTAATGTAGAATTTTAGTTATATTAGTACTAGTACTAATATTAAAAGAGAGTGTGCGAATTGTGTGCTGTCGTTTATGCAGCGACCTTCTGACTACGGGGGTAACAAATGGTCTGGCCTATACTGCCCCCGCTGGGCCCCTGAGAGGCAGATCAAAGAAAAGCTAACTTGATGTTGTTGAATATGACATGCGTGGCAATGGTTTCACTACCGTGGATGCCCAAGGCTATGCGAAGTGGAGGAGTAGAAGCCGGAAGGCGGATCCTGGACTACTGGAGCCTCGGCCTCAGATACTGATGAGAGTGCTAATTATGTGTGTTTTTTTTTTCAATATTTGTATGAAGAAATCTTCAGAACTGCCTACAGAGCACTGAGACGTCTGGATCGGGAGGCTAGCCCGGAGGCATTCATAATGCAGGCCTGGATTTAATCACGGATGAGGCCTGCGGATGTTGTCATCGCGCCCGCCGGTACGCCAGGTTTCGCCGAATCGTCGCCGCCCAGAAGATGTCGCAATCTATTTGAAAATATCATTTAACATTTGAAAGGAACATTATTCCGAATGGACTTAGGCTATATAGTGGCTAGGTGATTCCCGAACGACAAAAAAAACCCAATGTGTTGCACCTGCAATAGTAGGGGGGGTCTTAGTAGCAATAGTAGGGGTCTTAGTAGCAATAGTAGGGGGTCTTAGTAGCAATAGTACGGGGTCTTAGTAGCAATAGTACGGGGTCTTAGTAGCAATAGTACGGGGTCTTAGTAGCAATAGTCGGGGGTCTTAGTAGCAATAGTAGGGGGTCTTAGTAGCAATAGTAGGTGGTGTTAGTAGCAATAGTACGGGGTCTTAGTAGCAATAGTAGGGGGTCTTAGTAGCAATAGTAGGGGTTCTTAGTAGCAGTAGTAGGAGGCTCTTAGGAGTATGTTCAAATTCGCACCACCTGATATACCACCACCTAAGTAAATTTTCTCTCCTTTATAATTCACTTCAAAACTCTGTTTACACATTGCTAACATGCAAAGCATTAACAAACATCCAAGTCAGGATTACTGGTAATTGGAACCTAATTAAAAGACTATGTTTTGATGAGTGGAATAAGCAGTTTGAAATTAAATCAATAGATAAAGGCATATGGTATAGGGTAATCTTCCTCGTTCACCCTGGGTTGATGATGCTGAACTAAGTAGAAATTATGTGAAACTAGCCCAGAGACTCAGATCTGAACATTTTCCATCAGCAAAGTTTGCATACTTACCTAATTAAAAAGTTTTTTTTTAAGAATATTAGTAACCGAAATTACTAATATTCCCTCTAACCTCTCCAGCTAAGCTTAGTTGCTTGTGTTAGGAGTGGGTTCACGTCGGTAGTGTTATGGCCAGGATTCGAACCCGGGACCTATCGATCGTTAGGCTGACTCCTTAACCACTAAGCTACCGACGCTTCAAAATAATAATTCACCCAATTGTATTGTTTGCAATACAATTAAAGGTTTACAATATTTCCTAATGTGTCCGGAACTCGTCTACGCCCGGGACTACCGACCTCAATGATCGGGGCCTGAGGACGGTAGTTGGCAGACTTGCCATCCTTACAGAAGCAGGCAAAGACGGAGGCGTGTCGTGTATGTATTACACACGCCTGCCAACTCACCGACGCGGGATAAACCCCGACCCCACCAGGTGAGGCCGCGGTGGCGGCTAAAGTCCACCGGTAACCCTGGGGTTATCCTTTCGCGGGCTTACCCGGGGTGCCCGGCAATGGATACTTGGGGAGGACACCGTGTGGTTTCAATCGGTCCGATTTCGACACGCCCACCCCTTCGTTGGCACCGATATGAGGCGAAGCCCGTGGGGGTATCCACAGATTAAAAGAAAAAAATTGTCCGGAATAATGAAGAACGCGACTCGCTGCTAAATGAACCAAATCTAAATTAACTAGAACCAAAATCTGAAGTGGCTAAGAAGGTATATCGTTTAACTATTGTGGTTCAGTAGTGAATCGCCATTAAAGTGCTTACTTTAGGTAGTAGTATTATTTAATGTTTAAAGGTATAATGGGGTTGCCATATCCTTCTTGGATAAAACCCCTAATTAAAATAAAGAATTTAAAAATACAGGTATCCAACCCTTTATTTACTTGCCCGGAAACACCTTACCCCGTTAATGTTATTCGCCGCCCCAATAAAGGCCAGGAAAATTCTTCTTGTTAAGCAATTTAATACTGAAAATATTTACATGCTTATAACCGTTATAATAATATCGCGGGTAAATTCGTTAATGATGTTTGTATATATACTGTGACCGGTTTTTGGGATATTGTGTTATAAAGGACATTGCTACGCGTCCATACATCATTCGTCCCAGAACCAACGTCAATGGAAAAAGGCTTATTAAATGTGGAATATTTTTTAAATTCTTATTACATTGTATTTATAAGACGGACAAGATTCTAAAACCCAGAAATGCAACAAATATGTGAGATTTTGAGGTTATGTTTGTGCATATACCGGCCATATTTGGATAATATTATATACCTATGGTTAAGTATTTGTTATGCACGTTTGCTCTGAATGGACTTCGAAACATTTAAATACTTCTTAGATATTATTGACAGTCGAAATTATCCATAACAATCCATAAATACGGTAGGTAAGACAAATATTAAATTACTGCTCCGCTCCCTTGAACAACAGCGTGATGATATTAGCCTATAACCTTCCTCGATAAATGCACTCATCATCATTCTCCAAGTTTTTTCCCAACTCAGTTGGGTTCAGCTTTCAAATCTGTGATGCGGCTGAACTTACCTCAACAACCAATTGGCGAAAAGTTCTGCATTTTGTGGGGTCTAACTACCCATAACGACCGCCATAGATCTTCGTATGGCAACCGGGACCGACGGCTTAATGTGACAGCATGGCACGATCAGACCAATGCAAATACCATACCTATGTATATTCATATATACATTATTTGCACTGAGCGGGGATCGAACCCGGTCCTCCTGCGTAGCGGTCGTGTTAACTAACGCTACGGGACAGAGGCTGTATGGAAGGTGATAATTCGAACCAGTAGTTCCTGAGACTAACGCGTTCAGTCAAACAAATAAACTCTTCAGATTTATAAGATTAGTATACAAGTATAAACTTAACATAACATAACATAACATAAACTCACGCCTTTATCCCCGAAGGGGTAGGCAGAGGTGCTCGCACCCACGTTTCGCCAGTTTATGTTTTAGGTCCCAATGTAATAGGTGGCGAGCCTATTGCCATTAACCGGGCACTTATAAACCTGCGATAAATACACACATAACTTCGAAAAGCATCGAAAAGTCATTGGTGTGTGCCATGGTAATACCTGGGATCGAACCCGAGACCTTGTCTCAGCAGTCCTTTACCCATACCACTAGGCTACTTGTGTAGGGATTATATATTTTATCACATGAATATTTACATAATGTACGTAAGAATTGCCTAAATAAAAATATCAAACAATACATTATATATACTTAAAACATGTGTTATGAAATGTAATAAGTAAAAAAATACAACACATTTTTCATTCTTTATTTTTTATTTCTCATTTTCCACATTACAAGTAAGAATATTGTCTAAAAATTGTGCAGGAGGGTCGATATTTTCAAGGAACAAGAAACAAGGAACCGCCAGCAGACCCACAATTAACACAGTATACACAGTCCATTTCGTATGAGTTTTATAACCGTTATCAAAGTACAGTTTACTTAGTCCAGAAATCACAGCCCGAGTATGTCGATATTTGTAAGAGATCACAAAGTCCAGATATCACAGCCAGAGTATGTTGATTTTGCAAGGGATCAGAGTCCGTTAGAATAGCCAAGTTGTTAATAAAATATCCAAATTATTCGAAGAAAACAACAATAAAATTCAAATCAATTAAGAATACAGAATACAGCTTTAATTAATGGCTTCTGCAGCAGAATCACCGCAATTTCGCCAATGTCAAGTGAAATATAATATATGTTTATAAAATTATAAATGGCGAAGACGCCAATGTCAAGTTTCTTGGTATCACCACCAGTATCCGGATCGATACTGGCAGTATCTTGCGCCAGAGCCTCGTCCGTTGTTTAGCAGGTGCACCGACTTGCAGGTGAGGTTGACTTGGGCCTCGAAGATGTTGATGGGCCCTATACACCCAAATCAATTAAGTATACAGCGAACTATCGAAGTGACAGTGACAGGTATGACCAAAGAGAAATTATTAATTTAGAATAGATCCTTGTCCGTTTGATATAGATATTTGCATCTAATTCATTCAAATAGATAAATAATTATGGTGTATGCCACATGTTTGTTGGTTCTGGGGCGACATTCGAAGATGTCCTTTAAGAGGGTAAACAAAGAAATCTGATTGTATTACTCTAATATAAATGAGGGTGAACAGATTTCATTTAGAAAGATTTAGATTGGAAATAGAGAACATCTAGAAAGGGACTTGAACCTGCGACCAGTCCCTTACAGGAGGAATGCTCTGACCAGCTGAGCTATCTAGACACGTCCCAGATATTCGAAGTTCTCCGATATATTATATACGTTTTAAGGCGACGCGAAGTGTAAGGGACTGGTCGCGGGTTCAAGTCCCGTTCTAGATGTTCTCTTTTTCCGATCTAAATCTTTAGAAAAAGTAAGCGTACAAAGTGCTTAAAAAATTAAATGAAAAGATTTCATTTAAGTTCAGTACAGTTGCCCGTGGGGCGTGATGGCGACTCAAGCGTCGGAGATCGCTGAATGACCGCATGCCTGGGGGTGACAGGAAGAGTCACCTGTCACCCTAGCAGAAGCAGGCCGGGGTGGCGGTGCATTGCGTGCCTCCTTCTTTCCTGGGGCAAGACAAGGACACTGTGGTTCCCCAACCCGAGGGGTCCATCTCGAAATCGGAGATGGCCCTGGGCCACCCAGGGTGCGAGGGAAATGCCTTATGGGCCACCTTACACACACCCTGGCGTCTGAAGACCCGAGATAGCGTGCGGTTTTAGTTAATTCAAATCCCGGCTTGGAGAAATCCCGGGTGACTTCCGCAAGAAAAGAAAAAAAAAAGGTACAGTTACAAAAGTTGTTGAACACTATCAACAACAAAACTTTTTTAAATCTGTCACTAAAATTATCTAATTAAGTGACTGATTTGAAACTGTACTTTTATGTATAAAACAATCGTAAAAGTTGAATTTCCCAAAAACCTTTCTTATTTTCTGCCTAGGCCATAGCAGAAACCTGCTATCTTAATTTAGTAGCATTCTAGGTTTGGTGGTTTCGGTTGTGCCTTGATATCAGTCAAAAGCCTTCATAGTATTATTAGATACATACCTGTAATTTAATTCTAATATAGAGAACTTTGCCCGATATTTTCGGTTTTCAATTAGAACCAGATAATCTTGTTCAACGAAACAAACAAACAAACTCTTCCGCGATATATGGGCTATTCAACACAAAAAGAATTTTTCAATTAGAACCGGATTAGCGCATTCAACCAAAAAAACAAACTCTTTAGCTTTAAAGTTATAGAGATAAGGGATACCTTTTTTTTCGTGCAGAAATGCCTTCGGATACCCACCCACTGGCCAGCGGGGGTGGTATGTCGGGCTTGAACCGACTAAAACCGCACGCTGTCTTGGGTCTACAGACGCCGGGGTGTAAGGTTACCCATAGAGCATATCCCTCGCACCCCGACTGACAATGGGCCATCTCCGGTTTCGAGATGGCCCCTTCGGGTTTGGGAATGACGGTGTCTCCGTCTTGCCCCAGTTTGGGGGAGGGGGAGGCACTAGTCGCCCCGCAGTTCGGAGAAAGGAAATACCTGAGATTCAGATAGGCTAGATCGCCACACCGTCCCGGCCTGCTTCTGCTGGGGTGATAGGCGGCCTCACCTGCTACCCCCAGGCCTGCGCTCATGGAGGACGGAGGTCGTTAAGCGAAGATGAGGATACCTTCATTGAAATTCTGTCCTCATCTTACTCATCCTTTGAAACCACTTACGGCAATTAGATTTTTTTATATCTGTTAATTTTGATATTTCTGAGGCAAACCAGACGGGGGTGACGTTGATTGAAAGCATAATTATTAGTCCAACCTGTCGCTATCGAGAAATTTCATGCAACATTGCCGGTTCAGGGACGGGAAGCTATCGATAGTCGTAGGCAAATTATCGATACCTTTAAATTTTTCGTGGCATAATTTATTTCCCTAACTTACTAAGAGCGTCAAAAATTAACCGTTTTGATTTATATCTATGTTGATTTTATATATACACCGCCCATACGACCTTTTCTACCTGCTTAACATTCTCGAAAATGTACACTCGATCACTCTATCGAGAAATTCCACATTCTATCATCGCACAGACAGGGAATTCATTCTCGCGCGTTGCGTCCGGAAACAGCGCGGTACAGTGAGGTATGAAAGGCATGAGTCGGATGTCGAATTATTTTTAGTTTGTAGTTTTGTATTGCCTATTTTCTGTGTCATGTTTCGGAACGAAGACGATCTGTCATCAGAGATTGTTGTTAAAAAGGTGTGTTTCAGAGGAGTAAAGATTGTTAAGAAGTTTTAAAGATCATCTGCCGAAATCCACTTCATTATCATTGTAACCATTACCCATTAATTATTTGATATTTACATATATATATTATTTGATTATATTGTATGGCTATACTTCGGAGCTCAGGTCAACCTCGCCTACTAGTCAGTACACCTGCTGATTGACGAAACAGACTCGGGCGCAGGTTTTCCTCCCGGGGTCGGCCGTCTGACCTCCCTACAGACAGCAGTCGCTTCCACAAAAGTCAGTATAGGCCGTATGCTTGTCTGCCACCTAATTGGTATAAAAAAGGAACAGGAGAGCTGACCCAGGAGTTCAGAGTAAAACCTTTGGATCGACCAAAATCGATTTGGGGTGGGCGCAACATGTGTGCTTTTACCATTCATCTCTGCTTGCGGTCAACATACACTCCCTTCCTAACCATATCCTCTTTCACACAGTCCATCCATCTCCTCTTAGGTCTTTCTCTCCCCTTGTAACTGTCCACTTCCATACTTAATGCCTTCCTTACGATATTACTTTCATCCCTAGGACAAGCGATTTCCTCGCAACTTTTCTGTTATTGGCACTACTTTTAAACTTCCTCGAATGTACTCATTCCTAATCTTATCCATTCTTGTCACACCACACATTCATCTCAGTATTCGCATCTCGGCTGCATGCAGCCGACTTTCATCCGTCGCCTTTACGGGCCTTTGGATACAACGATGACGAAATTGATACTATTTGGCATCTGAATAAATTTTAGCTATTTTTAGTTTAGTTTAGAGAGTTTTGATATAGCAGAATCGGAACCATTGTTAAACTAAGCTAATAAAGTAATAAACTGCACTTCCAGTGCAAAACTTCACTAAGAACAATTCTGTTGAAATAAGTTTTGGCTTAAAGCCAATACTTCCAACTGTTTCAGCACAGTTGCCTATTTAAAGTTTTATTCAGTGCATTTGCATATTATTTGGCATCTGAAGTCACAAGATTTTCAAATTAATTCGTTGTAATTTGCGTTTTACACTACAATTTCTTGAACTTTAGTTGTAAATTCATTTCTTGCATTAATTTTCTTAAACCAGCTGCTGTCTGCGGCCCTGTCCGCGTGGAAACCATTTGTCGCTGTAGATTGCTATTTTCTGGGATAAAAGCCTTTAATATATGCTATTCTCCTAAGCAGGAGAAGAAGTAAAATGACTAGAGGCTCCAAGGCGAGTACTTCGGATGCAACGGGAAAAAAATGTTAAGATTATGATGATTATGAATCTATCTCTGTCCCAACTTCATCCATATTAGTTTAGGTGTGATTGCGTTACAAACATCAATACATTCATAGAGACACAGAACAAGTCATATTCCCGGCACAATTTTAAAATAACATAACATAACATAAACTCACGCCTATATCCCCGAAGGGGTAGGCAGAGGTGCTAGCTACCCACATTTCGCCAGTTTATGTTTAGGTCCCAATGTAATAGGTGGCTATTTTAATATAATCGTTAAAAAATACCAACATAATTAAAACCTCGATATTTTTACAAAAGTAGTATACCTTCACTATTGACTGGTTCGATTATAATGACAAAATTATTTTAAAATACAAGCTTTCAGCTTGATTGCACGTCTTGCACAAGTTCGGTCAGTTCATTACTCAAGTTTAGTCTCTTTTCATTCAACGTCTAAACAGTAACAAACTTTAGTATTAGTACTCCGGTGCAGATAGCTTTTCGGAGGGAATGAGTGAATAACAGCATGAGACCTTTTTTTTTTTTTCGTGCGGAAATCCCCTCGGATACCCCCCCCGCCGGCCAGCGGGGCGGTTATGTCGGGCTTGAACCGACTAAAACCGCACGCCGTCTCGGGTCTGCAGACGCCGGGGTGTAAGGTTGCCCATAGAGCATATCCCTCGCACCCCGACTGACCCTGGGCCAACTCCGGTTTCGAGATGGCCCCCTCGGGTTTGGGAACCACGTGTCCCCGTCTTGCCCCGGTTTGGGGGAGGGGCGCTAGTCGCCCCACCGTCCCGGCCTGCTTCTGCTGGGGTGACAGGCGGCCTCACCTGCCACCCCCAGGCCTGTGCTCATGGAGGACGGAGGTCGTTAAGCGACCTCCGGCGCCTGAGTCGCCGGCGACGCGAGGCGAGCATGTTGCGGGCTCGGCGGGCCGGGAGGGTTCTGAACCTCTACCGGGCGCGCCCCGCCATCTCCTTCGCGAGCATCACATGCTCGCAGTAGGAGGTGGCGGCGGCCCACGCGCTCGCGCTCCGCACCATTGCCGCAATCATGCTGCCGAGCGAGAGGACTCCCACCCCGATGGCTGCCACGAGGTCAAGCCTCAGCACCTCCCACGCTGGCGGACTGCCCGGCTGCCTCGCTCGCGTCACAGTGATGACACTCAGGCGTTGGCTCCTTCCTGATCCGATGCAGGTGGTCCCCGAAGCACCCCTTCCCGGAGATCACCTGCGTCAGTCGGTAGGAGAGGCTTCCGTGTCGCCTCTCTAGCCAATCCTCCATGATGGGCCTTACCGCCGCTATTGCGGCGTGCCCTGCGCTTGGCTGGCGGAGCTGGGACTGCACGGCCTCGATTTCTCGATGCTCGGGGTTCAGTCCCTGCTCCCGCGCCTCCTTTCGCCACTGATACAGTTGCGAAAGGGCTCTCGCCTCCAGGTCCCATGGCGGAGTTCCGGCAAGGAGACTCGCCGCCTCGAAGGAGATCGTGCGGTACCCGCGGATGACCCTGATGGCCATCACTCGCTGCGGAGCGCGGAGCATCCGCACACTTCCGGCCTTCAGGGCCTCCGCCCATATTGGGCACCCATACAAGGCCATGGACCGCACGATCCCCGTGTAGAGTCTCCTGCAGGAGTCATCGGGCCCCTTCATGTTGGGCAGTAGCCGCGCCAGAGCGAGAGCTGTGCCCTTCAGTTTGGGGGCCAGACTTCGGATGTGCTCTCCGAAGTCCCATCGGCCGTCGAGCACGAGCCCCAAATATTTCATTTGGGGCTTGATGCCGATGCGATTACCTCCCACGATGAGACTGGATCCCTCAGGTGGCTTGCTCCGAGGCCCATGAAAGAACAGGGCCTCGGTTTTATGCAGAGCCACCTCGAGACCCAGCCGCCGGATCCGCTCCACGACTTGGGCAACCGCGGTCGTGGCCTTCAGGGTCGCTTCGCGGTATGTCGCTCCACACGCCGTCACGAGCGTGTCGTCCGCGTAACACGTGACGGCGGCACCGTCTGCGAGCTCACCGCGAAGCACCCAGTCGTATCCGATGTTCCACAGGAGCGGCCCCAGAACCGATCAATGCGGAACACCGCACGACATCTCACGCCGGCCGTGACCGGTCACGGTTGGGTAGAAGACGGCTCTCTCCGTCAGATACGCCCCGACTATGCGGCGGAGGTAGAGAGGCACTTCGTGATACACGAGCGCCTCCCTAATGCAACTCCAGGGCAAGGTGTTGAACGCGTTGGCGATGTCCAGGGACACCGCCAACATCACCTCACCCCGGGCTACTGCATCCTCCGCCAGAGCCCACACGCGCATGATGGCATCCACGGTGGAGCGCCTCTGGCGGAAGCCATATTGGCCATCCGCCAGGTCCGGCCCCACTCTTGAGAGGTGCTCGACGAGGCGCTTCGCAATTACTCTTTCAAAGAGCTTCCCCGTCTTCCACAATTTCGGAAACTGGCCCCGCTCCAAACATGCGCTGAGAAGCCCTCTCAGTCGGGGCTCGAGAGCGTCGTCGACTAGAGCTAGGACCCACGCTCGGCCTCGAATGCCGTCGGGTCCCGGGGCGGTGCGTTTGGCTCTCAGCCTTCTCACCGCCAGCTATAGTTCTACCCCAGTGACCTCGGGCACGTCGTCGTCAACCACGTCGGGCACCATTGGCAACCGAGGCGGAGTCATCTGCGGTGGAACATGTTCCACCGCTCGCGCTGGGAACAGGGAGCTAACAACTCCTCCGAGCAGCTCCGGCTGGAGACACTGGGTCAACGGCGGGGCCTTGGGGCGCAGTTTTCCCCTTACCATTAGGTAGGGCCGCCCCCAAAGGTCCCGCTCCAGCGTCTCCAGCAGTTCGCAGCGGGCCTCCTTTTTAGCCCGCCTTATCTCTGCTCGGAGGGCACCTCTGGCCTCCCTGTATCCCTCGTACAACTCCGCCTCATCGTCTACGTTAACAGGCCCGGCTTCGCTCGTTGGCGGTGTCGAAACTCTCCGACACCGCCGAGGTATTTAGCGTCACCTCCACGCATGACTGCTGCGCGATCTCCGCGCAGGCTCCGTCATTATCCATGTCCTTTTTCTTGCCGATTTCATTGTTGATTTTGGTTTTCCTGTCCGTTTTATCTGTGATTTTATGATTTATATTCATAGCATATCCCACGAGTATGGGGGAAAGGTGGGTCCATCCAGGCGGAGCCCCCTGCACCTGGATAAGCCTATATACTATGGAGGTCGGCTGGTATCCATAGGTTTTTACGACTTCGCTGTCGGGTGTTATAGACTTTTCCTTGTCGTGGGCCGGCCAATAAAGGCAAGCCATCCGGTGAGCAAGTTCACGGCGTACCCTTCTGGAGCCACCAGTCAGGTCGTTGCTGATCACCTGCCTATCACGGAACGCGAGAGGATGGCTAGTCCTCTCTCGCCGGCGGCGGCACAAGTACCCGTCGGCCCCTGCGTTAGCAGTGGGCCAACCCGCCCCTAGATCCCCTAGGACCCTATGGTGGCCTCAGCCACAAACACCATCGCTCATCCTGTCTCCTCTGAAAGCAGAGGAGTACGGAGAGCGAGGTGTTCTCGCCAAGTTGGGTATTAGCCGACGATCAATGCCAACCCCATGAAGGGGAAGCCATTGACCGCCGCCCAGGGTGTACCGGCCGCTCCGATTCCGTTCCCCCCGGACTGCAGCGGGATCGGAATCGGAACGACACTCGAGGAGGTTACGCAACACACACCCCAACAGCATGAGACCTGTAAGAAATAAAAGAAAATATTGCGAAAATAACAGAAAAATGAATTAAACTGGATTTGAAGTATGGAAGTGCATTTTAAGGGTGAAAAATTGTTTAAAACTTGACTTCCTATTGAAAAAAGTTACATTTAAAGTTGTAGGTGATAATAAGGTCTATAACTTTATATTTAGATCGGAAAAAGAGAGTATCTAGGACGAGACTTGAACCCGCGATCAGTCCCTTACGGGGGAATGCTCTGACCATCTGAGCTACCTAGACACGTCCTAGTTATTCAAAATTCTCCGATATATTATTTACGTCTCGGAGCGATGCTCTGTAACTATTATAAGGTGTATAACTTTTGCTTCAATCATTTTTCACATAGCTTTAATGTTAAAAGCGGCGATAGCCTAGTGGCGTACGTAGCGTACTGCTGAGACGAGGTCTTGAGTTCGATCCACATTCGCCTCGGGCACACACCTCTGACTTTTCGTAGTTATGTGTGCATAATAAATGTTAATTCTCGTTCGCTTAATAATGTGCCCGGTAGATGGCTATAGGCTCGCCCCCTATTACATTAGGACCTTAACATAACTGGCGAATCGTGGGTGTGTAATACGCCTCTGCTTACCCCTTCGGGGATACAGACGTGAAGTTATGTAATATTATGTTTAAAGTTTTCGAGAAATCGGAATAACCGATTTTATGTTTTTATCTGCCACAAAAATCTTTTTTCCTTCACGTAATTTGGTGGAAACTTGCCTTCTTATGTTTCAAACTTGTTCCAATAGTTTTTTCAAAAATATATTCTTCTTAACGCTTTCTTTAGTTTGAGGTTTAACCAAAAAAGAGACCTCATTTTCACTCGAATAAGTTTATAAATGTGTTTGCAAAAAAGGTTTAATATCTGTTGAAACGTTTATTTTTATACAGTGTAAATTTTTTTCAGGACATGAGGAAAACGGAAAATACTAAATTTCAAAAGTTTTATTAGATTATTATGGAAATTCTTCATTGATCACAGGTGTAATCCTTATATATCTAAGATATAGTTATTACCTACTACTTTTATATTTAACTTTTATCATATAGCAGGTGGTAGAGTCAAGCAACAGTCATTTTGGCCGTTGCATGAATGGGCCGACTCGACCGGGGAAGCACCACCCTCTCACAGAATATCGACGCCAAGTAACAGTATTTGAACTGTTGCGTTCCGTTTGGTGAGAGAGAGTGCCGTAGCCGAAACTCTTTTCCCATCCCCTCCCAAACTCCTTTCCCATCCCCTCCGAAACTTCTTTTCCATCCCCTCCCAAACTCCTTTCCCATCCCCTTTCCTTTACAGGGTCCAGGGTGCAGCGCGAGTGTGACGCCACTGGTGTTGCACACGTCCATAGGCCGCGGTAACCGCTACCCATCAGGTGGGCCGTGTGCTTGTCTGCCGCCTTAGTGGTATAAAAAAAATTTAAAAAAAATCAATAGGCAGTTTAGTTTCGCTGCAAATTGTGAAAAATCATTGTCACCCTTAAAGTGCATCCCATTTCGAGTTTAATTTATTTTCTCCTAATTTTCACTATAGTACATATGCATAATATATACCTAGTATATTTTGAAGGCCTCTGTGGCGTAGCGGTAGTGCATTTGACTGCTACGACAGGGGGCGGGGGTTCGATTCCCGCTCAGTACAAATATTTGAATGCATGAATATGTCTATTTGCATTCGTCGGGTGTTTCTATGTATAATATGTATGTATTTACAAAAAAAGTAAATAAGTATGTTTACCCGCTCTCCGTCCTTGTTTATGGGTTCCCATAACACAAGCTAGTTAAACTATGCTTACTTTGTGTTTAAGCACCGAACTTTGTGCTCTAAAGTGAACTTTTGTGTACACTAGTAGGAATTAAATAAAACCACTGTGGACTGATCTGAACTGATTCGAACTGTATATTGACCTTTCAAATAGCTCCCTATAACATAAATAATTTTAACTTATATACTACTGAGTGCGAACAAACCATATCGCGATGTAGCACGCCATCTAGTGACAAAAAGTTGAACTAATTGTTTAAATGTTGGTTTGGTCATGAACATACCGCCCACCAAGGACGTTACTGACGTAATGTCCTTCTTACATTGTAATGAAGATAATGATTCCAACATTTGAACTACATACATAAAAATAACTGTTTACTGTAATAAACACTTTGACCTAAATTCGTTACAAAATATATAAACAATAACCTATACGGTATTCCTTGCACCTCTAATAACAAAAACATTGAAGCTATAATAAACCATTAACAATATTTAAATAACGATCTTAAATCTAATCTTAAAACATCGTAATAGTAGAACTCATTGGGCATAAATTGCGTTTCTAATGACAAAGAGCAAATCTGAATGTACTTAAAAACAATTTCATTGCAAAAGTAAATAATTTAAAAGTAAGCAATATACTTGTGTGTAAATAAGTTAGTGTAAATGGGTATAAATTGATTGAAAGTAAAAAAATTAAAACTATTCTGCTACAGGTAAAATACATAATTTGGATGCGGGTCTTTTGATGGTTGAGTTTTTTGTACGCACTGTGACTACACGAGTGATCCCATCATCACCAGGATGTTTTTTCAATACCCGACCTAGTAACCAACGACTTGGAGGCATATCATCTTCCTTTAATAAGACAATATCACCTATTTTTGGTTCTGGAACTTGGGAGGTCCATTTGTATCTGTTCATTAAATTTGACAGATATTCCTGATACCAACGTTTCCAGAAGGACTGTAACATTTTTTGGACTAATTGCCAACGCGATAGAGAACTTAGACTCGACTCATCGTATCGGTTATCTGGTACATTAACTAAAGGTTCTCCAATTAGGAAATGTCCAGGGGTTAATGGTAATGGTTCACCAGGATCCGTAACATCAATAAGGCTCATTGGTCTCGAGTTCAAACACGCCTCCACTTGATTAAGAAGCGTGGACAGTTCTTCATATGTGAGACTGGAATCACCGATGACCCGTTTTGAATGAAATTTGGTGGACTTCACTCCTGCCTCCCAAAGCCCGCCAAAGTTAGGGCTATGAGGAGGAATGAAGTGCCATTCTGTGCCAGTTGTTTCCAGGTGCTGTGCTGCTGAAATTTGGATTGCGTTTAAATGGTGCAATTCCCTGGAAGCACCCACAAACGTGGTTCCATTATCGCTCCACAACTTGGCACAGTGACCTCGCCTTGACACAAACCGTCTAAAGGCCGCTAAAAACGCCTGCGTGCTCATATCACTGACCACCTCCAAATGAAGAGCTTTAGTAACCATGCAAACAAAGAGACATATGTAACCTTTGTACGCATGGTGACCACGACCCTTGGTCGTTCGTACATTTATGGGACCTGCATAATCAACTCCGCTGTGCAAGAACGGCCGAGCTGGAGTACACCTAGCAGCTGGTAGTGAGCCCATGAGTTGAGTTTTAACCGAGGCCTTTTGTCTAACACATGTCACACACTTGCGCACATGCTGTTTGACTAGACTTCTGACCCCTATAACCCAATAGGCTGTTCTTAAAAACATTATCATGAGCTGAGGGCCTCCGTGTAAGGTCATTCGGTGTGCATCAGCTATGATGAGCGTTGTCAAATGACTTGAGTGAGGTAGAACGATTGGATGTTTCGCTTGTTCACTTAGTTGTGCCTTTTCGAGTCTACCTCTTACTCTCATAATACCCTTATCGTCAAGATAGGGACACAGTGAGTTTAAGACACTTGATTTTAATTGTAAATACCCTTTGTCCTGTAATTGTTTGTATTCCTTTGTAAATAGTTCTCTTTGTGTTAGTTGTATGCAACATTCTAGTGCAGTGTCTAATTCTGCCTTTTGTAAATATTTTTTATGATATTTGATGTTCTCCTTTAAAAACCTACAGTATGCAACTATTCGAATTAACTTTCTCAATGTAGAATATTGTTCAAATAGTGAACAACTCGGAACTACCGCTACATGAACCCTTGTCGACTCTTCTAAATTGGCATTGTAGTTCATTGGCCTAGAGTAAACTATTGGTTCCTTTTTCAGAAATAATGGTCCTGAAAACCACATATTGTTGTCTCGAAGTAAGCTTGGTATCATTCCTCTAGAGGCGCAGTCTGCTGGGTTTTCTTTGGTCGAAACGTGAAACCATTGAGACGTTTTCATTGTAGTCAAGATTTCAGACGTCCTATTGGCCACAAACGTCTTCCATTTACTTGGGTGACTGTTTATCCATGACAGCACTACAGTGGAATCTGTCCATGCCTTTATTCTGTCGTGAGATATAGTCAAGACCTCAGCTGTTTCTGTCAAGAGGTGTGATAGAAGGACTGCTCCACATAACTCTAACCGAGGAATACTTATTTGCTTTACGGGTGCTACTCTGGTTTTCGCTACTAATAAGGTCACGTGAATATTCCCTTCTGCGTCTAAAACCCGCAAATAAATAACAGCAGCGTAAGCTGTTTTGGACGCATCACTAAAACCGTGCAGTTCCAGATAGTCGTTCGACTTCGTACCAAGCCAACGAGATATCCGAACATCGGTAAGTAGCTGCAATTCTTCTCGGTAAGTATTCCACTCCTTTCTTAATTCTGCATTTAGCTCCTCGTCCCAACTAACACCTGCCAACCATAATTTTTGAATATACATTTTGGCCATAACCACACTAGGAGCTAACCAACCTAGTGGATCAAAAAGCCGGGCTATATCTGAGATTATTTTTCTTTTAGTAACAGGTGCCGTCGTCTGCGGTGGGAGATTCACCGAGTACTGGAAGGTGTCTTCGTTGCGATTCCAGGTAAGGCCTAAAATTTTAATTGTACTGTCTAATTTTATGTTTATTTCTATATCCCTTTTGAACTCTAATTTATTACATGATAAATCTTCTTTTGCTCCCTCTTTTCTGATTTGATCTATTTGCACTAATTCTTCATTATTTTTCATTTCAGTTATCCTTTCTACGAGTTCCTGATTGTTACTACTCCACTTTTGTAATTTGAAGCCACCCTTTCCTAGTAAAGCTGTCATTTGTTGATATATTTCTATACCCGATTCTACGTTTTGACAACCCGCCATTGCGTCATCGATATAGAAACAATTGAGGACTATATCTTTGGCTAGTGGGTACTTCTGACCCTCATCATATGCGACTTGGTGCAATGTTCTAACGGCTTGATAAGGAGCAGAAGCGGTACCGAAAGTTACGGTCACCAGCTCGTAATCCTCTATTTCATTTTCAGGAGTGTCCCGCCACAGTATGCGTTGAAACATTGTGTCATTTTCAGCAACTCTTATTTGCCTATACATTTTAATTATGTCAGCTACTAACGCTATGGGGTGAGTTCTCCATCTTAAAACCATAAGCGTGTCGTTAAGCGAGACACCGTTACGGTTATTTTCAGACGCGTTAAAAACAACACGCACCTTTGTGGTGGCCTTATCATCACGGATAACTGCATGATGGGGTAAGTAGACAGCAATTTCTTTCTTATCATCATCTTTTCTTACCGGTCTCATATGTCCTAGCTTTAAATATTCTTGTATGACTTGTGTGTACTTTTCCTTTAAATCAATATTATTTCCTAATCTTCTTTCTAATGATTTTAACCTTCTTTCTGCAATAGCACGTGAATTTCCAGATGTACAAGGAGGATCGTCGTCTCGAAAAGGTAACCTGACTATATACCTACCCTGACTATCTCTTCTTGTTGTGGTACTATAAAGCTCTTCACATCTTGTCTCTTCGGGTGTAAGTATCTTCTTTGAACTATTTAACTCTTCGATTTCCCAAAATTTTCTAAGAATTTCATCTTCACTTACCTGGGCATGCATTACATTTATAATAATTGACCTCTCATTATTTTCAGTACTAATTGTACCTGACAAAACCCATCCTAATGTAGTATTTTGTGCAATCAGGCCACCAGAAGGACTTTTCACGATACCATCAGTAATAATGCAGCTGTACGCATCAGCACCCAATAGAATATCGACTTTATTAGGTCTGTTGAACCCTGGATCGGCTAGACGTAGACCTGTTACGCCTAACCATTCCATGGTTGTGTTGATACTACGTTCAGGTAAGTAAGACGTTATTTTACTTAATACGTATGCCTTGATTTTAAGTTTAAAATCCGGATTTACTCGAGATTGCAAGCTTAAATGTACCATATGCCTTGCTATGGTTGAACTATGATCTCCCAATCCTGAAATAAGCCCTTGAATGGGTATCTTTTTCAGTCTGAGGAATTGAACTGTAGCTTCAGTTATAAAACAAGCCTGCGAACCCTGATCTAGCAAGGCTCGAACTGGCTGGTATAGACCCGTCCTTGACTCAACATTTATTAGCGCAGTGGCTAATAAAACTAGTCGTGGCTTAGGAACCTTTCCGGTAGACAAACACGAAACTATCGGAGTAGAACTAGTGGTAGGACTAGCACTATCCGTAACTGGCTTTGTCCATGTGGTTTGATCTTCATTCGGCGTCTCTCGATTTAGATGCAGCAGTGAATGATGGCGTTTCTGACAGACCCTACACGTGGTAAGTTTTTTACAATCATATGCCGTGTGGTTCCCACCTAAACAGTTAAAGCACATGCGATGTTTTGCGACAAATTCACGCCTCTGTTCGATGGCCTGTTTTGCGAATTTCTTGCAAAAGCAAAGTTTGTGCGCTTCTGTGCAGTATTCACACCGCGTATTTGTTGAACTTGTGGCCACCATGGCCCTCGGCGTATGAGCACGTGAACTATTATGGTTACTGAACCGATTAACCGTTGCCTTGGTCGGTTCTAAGCTCTCTAAAGCGCGAAACCGACTTTCTATAAAAACCTTAAATTCTTGAAGCGTTGGTAGCTCATTAGTGGACTCACTGCTAACCCTTAACTCCCACTGCTTTTTTGTTTCATTATCCAATTTAAATGCTGCTATATGTATGATGATAGGATCCCATGTACTCACATCTATTTTTAAATTACGCAGTGCACCTAAACAATCACAAGTTGTATCGAGTAATTCCTTCAATTGTATAGCTGACTCCGTATGCATCCGTTTTTGACCTAAAAACCTTTTTAATATACAACTAGTAAGGTATCTTTTGTTATTGTAGCGGTTTTCTAACAGAGTCCAACATTGACTATAATTAGCATCGGTTGTTGGGGTGTGCTGCAGTAATTGCCCAGCTTCCCCAGATAGGTGACTTTTTAAATAATGAAGCTTTTGGACATTATCAAGTGAGTCATTTTTGTGAACTAAGGATGTAAAAAGATCATGAAATGAAGTCCATTCCTCGTATTTACCCGAAAAAATTGGAATGGAAATCTTGTTTAACTTAACCCAAGAATTTTTTGACTTAGATGCACTATCACCTTTTGGATCAGAACTTTTAACTGTCATAATTTTGTTTAGAGTAGTTTTTAGGAGGCTTTTGTAAATTATGTAAGTGTCCTCTGTTGTATCGTAAATGTCGACAACCTCTTTTGCAATTATGTCCTCTGTTTTATAGCTTTCATACAATTGAGCATTATTACTTTTAAATGAAGACCAATCTGATTCTAATAATTCTTGTCTTGTTTCTATGTATTCAACAGTTAATCTGTCTTTACCACTTCTCTTAAAATTAGTCAACCCTTTAGTTATAACGCTTTGTAAGTCCTTTAAAACATTAATCAATCCGTCCATAATGTTGTTTTCAAATTAAGCACAGTGCAAACTGCTTTATTTAAATATATGGTTTAAAAGCATATATTAAAATCTTATCGTCTCAAAGATAAACAAATCGATGAATGAAAGTGATCCAATCTTAGTTGAAATTTTAAAAGTCTCAATCAATTGCTTAAAATTATACAAGTGTTTGGGACACATAAATCTAGCAGAGTTCGGACATAGGTTCCCCGTTCCCCCGTTTTTTATAATTTTGTCTAAGTCTTAAACTAACATGCACAATTAAATAAACAGTTCTTATGTAACAATCTAGCGGAAATATTCTAAGTTTCAAATGATATGCAAAATTTCTAAGTCTTCAAAATTATTATATTTCTTAAAATCTTCAAATCTTCAAAAACTTATTTTTTCATCTTGATTGATATAAGGTTCAAATTTGTAACTTAAATCTTCAACAATAAATCTCGGTTGAAATAAGGTTCAATTTGTAACTAGCTTGATTGATCTCGTTTGTATTCTTTCGACGTAATAAATAAAAATGTACTCACAAACACACTTCTCACAACACAATAGTTTGACCTGTATGCAGTGTCGCCCTCTGTGGCGATTCCTTGTACTTCGGAGATCCGCTGCAGCTGAGCTCGCCCACCAATGCTGGGCGCAACCGTCGATGTTGCTGCGGGGACCGTGTACCCTTTTGCAGCGATCCACTGCGAGTATCACGGGAAAAGCGACCTACGTCGCTTGCACTAAAAATCGATTCGGCTCGATTGACCATATGTTTAAGCACCGAACTTTGTGCTCTAAAGTGAACTTTTGTGTACACTAGTAGGAATTAAATAAAACCACTGTGGACTGATCTGAACTGATTCGAACTGTATATTGACCTTTCAAATAGCTCCCTTAACATAAATAATTTTAACTTATATACTACTGAGTGTGAACAAACCATATCGCGATGTAGCGACAAAAAGTTGAACTAATTGTTTAAATGTTGGTTTGGTCATGAACACTTTGAGTCTAGAAAGCGCTGTGTAGAACGTCGTAGAATATTTATTTATATTTCCTTTCATTTTCGATAGGTCTTTTGCTGTTATTATTTTTTTCCCTTTTCTTTTCATTTTAATAGCTATCTGCACTGGGATATAGAGTTAACGGGATATTTACCATGTATCTATTGTCTTGTTTTGAATATCTGACATTTTGGCACTGTTGGCCATCGATAAGCCATCGTCAGATACCCAAAACAATATATGGTAAATACTCCCATATGTATTCAATGAAACTCACATTACTGGGTCTGATTCAACATATAGTGTTTCCCCCATAACTACTTAATAGGTTATAAACTAGTCGCCAGTTAGTCTACAAATGTGTCTATCCTAGAGCAGTGTTGGGTCTCGTCTTTAAGTGGCAATTCGAAAGCTGTTAAATAATAATTATCATCACATTGTACGAGTGGTGGGGTAGACATTAAGTATAAAATATGGCGTCAATTTGATTTAGTGTGACGCACGATGTTGCCCTTGGCGAGACAACACTAATTACTTCGCTGTTTATTTTTTTTTTTAGTCTGTGAGAGAGTATCAAACAATAATTACTCTACAGGGTGTTTGGCAGACCCACCAACAATTTCAGAGCTCAAACCAATTTCACCCTCAACCGGTTCACCCGTTGATTGATGGATAAAAGAATCAGAGACAGTTTTTTCCCTCGGGGTTGGGAGGTTTGACAGCAGTCGTTCCCGTAAAAGCAAAAATAAACCAAATTATAAGAAGTAGTTGGAGAGCGGACCGCGGGCTCCAAAACGCAATCTTTAGCCTGAGAAATAGACCTCTCGCAATTAATATCGAGGTTGCCAGCATTGGCACCCAAAGTCATTTGTAGGTCCAAGAATATGCTACCTAGGGCTTACCTACTTCCCCGGTAACACAGGCTGGCGTGAAGAAATACCACACGGTTTTAGTCGAACCTTTAGGTCCGGTGACATAAAGCGCGAGCCTAAATAAAATGAATAATTAAAAAAAAAACGACTACTGCTGAAAAGACCGAAACAAGTTAGCTTAGTCGTTGATTCGCACTAAAATTTTCACACTTCTCGTGCGAAATGACCCTTTTGATAGCAGGCGGTACCCTTTATTGTTTTTTTCGTGCATTTGCAAATCATAAACCGAAGAGAATTGATGGGTCCCGCCTGCTATCGAACTTCTTTCGGTCTTTTCAGCAGCAATTGGGATTTAATTTTTTCAATGATTGATTTTTATTAAGTTTAGTTTTTGGTTTTAGTTTATTTTATTATTATTATATATAAAGAATAAATCTTTCAAAAACACCAACGTTAACTGCACTACAGCGACTCCGCTTGTCGTAAGCTCCGTAAATGCGTGACGACGGAGGGTGTGGAGAAGGGCGTGGGGTACGCCTAGGTCCTGAAGCAGGTGAAAGCCTCAGTGGACCTCAAGGCCCTCGAGATTGAGGGGGGGCTCCGGTGCAAAAAAACTCGCACCGGAGCTCGCCTCCTCGAGGTCTCCGGCAACACCAGCGGCCCCAAAGCCGATGCCCTAGCGGCCAAGCTGAGGGAGTCGCTGGATACCGAAGCCGTCCGCGTCACCAGACCCAACAAATGCGCAGGTCTGCGCATTTCGGGTCTGGATGACGCGGCCAAGACGGAGGAAATTATCTCCGCCGTCGTGGAGGCGGGCGGCTGCCCCCGTGATCAGGTGAGAGCCGGAGAAATCCAGTTCAGCCCCACTGGTCACGGCAGTCGTCAACTGCCCCGTCGCAGCGGCGCAGATAATTGCGGACGGACGGAGCCTCCTCGTTGGGGGCTTCCTCAAGGCACGGGTGCAACTAATGCAGCCCCGCGAGACCAGGTGCTTTAGGTGCATGGCCGTGAGGCATGTGGGAGTGCAGTGCACAGCGGGAGATACCGTGGGAGATCGGTGCTTGGGCTTGGACGCTGTAGTCAGCCCGGGCACAAGGCCAGTACTTGTGATGCTCCGCCGCACTGCTACAAATGCGTAGCGGAGGGCAAAGCGGCGTAGCACCGGGAGGACAGCAAAACCTGCGCCGCCTCGAGGCCAAAGCCCCGTTCGTCCGCAACGGGTAGCGGGGGTGCCGCTCAGGAGCGGCCACATTCACGGCGGGATGCAGAAATGGAAGTCCAATAATGGACACACCAATCCGCATCCTGCAAGCGAACATAAACCACTGCTCCGGTGCTCAGGATCTTCTGTACCAGAGTACCGTGCAGTGGTCTATCAATGTGGTCGTGGTCGCTGAGCCGTACTGGGTCTACCCCGGAAGCCCGGTGGACCTAGACGGCGTAGCGACCGTTTTCGGGGGTTCCGCCGAGGACACCTCGCGCCTTGCACTCATTGCAAGGGGTAGAGGCTGTGTCGCGGTGGACTATGAGGGCTTGGCTGTCGCGGCCGTCTACTTCTCGCCAAGCTTTGACCAGTACGACCTTGAGCTAAGGCTCGCAGAACTGGACATCGTTCTCGCGGCGTGCCATCCTCGCCCTGTCTTTGTCCTGGGAGACTTCAACGCCTGGTCTGTGGCTTGGGGCTCCCGGGAAACCAACGACAAGGGGCGAGTACTGGAGGACTGGGCCAACATCCGTGGTCTAGAGGTCCTCAACCAGGGTAGTGTCGCCACCTGGGAGCAGCGGGGGCTCAGTTCGGTCGTGGATGTTGCATTCTCGACCACTGCTCTCGCCCGCCGCGTCCAGTGTTGGTGCGTGGTGGAGGAGGAGGAGATGGTTGAGATAAGTAGATATATACATATAGAATAGATGAGTCTGCGGCGCCCCCGCCGCAGACTCATCTACGCCCGGGACTACCGACCTCCATGATCGGGGCCTGAGGACGGCAGTTGGCCGACTCGCAGTCCTTACAGAAGCAGGCCTACCACACGCCTACCAAGTCACCGAAGCGGGATAAAACCCGACCCCACCAGGACAGGCCACGGTCGCGGCCAAAGTCCGCCGGCAACCCGGGGTTATCTTTTCGAGGGCTTACCCGGGGTGCCCGGCAACGCACACTTGGGGAGGACACCGTGCGGTTTTAGTCGAGACACGACATAACCACCCCCGCTGGCCGGCGGGGGGGTATCCGAAGGGATTTCCGCACGTAAAAAAAAAAGCTCCGTAAACGCTTTAATTCACAATTCCTCAGTCGAAATTACATTAAAACAAAAAAGTTGTGCATGTTTTGAAATCATCTTTTAAAGCTCTTCATTTTCATACCTTGCGCGATAAGTTTGAGTGAAAATATTTTTTTGACATAACATAACATATATCATAGCTGTGTGTGGTTCAGTTGGTCAGTATTCCCTCTGTAAGGGACTTGTCACAGGTTCAAGTCCCATCCTGGATGTTCTCTTTTCCGATCTAAATTTATAGGAAGATTTATCCTCACTCCTTAGCAGTCGGGTAAAATGGCGTCTTGCAATTCGCACTACTACACCCTATCTTCGGCATGTTTTGCAAGCAGTTTTTAGTGCAGACCAGTCCCAATAAGATATGGTTTTCAATTTAAGCGGCCATTTTATGGCTCTCCGTCACATAAAAGAGTAATTTGTTTCACGAAAGTCGTAACTTCAACCAGCGACCAAATTAATTGCGGAGTCATAGCGAACAGATTTAAAAGTTACTCGGAGTTAACGATCGTGGATTAAAGTATCTTACTACTTTTATATGCTCACACCTGTATATATACGGAGAGGTAGCCAAAGGTATTTGAAAATCCATCTGTTTCTCTGCGCGCCACTCTTGAGGCGAGGGCATATTTGATCCCGAACAATACGCCAGCGGTGGTGGTGTCCTCAACTACCAACGTTGGCCTATCGGAATCTCAGGTATTTCCTTTCTCGGAACTGCGGGGCGACTAGAGCCCCCCCCCCCCAAACCGGGGCAAGACGTGGACACAGTGGTTCCCAAACCCGAGGGGATTCCTATCTCGAAACCGGAAATGGCCCAGGGTCAGTCAGGGTGCGAGGGAAATGCCTTTTGGGCAACTTTATATCCCGGCATCGAAAGACCCGAGACGGCGTGCGGTTTTAGTTGGTTCAAGCCCGACATCCGAGGGGATTGCTGCACGAAAAAAAAGGTATTTCCTTTCTAGCTCATACCAGGTTCCTGAGCCATATAGGCAGATATGACGAAACATTATGCGGTTTCGTAACATCTCATCGTTACAACTGGTGAAAGGGTGTTTTCGCATGTGAAAAAAAAGGCCAGTACTATGTAGTTATTATATTAGCCTGGCCGGCGGGGGGGTATCCGAAGGGATTATCCGCACGAAAAAAAAAAAAAAAAAAAAAAAAAACCAAAGACGCTTCGCTCGCCTTCAGCTCGCTACGCTTAATTAATTCGTAATTTATGTTGTGATGCTATGTATACCTCTATTCAAATTCTGCCGTATATTTGATTGTACCTTGTGTTGTTATTGACATCAAACGCTTTTCACTACGGGCGTGTAAAGATTTGTTGCTGCTCTTAATTGAATGTCTGATATCGTCTTGAGCAGAAACATTGTTAATGATATTACAGAAATTTAAACCAATAACTACATAGTACTGGCCTTTTTTTTCACATGCGAAAACACCCTTTCACCAGTTGTAACGATGAGATGTTACGAAACCGCATAATGTTTCGTCATATCTGCCTATATGGCTCAGGAACCTGGTATGAGCTAGAAAGGAAATACCTTTTTTTTCGTGCAGCAATCCCCTCGGATGTCGGGCTTGAACCAACTAAAACCGCACGCCGTCTCGGGTCTTAAGACGCCGGGGTGTAAGGTTACCTATAGAGCATATCCCTCGCACCCCGACTGACCCCGGGCCATCTCCGGATTTGAGATGGCCCCCTTACTTGCTCTCCACTGTGCCATCTGGTAATCAGAGGGACACGTGGAAAGCTTCCGAACAGCCCTCAACAGGAGGTCCCCAACCAAGCACCCCCGGTCACGTTGACGTATTGTTGGTGGATAGGCAAATCTCGCTACGCTTAAGTTTGGGTTGATTGCGAAGCTGGTAACCGTCCTAGTTTAAATATCAAAGCAGCAGTATGTAATGAAACATTGACAATATGTGTGGGGCGGCAGAACCTCCGACTGCCACGTCAGAGGTCAAGGGGTTGATACCCATTGAGTACAAAATATCTATGTGGATGAATGTGACGTTGGTTTGGGTTTTTCTCTGTAGAATCATGTATGTTTTTATAAAAAACTGGCCAAGTGCGAGTCGGACTCTCCAATGAAGGGTTCCGTAGCAACAAGTAACAGAATAATGTTTTTTTTTAATTTTTATATTTGTATTGATTGAATGAAAGGTAAATTGCGGTTTACGATTTATGACGTATTAAAAAATTTTTTTTTTTTTATTTATGACTCGTCAATTTGACTTCACCTCGCCTGATGGTAAGCTGAAGGTAAAGTCTCAGGAATGAGGGTCACCATTACATACACGTACCATGTTAAAAATGGTGGCACTCAGCTTGACGGCCTCATCAGAAGAGGATTGTCATGTCAGTCAGTGTCAGCACCGCGTGTCACCCACCGGTCCCACTAGTGCTGCGACCACAACCCCCCTGCCCGGCTATGCACTTGCTCACCCCTGAACGCAATCAAAGCGAAATTGGATTACTATGGAGGGTTTTTCGCAATCGTGAACGGTGGTACTTGCTTGATCTCGTTTAAACCAATTTTCGGTGGAAGTTTACATGGTAATGTACATCATATATTTTTTTAGTTTTATCATTCTCTTATTTCGTAAGTTTTTTTTCTATTTTTGTGTGAATCTTAATGCGGTGTACAGAATACATCTACTAAGCAAGTTTCAACAGCTTAGTTCTTATAGTTTCGGAAAAAAGTGACTGTGAAATACAGATGGACAGACAGACAGATATGACGAATCTATAAGGGTTCTGTTTTTTGCCAGTTGGCTACGGAACCCTAAAAAGGTGTGTAAATATGTTTATCCACATTCTAGAAAAAAAGACCTGCTTTTTAATGTCTGCCGGCCGTCAAGGCCGGTCGGGATCTCTGGGATATCTTCTTTAGGGCACACCAGATTCCTTGCCAATTCTCTAGGCCACATGGTCGATGTGACGAAACACGATTTTAGTCGGTTTCGAGTCCGACATACCCACCTCATCATTAACCTCGGTGAGGTGAAGCATGAGGGGGTTTCCGCACGGAAAATACAGGGGGTGGGGGGGAGATATAAGAAATGCTGGCTTGACGTCGTAAGGGACGATACCCATGCTACCATTAGCATGCTGCCACTGCCTGAGTGAAGTGGACCCCTGTCTCCAAGGGTGCAACCGAGATCAACACTATTTTTTTTAACGTGTGGACACCCCCACGGGTTTCACCCCATCGGTGCCAACGATGGGACCGACTAAAACCACACGGTGTCCTCCCCAAGTGTCCATTGCCGAGCACCCTGGGTAAGCCCTCGAAAGGATAACCCCAGGGGCCGGGATCAACAGTGAGATAATTATTATTATGACGATTATAAGTTTAAAAGGCATTCGAAAAAGACAAGACAAGAAACAAGAAAAAGACTCGAAAAAGTTTACCGTTAACAAACAAGACTCCTTCTAACTTCGGAGAGTGTAGTCAGTGTGGAAATTGAAGCCATCCAAACAGATAATGATGTCGAAATTAAGATCAGTTTGAAACTTAAATTAAAATCACTTGAGTTAATGTTGTAGAAGTACGTTTTTAAACGATATTGTCGCAAGTTTACGCGAATGTCACACTTTGAAATACGACCGAGCAACCGAAACGTCTGGTTCAATATAAATAATAAAATAACATCAAGTGAATAGCGAAAGAATCCGTTAAAGCGGCGGTGGTAGCCCAGTGGCGTACGTAACGGACTGCCGAGACGAGGTCTCGAGTTCAATCCCCAGTCGCCCTGCGCAAACATATCTGACTTTTCGTAGTTTCGTGTTAATTAAAAATGTTAATTATCGTACGCTTAGCAATTTGCCGGGTAGATGGCAATAGGCTCGCCCCCTATTACATGTGTAATACACCTCTGCCTACCCCTATGGGGATATAGGCGTGAAGTTATGTTATATGTTATGTAGAATCCATTAAAAACAGTTTTATTTCAATAGGTTTTAAAGGTTCACATTGTAATGGTGAATTGGGGCATTGGGCGCCTTCAAGGCGCTTAAGTAATCCTCACCTTCTAACCGGTGCACCGGTTCCTTAACCGACGAGGCTCTGACATTGACTCTCTCAGGATTAGGGGGTCAATGGGCAGTGGCTTCCGTAAAAGTCAAGGTAAACCAAATTAAAAGAAGGAGTAAGTAATTTAGGTATTTTGATGGTGTTTATAACTATTTGGGTGTGGGGAACCCCATCAAAATCTTCAGATTCCAAACCAATCTCACCTGTAAGCCGTTATTTTGTTGATATTGGTATTAATATATATATATTTTTTAATTATTAAATTTTCGCGTTCCATAATATACAATAATTTAATTTAACGGGAATTAACACGATCATTTATAGGTATATACATACCTTTGGATTGCCTAACGTTTCGACCAGGTTACACTGACCGGGCCAGTATACTTTTCTTTTTTTTTTTTCGTGCAGAAATCCCTTCGGATACCCCCCCGCCGGCCAGCGGGGGCAGTTATGACGGGCTTGAAGCAACTAAAACCGCACGCCGTTTCGGGTCTACAGACGGTAAGGTTGCCCATAGAGCATATACCTCGCACCCCGACTGACCCTGATCGCGTTAATTCCCGTTAAATTAAACGTATATTGGTGTTCAGATGATGTACCGAGCTTTCCTCAGCAGATGAAATCTTCATGTCCTTGTTTGACATGAGAATAAATATAGGCTATTAAAAAGTAAATTTATTCAATATTCTCCCCTTAGAGGTGGAGTTTATTTTAACACGCGCACGTTATTCCCTGTGATGGGGGCGATCTGCCAAAGTAAGTGCAAACAAATTTGTGGGCTGGATATAACGGAGGCCCGTATTATAAAGCGTTACTTATTCCCATATTCTTAAACGTTACTTCGAATGCTGCTCCACTCAAACTCGACTGAGAGTACCTCGAGTGTTCCTTCAAATATCTCTCAAGTTCGGTATTTTTAGTCAAACTTTTGGAGTTTTCGGTTTTACACTCGAATTTACTCGACTGAGTATAACTCCAGTTGGAGTGGAGTAATTACGTCATCATACGTCATCAATTTGTGTAAAAGTTTGTTTGTTTTAATCTATGGTTACTGTCAAAGACGATTGACATCATGTCAAGTTAGAAGTAAACAAAAGGGAATTGCAAAAAGAGTATCATTTTAATTGAAAAGCAACAATTAAAGTAATATTTAAACAACAGTAGTCACTGCTTGTGTTTTTTAAGAGGGGCGAATACATTTTTTGATCTGGAGTTAAAAGTAAACAAAAGAGATTTGCAAAAGGCGTTTTATTTTTATGATTTTTATTGAATATCAACAATAATTACAGTAACATTTAATAACAGTAAAGTCACCGTTTGTGTTTTTTTATGAGGGACGTATACATTTTTTGAGGACAAAGGGTAGTAAAAGTGCAACAAGAGAAAGCTGAAACATCTGGCAATCATATTTTGAACAAAATTGAAGATGGCTTCAAATTCTACATTGCATCTACTACTAGTTCAGTGGGTTCAGTCAAAGTTTAGCTACCATGACATCCAGACAACTATTTAGTGAGGCTGAGAAGATGTGTCTTCAAGAACTAATTATTAAATATAAATGCTCTACACTTTGCGGGCAATCCCAGTGCTAAGCTTGCTTAGAATATTAACTACTGTGTCCTTATTGAAACGGAAGCGTTTCTGGAATTCCATATCGTCATCGCTTCTTAAGGATTGTCTGCATCCCTTATATATTTCCTTGATGGGTAATTATATGTTGTATCATCAAACATTATAATTTATAAATTCTTCCAAACTATTTTCTACAGACATTTTTACGATTTTATAATAGAACGCGATCCCGAGTGATGCTTCAAGTTAGGTCGTGTGCTTACTTGAGATGACGTTACTTTACTCCACTCCAATTGAGTGAATTTGTTGAGAGAACTGTGAGTGGAGGGATTTTTCATAACTTTAACTACCAAATTACTCAAGTGTGATTGAGTCGAGTGGAATGAAATCTCGAGTGACGTTTAAGAATACGGGTGTTAGTCTTAAATCTCGACTTGAAGCAAGTTCTATGTATAGATTCCACTCAAGTGTAGTTCTAGAATACAGTCTGCACCTTTTTTAAACTTTTTTTTTCGTGCTGAAATCCCTTCGGATACCCCCCCGCCGGCCAGTGGGGGCAGTTGACATAACTGCCCCCGCTGGGCTTGAACTGACTAAAACCGCATGCCGTCTCGGATCTAAAGACGCCGTATAAGCAACCGGTGTAGGGTTGCCCATGGAGCATATCCCTCGCACCCCGACAACACAGTCTGTACCTTTTTTTTTTTTTTTCGTGCGAAAATTCCTTCGGATACCGCCCCCGCTGGAGAGCGGGGGGTCTCCAGCGGGGGCGGTTATGTCGGGCTTGCACCGTCTAAAACCGCACGCCGTCTCGGGTCTTAAGACGCCGGGGTGTAAGGTTACCCATAGAGCATATCTCTCGCACCCCGACTGACCCTGGGCCATCTCCGGTTTCGAGATTTTCCTTACTTGCTCTCCACTGTGCCCTCTGCTAATCAGAGGGACACGTGGAAAGCTTCCGAACAGCCCTCAACAGAGCCGTCCTCGCCTCGGTCGGAGTTGGCCGTAGGCGGCAGCGTCTCTCCCGCCCTAGGAGAGAGACGCTGCCGTCTCCGTTGCCCAGGGTGCACCGCGTGGAGGTCCCTGTTCATAAGAACATTAAAACACTATAATTCTATAAAGCAAATTTTATTCGGACTTGAGTGACACAGATTCACAGAGAGAGAGAGCCACAGATTAAAAATGTGACAGATAAAAATGCAAATCGTACACAGATTAAATTTGTTATGTTTTAACTTAAACATAAATTGGCAAGGCGCCATGAAATAATAAATAACCACTACTCAAACTAAATCACTTAATATTTATAATTTTAAACAACAAAACAAACTCGAAAATTTACTTAGTATGTAAATAAGCTAAATTTAATTATCATCATAAATGGGTAACACTGCTACCTTATTGATAGCTCTTCTATGAGTGCCCGAACCAACCTTGACCTCAATGACTCTTATCAGACCATCTGAACCACTAAACAGGTTGACAACCCTAGCCACTGGCCACTGCAATGGTGAAGAATTATCTCCAATCAACAACACTAAATCACCAATTCGAATATTTCTAGAGATATTATGCCACTTAGGGCGCTTTAACAATTGAGACAAATAGCCTTTGTGCCATGCCTTCCAAAAGTCTTGTTGGATTTTTGTGCATTTTTTCCAAAATTTTAATGTGTTTATATTTTTTGAGGTCAAGTCTGGTTCAGGAATTGCATTTAGAGGGGCTCCACACAAAAAATGAGCCGGACACAAAAAAGAAAAATCATTGACATCATTGGACAACTGAGTTAATGGTCGTGAATTCAAAATTCCTTCTATTTGAACCATTATTGTGTAGAATTGTTCATATGTTAAGAACATATTTCCTACAACTCGTTTGAAATGCCATTTAAAAAGAGAAACGGTGGCCTCCCATAGGCCCCCAAAGGTGGGGCTGTATGAAGGAATGAACTTGAATTCAATACCCTTTGTTGCACAATAATCCAGGACACAGTCTTTGTGCGTTTGAGACTTATTTAACAAATACAATTGTCGCAATTGATTATTGGCCCCTTTATATGTTGAAGCATTGTCGCAGAAAACAGTAGCTGGAATTCCTCGCCTGGAGCTGAATCGTTTAAATGCTGCCAGGAAGCAATCGGTGGTTAAGTCCGACACCAGTTCTAAATGTATACATTTAGTTACAAAACACACCAACACTAATACATATCCTTTACTTATAATTGATCTACGCATTGTAGACTGTTTTATTTGGAAGGGTCCACAATAATCAATTCCGACCTTATTAAACACCTTGTCTCTGTTAACACGAGAGTGAGGCAAGGAACCCATCAACTGGGTCGCCTTTTCAGCCCTAAATTTAAAACATATGGTACACTTGTGTACTACTTTCTTAATCTCTCTTATTGCACTTACTATATAATATTTCTGTATTAAACTAGAAAGAGTTAATTTCAACCCAGAGTGCAACAAAGATAGGTGCTCATTGCGGATAATGAGAGTAGTAAAATGGCATTTATTGGGCAAAATTATTGGATACTTTTGACTATATGGTACATTAGCATTTCCTAGCCTTCCTGCTACTCGCATTATACCCAAATTATCCAAAAATGGATTTAGCGCCTTAATATTTGACTTTATTGGCCTTCCATCTTGAATACATTTTAACTCATCAGCAAAGTGGATAGATTGAATATAAAATATTAAAAATGACATTGAATCTTTGATCTCTTTTACAGTTAAATTTTCTAAATTGCGTTTATCTTTACTAACTTTACAATTCTTGATAAATCTTCGCACATATGCAAAAACGCGCTGCAGTTTCACTATGGATGATACATTTGATATTGGTAACACCTCTTGTTTTATATTGCAATTTACAATCTCAATACTATTTGATTCAGCCTGTATTATAGCCTTATTTAAATTAACTTCCTTAGGAATGAAGTTTACATCGTAAAGTTCTTGTGGTCCTTGCCACCAAATATTGTGAGAAGACAATTGAGTAGGATTTAATCCCCTCGACAAACAATCCGCAGGATTGCTTTCTCCCCCAGTTACATGAAACCAATTACATTCATTAGTTAGCTCATTAATTGTATTAACTCTATGTTGAATATATGGCAGATTATTGACAGCCTTTAACCAACAAAGTACAATCTGAGAATCAGTAAACAAATACTTATGTCTAAAGTTGATATCTTTAAATATTGACATTACCTTGCTGAACAATTTAGAAAGAAGCACTGCACCATTGAGCTCCAGCCTAGGTATAGTTAACTTTTTATTGACTGGAGCAATTCGAGACTTGCTACAAACTAAGGACACATGCACATCCTTTCCATGTATAGTTCTTACAAATAAGCAACATCCAAATGCAATGCTTGACGCATCACAGTATCCGATTAAGTCTATGTGATCAGCATTACAAATTTTTAAGTTTCGGTTTACAATTATTGGCTTCATACTCATTAAATCACAAAAAAACTTATTCCATGAGAATAGCAATTGGCCACACAGTGGAGTGTCCCAATCTAGTTTTTCCTTCCACAATTTTTGCATAAATTCTTTAGCCCTAGTAACAATTGGACCAGCCAATCCCAAAGGATCAAAAAAAGTCCCAATACAACTTAAGACCGTTCGTTTTGTCCATTCTTTGGGAACTTCGCCCACCGGCTTACAGATTTTGAACCAGTCCTTGTTCATATCTAAATATAACCCCAAAGCCTTTAACACCGCATCATTATTTTTGAATTCATGATCATTACCAAACACTTGCTTGTCAATAGGAATATTAGACAAAACATGATGATTGTTAGAACTCCATTTATGCAGTTCAAAACTTCCTAAGTTCAATAAATTAATTAATTGGTCACAAACCTTTTCTAATTTCTCGATGCTCGGGGCCCCAAAAATACAATCATCGATGTATGTGTTATCTGTTAACACCTTGGCTGCTAATGGATACTGATCTCCATACCTTAAGGCCAACTCCAAGAGGCATCGGGTTGCGAGAAAACTAGAACTTTTCACTCCATACGTAACTGTTTGAAGCTGTAAACATAGTAATGGATCATTAATATTATTCCTCCATAGTATATTTTGCAAATGAGCTTGTGCGGGTTCAATTTTTACTTGTCTATACATTTGACGGATGTCACATAAAGCTATAAACTCATATGAACGGAACAAAACCAGTATGTCAAATAGACCCTTTTGTACCACTGGGCCATTGTGGAGAACATCGTTGAGACTTAAGTTTGATTTTGTTTTTGCACTTGCATCAAATACAACCCGAAGGGCTGTTGTTTTACTATCTTCCCGCAAGACTGGGTGATGGGGCATGAAATAAAATTGATCAATGTTAGATGATGCTAGGTCAATGACCTTTGCATGTCCCAAATGAATGTATTCCATAATAAACTTAGTATAGGCCTCCTTTAGTTCAGGGTTTTTGATAAATCGCTTTGTTAAGTTGTTTAATCGTTGCAACGCTAATGAAAATGAGTCACCCAAGTCCAGATTTTCAATGGGTGTTGTAAGTGGCAGCCCTACCTGAAATCGATTATTAATCAACTGTACCGAACGTTTAAATTCGGCTTCGCAGATATGCGCCTTTGATATGTCCTCCTTATTCATTTCAGGCGTGTGTTGTTCATCCCAAAATGTTTGAAGGAGGAGGTCTACGTTCTCATTTTGATTTGCAATAGTGTGCAAAACAACATTTTTATTATTAGTAGTACTTAAGAGACAAATCATGTCTTTATTTATATTGCCAGACAATACAAAGCCGAATTTTGTTGATAACAAACACAAGTTTCCTCCTGACAATTCAATTTTGTCTGGCAGCATTATTTTGAAAAATACTTCAGAAGAAAGCAGAAAGGAAATTTGACTTGGTACATTAAATTCATCATCGGCTAAGTTAATATTATCTGGAAGAGAAACACCTTTTATATCAAATTTGCTCTGTGGCAGAAAGGAGGTTATATTGTCTACTACTGAAAATAATGTATTACAATCATAATTATTGTGCAATGAACTTAGCATTACATTTGCAGCCTTGGTGATAATTTTTTCCTTTTGACCTAAAGCTGATATCTTGACCTCATGTTTGAATGTGGGTAAACCTAGCCTACACATTAGATCGGAGGTAATAAAAGAAGATTGACTTCCACTGTCTAACAGGCCCTTTGCAACTACATGTAATCCATTTTTATCATAAATTTTAACTTTTATAGTAGGTAATAGGACCATATCAGTAGAAATTGTGCTATTATGACAGCACAAAATTTGATTTTGCTCTTTCTCATCTTCATGCAACACTGTATGATGGGATTTATTTTTGCATATTCCACATTTAAAGAAAAATTTACATTTGTTATTGTGAAAATTAAGACAAATTCTACATAATTTATTTTTGTTGACAAAATTTAACTTGTCATCAATGCTTAACAACTGAAACTTCTTGCATAGGTATGATTTGTGGTCTGTAGACTGACAAAATTTACAAGTTATAACTGGCGATGCACTTGCATGGTTTATTACACGATTTTGACTTTTAGAAGCTGGGTGTGACTTACCTTCAGACTGTTGACTTTCTTCAAAGCTCAAAGCCCTCTTCTCAATGAACTCAAAGAATTCATTTAAGGTCGGCAGCATGCTCTGGTTCCGGTCACTATAATATGCTCTGCTAGAGTAGGTATCAAGCTTTCTGATTAGAATTGTCACAATCACCATATCCCAATACTCCACCTTTTGACCTAAACCATGTAGTGCCCCCAATTGTTGACGTGCTTGAGAAACTAACTGTCTTAAATGTTGAGAAGTACCCTTTGAAATTGGCTGTAAATCTAACAAGATATTGATGTGATGGGTTATTAGTATACATTTATTTTCATATCTATTATTTAATAGTTTTAAAGCCTGAATATAGGACTCATTCACTAATGGTAAACCTTCAATCAGCATGAGAGCATCCCCCTTCAAATACTTGCGTAGATAAAAAAGTTTTTGCACTGGAGCTAGACCTTTGTCGCTATCAATGACCGCGATGAACATGTCACTGAACGTTTTGTACGATACGATGTCCCTGCCATCATAAGTTGGGATTTCCAGCTGCGGGAGTTTGCGACCCATTGTATTTTCTTGCTGCTTTACCTTACAGTCAGAGGTGGACGGTGCAGAGGTAGACGTCGAAGAATTCATGATTTTTTTCAGTTTGCTAATCGTTAAGTAACATTGTCCTTCGACCTCGTCTTCCTCCATGGCGGCATCGCCACACGTGTCTTGCAATAAATGTAGATTTAACTGGTTTTCTCTATGCAACAGCAATGCTTCTTGTAGATTTTGAACTCGCAATTTAATCCCTTCGACGTCTATTAAAACCTGATCCGTTTGTTCCGATGCAAATTTGTTGGCACGTGTGATCTGACCTTTGAATTGACCTATCTGCGCCTTCAATTTTTTAATTTGCGTAGCCGATTCTGCAGGAATTGGCGGCGGCGGAGTCATTTTGAACGATCTTCCGAGCAATTACTTGATGTCTCAGTTGTATACTTTGGTTATTTTATGCAAAGATGAAAGAATTAAAAATATTTTTGTGGTTGCCTTTTTCGTGTCACACGCGGTCACTTTTCTTTTGTCCTTTTCGCTCTTGTTGAGTTTGAGCTCTTTTGTCTCTCGTTTTCGTGAACGGAATAGCCACGCCGGCCGGCAAAAAAGATAGCAAAATTTTTGCCAAAATGTGACGTTATCTGTAAAACGTTGAACTTGGAATAGTTTAATATATTTTTGTATGGGTTTCGGCACCAATTTAATGTTCATAAGAACATTAAAACACTATAATTCTATAAAGCAAATTTTATTCGGACTTGAGTGACACAGATTCACAGAGAGAGAGAGCCACAGATTAAAAATGTGACAGATAAAAATGCAAATCGTACACAGATTAAATTTGTTATGTTTTAACTTAAACAGTCCCCAACCAACACAGTCTGTACCTAAAACTACTTTCAAGTCGACTCAATCATGAGTATCGTTCTAGAATCCGGGCCTTATTATAAATCGTAAGCCGTTTCGCTTATATGATGCCCACGTGGAGGTTGGTTATCGAGTTTTAGCTTATCTCCGGTTCTAAATTGCATTCAAATATACAGCAGATTTTAAGTCTGAACAAGACCTTTTTATTAGAGAAGCCACATCGAAATCCGTTAAGTAGTTTTTGCGTCAAACAGACAAGAATTCTATAAAAATATTTTTGTATTCAGAATCGTTTATTTAACATAACCCAAGAGGGTTCAAATCCCGTCCTAAATGTTTTCTTTTTCCGATCTAAATCTATAACACAAGTTTTTTTACCTTGTTTTTTTTTTTTTTTTTCGTCCCTCAAAAGGAAAATAACGGAACCCTTATTAGGATCACTTCGTTATCCGTCCGTCCGTCGGTCCGTCCGTCCGTCTGTCAAGACCGTTTTTCTCAGGAACGCGCAGGCGCAGGTCAGATGCATTGCAGGTAACAGCATAATGCATGTGAGGCCCAAGAGTTAACTTGCAATTTATGACCACTAACAGAAATCCAATTGTATTCACAGTTTGAAATGCAACGTATTTATTAGACATACTCCCGTCGGCGTCAAATAGACGTCGACTTGGCGCCAATTTGACGTCAAAGGTTTTCCACGTGCGGAGGACGTCGCTATCACAATTCAGTTTTACGTTTCTAAAGAAATCAATATCGCGAAGCGTTTGTATATCTGTACCTACTCCTTGGGGTATAATATAAGGGCATATCTACAACCATTGTTTATGATTTACTAGATGTTGCTCGCGACTCTGCCACGTCACAGATTAATAAATAGTGCCACGTGGAATTCTGATCTCGTGCCCGCAACCGATGGAAACCTATTCCCGAATTTCAGCCAGATCCATTCAGTCGTTTGAGCGTGATTGAGTAACAAACATCCAAACATCTTCACGAAATTTCACATTTATAATATTATTAGGAAGTGGCATAGAATATGATCTTATTTATTAATTGGTTTTTAAATCTTCATAATTAATAAGAAAGAGAGTGAAAGAGGTATTTATTTCCTGCAAAAAATTCAACGAATACTTTCTTTTTAAATGGAAGATTAAAGCACTACCAATTCCCTTAATGATCCCCATAACTTATTCGAAATTATGTGTCGGCAAAATTATGTGTCGGCAGATTGCCGCGAATGCTCCGATTATATTTTCATTTGGAATGAATAAACCTCTACTATTTAGCTTTTGGAAATGTTCGCAAAAGATGGGAATGAGGGAAAGAATTGTTAAGGAAATGACACATTTTATAGGCGTTTTATTTTCCCTCGGGTGTAAAGCTTTTGGTGTATACTTTGCTCCGCTATAAATAATTAAACATTCCAGGACATTTTATACAGCGCTACCTAGACTCTAAGTAAGCATAGCTTAATCAGCCCTTTGTTATTTCTGGAATGCGCATATACATACTTGGGTACTTATTTTTTGAAAATACATATATGTTATACATAGAAATACCCAGACCAATGCAAATAGACATATTCATGTACATAAATATTTACAACGAGTAATAATCGAACTCACTGTGTTCGAGTTCACACTCTGGGTGTTCGGGGTCACACAGCGAGCTATGGAACGGGCTATGCTTGGGGTTTCTCTACGAGATCAAATCAGAAATGAGGAGATAATAATATCATAATAATAATAATCGCGTTTAGAACCGTAGACGAACTAAAGTTACCAACATAGGAGAGCGAGTCAGCAAGCTGAAGTAGCAGAGGGCAGGGCACATAGCTCGGAGAACCGATGGCTGGTGGGGCAGAAAGGTTCTTGAGTGGAGACCACGTAACGGCAAGCGCAGCGTAGGAAGGCCTTCCGCAAGGTGGACAGACGACCTAACAAAGACCGCAGGGACTCAGTGGATGCAGGCCGCTACAGACCGGTCGAAATGGAAGTCGATGGGGGAGGCCTATGTTCAGCAGTGGACTTCCTACGGCTGATATGATGATGAATAATCGAACCCGTAACCTCTGACTTAGCAGTCGAATGTTCTACTGCTACGCCGCTTCTCAACTGGGTTATGTCTAAAGAGAAAGATACCAAGAGTGGTATCTTCTTTAAGAGTATGTCCATTCAAGCTCAAAGGATAGCCTCGAGGAGACGGAAATACTTGAGAATTATAAAATTACAAGATTTTTAACATTCTTGGATCACAGAGGCTACAAGTAAAATCACCTTGTTATGTTTAAGGGATACAGAAGAGCCACGATCACAATCAGCTTCCCTATGTCACCTACGGAAGATATTACGGGAGACACGCTCCTTTAACTTCTCTTTTTTTAATAATGGTCACATCAGTACCTTTTTTTTTTCGTGCGGAAATTCATTCGGACACCTCCCCGTCGGCATGCGGGGGCGGTTATGTCGGGCTTGAACCGACTAAAACCGCACGCCGTCTCGGGTCTTCAGACGCCGGGGTGTAAGGTTGCCCGTAGAGCATATCCCTGGCACAGGGAACCACGGTGTCCCCGTCTTGCCCCGGTTTGGGGGAGGGGCGCTAGTCGCCCCACCGTCCCGGCCTGCTTCTGCTGGAATGAGGGTCACCATTACCGACACCGATAATGTTACAATGGTGGCTCTCAGCTTAACGGCCTCATCAGATGCTTTCTCACGCCCCGCCTAAAGCACCCGGGACTGTAGGAAGAAGGAAACCCGTGTGCTGGTTAAGAATTCCAAGTCTATATGGTGCAGCAAAGAAAAGAGGCGCCGAACCGCTTGGTTCTTGATGACATTATTTGCACCGTATGAGGGTGATAACTCAGCCTTGCACGTGTTGTCCTGTATAGGAAGGGGGGGGGGGGACTTCTACCTACATAGGTCGTTACATATGAAATTGTCGTTTTTCTTGAAGAAATTAGAGGAAACCCAATTTTCAGTACCTTTTTTTTTTGTTTTTTTTTCGTGCGGAAATCCCTTCGGATACACACCCGCCCGCTAGCGGGGGTGGTTATGTCGGGCTTGAACCGACTAAAACTGCACACCGTGTCGGGTCTTAAGACGCCGGGGTGTAAGGTTACCCATAGAGCATATCCCTCGCACCCCGACTGACCCCAGGCCATCTCCGGTTTTGAGATGGCCCCCTTACTTGCTCTCCACTGTGCCATCTGCTAATCAGAGGGACACGTGGAAAGCTTCCGAACAGCCCTCAACAGGGCCGTCCTCGCCTCGGTCGGAGTTGGCTGTAGGCGGCAGCTTCTCTCCCGCCCTAGGAGAGAGGCGCTTCTGTCTCCGTTGCCCAGGGTGCACCACGTGGAGGTCCCCAACCAAGCACTCCACCCAATTTTCAGTACCTACTAACATTTTTGCATGTTTTTTAGGAATGACAAATCCAAATCTAATGTTTTTTTTTGTGTTTGAATGAGACAACATTAAGCTAACAAACAACAACGTTTATTACATTTTCGAAAAGTGACAGCTGTTAAGTAATACGAAATTTATCATCAAAATGGATAGCATTTAGGAAGTACTGTTTTTGAAGATCAAATTAATTTATAAAGCGGCCAATAAAAACAAAATTTAATACAGCGTTGTAAACTCTTAAAATCAACTTTCAAACAAAATATAAATAATGGAAGTAGCTATTCAATTACAGGAATAACGAACTCATCAAAATTTCGGCAATTTCATAGGTAAAGAAAGACCTATTATTTTACTGAAAAGCCGGGTGTAGCAGATAAATTGCCTTAACTGGTAGTACTTTCCGTAAGGGATGTTGGTAGCCTTTCAATATAGCCTTCCTTTAAGGCCTTCCAATTTAGAGGCAGGGTTTCCCAGAGTTTGTTTCACTGTTCACTACATTGTCAGATGTTATGATAATAAGTGATACCGGACGATTTCTTTTGAAGCAATTACTCTCCTTGAACAGTAACCTTCATGGGATTTCGTAATGAGGGTTATTACAATGTTATACCATTAATGTATCTATGCGTTGAGACTGCCTCGAGGAAGCGGGAGGCGACTTCTCTGTCATGTATGTACTTTGGTTTGTGTGATGAAAATATCAAGAAAGTAAAATTAAATAATAAAAAAGCAGCCAAGTGCGAGTCGGACTCGCCCATGAAGGGGCCCATAAATTTTATATTTGAGTTGATTGAATGAAAGGTAAATTGCGTTTTACGATTTATGACGTATCAAAAAAAAAACTACTTACTAGATCTCGTTCAAACCAATTTTCGGTCGAAGTTTACATGGTAATGTTGGGGAGCTACCAAAATTTACATTTATTTTTATTTTTGTGTAAAAATCTTAATGCGGTTCACAGAATACAACTACTTACCAAGTGTCAACAGCATAGTTCTTATAGTTTCGGAAAAAAGTGGCTGTGACATACGGACGGACAGACAGACAGACATGACGAATCTATAAGGGTTCCGTTTTTTGCCATTTGGCAACGGAACCCTAAAATGTTGGTTTCTAAAAATCTTTTTGTTTCGCTTATCTAGCAGTGCTGGGCAGGACGAATCGTAGAACAATGTGAAGTGTCGTCAAAGAGACTGAAATTGAATTGTTTTCGGGAATAAAATACTCCTTATTGCTTTAATTTTAACTCAACGTTATTCTTAACCATGACTTTAGTGATTTAACTTCATTAAGTAGTATATACACCACAACAGATAGAAAATATGATTGACAGCCTCTGTGGCGTAGCGGTAGTGCATTCGACTGCTATGATCGGGGGCGTGGTTCGATTCCCGCTAAGTGCAAATATTTGTATGCATGAATATGTCTATTTGCATTGGTCTGGGTGTTTTTTTGTATATCTAGGTATTTACAAAAAGTAAATTATTTGTTGTCACTATTAACTGCGCAGATAATAGCAATACTCGATGTGCGCGATAGCGGCTTCGATTCGGCACTGGCGTAAGGGTGGTAGGTGGAAACGGAAATTAGGAACAGTGTTGCCAAATGTATATGGTGCGTTTAGCGATAGTGAATGCGTGTGAGTATTTAAATGATAGTGAAATTAGTTGTGTAGAATATTTTAATAATAATGGCGCAGCCACTGTACTTCGCTAGCATCATAAAGATTAGAACTTCTATTGGCAGAACAGGGTCTCTCAGTTCTAGGGATAAGATTTGGCCCAACAAAATGTTCTGTTTAAATTTAGCGTTCCACTGACGAAATGGAATTATTGTCAAAAGTAAAATACTTCATATTATTGAGCTGAGTGAGACGAAGTCGAGCGAAAGCTCCTCATACCAGACTTCAGGATTTTCTTTGTTACAGGTCTCCTCCTAAACTAAAAATCCAATCAGTACCAAATTTGGCATGATTAAAGAGGTCAATCAGAGGAAGGTTTATGGATATATTTTGAAAAAAATAATGCTACCACAGAGGAATGATCACCGTTAAAAAAATTCCATATGGAATTACATAATAACCGCTCGAGACACTGTGACCAAACTTTACACGCTCAGAAAGCATGTCCGGAGTTGTGACTTTCAAAAAGAATTTTCAAAATCGGACTTGCCACGGAGGAATGATCACTGTTCAAAATTTTCAAAATCTGATTCCGCAATAGCGGTCAAATCTGTTGGACAAGTTTTGGCGCCAAAACAGTCACGATGTCTCACTCAGCTCAACATTGCAAGCAGCGATTCGCCTTGCAGACCTAGTTTTAATTTTAGTTCAAAATTAGCGTTGGCCATAAATTAGCGAATTCAATTTTATTGAATTAGTTTCGTACCAGAAGATAACTTTATTTTCTATATGGTAACTGGCTCTTTGAGTGTTATAAAAACCCATTGATTCGATTCATTAGAACAAGTGGAATAAAAACATAATTGTACATAGTAAAATATTTTCTTACGAAACCCTTTTAATCAAAGTCTAAAATCATAAATTTCAGATCAGAGAATTCTTCCTATAACAGACTGCCATACTACAAGTACCCGCCGGAAGCCGTTCTCGAAAATGACCGCGAAAAGCTCTACTGGGACCGGTCCATCATCACGGGTAGGACAATTCTAGCGAATAAGCCTTAAATCGTGCTGATGGATCGGGCAGAGTCCCGGGTATTTCTTGTGGAAATCACTATTTCCTATGAAGAGAACCTCGTCCGCGCCGAAGCAGATAAGAAAACCAAATACTTGGAACTGGCGCACGAGGTTACCGACATGTGGGGAGTGCGGTCCACAGGAATAGTCCCGGTTGTTATTTCAGCCAATGGTTTGATCCTAAGGAGCCTCAGTCCATCTAGGGAGGCTCGTGATTAGTGGGAAGTCAGTGGCGGCAAAGATGCAGAAAGCGGTCTTGCTTGACAATGCCCGAATAGTCCGGCGGTTCCTCTGCCAATCTTCCTAAAGCCCTGGCCGACTGCTGCTTGCATCGCCAGGGTTATTTCGCCGCCCTTACTCTATGCGAGGCGTGATATAGCTCAATAAATAATACTATTTGGCGGGGTGTGCTCAATTCATACTGACGTGCGTGCCCCGAAATAAAGAAAATAGACTTGATTCAATTTACTTGGGCTTCTTTATATACGTTTCTATACACGGAAAGTTGTTATGAAATGATTCAAAATGGTAATTCGCTGATTCCTCATTGATAATATAATTATGCAATCAAATATTATAAGTAAGAAGGAAAAGTATAATATAACGTATTATGATAATATAGCATTGTAAAAGGAAGAAGGATTCTATACAAGCATTTTTATTTAGTTTATTAATCTAAAATAAACCTCATTGTCATGTGTTTAACTTATTGATAGAAAGCAGAAGTCTGTAGCTTATTAGGCTAACTTATGAGCTCAAAGATTGGTATCTATATCATCCCCAATATGCCCAATTGAGTTAACTTCCTCAAATAAACTGATAATAATTACAAATGCATAAGCGTCTATCAGGATGAACTTCACAATAGGTACGTACTTATATGTACTTACGGGTAGTCACTGAGAACTTGATAAGCCATAACTAAATTTGTTGTTTTGCGTGGTTATTTTAGTAATTAGATCAACACAGGTATGTGTATAAACAATACAATACAGCTGTTTATTCAGTTTGCTGACACTTTTGCATGCAAGTATTTGTTTACTCTATGACTGATACTCATATCAATATTAAAGAGGATACATTCTGCCAATGTGACGTTTTTGTTGGATTGAATTAGGTATATGCTTTTTATTACTTCTTTAGTAATAGTCATACTATAAGTACGACTATAACAGTTTAAACTTAAATAAAAATATTCTAGGACCGAGCTATATCTGCGGAATAAGCAAGCTGAAGTGGGAATGGGCTGGCCACATCTCCTGAAGGACTACTAATCTTTAAATACCATTAAAAAAAAACAGAATCGCTGTCTGTACGCTTAGATCATCTAAACCACGCATCGGATTTGTATGCGGATTTCACTGTCATTAAAGGGTCAGCCAGTTTGTGATATTGATAACTAGGTACAGTTTGCCAAAAGCAATCAGTTTGTTCTTAATCTTAATGTTCATTCCATACTTAAAACCACATAAATGTGTCTGGTTGACGACAATAGGCTCGTTTTGGTGTATGTTGTGTATTTGTATACTAATATTATAAAGAAGATTTGTATTTTTGTATGTAATAAACTTAAAAACTACTAACACCGGACCTAGTTCCTGGATAAGGATTGGGACTACACCAGTGGCGTAGTCTATCAATATATTTATCTACACTCAAATCGAAAAAATCGAATTACGAATTCAAAGACGATTCTATACATACGCACTTTATAAGCGCATAAACATAAAATTAAAAATAAAACTTATTATAGTACCGCCAACTGTATCATAAAACTCATTATAGCACCGCTATCTTTTTTTATTCATTAAAATAGTCTAAGAGGCTGTATATAAAAAAAAAGGCGCACGCATGCGCAGTTCGAACTGTGAAAAAATTGCGCTCTTGTAACCTACCTACTTTATTTAATTTCAATTTTTCCTATAACATAACATAACATAAACTCACGCTTATATCCCCGAAGGGGTAGGCAGAGGTGCTAGCACCCACGTTTCGCCAGTTTATGTTTTAGATCCCAATGTAATAGGTGGCGAGCCTATTGCCATTAACCGGGCACTTATAAACCTGCGATAAATACACACATAACTTCGAAAAGCATCGAAAAGTCATTGGTGTGTGTCATACCTTGTAATACCTGGGATCGAACCCGAGACCTCGTCTCAGCAGTCCTTTACCCACTAGGCTACCGCGGTTCTATCCTATGAGTGAAGATAAAGTAGTGTATGAAACTGCATATAACTTAGGTATGAAAACACTCGAGTCAACCTATTATCGCATAAACAGACTCTCGTGTTTTAATACCCCTTCTTATATGACAGTTGCATAAACTACTATTATTAACCAGCTAGGGTTGGCGCATAATACACATAGCATCACGTCCCGAATCAGAAGACAGACAAGCTGCTTACTGCTGAGTGATTATTCTTAACATTGTTGACTCAATCGCAGACAGTTTTGGAATCTTGGGTGATTCTAAAACATTTCTTAATACATTGTGAACAAGCATGTTTTTACCCGACTGTACCAGACGGTCATGTTTTTCGAGAGTATGTATGTATATTTGCTTGGCACGCTCTGCAGCCTGAATGACTCGATAGATTTTAGCTTGAGAGGTGTCGTTCAGAGATCAGAGATTCGTATTCACTGTGAGAGTGCTACTGGGTTTATCAAAATAAAAATGGCGGATATTTGGCGCTAAAAATAATGTTGTTAAAAAAATATATTCACTCAAACTTATCGAGTAGGGTATCAAAATAATGATTTCGAAAATATATATTTCATAACTAAAAATTATAGAATAAAATTATTAATATTTAAAAAAAAAAACCGTCTGCCCTAAAAAAAACAAAATAAACCGAAAGAAAATTAATGGGTCCCGCCTGCTATCAAACTAGTTTCTTTCTTTAAGGGCAGACGATTTGTTGGATTTTTTACTTAAATATTTTTGAATAATACATTTTATTATTTCATACACAGAAAATACAGCTTTTACGTCATAAGAGTTAAAGACAAAGTGCCTAAAATTCTTAGCTGAAATCAGCCGTTTTGTTGGTATTTTAATTATTAGAGTCGCCTAAGTAACTCGAGGATCACGAAATTTAGGTACCATTTGTATTTTATGTTTAGAAGACAAACGAGTCTTAGATTACAATGTTGGAATGATAAGGTAGAATTAAAACTCCTTTGGAATTATATAAAGCAGAAAAATTCTTTTGATGCTAAGGATAGCAATTTATCCTGTAGGTAAGTAATTTAATATAAAAATCCATGTTTGTTTATTCGCTTTATAACCACTACGAAACATAACTACGAAAAAACTAAGATTGATTTGAAATTAATAGTTACGAGCAATAAAATGTACATGGACAGATTTTAAATGCTTGCACTAAAATTTTCATTTTCATTTGTAACTATCAGAGTTAGTCACAATAATGTTTACAAATAGTTTTCAGATATTTGTATATACTTTAACATACAGAATTCTTAAGCCACTAAGAATTAATGTAATAAGTCAACAATGTAATTATCCTAAAATGTAAACAACACAATTTCATTATAATTTACTGTCATGACAGATTTTTTATCATTCATATCCTGTCCTCATGACCATCGACCATGTATATACGAGTATTACTTCCTAATACGAGCCTGACGTTTGAAGTATCTTGGGGTTTGTAGACCCTTTATATTTTTTTTCGTGCTGAAATCCCCCTCATACCTCCCGTCATCCAGCGGGGGTAGTTATATCGGATTCGAACCGACTAACGGCCAGTCTCAATAATCTACCTTCCGGTAAAGGTAGAAGCTATCCCAGATAAACAGTCAACATTAATGTATCTGTAACTGCGGTTTCAATATAATCAAACTCATTTTCTGCTTATCTTTGTTTATTGAAACAGAAAAAATCCCCGATAGATACTAATGGCAGCTATTTTAACTGCTGGTAAAGGATAGATGGATTATTGAAACCGGCTGTAAGACCGCACGCCGTCTCCGGTCTTTAGATACAGAAGTGTTAGATGACCCCGACCTACGCTCATGAAGGACGGAAGTCGTTAAGTGACCTCCGACGTCTGTGTCGCCACCGCGCCCCGCGGGCTCTATGGATCAGGAGACACTTCTGAGAGTATCTCCCGGACCCGCTCCGCCGCCTTTTTATTGAGCATTACTTGCTCGCAGAAGGGCGCCTTCGCCGTGAGCAAGACGATGAGCAAAATGCCTCCCTCTCCGAGAGCTGCCACAAGGGCCCGCCTCGGCACCTCCCACGCCGGGTACTCCGCCAGCGTGTGCAGCCCTGGGTCCTCACTTTTTAGACGCAGCCCAGAGATACTACAAACTTGGTACCAAGTACTTTTTTTTTTCGTCTGGATTCCCTTCGGATACCCCAACGGGCCAGCGGGGGCGTTTATGTCGGGCTTGAACCGACTAAAACCGACGTCGTCTCGGGTCTTCAGAATCCGGGGTGTAAGGTAGCCCATAGAGCATATCCCTCGCACTCCGACTAAGCGTGTAAACGTAATATTACATTTTGAGTTTAACTGTAGCGGTTTGTATTAACTCTGCAATTATTAACTTAGTTGTACGTTAGTTCTATTTTACAGGTCAACTTTTTAAATTTCTCAGCAGGAATTCTTTGCTCGAAGGACCATTATTCGTTCTAGTTGGGACGTCTATAGCCAGACGGACGATCCACCCACGATCAAGCATCGGGTCACTACAAATAAGGCTCGAAGGACCATAAATATGCTTACCCGGTCCTTTAATACACAAATTATGCCTGGATGGTATGCTATATACATTACGTATATATTGTTGTATAATTATGATTTGATATTAAACATTATAATTTAACAGTACAGCCAGAGGCTACCGTTTCCATTACTTTTGAAAGATTCCCTTGAGCGATAAGTCCACCATTTGTAACTTTCATAATAAATATGTTAGGTTTCATTAAGACTTTTAAAAATAAACCTTGTCCTCAAAGTTGTTCTAGAATAATTTCAAACTTGGACAACTTTAAGAAGAGTAGGTCTTTGATTTATACTCGTATTATACTAACTTTTTGTCATTTTAGTATAAATTTTTCATGAAATACTAAATTGTATTCTGTGAATTTTGAAGTAACAAAAAAAAACTATACTACCTATTATAAAATTGTAAATCAGTTGTGTCTGTACATTGGAGATATTAAAAAAAAACTTGGGCTGTATTATATGACAAATACTGACCACAAATATAATTTTTTTTTTTAATTTCTTGGCTGTTAATCTGTTTGTTCGCGATGACTCTGAAACGGTTTACCAACAGTCGATTGGTCCATGAACCGTTAGTCAACATTATCTTTAAACCATAAACTTTTCATCCACGAACGTTTCGCCAGCATTACTCTACGTCAGTGAAGGCTTAACCAACAGAATGTTTTGACCATTAACTTTTCACCCAAACAACAATTGGCCCATGGACTGTTCCCCAAGAGAACGGTATGTCAGTGAGCGTTAAGGATCCAACTTTCCGGACTAGTGGTTCCTCTGTTAGGGTCACAGTTCTAACCTAGGATTGGATTGGATTAGTAGTTTAGCAGGAGACCTGTGACAAAGAAAATCCTGAAGTCTGGTATGAGGAGCTTTCGCTCGACTTCGTCTCACTCAGCTCAATTACACATACAGTCATGTCACATATAGTTAGATACACTAAATAGGCACACTTTCCAATCTTTGGTACTTTTCCGGCTGAGTCGACCACTAAGCTACCGACGCTTCTATTCTTAACAAGATACATTTTAGCGCCAAAAATTCGCTAAAATTTTATTTTTTTATTTTGATATACCCAGTAGCACTCCCACAGTAAATACGATTATAACGATACCTCTCAAGCTAAAATACCAAAACGTTATACATAGATAGATACATACATACATACTCTCCAAGAACACAACCCTCCTTCTGGCGCAGTCGGGTAAAATGTAATGTTTTAACCGACCTCAGAAAAAGAAGGTTCTCAGATCGACATTTACTGGTAAACGATTGGACAGATTTTAATAATTCTATAAACACTTTACCCGATTGCTAGGAAAAACTTTACCCAAATTTGCGTTTCAGTTTTACCGGTTTTACGTATGTGAAACAGTATTGTGACTCTTGTTATGAGCGTGTTACGACCTAATGTCTAGTTGTATTCGTGATTACTACCATAAAATGTAGGCTCCATTTGGAGCATTGTGTATTTATTTTACTGCTACCTGACTCGTCCTGGCTTCGCAAGGGGAAGTTTTGTAAAAAGGATGCTATCACAAATATACCTATAATTTTGTGCAATAATTGCAGGTCTCTCTTCATAATCATCCGGAACACAGTCTGCTCCCCTACTTTTAAAACAGATCATCATCATCATCAATTTATGCTAGTCCACTGCTGGACATAGGTCTCCCCTAATGAGCACCATAGCGCCCTGTCTTCAGCTTGCCGCATCCAGCATCTGCCCGCAGTCATGCGCCAATCGTCATCCCACCTGGCCGGAGGGCGTCCTACACTACGTTTGATGAGTCGCGGCCTCCATTCAAGAACACGTTTACCCCAGCGGTTGTCGGTTCGAACGGATATAAAAGAAATTTCCCGGTGAACCACTGGAAAAGTTATTTCCCGTGATCTACCCAGGTGAACCATGGGAAGAACTAATTTCCCGTGGTCCACACGGGTGAACTACGCAGGTGAAACACGACACGGGCAATAAACGATCTAGCTCATACCATCAGGGTGAATGACTTGTATTGAAAAGCCGTTGAATTGATAAACGAATTACAAGAAAACTATATGTGATAGTAATAAATCCCGTCCTAGATGTTCTCTTTTTCCCCTTCTAAATCTATAGCTTAGTAATGTGCCCGGTAGATGGCAATAGGCTCGCCCCCTATTACATTGGGACCTAAACATAACTGGCGAATCGTGGGTGTGTAATACACCTCTGCCTACCCCTTCGGGTATACAGGCGTGAAGTTATGTTATGTTATGTTTATCTATAGAAAAAGTTAGTAAACAAATTTCATTGAATTAATTTGGAGTAATCAAAAAATAATGTTTAAAAATGATTGTAACATCATTCGTTGTTTCCGTAGTTCGCAAGAATTACGGTAGATGGCTCTAGCGTCGCCCCGAAACGTATATAATATATCGGAGAATTTCGAATATCTGGGACGTGTCTAGGTGGCTCAGTTGGTCAAAGCACTCTACCTGTAAGGGACTGGTCGCGGGTTCATGTCCTTTCCTATTTTTTTTCATTTTCCTGTCTAAATCTATAGGAATACTAGCTGTCCACAGTGGCACCTATTTATCGCAAACATGCAAGTAAACTTTCTTTTTTCAGGCAATTTTTAAAAAAAAATTCTGCGTAAGAACTATCCTCTTACTTCAAGGAATATTATAAAAAAAGAAATTAGCGAAATCGGTTCAGCTGCTCTCGAGATTTGCGCTTAGCAACACATTCAGCGATTCATTTTTATGTTAGACTAGCTGTGCCCGCGACTTCATCCGCGTGGATTTCGATTTTTATGGTTTTGGTTCTTCTGCGCGAAACCCAATTTTTTTTCTAAAATTAAAGTACCTTATGTTACGCCTTGTAAGATTACCTATCTGCCAGTGAAAGTCCCGTCAAAATCAGTCCAGCCGTTTTCTGGAACTGTTCTGTTTGTCCGGCTAATCTCTGGATTAGCCGGACAAACAGAATGACAGACAGACAGACAAAAATTGTAAAAAATGTTATTTTGGTGTAGCTGCTTGTAGTTGCTTTTTTTTACATGTAGTAAAAAAAAGCGGCCAAGTGCGAGTCGGACACGCCCATGAAGGTTCCGTAGCAGCAAGTAACATAATAATGTTCTTTTTTAAAAAAAATTTTTGAGTTGATTGAATGAAAGGTAAATTGCGGTTTACGATTTATGACGTATTAAAAAAACTACTTACTAAATCTCGTTCAACCAAGTTCAAACCAAGTGGAAGTTCATAGTCATCCATCAACAGTCCAGAAACGCATAAAAAGAAATTATTCCAGACACTAAAAATATGTCTTTTAAAATACTTCAAATGGGAAAACGTAGCTTCAAGTAGAAACTGTCTATTCAATCTCATCTGCAAACCAAATACAACTTTAAACACGCGAAATAAAGTAAGTTATAGAGAAACGGGTAGTATTTAAACGGCTACAACTTGGGGATGCTATGGAATTCAGAAACTGGTATTCATCACGAGTCTTGATAGTTAGTCAAAGCCAGACATTTATTTTAGGTTGGCAATTTCGCTTTGTTTGTTGGTAATTTGTCATTTATATTTATTTAGGTAGATTTGAGAAATTGATGCTGATGAAGCTGTTTTAACAAATCTGATTTGTCAATGTTATTTTAAATTATGTATAAAAGCGGCGGTAGCCCAGTGGCGTACGTAACGGATTGCTGAGACTAGGTCTCGAGTTCGATCCCCAGGCCCCCTGGGCACATACCTCTGACTTTTCGTAGTTATGTGTGCATTAATAAATGTTAATTATCGCTCGCTTATTAATGAGCCCGGTAGATGGCTATAGGCTCGCCCCCTATTACATTGGGACCTTAACGTAACTGGCGAATCGTGAGTGTGTAATACACCTCTGCCTACCTATTTGGGGATACAAGCGTGAAGTTATGTTATAAAAATTATAAAACTATTTTCATATTTCTTTTTAATTTAGCAACATGGCTATACCAAGATTTCAAGATATTGGGATCCTTTGCGACCACAACTTGTTCGTCTTCCTGAAATCCCGGGGCATACAGAAGCATTTATCAAGGCTGTCAAATTAAAGGCTACCATTTTAACTACCTATTGGTATTTGTAATAATCACCTTCATTGTTCAGACTTTGCTTACAGCTTACCATTAGACGGGATTGTTTCAATTTCCTGAAATAGGAGTCGAGTTTATGGTGCCCCAAAATTCAAGACCTTTAAAGGAAGGATCAATCAATAAATATATAGTACAATTTTTTTTGTGCGTAATTCCTCTCGGGTACCAACCCCCCCCCCCCCCCCCTCTGGCCGGTGGGGGAGGTTCTGTCGGGCATAAACCGACTAAAACCACACGCCATCTCGGGTCTTCAGATTTAATATAAGGTGATACAATAGCACCAATACTTTATTTTATTATTCAAAGATGTATCGGCTGAGAGAAACATCGAATTTGAAATTGAAGTGAGACAATTTTTTTAATAAAAAAATAGTCTTAAGTCGGTTAAGTATACTAAAATTTTCTCCAGATTGTAACAACTACTTATCTGAGAACCACATCACAATTTGTTCAACGAACCGGACGGTACACAAACTTAAATACAAAAAATCCGTTCCCGCAGGGGGAACGCACAGGTAGATTTCGTGAAGCAATTAATATTATTTTAAATAGAGAACTACGGACTTTAAACTGTTTAATTTTATTTTCTCGAAAACGGTAACTTTTAGCGAAAAACTTTTCAGACATTTATTTTAGACTTAAAAATGGCCTATCGATTAAAAATATTTCAGACAGCAAGAATGTTCGCCGGTTAGAAGTTATGATTTTTTTCCCGAAAACATTTGGTTTTTCCCCCCTCCACTTTTAGTTAAAGTTTTAATCTTATAGGTTTGTAATTAAAAGTTGTTGGTATTCATGTATACTATGGGATAAAATTAGAACGGTTCGAATATCTTTCATGGAACGTGAAATTTTGAGGAAAAACTGATTTCACAAAAAGTGAGGCCCTACCGTCCCCTTAGGCCGGATTCCACCAATTCACGAACTTAAACTAAGTTTACACCCAAGCAATTTTTGACCGCAGTTTGAAAGCGATCCGGACAAAAATGCGACTGTGAGAGTGCCGCAAATTTTGGGAAGTGGAACCATACATACATATATATATATATATATATATATATATATATATATATATATATATATATATATATATATATATATATATATAAACTTTTTGACCAGTGGTCATTTCGGACTCAGGGGGTCATAACTAGACCTCCTATGAAGAATTTTTTTTAAATTCGACAGTAGTCAAGAAACCAATAGGTAGATCGATTTCGGGGTGTGTGTTGGGTAACCTCCTCGAGTGTCGTTCCGATTCCGATCCCGCTGCAGTCCGGGGGGAACGGAACCGGAGCGGCCGGTACACCCTGGGCGGCGGTCAATGGCTTCCCCTTCATGGGGTTGGCATTGACCGTCGGCTAATACCCAACGTGGCGGGAACACATCGCTCTCCGTACTCCTCTGCTTTTAGAGGAGACAGGATGAGCGATGGTGTTTGTGGCTGAAGCCACCATAGGGTCCTGAGGGATCCAGGGGCGGGTTGGCCCACTGCTAACGCAGGGGCCGACGGGCACTTGTGCCGCCGCCGGTGAGAGAGGGCTAGCCATCCTCTCGCGTTCCGTAATCGGCAGGTGATCAGTAACGACCTGACTGGTGGCTCCAGAAGGGTACGCTGTGAACTTGCTGACCGGAGGGCTTGCCTTTATTGGCCGGCCCACGACAAGGAAAAGTCTATAACACCCGACAGTGAAGTCGTAAAAACCTATGGATACCAGCCGACCTCCATAGTATATAGGCTTATCCAGGTGCAGGGGGCTCCGCCTGGATGGACCACCTTTCCCCCATACTCGTGGGATAAGTTATGGATACAAATCTCTTTAATAAGGAAAAAACGGACCGGAAAATAAACAAAAAAGACTAAGGCAAGAACATGGACAGAGAAAACGACGGAGTCTGCGCGGAGGTCGCGCAGCAGGCGGGCGTAGAGGTGACGCCAAACACCTCGGCGGTGTCGGAGAGGTTCGACACCGCCAGTGAAAGGAGTAGGGCGGCAAGCCCGTTAGGATTGGGCGTCAAGGCGCAGAAGCGCAAACGGCGCCCAAAGAAGCAGCGACCAGGGGAGGGCGTGTCGGATGAGGATTACACCCTCACCGGGACGGCCTCCCCCAGCGACGAGGCGACAATGTGGGCGCCTAAGGTGGCTGCAGTCCGCCGGGCGCGAGGAGGGTTGAGGGGTGGGCAACCCAGCCGGGCCCCCTCGGCCACTGGGAGGTCCGCGGAAAAATCGCCGCCGAGGCCTTCCACCTCGTCAGTGACGGAACCGAGCGGGAGGACGCGGTCTCTTTTGGAGAGACTGCAGAAGGTGACCGCGTCATTCCAGGGGTCCCCAAACCCTGAGCAGGAGGCGATGTTGCGCATTGTGCTCGACATCGCCTCCGAGAATGAGGGCCTGGCGGCGCAGCTGGCCGAGTCTCGTCGGGAGACGGCTCGACTAGCTGCAGCCGTCGAGGAGCTCCAGAGGGGCATGGCGAGCCCGGCTCAACCGGCGCAGCGGGCGCAACCGGCGCAGCGGGCGCAACCGGCGCATCGGTCGCAACCGGCGGAGCCGGCGCGCGTGACTCGCTCGTCGGCGAGGCAGTCGACGCAGCCAGAGCAGCCGGTGCGACCGGTGCAGCAGCCGGCACAGTCGGTGCGGCCGGCGCAGCCGAGGCTACCGCCGGCGGAGTCTTGGCTCCCCTATATGGAGGCGCTGGAAGAGCGGATGATGTGTCGGATGGAGGCCCTAATGGACTCCATCCGCCGTCTGCCTCTGGCGCCACCGGCGGCCGGCTACGCGGCTGTAGCCCAGAGGGGCCTCACCCCCCCGGCTGCGGGAGCGAGTGCGACCCTGCCGGGGCCGGCTCCTCAGCCCCCTCCCGCTCAGGGTAAGGGGAAAGGCAAAGGCAAGGGGAAGGGCAAGGGGAAGACGTCCCCAGCCCTGGCCCCAGCCCCAGCCCCAGCCGTGGTTCCGGCTACCTACACCCCATTGGAAGGGGGCTGGGAGGTGGCTGGAGCCAACAAGAGGCGGAAGGCCGCCAAAAAGGCCAGGAGGGCCGCGGCCGCCGCGAAAGCAGCGCCGGGGAAGCTCCGTGCCCCTCTCACTACGGCCGTCGTCGTCACCCTGACGGCGGAGGCAGTGGGCAGAGGCATGGGGTATGCCGAGGTGTTGGCCAAGGTGAAGGCCAACGTCGACCTCAAGGCCCTCGAGATCCCGGGCGTCCGGTGCAAGAGCACACGGACAGGAGCCCGACTTCTCGAGGTCCCTGGCGCCGCCAGTGGCCCCAAGGCCGACGCTCTAGCGGCTCGGCTGAGGGAGTCGCTGGACGCAGCCAACGTCCGGGTGTCCAGGCCCATTAAATGCGCAGAAGTGCGCATTACGGGCCTGGACGACTCTGTCACGGCAGACGAGCTCAGGCTCGCCGTGGCGGAGGCCGGGGACTGCTCTCCGGACACAATTAAGGCCGGAGCAATACGCTTCGGCCGCGGTGGACAGGGGGCAGCAGTTGTCGGCTGCCCTATCGCGGCGGCCCAAAAGGTCGCAGACGGGCGGAGCCTCCTGGAGGCTTCCTGAGGGCGCAGGCACGGGTCCTGCAGGCCCGACCGGCCAGGTGCTTCAGGTGCCTGTCGGTGGGCCATGTGGGGGTGCACTGCACGGCGGAGGTAACGGCGGGTGACCGCTGCTTCCGCTGTGGCCAGCCCGGTCATAAGGCCGGCACGTGTAGCGCCCCGTTGCACTGTTTTAGATGTGCAGCGGGGGGCAAGCCGGCTGACCATAGGGTTGGCAGCAAGGCCTGCGCCGGAGGGGAGCCGAAGCCGGGAGGCCGGCCTTCCGCCCCTAGTTCGCAGCGGGATGCGGAGATGGGGGTTCCATAATGGATCCTCAACTCCGCATCCTGCAGGCGAACGTTGGCCACGGTGCCCATGCTCAGGACCTTCTGCGCCAGAGCATGGCACAGTGGGCCATAAATGTCGCCGCTGTCACCGACCCATACACCCACCGGTTCCTCGGGCCTGCCTAGGAAACCGCGCTGGATGGGTCGGCGGCACTGGTGCACAACCCTGCTGCCGGCAGCCCCCCTCTTGCCGTCGTTGCAAGGGGACCCGGCTGCGTGGCGGCGGCGGTTGGGGATATAGCGGTCGTGGCCGCTTATATCACGCCGAACCGAGACCAAGCTGCATATGAGCAGTGGCTCCGTCAGCTGGCCGTCGTCGTCAATGCCTGCCAGCCCCGTCCGGTCCTTGTGCTCGGGGACTTCAACGCCTGGTCGTATGCCTGGGGTTCCTGACACGAAAGGGGCACGACGGGGCATAGAGGCAGGGCACTGGTGGACTGCGCCGCACGACTCGGCCTAGTCCTCCTAAATCGGGGAGCCGTGGACACGTTCGTGACCTCGAGGGGTAGCTCCATCGTGGACCTATCGTTCGCGAGCCCCTCGTTGGCGCGACGTGTTCAGGGCTGGCGCGTCGTTTTGGGGGTGGACACAAGTGCGGATCACCGATACATTCGGTTTGACGTGTCCCCCCCTGCGAGCGACGCGCCGGCTGCACCGGCTCCACCCGAGCCACGTTGGGCGCTTAAGTGACTTGATCGGGAGCTCCTCCTGGAAGCCGCCATCGTACAGGCCTGGGCCCCTGCGCCGGACAGGCCTGTCTGCATAGACGATGAGGCGGAGTGGTTCCGGGAGGCCATGACCCGTGTCTGTGACGCGGCGATGCCTAGGGCTCCGCCCTATAATCCGAAGGGTCAGGTCTACTGGTGGTCGTCGGAGATCGCGCAGCTCAGACGGGGCTGCGTGATCACGCACCGCCGGTGAGCCCGATTCCGTAGGAGGCGTCGCCGCCCCGCAGATGCGGAGGCCCGAGAGGCGGAGTTGTACGAGGGATACAGGGAGGCCAGACGAGCCCTCCGAGCGGAGATAAGGCGTTCCAAACGGGACGCCTTCCGCGAGGTGCTGGAGACGCTGGAGCGCCCTTGGGGGCGGCCCTACCGGATGGTGAGGGGCAAGCTGCGCCCCAAGGCCCCGCCGTTAACCCGGTGTCTCCAGCCGAATCTGCTCGGAGGAGTTCTTGGCTCCCTGTTCCCAGCGCGGGCGGTGGAACATGTTCCACCGCAGATGACTCCGCCTCGGTTGCGCATGGCGCCCGACGTGGAAGACGACGACGTGCCCGAGGTCACTTGGGTAGAACTAGAGCTGGCGGTGAGAAGGCTAAGAGCCAAACACACCGCCCCGGGACCCGACGGCATTCCAGGCCGAGCGTGGGTCCTAGCTCTAGTCGACGACGCTCTCAAGCCCCGACTGAGAGGGCTTCTCAGCGCATGTTTGGAGCGGGGCCAGTTTCCGAAATTGTGGAAGACGGGGAAACTGGTCCTCATCCGAAAGGAGCGGCGCCCGGCGGACTCGCCGTCCGCCTACCGGCCCATAGTGTTGCTCGAAGAGGTGTGCAAGCTCTTTGAAAGAGTAATTGCGAAGCGCCTCGTCGAGCACCTCTCAAGAGTGGGGCCGGACCTGGCGGATGGCCAATATGGCTTCCGCCAGAGGCGCTCCACCGTGGATGCCATCATGCGCGTGAGGGCTCTGGCGGAGGATGCAGTGGCCCGGGGTGAGGTGATGTTGGCGGTGTCCCTGGACATCGCCAACGCGTTCAACACCTTGCCCTGGAGTTGCATTAGGGAGGCGCTCGTGTATCACGAAGTGCCTCTCTATTTCCCCCGGGTAGTCGGGGCGTATTTGACGGAGAGAGCCGTCATCTACCCAACCGTGACCGGTCTCGGTCGGCGTGAAATGTCGTGCGGTGTTCCACAGGGATCGGTCCTGGGGCCGCTCCTGTGGAACATCGGATACGACTGGGTGCTTCGCGGTGAGCTCGTAGACGGTGCCGCCGTCACGTGCTACGCGGACGACACGCTCGTGACGGCGTGCGGGGCAACGTACCGCGAAGCGACCCGAAAGGCCACGACCGCGGTTGCCCAAGTCGTTAGGCGGATCCGGCGGCTGGGTCTCGAGGTGGCCCTGCATAAAACCGAGGCCCTGTTCTTCCATGGGCCTCGGAGCAAGCCACCCGAGGGATCCAGTCTCATCGTGGGAGGAAATCGCATCGGCATCAAGTCCCAAATGAAATATTTGGGGCTCGTGCTCGACGGCCGATGGGACTTCGGAGAGCACATCCGAAGTCTGGCCCCCAAATTGAAGGGCACAGCTCTTGCTCTGGCTCGGCTGTTGCCCAACATGAGGGGGCCCGATGACTCCTGCAGGAGACTCTACGCGGGGATCGTGCGGTCCATGGCCCTGTATGGGTGCCCAATATGGGCGGAGGCCCTGAGGACCAGAACTGTGCAGATGCTGCGCGCTCCGCAGCGAGTTCTGGCCATCAGGGTCATCCGAGGGTACCGCACGATCTCCTTCGAGGCGGCGAGTCTCCTTGCCGGAACTCCGCCATGGGACCTGGAAGCGAGAGCCCTTTCGCAACTGTACCAGTGGCGAAAGGAGGCGCGGGAGCAGGGATCTAACCCCGAGCCTCGAGAAATCGAGGCCGTACAGTCCCAGCTCCGCCAGGCCATCGTGGTGGAGTGGAAGGAACGACTTGGGCAACCAAGCGCAGGGCACGCCGCAATAGCGGCGGTAAGGCCCATCATGGAGGATTGGCTGGAGAGGCGACACGGAAGCCTCTCCTACCGACGGACGCAGGTGATCTCAGGGAAGGGGTGCTTCGGGGACCACCTGCATCGGATCAGGAAGGAGCCAACGCCTGAGTGTCATCACTGCGACGCGAGCGAGGACTCAGGGCTGCACACGCTGGCGGACTGCCCGGCGTGGGAGGCGCCGAGGCGTGACCTCGTGGCAGCCATCGGGGTGGGAGTCCTCTCGCTCGGCAGCATGATTGCGGCAATGGTGCGGAGCGCGAGCGCGTGGGCCGCCGCCGCCTCCTTCTGCGAGCATGTAATGCTCGCGAAGGAGGTGGCGGAGCGCGCCCGGGAGAGACTTAGAACTCTCCCGGTCCGCCGAGCCCGCAACTTGCTCGCCGCGCGTCGCAGGCAACTCAGGCGCCGGAGGTCGCTTAACGACCTCCGTCCTCCATGAGCGCAGGCCTGGGGGTGGCGGGTGAGGCCACCTGTCACCCCAGCAGAAGCAGGCCGGGACGGTGGGGCGACTAGCGCCCCTCCCCCAAACCGGGGCAAGACGGGGACACCGCGTGGTTCCCAAACCCGAGGGGGCCATCTCGAAACCGGAGATGGCCCAGGGTCAGTCGGGGTGCGAGGGATATGCTCTATGGGCAACCTTACACCCCGGCGTGGCGACCCGAGACGGCGTGCGGTTTTAGTCGGTTTCGTCGGTGGCACGCGGGGGGGTATCCGAAGGGATTTCCGCACGATAAAAAAAAAAAAAAAAAAAGGTAGATCGATTTCACATCTATTCCATTTAGTTCAACTCCAATTTCAACTCGTTGAACTAATTGGAATATTTTTTCCATTTAGTTCAACTTTTTACAAATTTTATTTAAGTTGAACTAATTGGAATATTTTTTCCATTTAGTGCAACTTTTTACAAATTTTATTAAAGTTGAACTCATCGAAATCTACCTAAAATACGGGTCAAACATTGAAGCTCCTTTTGAAGTCAGTTAAAAAGCGTAAATTCGCAAGAAATGTGTCAATATATTTCAGGCGCACGATACATAGAGCCCGTAACCCTAATCTCGGGCTAGTCCGCAGGAGCTGTCCCGCTCGCATACAAATTCACTGACCGTGCCTTACTTTAATATATTGTGTCCATTTTATATACTTTATAGTGTATAAGTCAAACAGAATACGAATTTTGTGGAACTTCTATTTTCCGTAGGGTGTAGGTGTGTGAATCAATCAATCGGTAATTAATATTCTAGGATAAACTACATACGCTACGCCACACACAGGTTATCAAGTTTCAAATTACCAGTGTCATCCTCTTTTTGTGCTGGAGCTCTTTTATCTTGCTTAAGAACCACTCGAACAAAGCGGCGATAGCCCAGTGGCGTACGTAACGGACTGCTGAGACGAGGACACGAGTTCGATCCCCAGTCGCCCCGGACACACACCTCTGACTTTTCGTAGTTATTTGTGCATTAATAAATGTTAATTATTGGTAGCTTAATAATGTGCCCGGTAGAATGCAATAGGCTCGCCCACTATTACATTGGGACTAAACATAACTGGCGAATCGTGGGTATGTAAGACACTTTACGGCCTTCCCTTTCGGGGATACAGGCGTGAAGTTATGTTATGTAAGAACCACTCACTTTGTCGACTTCCGTTGCATGGCTGTAGAGCGTTCGACTGCCACGTCGGAGGTCGCAGGTTCGATTGCCGCTCAGTGCATTGGTCTGGGTGTTTTTATCTATAACTAGCTGACCTGGCAAACTTCGTCCTGCCTTGGGATCAAGTTATGTTGTTTACCTTATCAGCTGAATGTATTTCGTGAATGTCTCATATATGCACAGTATCCCGAAGTGGCCATCTCAAAGCCGTAGATGGCCCAGGGTCAGCCGGGTGCGAGGGAATTGCCTTACACCCCGGTATTAGAGATCCGAGACGGCACGACGTGCAGTTTTGATCAGTTTGAGTCCGACATAACTACCCCCACTTGCCTGCGGTGGGGTAATAGTGGGGCTCAGCATAAGAAAAAACACAAAAAGGCACACTAGAGACGGAGACAAATTGAAAAATAAGAAAATCATGAAAATCAGTCTCGAATTGTCTGCGGCCATCACTAACACGAAACAAGACTTTCTTTTATATATATATGTATGTGTTAGGCACACAACCCGCTGCCGCGATCTTTGGACGATCGATTTAACGATTTGGAGAATTACTAGAAGGGTTTGACTATTAATAAAACCACCACTGTATTCTGATCTTGATCGACAATATATATTTATAAATCTGACCCTTTATAATAGTGTCGGTAACGAAACCATATCGAGATTTAGATTAATGGCACAACGCCATCTACCGAAGTTCCTTAAAACTAAACTTTACATTTTACAATGCCACGCGATGCATTTCATGCATGCAACTTTATAAATAAATAAATTAATACATATGTTCTTATTTAGTTTAATTTTAGTTTTTTATTGGTATCATATTTAACATACTGCCCACCAAAGGACGATATTGACAGGACGTCCTTTACAAAAAGAAAAGGATACATATAACAAAAAAAACTAACTGACAATACAATATCTCATTTGTGTTCAATGGGCAAAATACATAATTTGTTCGTTGGCCTTTTTATAATTGACGAATTAGTACGTAACGTAACCACACGGGTAACTTTATCATCACCTGGATGTTTTTCTAAAATACAACCCATCAACCAACGACTAGGGGGTAACCCGTCTTCCTTTACGAGGACTATGTCTCCAATATTTGGTTCTTTAGTCTTGGACGACCATTTATATCTGTGCATTAGATTGCATAAATACTCTTGAGACCAACGTCTCCAGAATGACTGCAACATCCTTTGAACAAATTGCCAACGTGTTAAGGAATGTACATTTGAGCTTTCGTAATTATTATACTCAGGTATTGTAACTAGCGGTTCACCGATTAGAAAATGTCCAGGAGTTAAGGGCATATCCTCTCCCGGATCATTTAGGTTCATGACGAAGAATATTTACGAAAAATAATAAATAAGTATGTCTATTCACAGTATAGAACCCATAACATAAGTAAGTTAAGCTATGCTTACTTTGGGTCTAGATAACGCTATATAGAATGCCCTAAAATAATTATATCTTCACCAACGTTCGCTAGTTCGTGTTTTGAAGACGGCACTCGCAGCAAAAAATAACTTTACTCACTTGCTAAGATATTTTTTGCTGCGAGTCACTTAAATCACGCATTAGCAAAGTAGTCTCAAATTGAATCACGAGCACGGTGTGATTTAAAGACCTAAACTTACATCTAAAAAATCTCCGAAAGACATAGGCTATATTTTTTTTTTTAAGAATATTAGTAACCGAAATTACTAATATTCCCCCTAACCCCTCCAGCTAAGTTTAATAGCTTGTATTAGGAGTGGGTTCACCTCGGTAGTGTGATGGCCAGGATTCGAACCCGGGACCTCTCGATTGTAGGGCCGACTCCTTAACCACTAAGCTACCGACGCTTATTATGTGGACTGAGAAAAAAAAGCAATAGATAAAGCCAGCAATTAATAAAACATTTAATTATAATGATAATAAAGTTGTATGAAAAGTTTGAAGCGATGATGATAATGACATCATCATCATCGTCAATTACATCCAAAGTTTGTACTTTGAGGCCCAAGGTCCACTTGTTGCTTTTGATTGGTATCTCGTCTTTTCCGGGAGCAACTGCTGTCAGACCTCCAAAACCTTAGCCAAAGGCACGGGGCACCTGCTAAACCTACAGGTGTGGTCGGTTTGGGCCGCAAGGATTCTGGTAGAGCTCTTTACATACAAAATTTTTAAACGATATTGGTATTTATGATTTAAAAGTAGTTCAGAACAAACCTATGGTGTCATTATAAATAAATAAATAAAAACTTTTTAACAAAAAATTAAACCACCGAAAAAACTGAAAAGCAAAAAATAATTAACCTTTTTATTTAACCTTAATAACTATCTTCTTAAAGTAATGAAACTATATCTAATTATATATTTTTGTAAATAGTTGAGTTTTTTAATTAACTTTAATAACTAAGTTAAATAAATAAATAAATAATAAATATTCTACGACATTCTACACAGCGCTTTCTAGACCCAAAGTAAGCATAGTTTAACTAGCTTGTGTTATGGGTTCCAGAATGCGGATAAACATACTTATATACTTTTTTTTTTTGTAAATACATACATATTATACATGGAAACACCCAGACCAATGCAAATAGACATATTCATGTACACAAATATTTGCACTGAGCGGGAATCGAACCCGCGCCCCCTGTCGTAGCAGTCGAATGCACTACCGCTACGCCGCAGAGACCGTCTAATGTAAGTATATCTAAGTAATTTTAGGTCGGCGCCTGCATTTCCAACTTTGTGGTATACTCTTTCCAATAAAATAGTAGATTGTTAGCCAAGGGTTGAAAGTCAGCCATTTCACCCGAGATATTTCTGGCGCTCGAACGAAGCGAAAGCGCTAATAGTCGAGGGTGAAATAGGTGACAGTCACCCGAGAAATACAAATCAAAATACTACACACACATTTAATGAAACAGGTAGACTCATAATCAGTTGAAATTTAAAGTAAAATTGGAAATAGATTATTAACAACAGCTTTTACCTGTTCTTTAATTTCATCGGGAGTTAAATTGATATCCATGTCACTGGAATAACTTTCCAAATCCAGTTTTAACCACAAATAACACAAGGTATTTATTTATATTGAATCTCGTTTTCCTGCTAATTATTTAGCAAACTTAAATTGTTTTTTTTATTCTGAAAAAAAAAGTTATAATTCACGTACATACTGCCAACATTAGAAAAGCTTTGAAAATCGAATCTATTGGTTACATTGTTATCGTGTATCTAGGCGGCCATGTAAAAAAAAAGCGGCCAAGTGCGAGTCGGACTCGCCCATTAAGGGTTCCGTAGCAGCAAGTAACATAATAATGTTTTTTTTTTAATTTTTAAAATTGAGTTGATTGAATGAAAGGTAAATTGCAATTTACGATTTATGACGTATTAGAAAAAACTACTTACTTGATCTCGTTCAAACCAATTTTCGTTGGAAGTTTACATGGTAATGTACATCATATATTTTTTTTAGTTTTATCATTCTCTTACTTTAGAAGTTACAGGGGGGGGGGGACATGTTTCACCATTTTTAAGTGTCTCTCGCGCAAACTATTCAGTTTAGAAAAAAATGATATTAGAAACCTCAATATCATTTTTGAAGACCTATCCATAGATACCATTTTGATGAAAAAAACATTTTTGAGTTTCAGTTTTAACTATGGGGACCCCCAAAATTTATTGTTTTTTTTTTCTATTTTTGTATGAAAATCTTAATGCGGTTCACAGAATACATCTACTTACTAAGATTCAACAGCATAGATCTTATAGTTTAGGAAAAAAGTGGCTGTGACATACGGACGGACACTCAGACAGACATGACGAATCTATAAGGGTTTCGTGTTTAGCCATTTGGCAACGGAACTCTAAAAAGCGTCATGATATCAAGGCATAACTTAATTATCATGGACTCCATGGTAAACCCTAAAATTAAAAAAAAAAATCCACCCGGCTATCTACCCATGAAAATTGAACTTTCCGAACAGGAGAGATGAAAAAATTATTATGAAAATCAGACTACTCCGTAAAAAGTGATGCGTCATGCCTCACAATCAGTGAGTGAACAACCAATTATCCCCTGTTTTCCTACCCTTAGGGTTGAATTTTTATTTTCAAATTTATATGGAACCAATTTCATACTCTTTCCAATAAAAAAAGAATTATCAAAATCGGAGTACTCTGTAAAAAGTTATGCGTGGTCATACATAAAAAAAATACGCGTCGACTTGAGAACCTCCTCCGTTTTTTCGTCGGTTAATAAATATTCTACGATATTCTACACAGCGCTTTCTAGACCCAAAGCAAGCATAGTTTAACTAGCTTGTTTTATGGGTTCCAGAATGCGGATAAACATACTTATATACGTTTTTTTGTACATACATACATATCATACATATAAACACCCAGACCAATGCAAATGGACATATTCATGCATACAAATATTTGCGCTGAGCGGGAATCGAACCCGCGCCCCAAGTCGTAGCAGTCGAATGCACTACCGCTACGCCACAGAGGCCGTGACTTTATTGTCACTGTTCTGGGATATCGGATCTCATTGTACGACCGTGTACGGAAATATGATCACAGGAATAAAATTTAATGAAGGCAAAATGCAATTTGTTGTTTTAGGTTCCAATTTGGAGGTTTATGGGCCTATGAATATAATATTGTCCAGTTTGGCCAGGGCTTGGTTTCAGCTCCTTAATATCCTATTCAAATATCTGACTACGTAAGGGTTCACATGCTATATAAATATTGCTAGCGTAGCAAATGTAGCACAGGTGGACAGATCGTCAGGTAGTGATAAAATCCTGACCTGCTGAGAGCACATTCGACAGATTTCCGAAAGGTATTTATGAGGATGAGACCTGTTGCCCGCGGCTTCACCGACGTGGAATTCCTGTTCCTCTTCGCGCTTCCCATGGAAACTTATTCTGGAAATAAAAAGTAGTATGTGTTACTTCAGACTATAATCTATCCCTGTACCAAATTTCAGCCAGATCCGTTCGGCCATTAGAGCGGAATTAAGTAACAAACATGTTCACAAACTTTCACATTCATAATATTAATTAAGTAGGATAATGTGTTTTATGATGAAACAGCGGATGAGGCTTTTGCGCAGACTTTCCTCTCGTGGTTGGTCAGAAGGCACCCAGGCCAGGGGGTGACAGGTGGAGCCACCTGTCACCCTAGCAGAAGCAGGCCAAGGTGGCGGAGCGTTGCGAATTACCCCCTTTTCCGGGGGCAAGACAGGGACACCTTGGTTCCCAAACCCGAGGGGACCATCTCGAAACCAGAGATGGCCTCGGGTCAGTCGGGGTGCGAGGTGGCCTGTAAACCTGCGGTTTTAGTCGGTTCGAGCCCGACATAACCTTCCCCGCTGCTCGGCGGGGGGTGTACGAAAAAAAAGGGGGATCAGACGGCAGTCTCTCTCGGTAAAGCCAACAAACCAATCAAAGCAGGCCCCGGGCCCCAAAGTCAAAACTTTGGACGTAACCGGGATATCTCTAAGGGTATGATGATGAGGACCTGTCGCTTTTAATAAATAATAAATATTCTACGACATTCTACACAGCGCTTTCTAGACCCAAAGTTTAACTAGCTTGTGTTATTGCTTCCAGAATGCGGATAAACATGCTTATATACTGTTTTTTTTTCGTAAATACATACATATTATACATAGAAACATTCAGACCATTGCAAATAGACATATTCATGCATACAATAGGCCGGCCGGATATACCTAAGTCCAATATAGAGAAACTGTAACGAGCGAACGAAAGATTTCGATACTAGCTCTTCTTTCTTGATAAAAAATATACAGTATTATTTGTGGAAATTGCCAATCTGCACAAGTACAATATGGCGATGATCAAAAGAATGCTCACTACAGACGTGATCGCCCAGTTAGAGAGAAGGCCCCCGCTGGGCTGACGGTATCCGAGGGGATTTCCGCACGAAAAAAAAGATAAACAGGTACCTAGTTCACTCAAAGACAAACCTTTGTCATGAGTTTCTAACACACAGAAAAGTATTTTAATGATTCAGTCGTTTGTGTGAGGAGGTTATGTCGTGCTTCATCTTACTAAAACTGCAAGCCGTCTCGGGTCTTCAGATGCTGGGGTGTAAGGTGGCCCAATAAGGCTATTCCCTGGCACTCCAGCTGACCCTGGGCCTTCTACGGCTATGAGATGGCCCCTCGGGTGTGGGGACCACGTGTAACCAGTTTTGCTCACCTGGTTACTCACCGGCTGACCCAGTCGGTATGGAAGCAAGAACTCAATTATCCCAGAGCGCCTTTTCACAGAGATAGTAAATACCTAACTATATCACAATAAACACAAAAATAACCTACAAATAATTCACTAGATTTGTGCATGTCAAGGGGACCCTTCAAAGAAACAAATGTGAGGTTTCATACATATAATTATCAACTTAGAACGCCAGTGTGGCGAACAGGCCTCACGTGACGCTCTATCTGGTCATGAAACGCAGATCTAAACGCCAGCGATCAGCTTATGTCCGCCTTAGGTACATTCAAAGGGACTGGCCGTAAGTATGCACACTCTTTCCCTGCCATGCAGTGGAGGTGTGGACTGTATCTTTCGAACGAGGTCAGGGAAAGTAGAATTACTCGTCCCTGTGCGTCTCTCTAAGCGAAAGGATAAACCGACCGCGAACGGTACGGTTCCGAATTGGATTGAACAGGAACACCAGTAAATAAGACACAGAATTCGGTTGAATAATCTGGCTTTAATAATGGCCCATCCATTCGGTGCAAAGTCTGAGAGTTAACTCGAAGACTATTGCTGGCGACTCGGCTAAGATGTCGCAATCGTTCGAATGTCGTGCCAGCTACTCTCAGACTTTACCATAACGAGAGCCGTCAAAACACAAACAAATTACATGGAATTTTTACACTGATTTTCGCTATGTATTTTACAGTTTTTTACTTCTATTTTATAAACTATGTACAAGAATTATATAATCTAAAAGCAACAAGATGGGTAGGGCGGTCACCCATCCCATGGTAAGGGTTTTTATTGTGTATTGATTATTGTTTAATAATTACAGCGGTTTACAAATGAAATTATGAGTGGCTGGGCTCTACTATGTGACATTTTCGGTTGATTATATAAAAACTATATATTGTACAGTATTAAATGGATGGACTATATGGTAGCCACTCATCAACTCTTTATGGTGAATAAACTTTATTTTACACACAACAGCTCTTTTATGGCTGATTTACTAAAATTATGATACAATGATTTTACATAATAAATTCTTATAAATTACTAACAAAAAAGGTGCTGCGACCGTGTCATGCGTACGATGGCTATATTAATTTAATGTCTAATGATAATTTACTGTTTGTTTGTCACAAATCACTTGTTTTACGATTTAGTCACTAATTTTAATTTCATCTTTATGATTCACAAAATCACTTTCACTTCACTAAGTGTTTGTCGCGAACAGCCAGTCCTAGTCTAAATACAGAAAATAATACATATAGTTATACATATGTCCTTGGCTGGGTTTTCTTGAGGTATCTAATAATACATACAGTCTTGAGCTCACTTTCTGAGCAGCAACGATGCTGGCCTGAGTTATGGTGGAACAGTTATTAGGAGAAGGTTATTCACACCTTGATACTCTCCTAAACTCCCTAATTCGAGCAGCAAAACGTTGGGCCGAAGTTTTACTTAACAATGTTAACGAGTAAAAAATAATCAAAAAAGTCAATACGTGACTGTGGCCTAAGGTGGTCCATCCCCGAAGTGAGCCGCGCAGGTCTTGGATGCGATCTGTGAACCAGTGGTCTTGTAGCGCCACAGAATCCGGCCTCTTCCTGACAAGGTTCACGTCTCCAGCCTCTCTGATTTACAGGTATTTCCAGGTGTCGCAGTGCACGCAATGCCCAAGATCAGGGTGACGAACAGTTTTCAATGCTCGATACTCTCTCCAACCAAGAATTAATTTCTCAAAAAAATCACGCAGCAGAAATGACAGACCAAACTCAATTACTCCACAGATAACAGATCAAAAAGTCCCGACTAACGTTCGTGACCTGTATTTATAACACACGAAACCGAATTTACCAGAACAACTAAACCCACATCCGGCATCCATCTGAGCCTTACTTTTACTAGAATCCTCTCGAAATTCGTCACGAACTAATCGGATATGACACAATACTAATCTCCTTGCAAAAAAATGTAAACAGACTCGCTTAAGTGGAGTGGCAATTTACAGGCGCCATCTCGCGCCCAGCAGCGTAAAATTCAGAGACCTCATCGATATCACGAATGTTAAGTTGTTAAGACTAATCAATAGATGTCGCTAAGATGCATAAAAATTGTTACAGAGCGTGAGCAGACAGACAGCCTCATCTGTCACTCCTAGGCCTGCGCTCATGGAGGATGGAAGTCGTTAAGCGACCTCCGACGTCTGAGTCAACTGCGCCGCGCGGCGGGCATGTTGCGGGCTTGGCAGGCCGGGAGAGTATTAAATGTCTCCCAGAGATTTCAAATATACAGATATATAGCTAGAATTAACGTGGTGATGCATAGTGTGAAATATCAAGCAATAAAACTGTCTAATAGTCTGCCTAGGAACTTAAAGCTCATTTTTACAATACCCATTCTTTCAAGATACGGTTAAAGTCCTTACTGTTGGAAGAATGTTATTACACAATACATGAATTTATGAATAGTGGTTGCAATGAACCTTAATGTCAAATAATTTAATAATTTGAATTTGTTTTTATTTAGTTTTTTTTTTAATGTTACTATGTGTTTCTGTTCGGACTGTTTTCATGTTTTATTTATTCTGTTCTAGTAGGTTAAGTTTTACATTCAAACACAATGTATTATTATGTATACCAGGTTCGACGAAGACAAGTAGGCTTCACTTTTTATTCAAATTAACTTCCAAAACTTAATCTAACATTCTATATACGACTAAAGAAACAGTCTTCTTATTAGACACTAATTAAAAAAAATCTATTATAAATGCGTTAATACAAAAGTGTATTAAAGTGTTAAAGAAATTTCATGCCAAAAATAAACATTATTTTATGTTTTAAATGGCTAAAAGCAATAAACTTTCAAATGTATTACACTAAAATATATTAAGGCCTTCTTACAGAAGAAAAAAAATCCTTTCAACGTTCATTTCCAGTTTGTTAAAATGAAACCTCTCAATGGTTTGGTATTCAATTCGGCTCAATCTTTTACCGTCTGCTATGGAAATGTGTTTCCACTGTGAGAACAGATATTGCTTTCGTACAAATTGTGGAACTCGACACGTTGTTGTAGCATATTAACAGTATTTCAAAGAAATAATGATTACATTATAGATCTGAGTAAGAGACATGAATAAAACACTAAATAGCACTGTAATTAGAAAGGCTTTTACAACGGAAGTAAACAAATGAACTTAGGTACAGCAAGACTGCTCCGTGGATATGCTGCTTCAAACACTGGCAGAGTACCCAGAGTGGATGGAGCGGCACCGTGTCCTTGAAGTACCCGTCAGAACGGGAAGACTCACGCTTCAAACCCTGATGCTGGCCGTAGTCGACAGCGAAAGTGTGTGGAACGCCGCCGCCTTCTTTTGCGAGGCAGTGATGCGCGCAAAAGAGGCGGCAGAAATACGGCACGGGAGAGGCCTAGCACTCTCTCGTGCCGTAGTAGGTGCACCAGGGTGGCGGGAGGTCGTTTTTCCGCACGCGTCTCTCTTAAGAGGGGGGATTAGATCCCCAACAATGCGTCGGGGTCGCCAGCGCTGGCTACCGGAGCCGGTCGGGGTCTCTCGAATATACTTTCTAGTGCACACCAGATTCCCTGTACCATATGGCTGACGCAAGAGATATAGTGCGGTTTTAGTCGCTTCAAGTCTGACATACCCATCTCAACTTTAGCTCCGGTGGGGTGAAGCTCCGCAGGTTTACGCACGTTAAAAAAAAAAAGGTACATCAAGTCTGTTGTAGCGTGTCCGAGGCTAAGCCATTCGCAGTGGGCATGTCAACACACCAGGTTCTAAAATCTGTGTATATATGCGGCTCGCTAAGGGCTTGTTTTCCCATACTGACCAGGCGTTTTGAGGAAAGGCCAGGTCAGAAGTACCCGTAACCGGCGTGCATGCATGAAAACAATTAAGAAAGAGGAAGAAGCGAAAGACATCGTAGCAAGTGGAAAGATTTTGTATCTGCCAACCCCAATTGGAAAAGGAGTTACTATATGTATGGCTACGCGAATGCTCGTATTGTGTTATTAGTATTAAAATTCTTGACAATTGTGCACTCTTTATTTTTAGGTCACTTGATGGTAAGCGCGGACCGCTATGAAGATGCGCTGAACAACCATTCATAGATTTATTTATACATCTATACATCTATACATATAAATAAAATTGAAGTGTCTGTTTGTAATATTGAAATAACCGTTTTTTACTACATGTATATGAATATATTTACGGTACATACACCAAAATATCATTTTTTATAATTTTTGTCTGTCTGTCTGTCTGTCTGTTTGTTCCGGCTAATCTCTGAACTGACTGGACCGATTTTGACGGGACTTTCACTGGCAGAAAGGTAATATAACAAGGAGTAACATAGGCTACTTTAATTTTAGGAAAAATAATTAGGGTTCCGCGCAAAAAAACTAAAACCCTAAAAATCTTAATCCACGCGGACGAGGTCGCGGGCACAACTAGTATACAATATAATCCCGCCGATTGCTAGCCCTTCGTGACCATCGAACCCTCGTTTTTAAAACATTACATCTTTTTATCGCTATGTGTAAAGCCACTTAACCACTCATGATTTATGGTTTAAGCATCTTGCAATTTACATTGGAAAAAGTCAATATTTAGGACGAAACTTGAACCCAGAGAATGCCGACGCTAAGAATTTCGAAGTCTTTATGGCACGGCAAAGATAAGAGGTGTCGAGACGTAAGCCGTCGTAATAGCTACAACAAAAAAGAAAAATTCTTATGAGCCCGCCTTGGTTACGTCTTCAATATTATATGTTCACTTCAAGGCATTCGATGACGACACTCCAGCATTCATATTCAATATTACACGAGATACAAATATGCTTAGACGACACAAAAGCATTCATATTTGATTTTAGTTTTATCTGTGCTCTTAACAACGCCTGAATTTAACCTTCAATAACTTTATTGGAATTGAAATAGTACATTTAGTATCTTAAAAAAATTATGGCACTGATCTCCACACTAGGATACCCTGTGTTGTGAAGACTAGTCACTTTCACTAGACACTAGACACAATAAATAAAAACAGGCATGAGACATTTTTTTTTAAATTTTATCCCTATATATTTAACATTTAGAATACACATCTGTTTACGTGCGTGTATGTTTGTAAGAGGGAGACTGGTGAGGGTGTGTGTGTATGTGTGGAAGGAAATGGATCTGTGCGGGTATGTGTGTGTGTGTGTGTGTGTGTGTGTGTGTGTGCGTGTGCGTGTGCGTGTGTGCGAGTGTGTCTGTGTATAAGTTAGTTTGTGTGTGTGTCAAGAAAGAATTTCTTCAGTTTTTGTGTAATCCAAGCCAAAGAGCCAATCGTTGATCCTCATCTTACAGCTATGTCTAGTAATCACATCATAGTTTCACAGCCGTAGCCCAGCCAGGGGGCACACGTATTTGATTAAACCGTTGATGAATAGTTGCTGGCAGGTGGATTGCAGGGCGTGTGCTCACAACAATAGGATAACCCGCTTTGGTTGCAATATGTACGTTTTGAAGTGAGTTACTACCTGACCTAGTAAACTTCGTTTGGCCTTAGAATCTAGTAATGTTAGTTACCTTATCAGCTGAATTTATTTCGTGAATTTCTCATATTTTTAATTATCCTAATTGCTAGTATTGGCACTATAAGTACAGTATTCCGCCTATCTCAAAGCCGTAGATGGTCCAGGGTCAACCGGGGTGCGAGGCAATTGCCTCATTGGGACAATTATACCCCGAAATTAGAGACCCGGGATACCGTGCGGTTTTTTGTCAGTTCGAGTGCGAAATAATCACCCGTTCTGACCGGCGAGAGGAGGGGGAGAGGGGTTGTAACCGTGGGGATTTCCGCTAATAAAAAACAAGCATAAAATGGTACATGGTATTGGTGGAAACAAATCTAAATAACAAAGATAACTTACCGCCACGGGTTCAAAGAGCTCCTGTCATTGGTTAATCCACCTTTTTATTGGCTGTTTGGCTAGCCAGTTATTGCACATGCGTCAACCATTTTGTCAAGATTTTTGCACCTTATACCAACATTCTCAGGAAAATATTGAATGTGACAGGTTGTGGTGGTTCAAGCCCAGTTATGTGATCGTCTATATAGTTGAATCTATGTATAAAGAACTTAGTTGCTTCATTTCAGGATAACTTCGATGCTTCTGAGTGTGAGGATAGTCTTTGTGGCAAATGAAATTAATTCAATCGCGTCGGATTATGCAAGTGTGCAGTGTAGTGATGGTATTCCCAAAATAACAAGTCATATATTCACTTCAGCTTACTTTTAATGGATCCTTAGGTAATTAACAGAAAGAAGTCGTTAAGACCTTCATGAGTAGATTGTCTAGAGTTAGTAATATTTTATGACAAATTAGGTCTAGTAAGTGTTCCTGAAGAGTGTATATGTCTGTTAATTGAGTCAATGACAATGTCATTTCGTTGCTCAAATCACTCTGGCATTTACGGGATCACCCTACGGCCTGGCTCAAGGCTCCTACGCATAGGATTATGGGGCCTCGAATTCAACTCCTTTTCATCGCTGAGAAGCGGTCAATCAACACGTCCTAAGACGTGGAATATTCTTTTTTATGGCGCATAAAGCCGCCTAGCCCGTGACCATGGTATAATTTTTATATTATATATATATATCAGTTAGGGTTCTATTCGGCCGAATAGAGGTCGGAGTTGATTCGGTAAAAGAGGAATGTGTTTGCTTATGCCCAGATTTGATGCTAACTCCGACTACTTCTGCACAGTTCAGTTCTGACCCAGAACTGCTATTAATTTCAGGCCGATCTGAGATTCCGCTATGGCTAGGGGTTCGTAATGAAAATCCTTTTATTGTATAGATATCCACCAGAATCCCCGCTAGGGAACGTCATCCCGTCAGCGCCTTAGTGGTATTAAAGTCCCACACTAGTTGCAAGTTTTAATTCATATAAAATGTGCTATCCTTGACTTTAAGCATTGAAATAACCACTGTTTTGCAGTTTAATAAATAGACTAAATGAATTTAGTCTCCAGACTCTGTGATAAGCTATCATCCCCAATTCTTGTTATTAAATAGATTAATTAGTTACAAATAGCTCGATCTTTCTGACTCTGGCGTGCCCTTTTGAGTTCACTTGAGACCATCAGCTCAAAGGTCAGACATATATTATGCATTTACATATTTGAAATGAATTCCAAGACTCTTGATTACAAGAAATCATACAGTGCCTGAGTATAGCTTGTGTTATTACTTGAATCGTATATAGAATTGGCTTCATTCAGTTAGGTCAGACAGTAGCTTGGTTATTACTTGTACCTTAGATAGGATTGGCTTCATTCAGTTAGATCAGATAGTAGCTTGGCTCATCAATCTTTCAATCTCGTTCATAGAATACCTAGTTTCGTGTATAATTCATAAAATAAACCTAGACATGTATGATGGTGTTTTGCGGATAAGACTCGTACTTTATACATATTATTTACAATGTAAGTCTCGTTCACCGTGACCTTATTAACTGAATAATTATCATCCTTTAAGACACCATTTTACTATCGCCAAAATGGGGAAGGGAATTAATCTAAATCATTGAAATAGCAGATATAAGAAATTAAGTATATTTATTTCATAAATGAAGTTAATAGAATCTGGGTGGATTATTTAGATCAGATGTGACCGATTAGAGTCACATCTAGACCGAGCTTTCTGTTCCTATGGCCAAAATTACAGGGAAAAACGAAAACTCAAAGGAAAAAACCCTTGTATGCCATTAATACTTAATTATAACACAAATATTTACACAAGACTTCAATCTATTTATGATAAAATTACATGCACAATAATTTTGAACACTAAAATTATGCAATTAAGTATACTTCACCAAAATCAGCTTTCTGCTAGCACTCGTTCATTATTATTTCCCGACTAACTCTTATACAATTATTATTTAAATTTGTTTATTACAAGTAAATAAAACTACTTTACACAATACAAGGAAAATTATCTAAACCGGACTAGCATTAACTAGTCAAATCTTTCTAGGGAGTTCACTACGAGATATGTCACTCGACCTAGGGTTGAAACCGTTCTGCCTTCCTCGAGCGTCGCCAGCGCAAACCAGATTCTCCTGGCTCCGCCCTGCATTCTGCATTCTGCCAATGGAAAAAATCAAAGCCAGTCAATTGTCCGTGATTGGTTGATGTTTTAGCGTCGTTGTGTCGACTTTACCCGCCACAGAATTTGGCGGCAAAGTCTCCACGATAATAATTTTTTGTGGCTTTCAAAACTCTTACGAAATGTCTCCCTATTACAAATTTATGACGGTTTTTAAGTGTTGAACCCATCGAATTTCGTAGGATTTTGAGGTCATTATTTCGACGGGTGCAAAGTAAAAAGAGGCATCTGCATATTAGCAACTTTACAGGAGAGCGAAAAGATCGAAAAAGTGTATTATTTTCTTAATGAGTGGGTCAATATTTCTGAAAATTTTATCATAATTTATTTATACTCTTATTTATTTTTATATTAAGTTAATTAAGCTAATTTATTAATAATTTACGAGATTTTGCAGATAGCCGTTTTTACAACGAAATTCATAAAACGCTAACTGAGCCAACTACCAGTTGGTCGTATATGCTCGGGACTTTAAATATCGTGTATAAATAGTTTTTTCTTTGTTTTACTGATCTCAATTGTTCTCAGGCCACTTATAAATAAAATTTTATGAGTACCATGCTCATATATATTTATAAAATATCCACTACAGAACGTAATTTTGCAGATAACTTTTTATGCTTCGTATTTTCATAACAATTATTTTTGGTTAATGAGGTCAAATGAAATACTTTAAAATTGTTTTTTTTTTTATTAATGACAAACAATCAAATTATTACGTTAATAAACTACCATCTTTAACATTAACAAAAACGTAAAAAAATATCTTCTATTTCAATTGCACATACTTTGGCTTACTTGATCAGTCTTATTTTAATCACAGAATCAAAATATATTTTTACCCTCTTCTTAATCTATTTATGATTTGGTACAAATTCAGAATTAAAATTTTAAACCTAGAACATAATACAATTGACAAATGACAATTAGATACTCTTGTAAAATCGAAAATATCTTAAACAAGTTGTTTAAGATATTTTCGATTTTACACACATGATTGATTTCCCTATCGGTAATCAATAATCAGTCTAATAGTAATCACAGAAACAGAATATTGGACTCCTTTAATAATCAAAAATGATGATATACCAAATATTTTTAACAACATAAACTTATTTACTAGTACATAGTACTAAAATCTACATAACGATCAATCAAAAATCAGTCACATTCCCTTCAGTATTAGCAGTATGTTTTAAATTTTTATAAAAATCGTGATACCTAGGAGGTATTAAATTTTGCTGACACAGATTTATTAAGTCATTGTATTTGGATTGTGTTATCATTAAAGTTTCATTATAACAAATTTTAAGCTCTACAAAATCATCTCTTCGGGACCGTGTATTTCGTTTTTGTAGTAAGTCGATTCTTTTAGATTATTTTTCGTGTAAATCATATTTATAAAATATTGTGTAAGGATATTCCGCTTTTACTACTATCTCACGTACTAAACTCCATTTCACTTTTTCATTGTCAACGTTTTTAGTCCACTTCATTAGATCAATCGAATCTTTAAAATCAAAAACCATGTCTTGTGTTACTTCTTTTACTTCATACGCATCTCCTGACATTTTGCACCATCTAACAAGGGTATACCATTCTTCTGGACTGTAAATAAATTTCCTCTTCGATGACTTTTCTATTAGTGCATGTACACTGTCACCTTCTTGTTGTGTATGCCCTTTTTCTAGAAATCTATGACAAATATCTATTTTAAATTTTGACGAGCAGTAAACGTACATGAAAAACACTGTTCGGTTTCGGTTTTGGCCCCCGCAGTTGTCCGACCAAAGGCGCACGTCTTTGATGCCTTTTCTAGCCGAATCTTCAATGAAATTAAGAAGACAACTAGCCACCTCGTTTGATCCCCGTTTAGCTATATTTTCAGGCCACATGTAACATATACCCTTCTTTTTTCCCATTTCAAACACTGTAAAATTAAAAATAGAAAGTTTACGTTTGTAATAAAATGAACTTGTTTCTCCATGGGGAGTAGATAAAATTTTTTGAAAATCGAATGTTGCTGATGTTATTGTATCAGGATTTGCAGTAGCTTGGATCTTATCCTGTGTTTTCAAAGACCTGGCAATATTATATGCTTATTAAACTCATCAATGTTTTGAGCATCGGGACAACTTTTAAATGCGGTGCACACATCACACTGATCCTTTCTCGGAAGATGAAAGCCTATATTCATTTCCTTATTGACTATATCTCTATATTGGCGAACTGTTCTTGCTTTTTCTGAAACGTTATTTTCTTCAGCCCATTCCTGATATAATTTAAACATCATCGAAAAGTTTAAGTCACCAGATAAGTAAAGTTTGTTTGAGTCTTTCCTTATATAATGTGACTCTACAGGCCGGAATGATTTTACGTGATTACATACACCTTGTATTACAGTTTCAGTATTAATCTTATTTTTAATAGTTTTGCAATAACCCCTTAAATCTTTTGAACAATTCCCAGTATTAGTATCGTACTTATCCAAAGCGCTCATTATAAATTGATTACTGATACATAATGTATTTTTAAACATTGTTTTGCAAACTTTAATATTTTTAGGGCTAGCATTGTTCAGATTACCTGGAAGTGTGTAAGTTACGCTGTAATTACGCTTTGAATCATTCTGGGTAGTTATTCTTTTTTTTGAATACCGCTTGACATTTTTGCCAATAAACGACCATTGTTTTTCATGATTAGCCAGGCCCCAAAATAAATCAAAGATATTTTTTCTCTCTAGAGGAGATATCTTTGAACTACATTGAAATTTACAAGCATCACATGGTGGCTTAACATATTTAGCGGATTGCTCTTTACCGTTTCTTGACAAGTGTTGTTTGCCAGAATTTAACAGCAATTTTCGTCTTGTATCGATCCATTTATCTTTATTTCTCATCCTCTTCTTTTTAGACCTATCGATATAAAACTGACGTCTTTTTCTCCCAAGCATAGTATTATTCGACGGCGTTGAACATTCACTTGATGCTTCAGCTGCGGAAGACGCATCAGTAGTAGTTAATATAGGAGACTGACAAAGTGACAGGCAAGGAGACTGATTATTATCAACTGAAGTAGCTGCGCCTCTGCTGGAAGTTATAGGTTGAATTGTGTGATTTGATGTAAATGAACTAGGACTTACAGGCCTGGAATCAAATGAATTGTAAAATGTAAAATGTAAAATGGTGTAGGTGTGATAGACATTCTTTCGAAGTTGTCATCGTATGTACTATCAGTAAGGATAACTTCAGTTTCTGAACATGAACGCGTCAAGATAGGTGTAGAAGAAGACAGTGTCGGCAAATCTTGATGGGCTTTAGACTCGTTTTTATTTAAAACTGCTACACCAAGATCGTCTATCAGTTCTTCGATCACCTTATCTTCTAATGGACAATGTTTATTAAAGAACCCAGTACTTATATTCGGTAAGCTGTAGTTATTTTCTTGAAAATCTGAAGCTGAATTTTCTGTAAAGAAAAACACAAAATATATTGAAATTAAACAACTTTAACGGTTTTATCGCGAACTTTATTTTATTCCCGACGTTTCGGAGCCTTTATAGCCTCCATGGTCGCGGGCAAGACTAAGGTGTCAAACGACTTGATGTCAGTACAATAGTTATCACGGCGTATGAGGGTAGGTATAAATAAACTTCGCAATAAAACCGTTAAAGTTGTTTAATTTCAATGAGTAACATTCGCGTAAATATAAACAGCGAAAATCGAACAAATTTTGTAAATTGGCTTATTAGCCCAAAATCATCATGCGAATATAATTGCAGTTATAATACTCTCAGCCTGTTTTTTATAAAGTCTTTTATTAAACAGAAAATCCTACTACGTGATAAATATTTTGTATAAAGTTAACCGACGTAAATCATAACATCTACAGTGACCACGAAGTAGAAAGAGTCAACTGGCAGATGGTCGTTAATGCGTCGGTACTTTACGAAAATAACCTACAACACTTTACAAACAATACAACTAAAAGATATTGATTATACAACTTTAAAAAATAAAATTATAGTAATACATACCAGCCTCAGTGTCACAGCTATTATATTTTGTTAATTTTATAAGATCTTCCGATTCCTTGATGTCTAGTTGTTTTCTTGTTTTTCCTAAATGCACCAACAATTTGCGTTGTTCTTTATTCATTTTAAGGAATTTTAAAGAGTAATGCAAATAGAAATTAAAAGCACACCTTGAAATTGTTGCCGATATAGATAAAAACTTTTAAAAACTTATAACGTATGCGCGCCGGTGACATGTAAGTCAACTGCCTGATGACATTTTGTGTACGCTCGGAGTCCGCCCCGCGCCCCGCGCAAAAACGACCAACGTTAATTGGTCGCATTACCTTCGTATTATTTGCAAGATTGAGTGTAGATGGCTTTTTATACTTTTAAAAATTCATTGAAATATAATGAAATCTCCAAAACCAAATATGCCAGGTTGTGGAGTCTTATTTGATTAGTACGAAAATGCAATAAAAAGAAAATCGTGAATTTGTAGTTGACTTTATTTACTTTGCACCCGTCGATTTATTCCTCTCAAGTTTAGCACTGACATTTAAAATAGTTCTGGAATGTCCGGTGCCAACTTTATTTGAAGCAGATGTTGTTAGGCGATAAGAGAAAAAAATAGGGTTTGTTTTGGCAATGAATCGTAATCTGTTTTTGTATTATAAATGGTGAATAAGTATCTACAATACCTGACCATCTCAAGGTGCTCATCGAGTTTCAGCGTAAATTAAATTGTTGAAACTTATCGAAGTAAATCAAAAGGAAATTGGAGTTGCATATTGTATTATTCACGTGCGCGGGGTACAAACTAAATGCCGTATAAACATCAAAGAGGTTTATTCGCTCACCACAAACTAGACAACTAAATAACTAGCACACACAGTACTCTTCAACAGTTCAAGTCGCTCAGCAGTTCACAGTAGTCCACAGTCGTTGCTTAAGTCGCAGGTATAACCCTCTTGAATCGCTTCGGCAAGATGTGTTCGCTTTCGCTTCCGAAAATAAACTGACTGCGTGTCGATAGGCGGGCGCCCTTTCATAGCTCTTAATAAGGCGGGTAGAATGTTTCGGAATCATCTAGAGATAAGGCACGTTAGGTATCTAAGTAGAGCGTTCGAGAAAAGTACCTACATAGTAGTAGGCACAGTCGTGCCGACGGTCGAGGTGAATAACCTTGTATTCAAGATTTGTAGGTATAGGTATTCGAGATACTTGTGGTTTTCTGTTGGCATTTCTAGATTTTTCTACACTGTTCGGTAGAGTATTTCGACTTAACCATGCGTTTTAATTTCCAGAAGATTCGATCAGTAGTTTTCGAGATATCGACGATCGCTGTAAAAATATAAAATGTAAACCTATACATATATGTATGAATAGTTGATTTGTTTTAGTACAAATCTTTGATGTTTGTTGGGCGTCCGTGGATGCAGAACACGTTGTCATAATGAAGATAATATTTTGAGATTCAAATGATTCAGTCTATAGCATTTATAATCACATACATAACATAACATAACATAACTTCACGCCTGTATCCCCGAAGGGGTAGGCAGAGGTGTATTACACACCCACGATTCACCAGTTATGTTTGTTATCTACGGAGCACATTACTAAGCGTGCGATAATCAACATTTTTAATACACACATAACTACGAAAAGTCAGAGGTGTGTGCCCGGGGCGACTGGGGATCGAACTCGAGACCTCGTCTCGGCAGTCCGTTACGTACACCACTAGGTTATCGCCGCTTTTTTATAATCACGACTGGCATAAATTTCAATTTAAGAAACCTAAAAAAAAATATTAGCCTTTGATTATGATCATAATCTTGTAAAGTTCTGACTTTGTTTAATATATTTTTATCACCTACAATCAATAAATAATACAAGCATTTTCGTCAACAACGATGCACACGCGACGGTAACGTTATGTATAAATAAAATATTCTATGACATTTTTGTACGGTCCAATTACCGCACATGTTAACGTGTCAGCAGATTTGATTGCCTTATTGCAGTATTATTATAAAGACAGCGCAAACAAGTCGCGATGTAAAACTCGTGTATTTAGCAATCTATGCAGACGATAGCACTCTGCATGGGGGATACTACGGACACCCTGCGGCCAAGCGGACCGATATTGAGGAAAACAGACGACAACTTGTCACTGAGCTCGACCAGGTCCTGACCCGCATTTCCCAATGGGGGTCTGAGAACTTGGTCGAGTTCACAGCCAAAGTATCCTCCTTACTTCCGCTCCCAACTCTTCAGAACACACCGCTACCACTGCAAGACCACCTTAACATGCTCGGAATGGACGTTCGCTGCAAACTGAACAATAAAAACTACATCGAGAGCGTCATCAAAACAGCTTCACGAAAACTCGGAGTTCTGAACAGGGTGAGACGGTTTTTCACGCCGGAGCAGTGGTGTCTTTTGTACAAGACACAAATTCGCCCCTGCGTGGAATACTGCTCTCATCTCTGGGACGGCTCCGCAAAGTACTTAATAGACGCTCTGGACAGATTGCAGCGGCGTGCCATCCGTATCATTGGGAGTCCAGAGATTACCAACAGCCTGGAACCTCTGTAGCTGCGTAGAGACATTGCCTCTCTGGCTGTATTTTACCGCCTCTACCACGGCGAGTGTTCTGACGAGCTCTTTCAACTGATCCCACCTTCTCCATTTCGGTCCAGAACAACACGTGCTGGACTGCGATGCCATCCGCACACGGTGCACGCAACCATTCAGTCCCGAACTCAGCGGTTCGGTGCTTCCTTTCTTTGTCGCACGTTAAAGAGCTGGAATGCTCAGCCTGCGCACGTGTTTCCTTCTTCTTACAATCCCGGGTTCTTCAAGCGGGGCGTGAAAAAGCATCTTTTGAGGCCGTCAAGGTAGGGGCTACCATTTTGGGATCGTCAGCATCTGGGATGGTGGTCCATATCTTCTGGACTTCACCCTAGCTTCTCACCATCCAGCGGGGTGCAGTCAATTGACGGAAGAAATATTGTATTTTGTGAAATACAAGTCCACGTGTCATTTTATTTCAAGTCAATTTGTGCACACTAAATATTTTATATCAAATAAGGTACCTTATCTAGCAAGTGAGTTAATCGCGAGTTTTCAAGTGAATAATATTGTTAACCTAGCAAGTTTACATCAAGCCATATCCAGATGAGTGTGAATGATCTGCTTTATCAGCAATCACTGCTAACAGAGGAAATCAAGAAAATTCTCATTAATTTTAAGAAGGATAGTGCGTCCCGTAGGACTCCAGATCTAATCAGGATCCGGCTCGAAGGACCACAATGTACGGGCTTGCCTTGATGCTGCCGTACAACCTGCTTGATAGATCTTGATGTATTGATAAATGATAAATCCTTGATGATTGTACAATATTTATTGATTGCTAAATACACGAGTCTTACATCGCGACTTGTTTGCGCTGTCTTTATAATAATACTGCAATAAGGCAATCAAATCTGCTGACACGTTAACATGTGCGGTAATTGGACCGTACAATTTTATGTGATGTCATTCAAATCACTAAAAAACTAACAAATGATGATTTCAAAATCAACTGATATATGAATACGTTACATTAGTTGAAGGAGTATAAATAAGACATAAGTACATTAATATCTTATAACCCTAAATTGTCAAGGTTATTGACATTTGCAAATAACTTACTTACACACTTGCCTGTGATAAAAAGCGCAACACCAATTTAACGACATCTAAAATAACGCTTTATGCCATTGGTGAAATGCGTTTCATAATAATAGGTCTTTACCTATAAAATTGCCGAAATTTTCTTACAAATTCATGAGTTCGTTATTCCTGTAATTTAATAGTATTTAATCATTTAATTCCATTATTTATATTTTGTTTGAAAGTTGATTTTAAGATTTTACAAATTTTTTGTTAAATTTTGTTTTTATTGGCCGCTTGATAAATTAATTCGATCTTCAAAAACACTACTTCATAAATGCCTCATAAAATTCATACACAAAAAAATCATAAAATTTGGATTTGTCATTCCTAAAAAAATAGCAAAAATGTTAGTACCTACTGAAAATTGGGTTTTCTCCAATTTCTTCAAGAAAAATGGCAAATTCATATGTAACGACCGTATCAGTAATGATGAGTCGTGATAAAATACTTATACACCTGTATGGGCATGACTTAAATTTAGAATCACTTATCCTCGTTATGATAACGTATTACACATCTACGGTCATCCAACAAGCTAAACAAAGACATACCAAAACAAACCAACACAGTGCACCGTCATCTGAACTTGCAAATATTCTGAATATACTATCCATAATGTATCAAATCGTTATGTAAATCACTGATGCCCGTCTGACGGAAGCAGCACATGTTGCAAATGTGAAAAGACTTCAAAATCCAATCGTAACTTCACTTCAACGAATCGTTATTGTACATATTGATATCCGTACCTTTTTCTTTTCGTGCGGTTATTCCTTCGGATATCCCCCGGCCAGCGGTCTTGGGTCTTGGGTCTTGGGTCTTCAGACGCCGCCGGGGTGTAAGGTTGCCCATAGAGCATATCCCTGGCACCCCGACAGACCCTGGGCCATCTCTGGTTTAGAGATGGCCCCCTCGGGTTTGGGAACCACGGTGTCCCTGTCTTGCCCCGGTTTGGGGGAGGGGCGCTAGTCGCCCCACCGTCCCGTTGATGCCTGTACCTATATAAAGATTTGCGTCATACATCTCCGAATTGACCGGGCCGATTTTAACGGGATTTTTACTATAAATAGGTACATCACCAGATATGGTGTAATTTAGGATTTTTCTGAGAATAAGTAATATCCACGTAAAAAAATTAAAACACAGATCTAAGTCCTTGCGCACGAAATCGCAGTCACCATAAAATATGAGTACTAGCTGACCCGGCAAACTTCGTTCTGCCTTAGAAACAAGTTATGTTGGCTACCTTATCAGCTGATATTCGTGAATAATAATATTTTTAACTATCCCAATTGTTAGTATAGGCATAGTATCCCGAGGGGGGCACCTCAAACCCACTCATGGCTCAGGATCTTGGGAATTGCCTAATTTGGCCAACTTACACCAAGGTGTTAGAAGCCCGAGACGGCGGCGTGCGGTGTTGGTAGGTTCGAGCCCAACACACCTACCCCCACTCTGGCCAATGGTGGGTTAACCACAATAAGGCACAGTGTAGGCAGAGACACGCCTAAGAAATCAATATCATGAAAATCAGTTTACCCGTTCTCGAATTAACCGCAGTCATCACTAACACGAATTTGTCTTAAATATATAGATTTAAAATTGCTTGTTCTAAGTTATGACTGATTTATCAACGTAGAACCTAAAACGCTAAAACTACAAGCTTTATAATATTTTAGCAGTTGATAATGTATTATTCACACAAATAATTATCAATTGTACAATTGTAAATATAACATACGACCCTTTCTTTCTAGTCACTTGGTAATATACGCTATGCTTTTCTTTTCTCTGTACATACACGTTACTCACACAAACATACATTATGGTATTCAAATAGATTTAATTGATTGAAACTTAGTGCAGATCGGCTGGTATTCATATAGGTTTTTACGACTTCGTTGTCGGGTGTTACGGAAAACGAGAGGATGGCTAGTCCTCCCTCACTGGCGGTGGCACAAGTGCCCGTCGGCCCCTGCGTTAGCAGTGGGCCAACCCGCCCCTAGATCCCACAGGACCCCACAGCAGCCTCTGCCAATAACACCATCGCTCATCCTGTCATCTCTGTAAGCAGAGAAGTACGGAGAGCGATGTGTGCCTGCCGCGTCGGGTATTAGCCGACGATCAATGTCAACCCCATGGAGAGGAAGCCATTGTCCGCCGCCCAGGGTGTACCGGCCGCTCCGATTCCGTTCCCCCCGGTAGCAGTGGGATCGGAATCAGAACGACACGCGAGGATATTACCCAACACACACCCCGCATCTTCTACTCTTAATTGCGGTCAACGATATTTAATTAGTGTTACCAAATATGAACCTTAATAATATTCACCGGTGTATTGTATAAGTTGGGTCTTGGTTTGGCTAACAAAATGCAAATCTTAGGATGGCAGAAAATATAATATATTACCTCGAATATTTTGGATCTGTTTTACATATGAAATCTAATTATTATGTGAACACACGCCTTGAATTATTGTTTGTTTTATGTATTGGATTTGAAGATGTGTTTCTGCTGTTGCGATTCTAGCCATATTCTCTCTAGAAAGGCTCAGGGTTGTCTCAGTCATGTGTTACATGTGTTGATGTGTGAGATAGCGTGAGATTTTGAATTATTTTGTTTCCAAAGTATCTTAAAATAACATTATCTCATTTTCGTGCGGAAATCCCTTCGGATACCCGGAGGCGGCTTATGTCGGGCTTGAATCGACTTCAACTGCACGCCGCCTCGGGTCTACAGACGCCGGGGTGTAAGGTTGCCCATAGAGCATATCCCTCGCACCCCGACTGACCCTGGGCCATCTCCGGCTTCGAGATGGCCCCCTTGGGTTTGGGAACCACGGTGTCCCCGTCTTGCCCCGGTTTGGGGGAGGGGCGTTAGTCGCCTCACCGTCCCGGCCTGCAGTATAAAGGGTACCTATATAAGAAATCGACATTTTAAAAAAAATTATCTGCGTCTGTCTTTCTTTCTTTTCGACTTGAAGTTTCACTGCAGAAAGCTAATGGTATATTATAAGACGTAACTTTAACTACTTTATTTTCGAGCCAAAAATTCCAGAACTAAGTCCACGCGAAGTCGGAGGCACAGCTAGTTCATTCATAAAAATCAAAAGATGGTGGCCATAATTATTTCTTCTTTCTCAATTATTAGTGTTCCGTACCTCAAAAGGAAAAAACTGAACCCTTATAGGATCACTTCATTGTCCGTCCGTCCGTCTGTCAAGACCGTTTTTCTCAGGAACGCGTGGAGGTATCAAACTGAAATGTATATCTAATACTCAGATCTACTGTCCCTTGAAGCTGTGAAGAAATCAAACTTCTAAGCCAAAGCAATCAAAAGATACAGCCGTTATCTCGCAAATTACCGCAAATTTTCGAAACTCGCACGGGAATCAAAACCTACAGGGTACTTCCGTGAACTTAGAATCTTGAAATTTGGTACGAAGTAACGTCTTACAGTACAGAAAAAGGAAAAATTGTGAAACCGTAAATTTTTAGTTACATCATATATTCAAAAATATTTTTGAAAATTTTAAAGTTACTACTTCTTTTCTCATGAACGCATAGACGTATTAAATTGAAATTCATATCAAATTCTCAGGTCTATAAAATGTACGGTACCCTCGGTGTGCGAGTCCGACTCGCACGTGGCTGGTTTTTTTATTCCTGTAGGGTTGTTCACTTACAGTAATAAAATAAGATTAGAGTTCCATTCTAACGTATGGAACCCTAAGAAGGAGGCTATAAGTTAGAAAGGCACAACATTCATTTGGTGTTGTAACGTTGTGGATTCTTTATAAATCTAATTAAAACAATATCCGTAAATTAATCGATATTTTAGTATGTTTCTATAATATATTACTAATTATCTATGGTTGTGCGAGCGAGATTGGACAGCACTAGCCCAGTTATAAACTGACGGCTCTTATATCGCCCTTTCCTTGGAACCTTCGCCAAGGAAGGTCGCTTTGGCACCGTGGCCAACTGCTGTCGGCTCCGGGGTCTTCGCACCGGGCTTCGCACCATCTTAGCGGTAGCGAGGCACACCAGCGGAGACCCTGGCACGCCGGCATCACCACTAGCTAAGTGCATACTAACATCTTGCACAACGGACCGAACAACACCACGGCAGAATATTTATTATGAATCCATCCCCTGAGGTTCATTTACTCAAATACCAGATATAAATTTATGTAACATTCTATTCACGATTATAATCTCATACTATACATTGTAATCAACCTTTTATTTAACTCTGCTCGCCCTAGCCGGTAGTAGTCTCAATTACATCCATCACTTAATTAATTTTCACAGTGCATAAGTCACACCCTTAACTTTATTGCAACTTCATTTACAAACCCTCATAAAAACATATATCGTTACAGTGTTTAGTCGGTAAGCATTATGAGGTACACAGGTGTTTCATACTGCCCATTAGTCGAAATTTATTTCTTACTTTCTTCCATACTGTGCCCAAGGGGAGCCTCTCGATCCACTCAGAATTCCATGAAATCAACTCAGCAAATTGGATTCCAGATTTACGTTTATGATTACTGATAAACTAGTAAACGAAGTAGAATTTAGTGAGTAGTATATGTTTTCCCGTGAGTGTCATACAAGGCGATTAAGGCTGAATTTTATCCGCCAAATTACGAAACAGAGCTTTGGTCGTTAATCTGCAGGTGTGTATGTTTGTTGTGAAGTCTTGTCTATGCGTTTTCTTGGATTTGATTAAGTGATTCACTGAATCCCAGCGTGATCAGTCCATCAGCTTGTGATTCAGTCATTCACTCAATTAAACCCAAGAAAACGGAAATTACAACGACTTCACTCCACTGTGAGCTGATTCTGTGTGAATTTGTAACACTAACAATTCAAAGTAGTTCAAGTAGTTTGAGATAAGTTACACTTCAAACTATGAGAGAACCACTATCTTCAGACTCACCGTGACTATGGCTGCTCAAAAAGAAAAGGAACGTCTTGAGCAGTGTAAATAATAAAATAATGGTAAATAAATCGCGATAGAATCCGTTAAAAGCTGACAATACTTTTTGTTTTACGTGTGGAAAACCCCACGGGCTTCACCCCATCGATGCCAAAGATGGGATGGGCGTGTTGGAATCCGACTAACTGAAACCACACGGTCAACCCCCCAAGTGTCCATCACCGGGCACATTGAGGATGCCCTCGAAAGGATAATCGCAGGGTCCCCAACGGACTTCGGCCACCGCCACGGCCTCGCCTTTGGGGTCAGGTTTGAACCCGCGTCGGTGACTTGGCAGGCGTGTTTAGGACACACACGACACGCTTCCAGCGAGAGAACGTCCACGCCCAGGACCACAACGAGATCCCAGCGTTGACTCGCCCACGCTGCACAATGTGTGGAGTGCTGTGTCTTCACCGGGACTCTCATAGTTCTGGCACTGCGGCGTTGTCTCCCGGTGGATGCGCCACACATACTTACCGAAGCACCCGTGTTCGGTAACCATGGGACATCCGGTAGGAGAGGTCCCCGTGGTGCCTCTCCAACCATTTCTCCATGACCGGTCTCATCGCAGCGATGGTGAATCCTTCTCACCTTGGTTGCTCAAGTCGCACCTTCCATGGTTCCATGAGTTGCTGGCAGAGCTGGGACCGCTGAGCCCTGATTTCTCGGGGCTCTGGCCTATGGCCCCGAAGTTGACTATACCTTGGATAGATAGTTGTTCTTTCAGTAGACACAAATTGGTTTTGGTAATGAGGTTGCGTTCCGGACACATTCCATATAGAAGGTTCATCTTCACCTTCCTCATTGGTTAACAACTTCGCCAAACTTCGCAAAACTTGTCAAGAGGCTACCATTGTAACATTATTTGTATCTGCAATAGTTGCCCTTATTCTTGAAATGACAGGCATGGTTAAGGAATATTGACGCGCCATACATTAAGAGTAAGTAATCTACCGGTACGCCAGAACCACACCTTAAGATAACAAAACTAACACATTTAACAATAATGCGTCTTCCCCGAAACGATTAATATGGGGAACACAATATTGACTAAGGTCCCCATTAAACCTACAAACAAACATGGTATCCGAGGTTATAAATGGGATACACTGGGAAGTATTATAATAATATTATGGTGTAAAGCAACTTGTTAATAGTTTGATAGGTTGATACAAACAGGTATTGGACGTGATGACGGGACCCCCGGGACGGTGGGGTGACTAGCCCGCCCCCCCCCTTTCCGGTGCAAGATGGGGACACCGTGGTTCCCAAACCCGAGGGGGCCATCTCGAAACCGGAGATGGTCCAGGGTCAGTCGGGATGCGAGGGAAATGCCTTATGCGTAACCTTATACGGTCTGAAGACCCGAGACTATGAGTTATGAGAATCATCTCATAACTCATTTATTTGTAAGATTTATTATTAGGAATAATGACAGTAGAGGAAGCTCGTGAAGTATGTAAGTACAGAAGCAGATGGCGGGCTGTTGTCTCTGCCTACCCCGGACAGAAAAAGGTGTGGGTAAATCTTTGTATCTGAGTTTTAAATTACGTTTACATGACTATAGATAATGAAAACAGTCACGTATTTTAATAAACATATGATATTACTTGCTGTCGCCCGCGGTTCCGCCTGTGTGTAGTTCTGATCCCGTTCCCGCTTCCCATGAAAACTTATTCCAGGGATAAAACTTAGCTTATGCGTTATTCCAGACTATAATATATCCCTGTACTAAATTTTAGCCAAATCCGTTCAGCCGTTTTTGCTACTTTCGCGTTTATACTATTAGTTGGTATATCAAATTGTATTGTGTAAATGGTTGTATAAATCAAATTGTTGCCCTGTCGCCAGGCAGTTGAGGCTTCTTCGTCTTCTGAATAAAAAAAAATTAAAGTCAAAATAGTTTTAATCATTAGAAAAATGCAATATTTCATCAATTTCAAAATAGTCCGCGCTTTTCTGTGCCCTTCGGCCGCGCTTCTTCCGCTCGGTTGCACATACGGTCCACGGTCGAGTTATCTCCGAAAAGCAGAACTGAACCTGTCCCACGTCCGCCATGTTTTGTTACTGCTCGTATACTTTTATTTATTATTTATTATTTATTATTTATTATTTATTATTTATTATTTATTATTTATTATTTATTATTTATTATTTATTATTTATTATTTATTATTTATTATTTATTATTTATTATTTATTATTTATTATTTATTATTTATTATTTATTATTTATTATTTATTATTTATTATTTATTATTTATTATTTATTATTTATTATTTATTATTTATTATTTATTATTTATTATTTATTATTTATTATTTATTATTTATTATTTATTATTTATTATTTATTATTTATTATTTATTATTTATTATTTATTATTTATTATTTATTATTTATTATTTATTATTTATTATTTATTATTTATTATTTATTTATTGTACACCAGGTAAAAATATACATAAGTATTTCGATTAAATTTTTAAGTATTTTGTATGCTTACTTTTTCTAAAGATTTAGATCGGAAAAAGAGAACATCTAGAACGGGACTTGAACCCGCGACCAGTCCTTAGACCCCTACTCTCTTATTAATAAACATAGAGTAAGGTATGATTAACTTAACGCCCAGTATTAAGTTAAGAGTAGGCCATTTAGTTATTAATAAACACGGCGTAAGGAACGAGTAAGCTAATCCGACTCTACTCTTGGCGTAAAAGTTAAACCTGGGGCTACCTAGTATAACGACAGAGTAAGTGTGGAGTTGAACATATTGTTGTAATAGACAGCCATTTTATTTTTCACAACTGAGTCGAATCGATCTTCAATAAACGTGGTAATTATTATAGTATATATGTTTATTATCAAGAGAAAAAATGGAAATGGACTATTACGCCGCAGATATAATGTTAATGGAAAAAATTAGCGAAATAGAAAATAACGCTCCAATAATGAGAAGTATAAAATTTTACAAAACCCGCTACAATCCACTGGAAGAACTCGACGAAGAGGCATTTAGGTACAAAGACCCGAGGGCACGCCGCAATAGCGGCGGTAAGGCCCATCATGGAGGATTGGCTGGAGAGGCGACACGGAAGCCTCTCGTACCCGACTGACGCAGGTGATCTCCGGGAAGGGGTGCTTCGGGGACCACCTGCATCGGATCAGGAAGGAGCCAACGGCTGAGTGTCATCACTGCGACGCGAGCGAGGACTCAGGGCTGCACACGCTGACGGACTGCCCGGCGTGGGAGGCGCCGAGGCGTGACCTCGTGACAGCCATCGGGGTGGGAGTCCTCTCGCTCGGCAGCATGATTGCGGCAATGGTGCGGAGCGCGAGCGCGTGGGCCGCCGCCAACTCCTTCTGCGAGCATGTAATGCTCGCGAAGGAGATGGCGGAGCGCGCCCGGGATTTAGAACTCTCCCGGACCGCCGAGCCCGCAACTTGCTCGCCGCGCGTCGCAGGCGACTCAGGCGCCGGAGGTCGCTTAACGACGTCCGTCCTCCATGAGCGCAGGCCTGGGGGTGGCGGGTGAGGCCACCTGTCACCCCAGCAGAAGCAGGCCGGGACGGTGGGGCGACTAGCGCCCCTCCCCCAAACCGGGGCAAGACGGGGACACCGTGGTTCCCAAACCCGAGGGGGCCATCTCGAAACCGGAGATGGCCCAGGGCAAGTCGGGGTGCGAGGGATATGCTCTATGGGCAACCTTACACCCCGGCGTCTGTAGACTAGAGACGGCGTGCGGTTTTAGTCGGTTCAAGCCCGACATAACCGCCCCCGCTGGCACGCGGGGGGTATCCGAAGGGATTTCCGCACGATAAAAAAAAAAAGGTACAAAGACCCGAGACGGCGTGCGGTTTTAGTCGGTGCAAGCCCGACATAACCGCCCCTGCTGGCCGGCGGGGGGGTATCCGAAGGGATTTCCGCACGAAAAAAAAAAGGTACAAATATAGGTTTTCCAGTTCTACTGCCATTTATCATAGATATGATTTAAAAAAAAAAAAAAAAAAAACAATCAACACCAAACAAGTAAATTCAAAGAATTGAAAGACAGCTAGAATTGTCAACATACTTCTTCTTCTTCTTTTAGTTAATGGCTTCTGCAGAATCACCGCAATTTCGCCAATGTCAAGTAAAATAAAGTAAATGTTTATAAGTAAAATTATATTAATCTAAGCATTTCAAATTAACGGCAACGTCGTACGGTTTTCTCAAAGAGTATCAAAATATAATAAATGTTTATAAAATTAATAATGGCGAAGACGCCAATGTCAAGTCCGTCTATTTAAATATCATTGTCAACATAGATTAAAACTCAAAAAGAAGTCTAAATACTGTCAAATTGACGTTTGAATCGTTCATAGTTCGTTCTTTTTTACTTTTAAAATGTTAGAGTTGCCATTGCTATCACGTTAATCTATGCGTAAGGAATGCATTGTTAATTTATGCTTACGCCATGTTTATTAATAACGTTGTTAATCCGAAGCTACTCTACGGCTAGTCTGGAATTAACTACTCTTAGTTTAAACTCGGACTAAGACAGTAGTAAGTGTTTTTTATTAATAAGAGTGCTAGTGTCTAGATAGCTCAGCTGGTCAGAGCATTCCCCCTGTAAGGGACTGGTCGCGGGTTCAAGTACCGTTCTAGATGTTCTCTTTTTCCGATCTAAATCTTTATACATAAGTATTATAAAATTCACACACAAATTTACTTCACGCTCTCCTTGTTAAGAGTTCGCTCTCCGACTCCCTATATGGTTAATCTCGGCTTTCACGGGAGTTATTTCCATCTGACATCTGACTATATTATGATGTAAAGGCTTGCAAGAATGAAGTAAACTTGGGTTCCGAAGATCTTGGTGACTCCCGGTACATCGATATTAAAAACACATGACATTATTACACACTCACGATTCACCAGCTATGTTTAGGTCCAAATGTAATAGGGGGCGAGCCTATTGCCATTACCGGGCACATTAGCGAGCGATAATTAACATTTTTAATACACACAACTACGAAAAGTCAGAGGTGTGTGCCCGGGGTGACGGGATGAATTAGAGACCTCGTCTCGGCAGTCCGTTACGTACGCCACTGGGCTTTCAACGCTCTTCAATATTAACGTTCGTAATATTTTTTGTTCTACTATTTGATAACTTAGCTGGAGGGCTTAGGGCAAATACTAGTAATTTCGGTTAATAATATTATTAAAAAAAACCGACGGGTTGCACTCCGGGAGTGCCGGCAGAAGTAAAAACTTGAATATTACGTTGTGCATTTTTGATATTTTGGAATGGTTAGGGAATAATTTTGCACGGATTGCTTTAATTATCAGTATAAAAGTATGTACCATTTATGTATATTATTATTTATGTTTCCTGTATTTAACTTTAAATACTTTTCCATTATATTTTTAAATACATTCTATATATAAAAAAAACACAAATATATTTAAAAATATAAAAAATAGTGGCCCACAGGCATCGGGAACAGGGACCAAGCTACCGGTGGTTAGGGCTTCAGACAGAGGAATCTCCTCACAATACGTGCCGTGTCGAGGAGCACTGCCTTCTGCATCAAGCCCTTAACCCAACTGCCTAACGCGAGCCTCTGGAGATGTTGTTCGAGGCTCTTGGCAATCAGTCCGTGAACCGATACAACTATCGGAACAATAATCGCCGAATCCACACTCCACATGTCGACAACCTCGTGAGCCAAATCCAAATATTTTATTTGTTTTTCTTTTTCGGCTTTCACAAGATTCTCGTCATGTGGAATGGTGATATCGATAATTATTGCGCGGCGCTCTGATCGATCTATCAACACTATATCAGGTTTATTAGCTACAATAGTCCTGTCAGTGATGATAGATCGATCTCAGTACAACGTGATATGCCCATTTTCGAGAACTGCGTCGGGCACATACCTATAGTACGGTACCTCTGATTCCACAAGGTTGTACTTTAGAGCAAGCTGTTGATGAACAATCCTGGCTACTTGGTTATGTCTATGCAAAAACTCGCCGTTGGCAAGACGAGAACAACCAGAGATTATATTTCTAAGGGATTCTCCGGGACTGTGGCACGCCCGACATATGTCAACCGTACCATCCTTTAGAATATACTTCCGATAGTTATTCGTCATCACAACTTCGTCCATAATTGCAAAAACAAAACCTTCGGTTTCCCCAAATAGGTCACCGAAGTGTAGCCAAGACACAGATGCTGGTAAGTCTATATCAGACCCTTGAAGAGCCCGATAGAAACGTCCATGCAACTCCTTGCTCTTCCATACATCCATGCGGTCATTAATACTTAATAAAAAAGTTTATCTCTCAGAAACATCAACTTCCATCCATAATTTCAACGACTTTTTCACCATCATTATTATCAGAACCATGATCGCCAATATATTTATAATGTACTCACTAATTTTTTTTCGCTAATTCTTCGTCACTTTTTTCGTTAATAGATGAATTTTGTTTAATTTCCATTTTATATCAATAGATTTACATATGGCAAAAAATAGAATAAATATTACAAAAAGTATGTAATATATAACATGTATATGTTATGTATTACAAAAAGATATATGATGACAAAAAGTGTTTCTTGGGCCTTGGTCGGAATCGATCTCAGTCTTGACGAAGTCAACGACCACTCATTAGACGAACGCGCCACCACGGTTGTTAAGTACAATGTGAAATTAGCGCTTCTATATTTTGTTGTCTTACGAGCAGGTCAGGTGTTTTACTGACCTAGACCTAACTAACCTTTTTTACCTTTTTTTTTCATGCGGAAATCCCTTCGGATACCCCTCCGCCAGCCAGCGGGGGCGGTTATGTCGGGCTTGAACCGACTAAAACCGCACGCCGTCTCGACTCTACAGACGCCGGGGTGTAAGGTTACCCATAGAGCATATCCCTCTCACTCCGACGGACCCTGGTACCTGGAGCGACCATCTCCCCCGCGGGCCTTGCAGACGCGCCACTATTGTAACACTAATTCCTGCTAGTGTTACTCACCGGCTAGTCCAGGTGAGCAACAGAGTATCTTAATCCCAGGGCGCCTTTTATCAGAATTCTAGGTGGTGCATAGGTCAGCTGATCTCCAATGAAACAATACTCAGTTGTACATACATATATTTTGCATACACAGAAAACACAGAGTCACAGAAGGTTACACAGAAGTATTACACAAGAAATATAGTCATATATAGAAGCAGCAGAAGTATACAGAGAATGCTTTCTTAACACATACAACAATCTTCTCCACTAGGTAGCATCACCTGGGGTGTGTGTTGGGTAAGGGGTGTGTGTTGGGTAACCTCCTCGAGTGTCGCTCCGATTCCGATCCCGCTGCAGTCCGGGGGGAACGGAATCGGAGCTGCCGGTACACCCTGGGCGGCGGTCAATGGCTTCCCCTTCACCCCTTCATAGGGTTGGCATTGATCGTCGGCCAATACCCAACGTGGCGGGAATACATCGCTCTCCGTACTCCTCTGCTTTCAGAGGAGACAGGATGAGCGATGCTGTTAGTGGTGAGATGGCCCAGGGTCAGCCGGGGTGCGAGGGATATGCTCTATGGGTAACCTTACACCCCGGCGTCTGAAGACCCGAGACGGCGTGCGGTTTTAGTCGGTGCAAGCCCGACATAACCGCCCCCGCTGGCCGGCGGGGGGGTATCCGAAGGGATTTCCGCACGATAAAAAAAAAAAAAAGGTAGCATCACCTAATTATTGGCACAGTTCAACATATGCAATAATAATTATATGAATGTATACGTGACCTTCTTCCGTTCTAGAATTCGGGTGACCGTCAGTGGTGGGGTTCCGGCCAAGCTGATTCCGGAGCCTCTCTATTGATCAGCTTGCCCAAGGTCTATGCCTCCACGACAGCACAATCGACACCTCAGAGTATCTGTTCTTGTTCTTAAATTGTATAAGGGGTTTCTCCCAAAACTAACGACCCTGTTTAAATATACATAGCATTTATCAATAACACATCTCCATTATGCGAATAGATTAACAGCAATTAAAAGGACAACTTACCAGATCAAATCTGGGACCTCACACACACAAATTATAACCTTCAAATTCAATATAATTTTCGAATCACTGCAAGTACTTCGAACAATAAAATCTCAGAGTGGAGGACTAATTACCTCTTAAACAACAAATAAAAAATACTGTCACTGCGATCACTCATAAATACCCAAATATTTCTAGACCTTTTGAGAATAATACCGGTGATGAACTTCGAACTCGAATATTCCATAACAAAAAAATAACCTTGAATGAAATTCGACCGCATAACATACGCCCTCTGACGGGGAACCACTACCGACCGCCACATCGATTACAACCACTGTTGCGCGGCCGGGTCAGACAGATGGCGCTAACCACAATTAATTCTAAATAACAATTCATTACCTATACTTACGAATGTAATCGTTACATACTCCGACCCCCTCGTGCAATGGGGTCAGCTGGCCCTGAAAAGGGCCGGTTGGTCAGACTCTTAAAAAAATCCCTTCTTTAGATATCCGCGAGGTGGGGGTGGGAAGTGAGGCCGCTTGTCAACCTAGAAGAAGCAGGCCGGGACGTCGGGGCTAGTAGCGCCCCCCTCCCTTTCCGGGGTAAGACGGGGACATCGTGGTTCCCAAAATCGAGGGGGACATCTCGAAACCGGAGATGGCCCAGGGTTAGTCGGGGTGCGAGGGAAATGCTTTATGGGTAACCTTGCAACCTGGCGTCTGAAGATCCTGGACGGCGTGCGGTTTTAGTCGGCTTAAGCCCGACATAACCTTCCCCGCTGGCCAGCCCGGGGTAAAGCTCCTGTAAATATATATAGCCACAATAAACTTGGATTACGAAATCTGTCACCTAAAACTCAACGAATAATTCTCCTCGTATGTGTAAACCAAAATACCAAGATATAATCATTACATTTATTTTTATCAAAAGGCACGCATTTCAATGAATCTCAATTGAATGGAATCGGCATTCAAAGCATCTCAAGACGAAGTGTTGTCTTTCTTACGCAACACGACAATGGGCAGATATTATGTCCTTAGCTTTATTGTCTGTATGTTATGTTTATATGGTACGTATGTATATATGCCTATATAATAATTTATTTGATGTTATTTTATAATTTACATTGAACCCGACGTTTCGCATGCTTTTCAGCAGCCATGGTCACGGGGAGACTAAAGATGGTTGCTGTCTTGTAGTTTGAAGTGTAAGTTATCTCAAAGTACCCGAACTATGCTTAATTGTTGGTGTTACTATTTACGCAGAATGAGCTCACAGTGTCATGAAGTCTTGTTGTATTTTTCTATCCCTCATAGTCACAATGAACCAGTGGGCCTACCGCGCAAGTGTCGTCGATATCACAGCCGTCGAAATGTTGCGTAGGTCAAGGTCGACGGCCATTTTGTACCGCCCCATTGATAATCGATGCCGGTGCGGCGTAAGAATGAATGAAACGCTGTTTTTGACAGTTAAATAGCTGCCGCCTAAAAAAATTCAAATCGTCGGCGTCGCTTTGAAGTGTTATTTCATTACGGCACCTCATGAGCTGTCGTTTTGAATATTATTTTCTTTTCCGACGGTTGATTACGATGCCGATTGCACATAACACTGGGCTACTATGGCTTTTATGGGTGCGACTGCTGACGAGTGGGTTCTGCCGTCCTATTGCACCTAACACTGGGCTACTATGGCTTTTATGGAGGCGACTGCCGACGAGTGGGTTCTGCCCTCCTATTGCACCTAACATTGGGCTACTATGGCTTTTATGGGGGCGACTGCCGAAGAGTGGGTTCTGCCCTTACACTTATGGAAAGGAGAAGAAGAAGAGCTTCAAACTGTAAGCTTTGGATGCCACCGGGATTGAACTCGGATTTACGAGGTTAGGCCGCAAAGCACCTATACTAGCATTGTATTCGTAAAAGTTTGAGTTTCAACTTTTACCATTGGATTTGTACATCTGGCACATTCTCTACGATCGATGTGGCATTTACGCTTAGTACCTACATTTAAAAATCATACGATTTCACTGTGCATCTGTGATTGACTCGCTGTGCATCTGCCGCAAACCGACACACGTCCTGCCTCTAACATGTTCCGCTCGAGACTGATTGACTACGAACACGTTATAAAGGTAGAACACATAGGTATTTTGAATTTTCATGGTATAATTCAAAATTTATGTAAATTTTGATAACCGTTTTTCACTCTCCTATCAATGACCTGCATTTTGGTATCATTTTTATTTTCCTAATCTGAACACAACTCAAATAAAACTGGAATACGTTTTTGGTTAGACCAATCTTTTTTCAATTTATGTATTTTGTATTTATGTATTTAGTATGTATTATTAGTATGTATTGTCTATGTAAGTTTATAGTTTATATCTTATGGAAGTATATATATTCTTCTGGTTGTACACCCATGTTAACCCATTGTTGTCCTTCACCACGATCCCCCAAAGGTTTGCTGGGAGAAAACTCAATACTGAGTTAAGCTCGCCTTTGTGCATAAATTTTAACTGTAATGTTTGTAAAATGTTTACTGTGTGCGTCCAATAAAGAATTAAATCCCCACTATTATAAATGCGAATGTGAGTTTGTTTGTTACGCTTTCACGCCTAAACCACTGAACCGATTTTGCTGAAATTTGGAACAGGGGTAGATTAGACCTTGGGAAAGGACATAGGCTACGTTTTGTCGCGATAACCGACATCTACGCGGGCGGAGCCGCGGGCAAAAGCTATAAATAAATAAATCTTTGAGAGCAAATTCTATCGAGGAAATTATAAGTCATCGTGTATCGAATAACCGAAAAACTAGTTTGAATAGCCAAGAATAACATACATAATTTTTAGATACAGCGACTTTTCATTTTTTTTAAATCCTAATCTAAAAACACCCTTGCTCAGGGACCCTCGCCTTAATGTATTTTGTATGTATATTTTAAAAACAAATATTCCGCGCATTTTTCGTAAAAAGAGATGTTAAGTTTTCCCTTCATGTATTAATATATAGATTATCCTAAACCACAGAATATATATAGTATTTACCATGAATCAAGAAGACATCATTAAACTTATTTACAACCTAATTATCCACAGTCTTTGTGAACTATAAAGAAAAATTACTACATTCGGAGTTCTATGATGAGTTTCGAATGTATGCAAATTATCACAAACTTCGTTTTGTAGATCTAGCGTAGTTCAAAGCCACGTTTTGCTACATATAAAGGAAACTTTATTACATAAGTTTACATGCATAATAACGACCCTTTTTTTTTTTTTTTTTTTTTTTTTCGTGCGGAAATCCCTTCGGATACCCCCCCGCGTGCCAGCGGGGGCGGTTATGTCGGGCTTGAACCGACTATAACCGCACGCCGTCTCGGGTCTACAGACGCCGGGGTGTAAGGTTGCCCATAGAGCATATCCCTCGCACCCCGACTGACCCTGGGCCATCTCCGGTTTCGAGATGGCCCCCTCGGGTTTGGGAACCACGGTGTCCCCGTCTTGCCCCGGTTTGGGGGAGGGGCGCTAGTCGCCCCACCGTCCCGGCCTGCTTCTGCTGGGGTGACAGGTGGCCTCACCCGCCACCCCCAGGCCTGCGCTCATGGAGGACGGAGGTCGTTAAGCGACCTCCGGCGCCTGAGTTGCCTGCGACGCGCGGCGAGCAAGTTGCGGGCTCGGCGGACCGGGAGAGTTCTAAGTCTCTCCCGGGCGCGCTCCGCCACCTCCTTCGCGAGCATTACATGCTCGCAGAAGGAGGCGGCGGCGGCCCACGCGCTCGCGCTCCGCACCATTGCCGCAATCATGCTGCCGAGCGAGAGGACTCCCACCCCGATGGCTGCCACGAGGTCACGCCTCGGCGCCTCCCACGCCGGGCAGTCCGCCAGCGTGTGCAGCCCTGAGTCCTCGCTCGCGTCGCAGTGATGACACTCAGGCGTTGGCTCCTTCCTGATCCGATGCAGGTGGTCCCCGAAGCACCCCTTCCCTGAGATCACCTGCGTCAGTCGGTAGGAGAGGCTTCCGTGTCGCCTCTCCAGCCAATCCTCCATGATGGGCCTTACCGCCGCTATTGCGGCGTGCCCTGCGCTTGGTTGCCCAAGTCGTTCCTTCCACTCCACCACGATGGCCTGGCGGAGCTGGGACTGCACGGCCTCGATTTCTCGAGGCTCGGGGTTCCATCCCTGCTCCCGCGCCTCCTTTCGCCACTGGTACAGTTGCGAAAGGGCTCTCGCTTCCAGGTCCCATGGCGGAGTTCCGGCAAGGAGACTCGCCGCCTCGAAGGAGATCGTGCGGTACCCTCGGATGACCCTGATGGCCAGAACTCGCTGCGGAGCGCGCAGCATCTGCACAGTTCTGGTCCTCAGGGCCTCCGCCCATATTGGGCACCCATACAGGGCCATGGACCGCACGATCCCCGCGTAGAGTCTCCTGCAGGAGTCATCGGGCCCCCTCATGTTGGGCAACAGCCGAGCCAGAGCAAGAGCTGTGCCCTTCAATTTGGGGGCCAGACTTCGGATGTGCTCTCCGAAGTCCCATCGGCCGTCGAGCACGAGCCCCAAATATTTCATTTGGGGCTTGATGCCGATGCGATTTCCTCCCACGATGAGACTGGATCCCTCGGGTGGCTTGCTCCGAGGCCCATGGAAGAACAGGGCCTCGGTTTTATGCAGGGCCACCTCGAGACCCAGCCGCCGGATCCGCCTAACGACTTGGGCAACCGCGGTCGTGGCCTTTCGGGTCGCTTCGCGGTACGTCGCCCCGCACGCCGTCATAACTTTCAAAAGATATAGGTTTCTATAGATTGCCTGTCCCTTGATCCCTTGATTGTATTTTACAGGAGTGCGTGTCGAAGTTTAAAATTGTTATATTTTTTTAATGTACAACTTAGGCTTACTAAAAATTTACTACATAATAAAGAAATAAATATTCTACGATATTCTACACTGTGCTTTCTAGACCCAAAGTAAGCGTGGGTTAACTAGCTTTTTTATGGGTTCCAGAATGCGGATAAACGTATGTAAAAAACAAGTATATAAGTATTAACATACTTGTTTTTTCTTTCTAAATGCATACATATTATACATAGAAACACCCAGACCAATGCTAATAGACATATACCTGCATACAAATATTTGTACTGAGCGGGAATCGAAACCGCAGCTGTCGAATGCACTACCGCTACGCCACAGAGGCCGTCAGAGTTATAATATATTAATATACGGTTAAGCGCTTATGTCCACGATAATAATAGTTATTTATGCTACTGTGGTATAATGAGGGGTATTAAAACATGAATGTGGGTTATAATAGTATCACATGAGTGTTTTAATACCTAATTATACAGTTGCATACAAGACTTTATCCACACCCATTGATGTGTCCTCTATAAAATAGTAAGTAATCAAAACAATTTGCAAAAATAATAGCGAAGAAAAATAGCGGGAATTCGAATTCGAACGAATAAGCTATAATTTTTTTTTACGGCGCGCCGCCGCCGCTGTGGTGGTGCAATGCAACGCGCGTGAATGACAGTTCTTTTTTTGAAACTCATACAGATTCCACGCATCGGGCGGTAAGAATTTGGCTGTCTGATGAGTAACCCTTTGCGCGGAAGAGATTGAAAAAGCGAAAGGAGTGTTATTATGAAATTTCATACAACATTATAACACCCGTTCGGATGATATTATGGTTATTAGGACATTGGATGTATTAATGTTGGCAATAAGCTAACTGTTTCAGAATCTTTTATAGAGGATTTAAAGCATGGGTGTAGATAAAGTAGTATTTTCTCTTTTCTAAATACTTATGTGAAAAGTCACTAAATGATTCTGTAATTTGTCGGATGTGGCATACATACTTGACATTACAAGATGCAATGAAAAATGTAGGCAGTACCACATACGAAAATCGAATATGTTACATCCTACACTTTTAATTGGCCAATTAATAGATTTAATGAACTAATTAATCAACACTAGGAAAGCACTTATTATGGGAAAACCTTAAAATAATACGAATTGGTAACGCAACTGATTCGATATATATATTATATATATATATCAATCAATCAATTTGCCTATTGCAGTCCACTGCTGGACATAGGCCTCTCCCATTTTACGCCATAGCACCCGATCCTCCGCCTTATATATATAATATATATATTTGGGCGTCCCTTAATTTTCGACTGTTTTTGTTTTTGTAACGCATAACCTCTTATTACGTTTATTACATGGTTATATACTTCCAGGCCTATATGTTCAGCAGTGGACTTCCTACGGCTGATATGATGATGATGATATTTCCAGGATATATTTTAGCTTACTATAATAATGGGAACCCATGCCGACAGTTATTTTAATAATATGTCATATTCACTATGAGTGAAAGTGCAAATCTTATGATTCATGATTATTATTTTAGGATTTTTTTACATAGGTATATCAGGATTGGGGTGTGTGTTGGGTAACCTCCTCGAGTGTCGCTCCGATTCCGATCCCGCTGCAGTCCGGGGGGAACGGAATCGGAGCGGCCGGTACACCCTGGGCGGCGGTCAATGGCTTCCTCTTCACCCCTTCATAGGGTTGGCATTGATCGTCGGCCAATACCCAACGTGGCGGGAACACATCGCTCTCCGTACTCCTCTGCTTTCAGAGGAGACAGGATGAGCGATGCTGTTAGTGGTGAGATGGCCCAGGGTCAGCCGGGGTGCGAGGGATATGCTCTATGGGTAACCTTACACCCCGGCGTCTGAAGACCCGAGACGGCGTGCGGTTTTAGTCGGTGCAAGCCCGACATAACCGCCCCCGCTGGCGGGCGGGGGGGTATCCGAAGGGATTTCCGCACGATAAAAAAAAAAAAAAAAAAAAAAGGTATATCAGGATTGTCCCAAACTCGTCGGGGCCATCTCGGGGGTGCGAGGGATATGCTTTATGGGTCAACCTTACACCCCGGCGCCTGAAGACCCGAGACGGTGTGCGGTTTTAATCGGTTCAAGCCCGACTTAACCACCCACGCTGGCCAGCGGGGGGGGGGGTAACCGAGAGGATTTATATAGGAAAAAAAGTTATATCAGTATTGTATGTTTGCCATACTAATGACGTTTAAGGAAAATTTTCATATATTTTATATTCCATACTTAACAGTAACATTTTACTCTGAAAAGGCTTTGTTTCATAACAGGCGCGACCTAGAACCACAGACTTGATAAGCAAATCGCAGTAATAAATTTTCTGTATTAACTTTGATTCGTTTTAAGACACAAAGTCTATAAAATATCACAGCACTTCTTTACAAAGTTGTGACTCTGAAATATTACTCTCGGTTGAATTACTTTGTTAAAAATTGACTTCTTTGTTAAAATATTGTACAATCTTCCAGATAAAAACTAACTTATTTATAATTCTTCAGGCTTTCACGGCCGGAGTTGCATGTAGAATATACTGCTTCCGGGCTGTTTGGCCGTGGTCCATATGAAACTTGAGCTCCAAACGTTTCGTCGATCACTGCGGTTGACATCTTCAGTGGTACAAGTCCGGGCGGCGACGAGTGCGTTGAACTCTCGTCGGCAGCCACCCCTCTGCGACTGATGTAGAGCCTCGAGTTATTTGTTCAGACATAGGTCAGTTTCTTTTGCAAGTTCCCGTTTGACAACTCAGGAAGGCGGAAACTCATCTAGTTGAAATGTATAACATATATTCTGGCCTGCAACGCCTTGAATCTGTGAACTTCTAAGCCAATGCAATCAAAAGGTACAGCCATTTATGTAATACATTTCATCAAATGCAAGAGCATTAAAACCTATGAGCTAGAATCATGAAATTTGTTAAGAAGCAAAAATAAATCCGAAAATTGTAAATATCAGGTACACTACACACATCACAAAAAAAAATCCGTATTTCTGTCTGTCTTTTCTCAGGAACGCGTGGAGATATCAAGTTGAAATTAAAATGAAGTTCTCAGGTATATAACATTTTGAAACTGTGAAAAAATAAAACTCTGCGTCATGGCAATCAAAAGATGTCGCGATGTGAG